>CM052800.1:31761942-31979877 GCA_028533885.1 Nasua narica | reverse complement strand
TAGAGCACTTACTGGACCCTTAAGGGCCCTAGGATTTTCAGAATGGTAAATGAGCATTGGCTTCAACTTCAAGTCACCAGCTGCATTAGCCCATAACAAAAGAGTCATCCTGCCCCTTGAAGCTTTGAAACCAGGCATTGACTTCTCCTTTCCAGCTAGATGACATCTTCCAAAATAAGGCTGTTTCTCTCCATTGAAAATCTGTTGTTTAGTATAGATACTGCCTGAATTATCTTAGCTAGATCTTCTGGATAAGTTGCTGCAGCTTCTACATCAGCACTTATGGCTTCCCCTTGCACTTTGATGTTACGGAAACGGTTTCTTTCCTTAAATCGCACGAACCAGCCTCTGCTAGCTTCAAAGTCTTCTGCAGCTTCCTCACCTCTCAGCCTTCATAGAATTGAAGAGAGTATGGGCCTTGCTCTGAATTAGGCTTTGGCTTAGGGGAATGTTGTGGCTGGTTTGATCTTCTATCTGGACCACTCCAACTTTCTCCATATCAGCAATAAGGCTGTTCTGCTTTCTTACCATTCCTGTGGTCACTGGAGTAGCATTTTTAATTTCCTTCAAGAATGTTTCCTTTGCATTCACAACTTGCTAACTGTTTGGCATGAGAGTCCTAGCTTTTAGCTTATCTCAGCTTTCAACATGCCTTCCTTACTAAGCTTGCTCATTTGTAGCTTTTGATTTAAAGTGAGAGAGTGGGTCTCTTCCTTTCACATGAACATTTAGAGACCATTGTAGAGTTACTAACTGGCCTAATTTCAATATTGTTGTGTCTCAGCAAATAGGGAGGCCAGAGGAGAGGGAGGCAGATGGAGGAATAGCTGGTCACTTCATATGGACATGAATATTGACACCCCAAAGCAACCACAATAGTACATCAAAGATCACTTATCACAGATCACCATAACAAATATAATAACGACAAAGTTTGAAATTTTGTGATAATTGTAAAAATGTGACCCAGAGATACAAAGTGAATAAACGCTTCTGGAAAAATAGTGTCAATAGACTTGCTCAATGCAGGGTTGCCACTAACCTTCAATTTTAAAAAAATGCGTTATCTGTGAAGTGCAATAAAATAAGGTATGCCTGTATAGTATTTGGTGTTGATTGCTCAGTTCACCAAAATGATCGTTCCAATAGTGTAGATCTCTTTAGTTTTCCCTTCTCTTTTAGATTGAGTTTGTTTTGATCAGATTCTGTTCTCACTTCCCCTAATTAGAATTTTGAAGGACCAAGTCTTACTTATCTCTGCAATCTCATTGTGTAGCTCAGTTTCTAGCACAGAAGTTGACACTTTGCCATCCATTCATGATATGAACATATTTATATGCAGTAAACATTCAACAAATAGATATTTTCTATCTTTTATGGGCTGGGCACCATGCTGGGGATAGAATAGTGCATATGGTTATATGCCATACTTACAATTTAATGAGAGACAGTGACACATCAGTATGATAAACCTTACCCATAGGTGAGCACAGAATGCTGTGGGAACACCTGTTTTGGTCAAAAGCTAAAGATTTCCGTAGAAAGTGCTATTTAAGCTGAGATCTCATGGAAGAGATAAAGGTGGGGGAGGGGAAGATTAGGGAACTGGTAGAAAAGGAAAGGCATTCCTCTCAGAAAGGGAAAAAGACACCTGGACCTGCAGTTTGTTTAGTTTGGAATTTGGTCAGAGGGTTTAGTTATGGGAGGGAGTGAGAGAGGAATATGGGGAGAGAAAGGATTAAGGAGGTATGTTCAATCAACACTGAAGGAATTATTTTAAGAAGCAATACAGCACACAATGCAATTCATTAAGAATTTCTAAGATGATTCATTTAGAGTATGAATTTTAGACCATTTATCTTATAAGCATATTTTATGTAATTAAAAAATTAAAAAGGATTTTAACCTGATAATATTGGGGACCTCATATTCATAAATACATATGCATATGTATTATATGTCCACTTCATTGAGATTCTATGGTCTGTACCATACTTATCATTAGGGATATTTCCCTCATGATAAATGGGCTTCATTAGTAGTGGTTTGAGGCATTATTATTTATTCATCTATAAAAGTTATAAAGCTCCTATTAATTCATTTTCCAGGAACTATTATTTTAAATTCCAAATATTTTGTGCTGTTAGCTTTTAAATGAATAAGGTGAAAATCAATTCTACTTCGTAATTTGATCAATTTATAAATTTGGGGGGCAATAAGCTTATATAAGAGGATTGCATGAAGATGTATACTGTAAACCCAGTTTTAAGTCTCAGTCTTGGCAGATATGTGTTGTGTTCCTTCACTGATCCACTAGGTTCTTTCAGTCTCAGGTAACTTAACTTCAAAATTGATATAACATTCTCTATGGATGTAGCTTATAAGGATCAATTAATTAATATTATTTGTAACACTCCAAAGAATAATGTTTTATTTATAAAAATTTGAGGTTAGTACCGTTATTCCAAATCCAGTATTTTTTTTTTTTTAGTGGATTCAGAGAAGGAATCCTAAGTATGCATATAGAATTAAAAAAAAAATAAAGTCTATACATTATTTTATCTACTGGTGGATAAAGTTCATCTGTAATATTATTATAATCATTGAAACAAAGTACTTTGTGCCACAGTATACTCTTTCACTTTTGTACTTTATAATCAATGATTCTTTATGGTTTTTGAACACGAAAAGATACCCCAGGTGGATAGCCACAAGGAGATTTCTCATCTGCACTGCTATCCTAGGTACCTTTTTTTTTTTAAGGGAGGGAGGGGCAAAGGGAGAGGGAAAGGGAGAATCTCAAACAGCCTCCACACCCAGAGACAGCCGGCCTGGGACTAGGACTATATCTCAGGACCCTCAGATCATGACCCAAAGATCATGATCTGAGCGGAAATCAAGTCTGGTGGTTAATGGACTAAGCCTCGCAGGCGCCTCCATTCTAACTCTTTATCACAAATAATGCTGACCTTGCAGACTGCACCTGTGCTATGTACAGGTGGATAGGGTGAGCTTAAATTCATATAATTTTCACTTGTGGCTTGACTCTTGGGATTAGAAAACTAATAAAAACAAGCCATTTCTCTTGCCCAGTGAGTTGAAAGGAAAATGGAGCGATTAATGAAGGCACTGATCAGGAATGGAAAGTAGGAACAGAGAGCAAGTTTCCTTCCTCGTTGCGTCTTTTCCTCCGTAAACATTTATGAAACACTTACTATGAATCAAATAATGAAAAGATGACAGAAGAAAACAGTTACGTTACGTACAATCCTTTATTAGTTTTGGAGCCGAAATCAGATTTTAAAGATTTTTCAGTTATACGTAGCGCATGCAGTTAAATATGCAATCATGACCATTGATTGCAATAAAGGTTCGGGCATTTCGCCCTTCACTTCAAAAACTATGGTAAAAGCGCCGCAAGAGATTCACAGCCATGTAGTCTGCAATCTCTGCTCCCACGCCAACATTTCTTGTGTCAGATTAGGAGGCTCGCATTTTTGTTATAATACAAACTTTACTACCTTCCACCTGACGCCCACCGCTCCCTGCTCCACTTCCGACCTAATGCAAGCGTACTCCCACCCAATACCCTCTTCCGTCCCCAACCAAACTAATTTTACTGGGCGAACAGGGGCGAGGAAGGTAAGGAAGGAAGGTAGGGAAGACGGACGAGAAGGAGGGAAGGAGGGACGGAGGGACGGACGGATGGAAGGAACGCAATGAATGAAGGAGAGGCGCTGCCCTTTCCCCCAGTGTTTTCGGTTTCCAGCCCGCTCTCCCCGCTGGCTGCGAAGTAGCATCTCCTCCCAGCTCGGCCCCGGTCCCGCCCCCTAGCGTCGGAGCCCCGCAGCCAGCGGCTGGCGCCTATCTCTTTAAATGACAGCTGTGGCTCGGGTCCCAGTCCGGAGCTTGACGTCAGTGCCGCCTCCCCGGCTGCGAGGAGTAGTTAGCGCCACCGTCCGCGCTAGGGGCTGGCAGAGCGCACGCACGCTGCTGGGGCGGCTAGTTTTCTTTGCTCCGGCCCCTCCTCCCGCCCTCCCCGCGGGGAGCCTCTCGCAAGTCTCTCTCACACTTCCCCGCCGTCACCCCAAAGGAGCAGCAGCTCCTGCTCGCGCCTCCGCCGCCGCCGCCGCGGCGCCCGCGGACCTCTTCTCCCGCGCTTCGCTCCCCCGATGGAGCCCGGGCGCCGCCGCCCCGAGCCCTGAACCGGGACGCCCCGGCAGAAGGAACGTGCAGCCCAGCCCGAGGGCGCATCAGGCACGCGCCGAGGCCAAGGGCTGCCGAGGGTGGAAGGCGCGGGCTTCGGGAAGGAGAAAGTGCTGCTCTCCCGGGTCATTTGGCCGGCGGCGGGGGGACCATGGCTTTGAAGGACACGGGCAGTGTCGGCAGCACCATCCTGCCCATTAGCGAGATGGTCTCTTCGTCCAGCTCGCCGGGCGCGTCTGCAGCCGCCGCCCCGGGGCCCTGTGTGCCCTCGCCCTTCCCCGAGGTAGTGGAGCTCAATGTGGGAGGCCAGGTTTATGTGACCAAGCACTCGACGCTGCTCAGCGTCCCGGACAGCACTCTGGCCAGTATGTTCTCGCCCTCCAGCCCCCGGGGCGGCGCCCGGCGCCGAGGAGAGCTGCCCAGGGACAGCCGGGCGCGCTTCTTCATCGACCGGGACGGCTTCCTCTTCAGGTACGTGCTGGATTATCTGCGGGACAAGCAGCTCGCCCTGCCCGAGCACTTCCCCGAGAAGGAGCGGCTCCTGCGCGAGGCCGAGTACTTCCAGCTCACCGACCTGGTCAAGCTGCTGTCGCCCAAGGTCACCAAGCAGAACTCACTCAACGATGAGGGCTGCCAGAGCGACCTGGAAGACAACGTCTCCCAGGGCAGCAGCGACGCGCTGTTGCAGCGTGGGGCGGCCGCAGCCGCGCCCTCGGGCCCCGGAGCGCAAGGCGCGGGCGGCGGCGGTGCGCCGGACAAGCGCTCGGGCTTCCTCACGCTCGGCTACCGCGGCTCCTACACCACCGTGCGGGACAACCAGGCGGACGCCAAGTTCCGGCGTGTGGCGCGTATCATGGTGTGCGGGCGCATCGCGCTGGCGAAGGAGGTCTTCGGAGACACGCTCAATGAGAGCCGCGACCCGGACCGGCCGCCCGAGAAGTACACGTCCCGCTTCTACCTCAAGTTCACCTACTTAGAGCAGGCGTTCGATCGCCTGTCCGAGGCTGGCTTCCACATGGTGGCGTGTAACTCCTCGGGCACCGCCGCCTTCGTCAACCAGTACCGCGACGACAAGATCTGGAGCAGTTACACCGAGTACATCTTTTTCCGTAAGTTCCCAGTCTCAGCACTGCCCACTTCTCCCCGCCCCTTCGCCGACCAGCCGCGGGTTTGAGCCCGGCTGGAACCCAGACGGGGCTGGTGTCCCAGAGGGGAGCTGGTTAACTAGAAAATGCAAGGGGCTTTCCTTGTACGCCCCGACACCCTGCAGACACAGTTTACTGTTTTGTCCCTTGTGATCTGCCTTTCGATTCCCGTCCTCTTCAACTCCGGAGCAAGCAATTTCCAATCAGTCCTCTTTCTTCATTGATTTTGCCCTTGCACCCTGCCGTGCTCTTGGAGGCGCTGGACTGCCTTCTGCGGAGGGCGAGGAAAAGGCGGGAGCACAAAGCTGGGCGCATAGGTCCTCTTCCTTCTCTCTGCTTCCACGGAATTCCTAGGGGTTAACTTAAGTGGGTCTCAGTAGTGTCCCTACAGAGGGCAGTTTGGCACCGAGGCTTTACGGCGCATCTCCAGTTGGTGCAGGTCTGGCGCAGTAGCTTACAATTACGGGTGTTTTCGGACGAGGCAAGAAGAGAAGGGGGCCACCTTGCTTCCTAAGCTCCTCAAGGGGCCGGGGGGTGAGAGCAGCTGGTGGGAAAGAGGTGGTCCATCCACTCAGAAACCTCATATCTCCCCCACGCCAGTTGTCAGTAACCGCTAGGTGTTTTGAACAGCCGAGGGTGGAGGAACTAGAGTTTGGATGTCTTCTGCTGTCGGGGTTGGAGATTAGGAAGGGACGTTGTGCGTGCGCGTGTGTGAGTGTGTGTGTATGTGTTTGTGTTTCCTTTCTGGGCACCTCAAGTGCAAAAGGGGTATGGAGTCCACTTTTCCAGGGGGAATGAAATGCAGTGTTTTCTGAAATGTGAGAACGAGGGGGAGGATTTGAAAGCATTTGGCACGGTGCTTTTTGTGGTGCGCTTCGGGAGGGGGCTCTGTGGATCAAGTTCAAGGACTACACCAAATATCACTGAGGCTGGGGGGGTAGGACTGGCACAGTAATCAATGACGCTTATAAAACGAAGAGGGCCACTAGAGAGCTATTTGGACAAATGAAAAGCCAGCTGGGATGGCAGCAGGAACATCATTTGGCAAACGTTTGTTCTTTGGCAAGACACAAGAAGCTTTAAAACTTGCCTGTAGAGTTGGGGAGAATATCATTAACGGCTTATGACAGAAATAGACCAGCTTTAATTGTATCTATTTCTTTTGGTAATTCACTCACTGTTTGGTAACTGCACAGTTTATTGCACTTTATTTTGACTGGAGAAGTGGAAAGGATTTCTTTTCTTTTTCTTTTTTTGCACAGGTGCAAGCTTGATTGGCAGATGCTCATTGTATGTTCTAGTAACCTTGGAGATAGGGTGACAAAGCACAGCACACTGGGACTTAGTGTTAGATTGTCTTTTTTAATAGTGCTGGATTTCCGGTGAAAACTATTTTACAGAGAAGCAAAGAAATTGCAAGTTGTAGTGGTAGATAAAAATCTAATTGTCTTCATTATATCTAAGTATTATTTGTTGTACAGTAAAAAGTTTGATAGAAAAGTTGCCTAAAGGAAGGTGATATTTTATTGCTTACATAAAATTGGGATATCTTCAATATATATTAAATAATTAAAACATTTTTTAGCATCATTGTTTACATTTTATCCTTTATCAGTGGGACCTTTAATTAGCGTTTTAGTTCTTAAACACATATGTCATTCCAACGTGACTATATTCCAAGTATTTTAGAAGGTGAGATGAACTTTTGACTCTTTTATGGCTAGAGGTTTTTGTTAGAGAAGAGATGAGCATAAGTGCTCGGTGGTTAAGATTCTTGCATTTTGGAATCTTTCACAGTGTTGGTCTTTCTTTTTCCCCCTAGAAAGTTGCAGACTTAAACATATTCATTACTTTGATTATGAGGAGAACATAGGTTGTCTCTAAATTATGAAAATATGCCCTTAAAATAGTTGATTGCAGTGGGAAACTCATGCAGTGTAACTAATAAGGTAATTTGAGAGATATTTGGAATTTAGGATATTTAACTTCTAGCGCAAGAAGTGTTAATTAAATTAAATAAAATATCTCTATTACAAATAACTATGTGCAGAATACTCACATAACTAAGCTCTGAGCTCTGAGCTTCATTCATAAAAAGTCCTAGAAATGTAAGTAATCCATAGCCTTCTTCATTAGTTATTCTGTAGGGAAAGTATACAATCCCAGGTTAAATAATGCTCTTCCGAAGTGGTATTCTAGTCATTGACTAACCAAATGTAATATAAAACCAATTTGTGATGTAAAATTTATCTTGAATCCTATTGTATATGCATTTATTTTATATTTTGTATAGATTGTAGCATATTTTCACAGATTTTTTTGCACAGGATTTCTTTTAATACTGGTGAATGAAAATACACTGTAAAATTTTTATATTTCCATTCCCTCCAGCTTAGGTAATGATACAAGTATACAGAGTATAATTATTTTGTTTAGCAGTCTCTATTTAAGAAAATGATCAGTATTATTAATAAAAACAAAATTAATAGATGAACTGGTTTGTCCACTATGTTTTAGAGATAGAAGGAGGCCTTATTACTTTTTATTTCCCCTTTGACACAGTTTTTTCAACAAATATTTATTTTAATGTGTAACATGTATCAGACGTTTTAACACCTTTTAAAATTCAGGCTATGTGTGAAATTAGCAGCATGAAGATTCTCTGAAACTATAGAATTGTACTTTATTAAATGGAACATCAATTTCAGCTCCTTACTCCCTCTCCCCTTTTTGTCCCTGAGTTTCTATACAGATAGGAAGAGAGTAGCAAATGGTTCAGTAATCCTAGACACTGCCATTTGCCAAATGTGTGATCTTGGTTAAATTATTTATCTTTTCCGAGTCTCCATTCCCCGACCTGTATAATGAGGGTTGTTATAGTACCAATTTTTTTTTTTAAGATTTTATTTATTTATTTGTCAGAAAGAGAGAGAGAGAGAGCACAAGCTGGGGGAGCAGCAGGCAGAGGAAGAAGCAGGCTTCCTGCTGAGCAAGGAGCCCAATGCAGGATCCTGGGACCATGACCCGAGCCAAAGGCAGACACCTAACCAACTGAGGCACCCAGGTGTCTCTATAGCACCAATTTTATAGGATTTGGGAATACATGTAAAGTCTTTAGACCAGGGCTTGACATATAATAAAAGCTTAATAGATGTTAGTGGTTACAATTATAAGTCATACACAAAGTTTATTATTCTTGTCAATGTTACATTTTAACTTTGTTATAAACTAAGTATAATCGATTTAATTATAAAGTTAGTTAGAAAATTATTTTGCAACTAAATGATATAATAAACTTTCAAAAGTTTGACACAACCAATTTAATAACACGTTCTTTCTTGGAACTCGGATTTTTCAGGCCAAGTTCAAGTCACCTAGGCTTGCCAGTCTTACTACAGTTAGTTTTTTTGGATCCACTCCAACAGAACTCTTTTCAGATTCAGGGCCAAGAAGTGTTTTAATGCTCTCTACTAGGACTTGAAAGTTTGGTAATATTTTCTGACAAACACCGAGCTAGATTCATTATCTCCTTAAGTGCTTGTATCCAAGTCATTGGGTTCCAATGCTCAAGGTTATATACAGGCTATTAAACATTTAATACCAACTTCATTTGGCTGGATGGAACTTTTATCTATTCTCAGTGTTAACTCATTATTTTACCAAGACTTTTCGATTCTGCAACCTATACTAATTATATTACCATTCTCTTTAAGTATTACCATTCTCATTCAGTATTACTCTTTTAATACTGAAAATTGTCCTTTCTAAAGGAAAGTAGAGTGATTTTTGTGCTTTTTTGGGGGGGGGTTGTCTGTTAAGTGTGCTTGTGGCTGTTTTAAGCTCTATCTAGAAGACAAGGCATTTTATGTTGGCATTGCACTATATCAACAATAAATAGTTATAGGCTTGGCATGGGATATGTAGACTACCCATAGTCAGAATAAACAGTATTATATCCTTTATTTTTCCCAATCAGTGTTTTTACAGAATGTTAGTTCTGTTCTTATCTTAAAGTGCTTCTAGTTTTGTACTCTATATGGTTGAGTAATAGTTGGTGTAAAAGTATATATTTCTCTAGGACGCACTTGATATTCTTAAAGTTTGGGATACATTTTTTGTTGTGATCTATGAGAGTGACAGATCTAGAAATTAATGCTATTACTGAACTGAGCTTTGAATTCTGATTTGTCTTAATAGATTTTTATACCTGCTCTTTCAAATCCATTCTGATTTATTTGACTGTGTTGGGTTGAAGATAACTAATTGGGTTGAAAATATTCAAATAACTTTTCAGTCTTATGTTAGCAGGCCTGTTGTATTCAAAGCTTTCTAGAAAAATATTTAAAAAGTTATTCTATTTAGATGTATACCTTTAAAATTTTATATTATTTTCTAGTCTAAATGTGCTTCTACTTTTATCATCAAACATTATATGGAAAAGAATTTTGTTTACCATTTTTTTTAAAAAGATGGTTCTTTTCCTCCTAAAGATTTACAAGTTATTTTTGTAATTCTAATGTGAAAATTTCTTTTGCAACCACATGACAGAATGACTTTTGAGTCAGTGGAGAATAAGTAAAAGGAACAGATAACTTTTTAAACACCAACATCCTGATTTCATGCAAATAGATGAGTAATAAACAGAAAATGACAAAAAACTTGGGTGAAAAAGTTTGGATGCTATGCTTTGTCATTGGGTTCTGTTGAAGGGCATTAAACTTTAATGTCTGGCATAGTACTGTCTCTAAACTTGATCTTTTTTTTTTTTTTTTAAGATTTATTTATTTGAGGGGGGAAGGGCAGATAGACAGGGAAAAAGGGAATCTCCAGGGAACTCTGCTCCAAGCACTAAGCCCCACACCAGGGCTTGATCTCCAGACCCTGAGATCATGACCTGAGCTTAAATAAAGAGCCTGATGCTTAACCAACTGAGCCACCCAGATGCCCCTAGACTTGATCTTTTTTAAGTAGGATTATGACGTTAGCTTTCCCTGCTACCTCTATAGCTTCTCATTTGTCAGTTGTTATTTGGATTATGAAGCTGAAAGGCTAAATGACATAAGTTTTATTGGTGGAGTTCTTTTTCTTTTGTAACTTAGATTGCCAGAACTCACAGAGGGTGTGTGTGTGTGTGTGTGTGTGTGCGCGCACACGCACGCATATGTGTGTGAGACCATGCCTTAGTTAAAAAAAAAATCCCCTGGATAAAAGAGAAATAATCTGCATGAAAATAAGCATCAATTATTATCTATTCTACTCATCTATCATGAGTTATTAACTGGCATTAGTTAAAAATGTGAAAATGATCGTCAACTTGTCATTTAAAAGTAGCTCTTATTTGATTATGAAAGTAATACATGCAGTTTTAAGAATTTTATAAAACAAAAGTAAAATAAAAAAATCACCAACAGTAACTGCCAATAAAATCTTGATTTATTTTCTTCCAGTCTTTTTTCTATGCATTGTTGTTATCCTATACAAATTGTTTGTATGCTGTCTTTGGTTTATTTTGTACATTTATTATACTTAATGACATTTTCCCCATGACATTATTATTTTTATTGACATCTTAGATAATAAAATTATAATACATCTCCTTTGCCACAGACAGTATCACACGTGTTGTTGATGTTAAATATTCTCCCTGTAAGCTTAGAAAAAAGTTAATTTTTTTTCAAAATACAGAATGTGTAATAAAAAGAACATTTACTGCATATCTAATTTTATGATGTGTTTTTTACACATTACTTATTTACTTCTTGTAACATTCCTTGAGCTTGGTTCCCTGCTACTCCAGTTAGGAAACTATAATTTGAAAAGGCTAAGTAACATCCCTGGGTCATAGACCTGTATGGGGCTGACACAGAATTTGAATAGTTCTGTCTTACTTCAAAGCCCTTCCTCCTAAACATAGAAAAATTATACCTGTTTCATGTAGTCAATTTGGCAAGTATATTTCAATGTCCACTGAGTACTTGAACTTAACTCTACAAGCAATAAAAAGGTAGTGTGAACTATAGATGAATGATTCAAATATTTCTACATTAGATTTCCCTAAGGGTACAGTAAATCCATATTTTTATGTCTTGATAAAAGGGTTAATTTTTATTGCAGAAAGCTACCATATTTATGAATGTTTTTTAAACTAAACAAATTATTTGACTCAATTCAGCCTTTTTTTGGGGAAAATATTACTTATAAGTTTGATATACTGACTTAAATTTAGACAGTGCTAAGGTAGTCATATACTCTTTTTCTATAGAAAATTCATTTCCACTTTGTGTATTAGAACTCATTTTATATGTTTATGTGTTCTTTTCTTAGAAGGTGTCATAAGGAAGAGGCTATTTTAGTTTAAATCAATTTTGTTAATTACATGTAGTCTGTGGGTTCTGGATATTGGTTAATGACATTAAATTATATACTTAGCATAATTCAGTTCAAAACAATATTAAATGCTAGCTGGGTATTGAGGGTGTTGATATTGATTCACTATATATATTGATATTGACTCTTTCTCTCTCTATATATCTGTATGTTATATGTATTGTATATACATGTGTATTTGAAGTACTTGGAAAGTAGCATTTTAGATTACCCTTCAATTTATAATTTACACATTTTTTTAAACCGTCTTTTGAATTAACTTAAGGGTATTTGAGTAAACTGACAGCATTTAGGAGCAGCTGCTCTCCTGCAAGACATGCTGGTAGCTTTTCTAATCGAGTTCATTCTTTTAGTAGTGAGAGGCTGTGCCATCAGAGGTTTTGAAAGGAGTTGCCTTAACAAGAAAATAACTTTATTCCTAGGATTTCAAAGTTACTCCCAAAGTTTAAGTTAACTACTTTTAAGTTCTAAGGGTAAGGGTGAACCTTTCTAGCTGTTGACTTGAAAATACATGTCTTGTGCCTATCAGCTGTAAACTCCCCAACATTCACTTTTGGGGGGGCATTTCATGAAATCTAATTATCCTATAAGGCTAGTTATATTTTGCATCATCCAAAACAAAAGTAGATGAAGTATTTTATGCTGAGCTTGTATTATTTACAAGTCTGTATCCTAACCAGTTGGGTTTTTCAAGTGTATTCCTTGGTATCATCGTCCTGCAACCCTGAGTGTCCCCTTGCTGTAGAATCCTTTTGCATTTAGTCTCTGCACTCGCCTAGGTACAGGGTCCTTACTACGTTTCCTACAATATGTAATTTCCTTTCTCTCTATTCCTTTCTTGATCCCATTTTTACTAACTTTATTGAGCTATAATTGAAATGCAACATTTAGTACATTTAAAATATACAACATGTTGATTTGATACATTTATATCTTGCAATATGATTACCACCACAGTGCTGGCCAATACCTCAATATCACATAATTACCATTATTTTTTGTGGCCAGAACATTTAAGATCTACTTTAACAACTTTCAAGTAGAGAGTTCAGTATTGTTAACTATAATCACAATGCTGTACATTAGATTCCCAGAAGTTAATCATCTGATAACTGGAAGTTTGTACCCTTTGACCAACTTTCTCCCCATTTCCCCCATCTGTCAGCGTTGGTAACCACCATTCTATACTGTTTCTACAAGCTTTTTCCCAAATTCCATGTATAATTGCTGTCATAAGGTGTTGGTCTTTCTCTATCTGATTTATCTCACTTAGCATAATGCCCTTAAGGTGCGTCCATGTTGTCACAAACAGCAGGATTTCTTTCTTTCTCTTGGCTAAATGATATTCCTCTGGATGTATAACACACCTTTTGTATCTGTTCCTCCATTGATGGAACTGAGGTTGATTCCATATCTTGGCTGGTGTGAATAGTGCTGCAGTAAACATGGGAGTGCAGATATATCTTTGAGATCCTGTTTTCATTTCCTTTGGCTACGTACCCAGAAGTGGCTTTGCTGGGTCATGTGACAATCTCATTTCATATTGATCTTCTGCGTTACTCCTCTTCTTGAAAATTGACACCAAGTCTTACTTTTGTGTTCTCAGCTCCTAGTGTAGAGGCTAGTACGTATTAAGCACTCAACCAAATGTTTGTTTTTTGAAAAGGAGTGCTAATTAATGAATGTACTGGAGGTGTTGGCGGTTCCATTAAGGTAGTTACTGAATTAAGATTTAGTATCATTTCAATTAATTAATTAATTAATTAAAAATCATTTATTTATTTGAAAGAGAGAGAGAACTAGTGGGGAGAAGGGGCAGAGGGAGAAGGAGAGGTAGGCTCCCTGCATATCAGGGAGACTGACACAGGGCTGAATCCCAGGACCCTGCCGGGTTCAGTCTCAAGACCCTGGGATCATGACCTGAGCCGAAGGCAGCCATTTAACCAACTGAGCCACCCAGGTGCCCCTATCACTTCAATTTAAATTGAACTTATTGAGCAATTAACAGGCTACACCACCATGGGACAAGACATACGAATATGAGTGAAAGAGACCTTGCATTTAAATGGTGGCCTCAGGAAACTTTGTGTAATTGTGAATTATGTTATTAGGTATGAGCGTATTAGCAAGAGGCAGGATTAAAGACGTGCGAAGTTGTTACATGGGCACCTGTGAAGAATAAAAATAAGTAAAATGTTAATAAAAATAGAGGCAGATTAAAATAATGTTATAAATGAACTTATTAGCATTGTCAACATACACACAGATGCCCACACACATTTATTTATATTTAAATGATATGAAGGCTGTTGGGCAAATGCTCTGTGCTGCAACCTATCTGCAACCACGTTGCTGAGTACTTGCCTTTCAGAACATCCTAGATGTAGACCTCCAGACTAGTCAGGCCCTACTGTGGTGTAATATAAGGTCAGGAATTATTTGACTATACTGGTAGGTATTTACAAAGGTGAGGATCTGGTTAACTCTATATTGTACTCTTAACTCGGTTTTTAAAAGGTACCTTAAAATACACTTAACAGATATTACTATTTTATGATCAGTGTTGCAATATCAATTTTACTTCTATTCATTAAACTTGTGTCAAGATAGTTAATAGAAAATAAATCAGCTTTGCTGGCAATAACAACACATGCTTCATGATACTGGGAGGATGCTCATTATTTCAATGTTTATTCACCAATTTAGTCCAATGCTTGTTCAGCAGTTAAACTTATGGTTATTCCCACCATATTGTAACCATTCTCATATTAAAATCTATTTACATTGGGGAAAAAGGTAAGCTAAATGCAACAAAAGAATATAAATAATATGTAGTGTCGACTTCTTGTCACCAAAATAGTGAGTTATTTAACCATTCAGTTGTGTTACTTCCATTTCTTTCACGAGTTAAAATAACCAAAGCTTGAGCATAGATGGAATTCATAATATATTGCTCTTTCTCATCATTTTGTATAATTAGACAGCTGTAATTTCTGTATGAGGAGAATAGGGAGAGTAGTAATGTGTTTAGGGGGAGGTAATACCAGAATCCGCTGGCTCCCACTCCGAAGTGAAAGCCTTGAATACTATGAATAGTTCGGTACTTTTTGGTTACGTTCTTTGACAAATTCTGGATCTAGCTTTGATTCCTTGGAGAATAACTGAATCTCTCTCCTGAAGGGAAAGTGAAGGAAACAATAATACTCATAGGTTTGTTATGAGGATTAAATCAAGTAAGACTTAGAAGAACAATAGACACAGATTAAAGTCTCAATCTATGTTAGGGCTTCATATCATGTAATCAATCCCATTTCTCTACATTATAAATTCTCAGCACCAGATTTCTTCTCTTTTTCTTTTTGAGGAAATTGATAGCAAATACCTATTCAAATTGCTCTGAATAGGTCCCATCATCATTAGTCAAATTTTTACAAAAAATATTGAGCTAAAAGTATAAAATCAATGTGAACATTTTATTAAAATAAGTTTACTCTAGTTGGTTCTTCATTGCTTAGGAAAAAATGTACTTTTCTAGGTTTAGTGCTGGTCACTGGTCAATTTTGACACAATTCACAAGAACACTGCTATTCACTGGTTATTGTCTAAACTATGTCATGTATTTAGGCAAAGCACCTCTTAGTCATACTCCATATTTATACTTCTGGTGAATGCATTTAGCTTTGATTTTCAGCAATGTTTTGCAAGAGTACAAATTGTCACAGAGCCAGGTGGACTCAGACATCACTCAGAATTTGGGCCTTTGGCCAAAAATTTTAGGCTAGAAATTGGATTTAAATACATATTTCCACAATTTTGAGAAAACGATGTCAGCTTTCAACTCATTAGCTCCTATTGAAACTCTGCCACACATTTTG
This sequence comes from Nasua narica, assembly GCA_028533885.1. Taxonomy (NCBI): domain Eukaryota; kingdom Metazoa; phylum Chordata; class Mammalia; order Carnivora; family Procyonidae; genus Nasua; species Nasua narica. The sequence continues at coordinate 31,964,264 of CM052800.1, read as the reverse complement.
ATATATAAGCATCTTAGATACTGAAAGTCCAGGTATTTGAAGAAAGCAGGGAGAACTAAGGCAGATTCTCATAATCATTCAGAAGTAACTCTCCCATATTTTGACCTCTTTTCTTCTGGTTGGTGAAAGTTGCATCTAGAATGTCTCTTTGCAGGTGGAGGGTAAGGATTCATACATATAATTCCGGTGATCTCTGTATTTTTAAGTTTGAGGTGTATAGTGTGTTACTTTGATACATTTATATTTTGTAATATGGTTGCCTATATATGCATATATAATAATATTTATCACATTACATAATTATAGTGCAGTATTACTATCTGTATTCATTATACTGTGCCTTACGTCTCTGTGGCTTATTTACTACTGGTTATAGTTTGTACCCTTAAACATCATCCTCTTAGTGCTCCCCCCACCACAGTCCCCTGGTAATCACCATTTTACTCCATTTTTTTTACAGGTCTAACTTTTTAAGATTCCACTTAAAAGTGATATCATACATTACTTGTCTTTATGTTGCTTAGCATAACATGCTTAAGTTCCACCCATGTTGTTGCAAACAGCAGTATGTTCTCCTTTCTCATGGCGAAATAATACTATACTGTGTGTATGTACCACATCTTTTTTATTTATTTTTCCATTGGTGGACACTTCCAGACTTTTCCATATCTTGGCTATTGTGAGTACTGCTGTGATAAACATGGGCATGGACCTATCTCATCAAAATCTTATTTCCTTTCCTTTGGGTATATACCCAGTGGTGGAGTTGCTGGATTGTATGGCAGATTTTAATCCTTTGAGAAACCTCCATGTTGTTACCTTAGTAGTTAGACCAATTTACGCCCCCCCAACAAGGTATAAGGGTTCCTTTCTCACCACATTCTTGTCAACACCTGTTGTCTCTTGTATTCTGGATGATAGCCATTTAACAGATGTGAGGTGGTATCTCATTGTGGTTTTGATTTGCCTATTTCTGCTGACTAGTGATATTGAGCATTTTTCATTTGCCTGTTGGCCATTTCTCCTCTTTGGAAAAATGTTCTATTTTTAAGTTATTCTGTTTGTTTTTTGTTAAATTAACTGAATTCTTTACATATTTTTGTTATTAACACCTTTCCTCAGATGATACAGTTTGCAAAAATGTTCTCCCATTCTGTAGGTTGATTTTTCATTTTATTTATTTATTTTTTTGATTTTTCATTTTATTAATTGTTTTTTTTTGTGTGTGTGTTTTGTTTTTGTGTTTTGTTTTGTTTTGCTGTGAAGAAGCTTTTGAATTTGATGGAGTCCCATTTCTTGATGTTTGCTTTTATTGTTTGTGCTTTGGGCATCACATCCAAAATGTCATTGCCATGACCAATATCAATGAACTTCCTCCCTGTGTTTTCTCTTCTTTTTCTTAACATGTAAAAAATATTCAAGTATAATTGACATACAATATTGTATTCGTTTCAGGTATAGAATGTATTGATTCAACAATTCTATACATTACTCAATGCTTATCACAATAAATACAGTCGCTATTTGTTACCATATGATGTTATTACAATATTATTGACTATATTCCCTGTGCTGTACTTTTCATCTTGGTAACTTCTTTATTTTATAACTGGAAGTTTGTAACCCTTAATCTCCTTGATCTGTTTTGCTCACCCACAACCTACATCCCCTTGGCAACTACCAGTTTGTTGTATTTCAGACTCTGTTTGTTCATTTGTTTTCTTTTTAGATTCCACATGTAAAGTGAAGTCATATGGTATTTGCCTTTCTCTGTTTGACTTATTTCACTTAGCTTAATACCCTTTAGGTCCATCCATGTTGTTACAAATGGCAAGATCTCATTCTTTCTCATGGCTCAGAAATATTCTATTGGGTACATACCACATCTTGTTTATCCATTCATCTTTTGGTGAACTCTTGGGTTGCTTCCATATCTTGGCTTTTGTAAATAATGCTCTAATAAACATAGGGGTGTGTGTTTCTTCTTGAATTAGTGTTTTTGTTTTCTTTGGATAAATATCCAGTAGTAGGATTACTAGATCATATAGTATTTTTATTCTTAATTTTTTGAGGAACTTCCATACTGTTTTTCACAGTGTTTCCACCAATTTACATTCCCACCAGTAGTGCACAAATGTTCCCTTTTCTCCACATCCCCGCCAACTCTTGCTATTTCTTGTCTTTTTGGTACAGCCATCCTAATGAGTGTGAGATGATATCTCTTTGTGGTTTTGATTTGCATTTCCCTGATGATTAGTGATGTTGAGTATCTTTGTCTGTTGGCCATCTGTGTGTCCTCTTTAGAAAAATGTCTACTCAGATCATTTGCCCATTTTTTAATCAGATTTTTTCTTGGTGTTCAGTTGTATACTTTTTAAAATATTTTGGATATTAACCCTTTATTGGCTATATCATCTGCAGATATCTTCTCTCATTCACTAGATTACCTTTTTGTTTTGTTGATGCTTTCCTTTGCTATCCATTTTTATAGTGTAATCCCAATATAGTTTATTTTTATTTTATATTTTATTTTGGGTATAGTTGGCACACAATGTTACATTAGTTTCAGGTGTACAACTTAATGATTTAACAAGCTTTTATACATTATGCTTTGTTAGCCACAAGCGTAGCTACTATCTGTCCTGTTAACATCACTATTACAGTATCATTGACTATTCTTATACTGTACCTTTTCTTTTTGCTTTTGTTTCCCTTGCCTGAGGAGACATAGCCATAAATATGTTGCCAAGAGATTACTGTCTAAGAGATTACTAATCTAATGTCTAAGAGATTACTGCCTGTGTTTCATTTTAGGAGTTTCATGGTTTCAGATCTCACATTTAGGTTTTTAATTCATTTTGGGTTTATTTTTGTGTATGGTCTACGAAAATGATTGTTTCATTTTTTTGCATGTGGCTGTCCAATTTTCCCAATGCCATTTGTTGGGGAGACTGTCTTTTCCCCATTGTATGTTCTTGCCTCTTGTCATAGATTAATTGATCATATAAAGGCAGGTTCATTTCCTCTCTATCCTTTTCCATTGATCTATGTGTCTATTTTTGTGTAAGGACCATACTGTTTTGATTACTACACCTTTGTAATATATCTTGAAACCTGGGAGCTTTGTTCTTCTTTCTCAGGATTGTTTGGCTATTTAAAGTCTTTTGTGGTTCCACACAAATTTTAGGATTATTTGTTCTAGTTCTATGAAAATTACTATTGATATTTTAATAGAGATTGCATTGAATCTGTAGATTGTTTGGGGTAGTATGGATATTTTAATGATATAATTCTTTTAATCCACGAGCCTGGTATATACTTTCATTTGTTTGTGTTGTTTTCAATTTCTTTTATCAATGTCTTATACTTTTCAGAGTATAGGTCTTTCCCCTCTTTGGTCCTAGATATTTTATTCTTTTTTAGTGTAATGGTAAATGGGATTGCTTCCTTAATTTCTCTTTCTGGACCTTTGTTAACAGTGTATAGTAATGCAGCAGATTTCTATATATTAATTTTGTATCCTGCAACTTTACTGAATTCACTTATTAGTTCACATAGTTTTTTGGTGGAGTCTTTAGAGTTTTCTGTATATAGTATCATGTCATCTGCAAATAGTGAAAGTTTTACTTCTTCCTTTCCAATTTGGATACCTTTTATTTCTTTCTTCTTACCTGATTGCTTACCTGATTCTTACCTGACTTCCAATACTATGTTGAATAAAAGTGATGAGAGTGGACATCCTTGTCTTCTTCCTGATCTTAGAAGAAGAAAAGCCCTCAGTTTTCCACCATTGAGTATGGAGTTAGCTGTGGGTTTTTCATATATAGGCTTTATTATGTTGAGATATATTCCCTGTAAACCCACTTTGTTGAGATTTTTTTATCATGAACAGATGTTGAATTTTGTCAGACTTTTTTTTCTGTACCATCTACTGAGATGATCATGTTTTTTATATCTCATACTAATTTTTGATCATAAGTGTCTAGGCATGAGTGCGTGTGTGTGTGCGTGTGTGTGTGTGTATGTGCGTGTGTGTGTGTGTGTGTGTGTGTATACATATGAGAATTCTGTAGGGGAGCATCAGTCTAACTCCATGGCCACTGTGGGCAATTAAAAATGTTTGCCCTGGGACGCCTGGGTGGCTCAGTTGGTTGAGCGGCTGCCTTTGGCTCAGGTCATGATCCCGTCGTCTTGGGATCGAGTCCCGCATCAGGCTCCTTGCTCGGCAGGGAGCCTGCTCCTCTCTCTGCCTCTGCCCGCCTCTCTGCCTGCTTGTGTTCTCTCTCTGTTAAATAAATAAATAAAATCTTTAAAAAAAATGTTTGCCCTCTGAGCTGTGGTTGGATAATGACATTTGTTTTAGAAAAAGGCTATATATACTGTTATTGATCTTGATCTTTTGTTGAACTTGCCTATTTAGAAGTAAACTCAGTATTTTGAAAGTTATAATTTTTTTTGGTTTCCCTTTTATACCTGAATCCTTCTGAGAAATTTTACCACTTGAAGAAATGAAAAATCTATTCAATAGTCCAGATGTTGCTATATTTCCTATAGATGTTGCCTATTCTCCATGAAGAAATATCTAGTCAAATTAAAATGACTTCTAGTCACCTTTGACAGATATTACATAGTTAAGATTGAATTTGAATTTGAAATGGGTAGTTAGTATTCTTTTTATTTCAGCCAAGTGGACTTGTGATGGGTTGATTTAGCTTGATTCACAGACAGTGATGAAAAGATACATATTTGTTTTGTAACAAGAAGATATGGAACTTGTTAAGTTGTTGATGTTGCTGGTAAATGGAACCATGGATAAATATGCTAGGAAGTCCAGCATGGAAGATTCTGTAGCTTAGTATAATTATTTACATTTCTTCTACTGGAATGATGCATTTCTATGTCATGTAAGAACCATCATAATATTTCAGTTTTTAGTTCTTGTGTTAGCATGTTTGGATTGTAAAGTAAACTTAGTTATTTCAAGCTGTCTGTTTTATAGCTACTACTATCAAGCCATATTTATCATAATTATAGTTTGGTATTTAGCAGTCATACTGGGAAGGTTGATAATACTCAGTATTTGGTAAAACTAAACAAACAAACAAACAAATGACAACCAACCAATGGAAAAAAAAAACCAAAACCAAAACCAATAACAATTTTACTCCACAATTTTAGTACGAACACTAGGCAATAATGGCTATAATTTTTGTTAAATTGTGTGCTGTATTTTATGGGTTGTATTGTGTCTTCCCAAAAAGATAAGTTGGTATGCTAATCCCCAATACTTCAGAATATGGGGCCTTATTTCAAAACAGGGTCTTTATGGAGGTAATCAAGTTAAAATGAGGTTATTAGGTTGGACCATAATCCGTATGGCTGGATAATCCAGTATTAAAAGGAAAAATTTTGGACAAAGAGATATAGATGTGCATGTGCCCTGGGAGAACACTGTATGAACATGAAGGTGGAGGTCAGGCTGATGCATCTGCAAGGCAAAGAGTGCTGTAGATTGGCAGCAAACCAGGAATGTAGGAGAGAACCTGGGACAGATCTTCCTCATGGCCTTCAGGGAGACCCAAGCCTTCCAACACCTTAATCTTGAACTTCTAGCTTCCAGAATTGTGATATAGTACATTTTTGTTGTTTACCCATCCTATTTGTGATACTTTCTTACTGTAGCCCTAGCAAAACAATGTATTCATTTCGAACTCTTCATATTGTAATAAATTGGGGAAAAGTTTGAAAATACAATGATTTTTAAATGCTTTCTGTGTTGCAGAGGTTTTAGTTATAGAGAGCAGACTCCACTCTAGATAAGCTAAGCTGGAAAAAACTTATTATTAAGTATAATATAGATAGCACATCCATTCCTTGGGAGGGCTGAGCTTCCAGGAGTGATTCCCTACCACACCATAGAACAGCTCAAGGATGGTGCTGCCTTGCAGCAGGGTGGGAGCTCAGAATTAGGCAGCTGCCGTAAAGGTTCAGGGTCTAGACACACCACCTTTGCCATGATCTGTAACAGTTAAGATAAAATCATTACTACACTGCCTGTCTCCCCTTCTGCCTCAGTTCACAGTGTCTGGTTGTGCAATCGCATATGGAAATACAGTGAAAAGAGAGTCTAGAAATATATCTTTAAAGACAAAAGCAGCTTGGGTGGCTCAGTAGGTTAAGTGACAAACTCTACATGTCAGCTCCAGGTCCTGATCTCAGGGTCCTGAGATCTCTCCCTGCCTGGGCATGGAGCCTGCTTAAGATTCTCTCCCTCCTTACCCCTCTGCCACTGCCTCCCTCCCTTCCTGCCCCCCGCCCCCTGTGCCAAGTGCTCTCTCTGTCAAAAAACAAAATAAAACAAAAGACAGTAATAACAAATATTTATGGCAAATTACCAACATTGGCCTGTGCATGCCTATTTCTTATTTTTATGATCGTTTTTAAAATTTAAACCATTCAATTAACTATAACTATACTGGAATTAAAATTAAAAACTTAAAAAAATTAACTATAACTATACTGGAATTAAAATTAAAAACTTAAAAAAATTAAGCCATTTGATCTCTACCACTTTATCTCCATAGACAACCATTCTGGTGTATTTAATGTATATTCTTATATTTTTTGTGTTCTTGCAAGATGTGTATTCTGCTTTATTTTCTTAAATCAATTTACATTTGCATTGTTTCTATAAGAACTTTATTTTAAAGATTTCTTCATTTTCATGGGCCCATCTAAACTAGTTGTCTATTTCTGACTGCTGCAAGTTACCTTCTGGTGTGTGTTTAAACTGACTAACCTCTCCCCCACTGATCTACACTGAGATTGCCTTCAATCTGACATGGCCAAGTCCACTAAGGTCTGCTGTGAAAATTCTTTGAAATATACATCCAGGAGGGGAATTACTAGGTCACTGAGGGTGCATAGACTGCATTTGATTTAGTACTGTCAGATTGCTCTCCAAATGAGTGCACCAGTCTTCACTTCTAAGAGCAGTGATGAAGATTCCATTTTCTCCAATTCCCTGCCGAACACTTGGCAAAATTTTGTTTTCTAATCGTTGCAAAGCAGATGAAAAATGATATTTCATTTTCATTTTAAATTTCATCTCCTTAATTACTCATGATGGAAGTAATTTTTATTTCTCCAGTCTCTATAAATTAGAAAGGTACTAGAAAGATTTTGAGGGTGTCAATCAGTAGAATCCACTGGAGTCTATCTCTGTGGCCACCTTCTTTCTCTGTTAAAATTCCAACTACAACAATAGCATTATGAACACCTGCTCCTGCATAGTGTGAAGGAATAGCCCTTCATGTGTGTGAATATTTTACTAGCTTTTCTCACTAGGGGGAGATCTCAAGTCTCATTAGCCCTGCCTCTGTTTTGGGTGATGCGCAGTACATTGTATGAGGTCTAAATGTGATTTCCTGTGGAATGGACACCTGTGAATTAATACATGACTATATAAGTTATTTGCCCTCAGTGCATCCATAAACAGTATCAAATAGGACATTTGGATAACTCCGGTAAGAACTTTTGTTCCAAGAATGGGAGAATGTGGAACATGCAGCATCCCTTGTCTATAGCAAACCCCACTATGCGGACAGCAAAGACGCTCGTTATGGGCCACAGAATGCGTTTCTTGACTATCTGGTAGCACCTGGTTCTGCTATTGAATAAAACTGCCTTGCCTGTTGTCCTTTACGGTCCCATTCTTAACTTTCTGCATGACTCTTTTCTGTTCACTGCCTTCCGGGACCACATCTGAGGGAGGCACTGTGTGGGCCCCCCGTCTTAGCCGCAGCACAGACTTCACAGCGCACTTCTTCCCTTTGCAGGGTCCGAGAAATGAGGGCTGCTGTAAGGGTTCAAAAGCCTTGGCTATTGATGGCCAGTCTTGCAGTTTCTTTGGCAAAAGAATGCCTTCAAAATTGTAGTGCACTTTTTGGTCAGTTTCACGAGTGAATTAAGGTCAGTCGAAATCTTGTGTGGCAATCATTTTTAGTCATTTAATCATTTAAATAAATCATTTATTTATTTTGAAGACTTTATTTTGTGGCCTCTGTGAGTCACTTGTTTCCGATAATATCCTAGGAGTGCGGTGCCGGCTTTGTCCGCAGGGCTGTCAGCCTTGTGGGAAGGAGTTACACCTCCTGCTAAAGCTGCAGTTTTGTAGTTAGATTGTGTTGTTGCTGTTGTTTTTTTTGTTTTGTTTTGTTTTTAAGGATTTTACTTATTTATTTGAGAGACAGAGTGTATGCATAAGTGGGGGCGGGGAGGAGCAGAGGCAGAGGCAGAAGCAGGCCCCCGCTGAGCAAGGAGCCCAAGATGGGCTGGATCCCAGGACCCCAGGATCATGACCTGAGCCAAAGACAGATGCTTAACTGACTGAGCCACCCAGGCACCCCATTTATATTGTTTTCTTTTTTTTTTAAAGATTTTATTTATTTATTTATTTGAGAGAGAGAGAGAGAGAGGAAGCTTGAGTGGGAGAGGTCAGATGGAGAAGCAGACTCCCCGCCGAGGAGGGAACCCGATGCGGGACTCGATCCAGGGACTCCAGGATCATGACCTGAGCCGAAGGCAGCGACCCAACAACTGAGCCACCCAGGCGCCCCTTATATTGTTTTCTTAACATAAATTTTTGTATTTTGAAAATTTTAAACATAATGAATAAAAGGAATTGTTAAGAAAAATTCCCATATATTCATCTTCTAGACTCAGCAGTAATCAAAATATCACTTCATCTCTCTGATTTTATTTTTGCCAAAGCATTTTAAAGAAAACCCGAAACATTGTTATTTCACTCCTACATACTTTAGTCTCTAAAACAAAAAAAGAGAATATTTCCTTATATAACAACTCTTCCCGTCTCAACTCTAACAGGACAAATAATAATTTTTGTCAGAATCTGATGCATAATCCACAATCATATTTCCAAGATTGTCTCAAAGATGTTCTAACAGTTATTTCTTTTTTTAAAAAAACTTGAAACGGTATGTTATTTTAATGTGCCTATCTCGATATAGGATAGTTCATCTTCTCTTTTTCTGTCTCTGTCTCTATTTCTTTACATGTAATGCCATCAATTTGTTTATGGAAATAGGGTCTGGTGACCTAATTAATGCCTTGTGTTCTGGATATGGTTGCTTGCTTTCTTGTGACCTCATTTAAGTTGTTCCTTTGTCTCTGCCTTTGCTGTAAATGAACATTAACTCAACCTTGATTAGATTCAGCTTTTTTTTTTTTTGGCAAGACTATTGATAGGTGATTCTGTGTATCTCTGTTACTATATTGGTTCACAGGTGACCAGTCCACAAGTATCAGGTTGTCCCATTTTTAATGGTAATTAATGTCAGATGTGTATAGTGTCAGTCTGATCCCTTCATTTTAAGTGCCTAAGAAATATTGATCTAACAGTTTTATCATTGATGATCAGTGCCTGGTGCAGATATTATATTAAGGGATGCCAAAATTATAATTTTCTTATTTTATCATTTCTTCCACATTTGTTAGGAGGAATTTTATAATGAAGAACTTTCTCTGAAGAACTACTTAAAATGTAGTTCATAGAGGAAAGGCAGGGAACATGCATAATTGTTTCTTATTTCTTGCCATTTTCCACGCTAAGGAGTTGGTTCCTGAGTAACTTCCAGTGATATTCAGTGAGTCATTGCTATTGTTTTGGTCTTTGGGGGGGTTTCTGTTTTTCCTTTCTTCTTCTTGTGGTTTTCCTCATTCTTGTACTTCTCCTTCTTTTCTGCTTCTTTTCTCAATCTCTCTCTCTTCCTCCCTCCCTCCCTCCCTTCTTCCCTCCCTCTCTCTCTAGGCCTCTGCTCTCTCTCAGGTGTAGTTGTGAAATCATGGATATTTTACGTATTTAAGCATTTCCATCATTGAACAGTTCAGACTGTTCAGTCTTTGACCAGTGAGTGGCTCGGTGTTCTTTTGACACAGCCCCTTAGGTCATTGGAAGATTATCTGCCATTATGTGGCCACATCTTTTTTTTTTTTTTTTTAAATTTTATTTATTTATTTGACAGAGAGAGATCACAAGGAGGCAGAGAGGCAGGCAGAGAGAGATGGGAAGCAGGCTCTCTGCTCAGCAGGGAGCCCGATGCGGGGCTCGATCCCAGGACCCGGAGATCATGACCTGAGCCGAAAGCAGAGGCTTTAACCCACTGAGCCACCCAGGTGCCCCTATGTGGCCACATCTTTTAACTGTTTCAGTTTCCAGTATGGAAACAGCTGGATTTGTCAACTCTGTAAGTTTCCAAGTTCTGGGACTCTCCTTCAAATTCTCTTTCAGGCTTCAGGAAAAGGGAGGAAAGAGAACCTGTTTTGTAAGAGCTGGGTTTTCTTCTGTCTCTTCTGGAAGGTTTCCTCGGTGGGTCTCTCTTATAAGGCTTTGCTGCAAGAAGCAGGAAGCAGACACTACACACTAATATTCTGAAATGTCCTAGCATTTAGCTCATGCTCTAGCTTTAGTTGGCATGTACCTATCTTCTAAGGTAAAGCAGATCATAACATGACCAAATGGTCACCATCACATAATGGTTGTTGTCAGCTTTCCCATGGGTAACATCTTTATCCTGGCGCCAGCCACCTATGGCCTCCCTGCTGCATTAAACCGGTACCAACTTTGTGTTTTATTATTGCAGCAAAGAACTATATTCTCCAATATAAGCCCTATTTCTTTTTTTTTCTTTTCTCTTCTTTTTCCCTATTTCTTTTTTTTTTTTCTTTTTCCCTATTTCTGAGCTACATAAAACCAAGTGCACTCTAGTTAGTTAAAGCTGAATGGGATGTATTAAGGATATGCATCCTGGCCACTGAAGGAATTGCTGCTTTGTCACCCAGAGGGCAGGGGACCTCAGAAGAAAGAATCTTGCAGCACAACGGCAGGCCATGTGCCCTGTAACACCATGGTGCACTGCACACTGCTTCCTATGAGTTTTGAATGAGTGTCTGTGAGGGGACGGCTAATTGGCACAACACAGATCACATCCAGAAGCCCATCGCAATGGAATCAAGAAATCGAGTTTTTAGTTAGGTAACCTCTTCATGTTAGTAGGGAGCAGTTCCATTCACTGTATCCTGCCCACCCCTGCCTTATTTGAATTTGAGAAAAACATTGAAAAAGTGAATTTTTATTCAATTACCTGAAAATGTATTCATATTTATACACATCTCATTTCTGTAAAGATATCATTGCGTAACAAATATACATATATACATACAAATATATGTATAATAGAAATGAGACTGATAAGTTTAATCTCATTATTTCAGTGCAAGTTATCAATGAGGGAAAGTATAGGAAGTAGGGCTGCAGCTTGGAGAACACAAAAAAACCTTGAGGAATATTTAAATTATGGAAGTATGTCGTTTCAAAATAGGCATGTTAGAATCTCTGGTAAACGAAAATCTGCTAAATCATTAGACTACTGTCTCTAGTTATGCTAAAGTGTATATGGATTCTGGTGAAGATTAGAGAAAATCAAAGGCTAACTTCTGTCACTTTCTAGTTTATTGATTTAATGAAAATGACTTAAATACTTTGAGATTATCTCTCCATCTCTCACCTGAAAAATGATCCGAGCAATAGTTGAGATAATACTTGTCAGGTGTTTTTAGTGCAGCGGTTGAATTGCACTATGTGAATTGAACCAGAAGTAAGGAAATGTCAGTTTCTTTGAATTAAAATATGAGGAAGAAGCTGACTAAAGCACTGACTCATTCTCCACAACCCAAGGTGAGGCTTCTACTCTATCTAGCTACTTGCCAGATGACCAACTTTTGCCTAACCTTGGAATGTGAGTTTAAGTTCATGAAGTGCAAGATCTAGGGCCGTTGTAGGGAAATTACAGGGCACAATAATGCCTCTTTCTAATAAATAAACTCCCCAAAGCCCATGAATGATAGCAATTTCTACATTCCTTTAACTATCCAGAGGAATTCACTGTGATGTGGATGTTTTGGCCAGTCAAGTTAAGGGGACAATTTCACATTAGACACGCTCTCTGCTCTGGGGAGTGAAGTCTCAACAGTGTGTCTGACAGTACTATTTCCTTCTTTTATAAAAATTTTTAAAAAGATTTTATTTATTTGAGAGAGAGCAAGCACACCCATGTGCATATACCGGGCGTGAGTGGGGGAAGGGGCAGAAGGGGAGGGAGGTGGATGAGCACTGAGCTAGATCTCACAACCTTGAGATGATGACCTGAGCCAAAATCAAGAGCTAGTCTCTCAGTCGACTGAGCCACCCAGGTGTCCCTCTTTTTTAAAATTTTAATTCCAGTATGGTTAAATACAGTCTTACAGTATTTCCAAGTGTACAGTATAGTGATTCAACAATTCCGTATATTAGTGCTCATCGTGATAAGTGTATTCTTAATTCCCTTTACCTATTTCACCCATTCTCCCCACCCAGCTCACCCTTCTCCCCTCTGATAACCATCAGTTTGTTTTCTATAGTTACAGATCTGTTTTTTTGGTTCGTCTCTTTTTGTCTTTGTTCCTTTGTTTTGTTTCTTGACTTACACATAGAAGTGAAATCATATGGCATTTGTCTTTCTCTGACTTATGTCACTTAGCATAATATGCTGTAGCTCCATTCATGTTGTTGCAAATGACAATATTTTATTCTTTTTTATGGGTAAGTAATACATACACACACACACACACACACACACACACACACGCCCCACATCTTCCTTATCCATTCATCTATTGATGGACACTTGGGCTGCTTCCATAATTTGGCTATTGTAAATAATGCTGCAGTAAACATAGGGGTGCATTCACACATATCTTTCTGAATTAGTGTTTTCATTTTCTTTGGGTAAAGATCCAGTGGAATTACTGGATCTTATGGTAGTTCTATTTTTGATTTTTTGAGCAACCTCCATATTGTTTTCCACAGTGGCTACACCAGTTTGCCTTTCCACTAACATGAGGGATTCTTTTTCTGCACTTCTTTACCAAAGCTTGTTGTTTCTTGTGTTGTTGATTTTAGCCATTTTGACAGGTGTGAGGTATATATCTCACTGTAGTTTTGATTTGCATTTCCCTGATGATGAGTGATGTTGAGCATCTTTTCATGTATCTATTGGCTCTCTGTTTGTGTTCCTTGGAGAAATGTCTGTCATGTCTTCTGCCCATTTTAAATTAGATTATTTGTTATTCTGGTTTTGAGTTGTGTAAGTTCTTTATATATTTTAGATACTAACCTTTTATCAGACATGTCATTTGCAAATATCTTTCCCCATTCAGTAGATTGTCTTCTGGTTTTGTTGATTGTTTCCTTTGCTGTGCAGAAGCTTTTTCATTTTGACGAAGTCCCAATATTTTATTTTTACTTTTGTTTCCTTTGCCTCAGGAGACCTATCTAGAAAAATGTGGCTGTGGCCAATGTCATAGAAGTTACTTCCTTTGCTCTCTTCTAGGATTTTTATGGTTGCAGGTCTCACATTTAGATCTTTAATCCATTTCAAATTTATTTTTGTTTATAGTGTAAGAAAGTGGTTCAGTTTCATTCTTTTGTATAGATTCCCTAGTTTTCCCAAAACCATTGTTGAAGAGACTGACAGTACTGTTTCTTGATTATAGTGAAGGGTGGTATGTAGAGCGCCAGAGCAGGGGTGGGAGGAGGGGCAGATGGAGAGGGAAAGGCAGACTACCTGATGAGAAGGAGCCCAACTCAGGACTGGATCCTAGGACCCCAAGATTATGACCTGAGCTGAAGGTAGATGCTTAACCGACTGAGCCACCCAGGCGCCCCTAAATAGGTTTTTAAAATGAAATGAAAACTTGTGCTTTGTCAGTTAGTGAAGCTGAATTTTTAAATTAGATTTACGGTCCGTGCCCTACTCAGTGAAGCCTCATACTGTGTCTGGCAGCAAGTTGTCGCTTAGCAAATGTTTATTGATTTAATTAGAGAAGCTGTGTGATGGGCATGTAGAGACATAATATGAGTGGATTTAAGGAGCAAACCAGTACTATCTTCAAATCCCAACTCTTTTAGTCAATAATTGTGTGACTTTGGGTAAGCAATCTATTGTCTCCAAACCTTGTTCTCCTCTTTTCTAAAATTAATGGACTAATAGTACATATTTCTGAAGGTACAGAGGAATAAATGATATGCATGTAAATCACTTGGCATGGCATTTTATTCAAAGTCAAGGTTTTCTAAAGTAAACTATTTTACTTATTATTTATAAAGAACAATGGTAATACAGAGGAGGTAGTTATTAATTGAGCTGAATGGAGGGTTCACAGAAGGTATTAGACATTACAAATTATTGACAGAATGGTGAGCATCCACGTGAGCCTGGGGACTCTGCTGGGCATGGCATGTTAGACAATAGTTGATTTGGCTGGGTATCAGGGAATGTGTTGGGGGGAAATCTGGGGATGGAGACAGAGGAAAGATAATGCAGTACTTTATCTGTCAGGCAAAAGGTTTCAAACCCTGAAGGGATGTGATCAAATATGCATTTTGAAGAAGCAGCTATGTCAGTGGAGTAAAGTATGGAATCGGGGAAACCAAAATTACTTGGTTGGTTGTTGGTTGTTGGAAATATTCAGGCTAGAGATTAAGTGATGTGCTCTAGAAAATATAGCGAGTAAGGAATAAATTCTGTGTAGATGATATAACCAATTAAACTTTGGGAAGAAAGAGTTCAAGTATCTGGTGGTTGTCCTATGATTCATTTATTCCTTTTACCAATAAGATGCCTTGGGAGAAAGAAAAGTCAGGTGACTTGTAGGTGACTAATCTTGTAGGAAGAAGAGACCTTCTCTAGTGAAGGGCTTTGCCAGATGACCTTGGCTAAAGGATGACTTATGGTAAATAAGTATAGAATCTATAAGGCATGGCCCCTGTATAAGCTATTCATTTCTCTGGGTACCTTTTTTGAGTTCTTCATTGATTATTTGGGGACAGAGAGTAAATCTTATGTCAGAAATAAGGGACTGGGAAGGCACCAGGTATGTCTCAGACCACTCTTTGTTTCATCTGTGCCTCTATTCTTGAAATGATTAGTTAAGTCTGATACTCTAATCTCTTTTTCATGGGAGTCTGATATGATTATTTGATCCTGTGTGAGGATCAGCTCAGACTTTGTGACCTAATGGATGTAGGTGAGAGAGAGAAAGAGATAAAGAGGATGACTCCAGAGTTGGTGATGGATGTAATATCATGACATTTCATGAAATTAGGCATCCTGGAGCAGTGAGGCCCTGCCCTTCTCCTTAAGGAAAATATGATGAGGTCAGTTTAAGACCTTTTGAATTTGAGTTATCTGTGTAATTTTCAGGTGGAGATGTCTGATACACAGGTACTGGAGATCAGATGGTCAGTAAGTTTGGCGAGGCAGAGAATGTGCTGAGTCTATTGATGGTAGATAAAGAGGAACCTGGGAATGCTGCTGAGAAAGGCCAGTTGGACATTGGAAATATCAGAAGAGAGAAGTGGTTGTGGAATCTAAGCACAACAGTGTAAATGCTACCAAGGGTTGACCATAGATTAAGACTGAAAACATCAATTAGATTTACCAATTAGTAGCTCATTAGTGATTTTAGAAATAATTAAAGAAAGTTATAAATTTGTGGTGGTAACAAACTGTGTGACTGGGAGATAGTCTCTGGTGTGGATACAGAAGTGGAGAGGGTAGGTAATGGGATTCATCCAGGTTTGTGGATGCTTAGGGTGGGTGTTATGAAAAATAGAGCAGAACTAGTTAAGGATACTGATGAAAGAGGAATTGATGGAACCAATTGTTTCTTCCAGGATGTGGAAAAAATCAATAAAGCTATGATAGTCTAAGTAATTTGTAGTAGTGTCACCTGGGATGTTGGTTAAAATTGAATATTTGTTCCATACTGAATTAGAATTTCTGGAGGATGGTACTATAGAATATTCTTCTTTAAGAACTTTTCAGGTTGGGCCCCTGGGTAGCTCAGTTGGTTAAGCAACTGCCTTCGGCTCAGGTCATGATCCCAGAGTGCTGGGATAAAGTCCCGCATCGGGTTCCCAGCTCCACAGGAAATCTGCTTCTCCCTCTGACCTCTGACCTCCCTCTGCTCTCTCTCTCACTCTCTTTCTCTCAAATAAATAAATAAAATCCTTTTTTAAAAAAAGAACTTTTCAGATTAATTTTTAAGAACCTGTTTAATTATAAACAAGTGGGTTCTGAGAAAAATTATGATCTTGCTGAAATATTAAGTGAAAAGACAGGACAGAGATCTGTATGCATAGAATGCTGTTAATTATATTTAAAAAGATGCAAGTCAATGTTCATGCATTAAAAAGGCTGGAAGGAAATGTCCTTAGTTATTTCTAGCTTGTAGGACTTTAAGTAACTTTTCTTAAATTTATTTTTTGCAAGTCTTTAAATACAACTTATACTTCTTTCGGAATTAAAGATAAATTACAATTATTAAAAACCAGTGGCTAATAAATGATGCATTTCTATGTATTGGATTGTAGATACAGATACAGAGAGATAGGGATACTGTCTTAAAGAGACTGTTTTAATAAGGATGGAAGGAAGAAAGAACACAAAGGCATTTTATACCTGAATTAGGTATAGAGGGAAAGATATGAGAGGAACACAGAGTAAAAGCAGAACTTCGTGAAAAACAAATCCATGTACTTCATAATTTCACCTAGAGTGGCCCATCTTCTAAGACTCTAGATACTACAAGTATTCAAACTTCCCCACTTTTACTCATTTTGTTTGTTTGTTTTTTGTTTTTGATCAAGACCAAAACTGTCCAAGTGTCATGGAATAAATAAAAAAAATACAGACCACTTTGTAGAATCAGTACAGGGATTTAGAGGGAACCATCACTCTGATAAAAAGCTGAGGTCATGAATCCAGCTGTGTTACAAAAACCCCAAAGACCATCTTAGAGAAATGGCTGAAATCTACCATAGATTTCTGGTCACCTTGGAGTATATCTGTCAAAAACTATTCAGACAAAAACTGGGCACAGGAGACCAGAATCTTCTTTGGAAGCTTAAACTACAGATTTTTTTTTTTTTTGTATTATGTGTTTGATAAAGCTGGTGTTATCACAGTGTTATCAGAGCAAAGTGTGTCGAATTCACAGATGTTTATCAAGTAATCATTATAGGCTAGATTCTTTGATGAGGGATATCAGCCCATCTATATCACAAATACGATCCTTAACTTCAGTGAACTTGCAATACAAGTGGGGGAGACAAAATAAATGAGATCTTCATTTTGAAGAAAAAGGTAGATATTAAAGATACAGAAGCAAAGGAAGACATGGAGTAGATTATAGCCAGAAAAGCATCTGAGAGGTGATTGTAGGAGTGTAGGCATGAGATGGCCCTAGCTTAAACTGAGCTGATGACAATGTAAATGGAAAAGAGGGGAAGAGTCTGAGAAATCAGACTTGCTTATTGAGTACAAGGGATGTGGGGAGGTAGATTCAAAGGTTACTCTAGTGCTTCCTTGCTTACTACCTAGAAGAAGAACTCATAGGTATATGGAGATGAGAGGAAGGACTGATTTAGGGGCAGGGGGAAATGGCGAGTCATTTATTATATCAAGTTGGTCATCATTGTCATAGCCATATCCATGAGGATTTGTACTTCTGTTCTCTTCAGAACGTGCCTTAATGGGCAGAGGATTGCCAATGAATACTCTAAATAGATAACTAGGGGAGACACCAGGTGTCTCCCATACCAGGGGATGGGGCAAATTTTGGCTCATGTATTTTTCTGGTCGCTAACTCAAGACAACAAAGATAGACCATATGCCATATATACATAGTTGCTTCACTTTCAAAACTTTTGATTCAAAATCTCATGGCTCATAATATCTTCTGCTAGTTTGTGTGATCGCTGTTATAGCCACTTTCTTTCAATTCACCAGCCTTCTTTTGTTCACTGCCCTCATTATCTAATTTAGGTTACAGTTTATAATTGCTGTCACTCTCCTGGAAATAACCTGAACACTCTTATTCTTCTGTCCTTTTCTTTTTTCCCCAGTCTCTCTTGTGGCTCTGATTAGACCCAGCCAGCAACTTTCCCCAGGTATGACCAAGAGACTTGGAAATGCTGGAGAAAGCCACATAACAGAGCAGATCCCTTCTACTCAAAATCCACGACCACTAGCCTTAATTAGACCTCCAGCACTGCCTGACAATTCTCTTGTGCTTCTCTGGTAAACTCATCTCACCTTCACAGTATAATTCATATTGTAGCTTTTTTTTTTTTTTCCAAACCTCCAGTTACCTCACCTATTCCTGACCGTTAAGATCAACAAATATCTTTGTGTCTTTCTTTACATAAGAATGGAAACCATTACTATTAATTCATCTTCCTGCTGCCCATGGTACAAATCTATTCACAACTGAATCCAACTTATGTGCCTTTTCTTCCATGACAGTAAGGGAGGGACTATCCTTTCTGTCTGAGGATTGTTCTTCAGCTCTGTGCTCTGGGTCCCCTCACTTTCATCATATTAGGAATCTTACATTAATGATTATTACTTTTATTTCCTGGCCTTCAACCTATCTTTCTCTCAACTATATCCTGCCCATTGGCTTTCAAACTTGCTGCAGTTCTTTGCATTAAAAGAATAATGAAATGTCTTCAAAGTTTCTTATCTTAACCCAGCTACCTTCTTACATAGTTGTATTTTTGAAAGTTATCCCTTATCTTTACCCAGTTACCACTTTACTCAACTGACCTTTTTTTTTTTTTTTTTGAAAGAATGGTCTATATTTTGATGTGAACATTTCCGTTTTTTCACTTTACACTTACATCTCAGCACACTTCAATCTATCTGGCTTTTTGTCCTCACCTCCTCTTTAAAAAAGCCCAGTGTTTTTCATCTATGCCATTAAATCCAGTAGCTGTCTTTCCTTCCTTATTTTTTTCCACCTCTTTTCAACATTTGCCATTGTTGACTATTCTGTCTTGTAACCCTCCTCTGCTTGGCTTCTGTGCATATGCCATTCGGCTTGCACCTGAGGGGATAAAATCAAAGAAGTAATCCTCTCTTCAAACTTCGTAAAAAAAAGCATGGACCAGTGCCGGACAAGAAGAAGAAGGAGATTTTTCTGTTCATCCATTCATCAGGAACACTTTCAGAGTTCTTTTTTTTTTTTTAAAGATTTTATTTATTTGAGAGAGAGAGAGAGAGAGAGCACGATGGAGCAAGCATGAGCTGGGTGGAGGGGAAGAGAGAGGGAGAAGCAGGCTCCCCCGCTAAGCAGGGAGCCCCATCAATGCAGGACTCTTTCCCAGAACCCTGGGATCATAACCTGAGCCAAAGACACATGCTTAACCCACTGAGCCACCCAGGCACCCCACACTTTTAGGGTTCTTAATTTTAGGACACAATGGTATGCTTATCTCATTATCTCTTTGTTTCCAATGTAGGACCATCATTCTCTATCTAGCAATTAAATATTAGAGTTACTTAAGTTTTTTTCTGTCTCCCTTCTTACCATTCCCATGTCCCTCAGAGATCTAATCTACCATGGTGCAATGATCACTTATTCACTGATGGCTCCGAAATTTATATCCATAGCAGACTTCTTTAAGTGTCATACCTAGTGGTAACTCAGCTCCTATTCACAATTTCTATGTGAATATGTGAGTGACATGTCTGATTTATTATATTTAAGCTAACAAGTTCTGAACAAAATTTGTAATCTGCCTCCTTCTCTCCTACCAATACCTATTTCAATGTCAGTAAATGACCATCTTATGCATTTGGATACATATGCCGGAAACCTAATAATCTTCCTTCACATATTTCTCTTCTTGTTTTTCTTTTGGAGTTGAAAGGAATTGTAGCTATTTGCTGGCTTAGAAGTATTTAATCTGAGGCACAGAGACCTCTTTCAGGTCTGTGTATTTTCTTATATTTGATTCACAATTTGTGAATCAATCACATTTGTGAATCAATCAATTATTTGTGCACAATCCTCTGAGCACTTTTAGGAGAGAAGAAGTTCCCTACTGAACATAAGTCTTAAAGTGGTCTATAACCCAGAAATATTTTGATAATATTAGTCAAGATTTTGAGTAACTCTTGAATGACGAAACTGAAACTCAGAGACCTTAAGTGATTTTGCCAGGATAATAATTCTGACTAGAGCCAAAGTAGGACTTGAACCCAGGCTCCTGACCTCCAGACCACTACTCTTTTCCCTTTAAGGCATTTTGTGGTCAAAATAAAATTGGTTGGCCATCACCTCTTACCACAAATAAAACTGCACTGATAGTAATGTAATCCTGAAGATACTTGTTCTTTGCTATATATAAGCATTGGAAAATTCTCCATTACTTATTCAAATGGGTTATGCTTACATTAAAAATATATTTTCACCAAATTTCATATTTATATTTAAATAGTTTTAGAATGAACTTCTTTTTAATTTGTTTGTGCAAATTAATTTCCATTGCTTCATGTGCCCTTATCTGTCTCTGATTTTTGATTCCATAATCACCTAACCCAATTCCCAAGGCCCCAAGACCCATTTTACCATTGAATGAAAGGATTAGGCTATGATACTATTATAGGATGTAAAAAGTGACAAGGGAAACCTTGTACAAGATGTTTCTTTTATTAACTTAATAGTTTGACTTTTTATATTAAGGTCTTTTAAGTATCTGGAGTGCTCTTATATGTGGTATTCAAAGGTAAAATTGCAGTTTTTTTGTTTTATGTTTTTAATTTAAATTCAAGTTAGTTAACAGATACTGTATTATTAATTTCAGGGGTAAAATTTAGTGTTTCATCAGTTGCATATAACACCCAGTGCTCATTACATCAAATGCCCTGCTTAATGCCCATCACCAAGATACCCCATCCCCCACCATCCTCCCCTCCAGCAACCCTCAGTTTGTTTCCTATTATTAAGATTCTCTTATAATTTGTCACCCTTTCTGTTTTTGTCCTATTTTTCTTCCCTTCCCCCTATATTTATCTGTTTTGTTTCTTAAATTCCACATATGAGTGAAATCATTTGCTATTTGTCTTTCTCTGACTGATTTCACTTAGCATAATACCCTCTAGTTCCATCCATGTTGTTGCAAATGGCAAGATTTCATTGATGGCTGAGTAATATTCCACTGTGTGTGTGTGTGTGTGTGTGTACCACATCTTCTTTACCCATTCCTCTGTCAGTGGACATCTGGGCTCTTTCCATAGTTGGGCTATTGTGGACATTACTGCTATAAATATTGGGGTGCACGTGCCCCTTTTAATCACTATGTTTGTTTCTTTTGGGTAAATACCTGGTAGTGTAATTGCTGGGTCATAGGGTAGTTCTATTTTTAACTTTTTGAGGCACCTCCATTCTGTTTTCCAGAGTGGCTGTACTGGCTTGCATTCCCACTCACACTGTAAGAGGGTTCCCTTTTCTCCGCATTCTCACCAACATCTATTATTTCTTGAGTTGTTAATTTTAGCCTCTCTGACCTGTGTGAGGTGGTATCTCACCGTGGTTTTGATTTATATTTCCCTGATGCCAAGTGATGTTGAGCATTTTTCCATGTGTTTGTTAGCCATTTATATGTCTACTCTGAGAAATGTTTATTCATGTCTTCTGCCCATTTCTTGACTGGATTATTTGTTTTTTGGGTGTTGAATTTGAAAAGTTCTTTATAGGTTTTGGATACTATTCTTTCATCTGATAAGTCATTTGCAATATCTTCTCCCACCCATAGGTTGCCTTTTAGTTTTGTTGACTGTTTCCTTCACTATGCAGAAGTTTTTATCCTGATGAAGTCCCAGTGGTTCATTTTTTGCCTTTATTTCCCTTTCCTGTGGAGACATGTGTAGCAAGAAGTTGCTATTGCCAAGGTCAAAGAGTTTGCTGCCTGTGTTCTTCTTTAGGATTTTGATGGATTCTTGTTTCACATTTAGGTCTTTCATACATTTTGAATCTATTTTTGTGTATGGTGTAAGGAAATGGTCCAGTGTTGTTCTTTGCATATGGCTGTCCAATTTTCCCAACACCATTTGTTGAAGAAACTGATCTTTTTTCCACTGGATATTCTTTCCCACTTTGTCAAAAATTAGTTGACCGTAGAGTTGAGGGTGCATTTCTGGGTTCTCTATTCTGTTCCATTGATCTATGTGTCTGTTTTTGTGCCAGTACTGTGCCATCTTGATGACTACAGCTTTGTAATATGGCTTGAAGTCTGGAATTGTGACACGTCCAGCTTTGGTTTTCTTTTTCAACATTACTTTGGCTCTTAGTTTTGTTTTTTTGTTTTTGTTTTAAGATTTTATTCATTTATTTATGAGAGAGCTAGTGAGACAGAAAGAGAGAGAGAGCAGGGTATAGCAGGGATAGTCAGTAGAATGCACCTACAAATCAGCAAGGCCAAAGAATTTTGGGGCAAAGAATTTTGCTTTTTAAATTTCTTTAATAATTATTGATCTATTCAAGTTTTCTATTTCCTTTCATACTAATTTGACATTTTGTGTCTTTCCAGTAATATATGTTTTTCCTAGATTTTCAAATTTAGTAGCATATGGGTGCTCATAATATTCTTTTATTATCATTTTAATATTCTTTTGTGTCTATATTTTTTCTTACTTCTGTCTTTTATTTGTATGTTCTCCTTCCCTCCCTCTCCCCCTACTTAACCACCCTCTCTCTCTTTAGCTCTCCCTCTCCTTTCCTCCCTGTCTCCCTCCCTTCCTCCCTCTCCCCTTCTCCCCCTTCTTCTCCCCCCTTCTCTTCTTCCCTCTTTCTCTCCCTTTCTTCCTTTTCCTTCTCTCTCTCCCAAAACTAATTGCTAGATTTTACTTATTAATCTCCTTAAT
Source organism: Nasua narica (assembly GCA_028533885.1). NCBI lineage: Eukaryota > Metazoa > Chordata > Mammalia > Carnivora > Procyonidae > Nasua > Nasua narica. The sequence goes on along the minus strand of CM052800.1, from coordinate 31,941,435 downwards.
GCTTTTAATCATTTTGTTTTTTCCTCATTTTTCTGTAGGTGTGCTCTCTATTTATTGATTTTTGTGTGTCTATTATTTTCTTCCTCCTTGTTTCTCTGGATTTGCTCTGTTCTTTTTCCCACTGAGTCAGTGATTGGCTCATTTTCTCCAACCCTTCTTCTTTCTTGATGAATGTACTTATACTTAAAATAAATTTCCACTTAAATGGAACTTTGTAAGTGTCCTGTACTTGTTGATATGAATTATTTAGCTTAATTTTTAAATAATTTTTCTTTTCTTTTTTAGTGTTATTTAGTAGTATTTACTTGGTTTTCCTTTTTAATTCTTTTTGTTGATTGCTGATTTTTATTGGTTTCGAATCAGATAGCTTTGATATAGATAAGCAGCTGCTGCTAATTCCTGTTTGGAAAGTGGTGTGGAACAGACAATTCTTCCAAAGCTGTGTTTAGAAGAGGCAAGAGCAGAGTCTCTCTAAAAATAAATCTCAGGTACTGTGCCTACCCACACTCTGCCACATGGTATTATGATTCCACAATAGCTTTTTCATAGCTTTTACATTGGTTCCTTAGATCTATGATTCCCTCTGTCTTTTGTCCTATGGGTGATTTTTAGGCAAGAAGCAGTACCCTGTGCTGGTTTGCCATCTTGTTCAGAATCAGTGGAAGCTACTAGCATTTTCTCTTCATTGATTCTTTTAACATTCAACCACTATTGATTAAGCAATGACAATATCTAGAATATAGTTCTAGGTCCTGGGGATTAAGTGGTAAAAAACATACCCTAAGTTCCTGCTTCTTAGTACTTAACATTTTTATTAATAAAAAATGTTTTGTTTCCAGGCCAAAATGAAATATGCCCTTCTGTATATAAATGCAAAACTAAGTGCTTTGTCAGACTTAATGTAATGTCAGCATAGTTATGTGATAATTTAGTGTCAAGAGAAGTGGAAGACTGGCTAACTGTAGTATCTGCTCCATTATGTTTTGTTTTTTCGGATGCAGACAAACATAAGTAAATCACATTTAATAGTGGAAATAGGGTATGATTCATGGGAGCTTTTCTCTCTTTAAAAAAAATTTTTTCCCCCAAATTTTAATAGTTTGCTAGGACTGCCATTACAAAGTACCACAGACTGAGTGGCTAAAACAATAGAAATTTATTTTCAGTTCTGCAGGCTAGAAGTCTGGCTAGAAGATCAAGGTGTTGGTAGAGTTGGCTTCTTCTAGGGCCTCTCCTCTTGACTCATAGATGGTTGTGTTCTTCTGGCATCTTCACATGGTGTTCCGCCTGGTATGTCTGTACCCTGATATTCTCTTCTCGTAAGGACCAGTCATATCAAATTCAGGCCTATCCTTATGATCTCATTAACCTTTACCACTGTAAAAATCCTGTCTCTAAATATAGTCACATTCTGAGGTATGGGAGTTTAAGACATCATATTAAGTTTGGGGGACAATTCAGTCCTTAGAAATGGGAATCATGTAACAGTGAAGTGTTTCTTAATATGACAGACATTACAGGTAGATATCCTTGATGATTACATTAGTACAATTATATATAATTTCCATGCTAACTTTTGGAGATGAGTTTTTGGGGTGTTTTAAGTTATGTAACTATGTGTTTAGCTTTTCAGGGTTAATGTTGGAAGCAATTGCTAAGCTTATTTTTGGTGGACGAACCTGATTATAGAGGGAAAAAACTCATAGAATAATATCAAGCAGGATTGCTTTCAATTGATATTTTCTAAACAGAATTTAGGGGTCCTTAACATTTTGTAGATGTTACTCTATTCTGCACTTCCCATGCTTCTTTACCAATTTTTGCTTATAAGGGCAGAGGTAAAATTGACAGAGAAGAGAGAATGGCTGTTTACATTGTGTGTATATGTAAGAGTCTAGTGAATAACGTAGAAACCCAGGGTCAGTAGTAGAAAGAGCCGAGAAAGCTGGGCTGGGAGTGAGAATAACTAGGTGAGACTTTAGGAGCTGCTACTGTATAGAGAGGTGGACATAGGTACATGGCCAGATTGGATGGTGACCAGAGGAACAGTTGGGAGAGTTGGTGGAAGATGCAAAATCATCTCCTTAAGACCATAGATATGTCTTTAGAAAAGATGGGCCAACCCATATTGGTTAACAGTGTCTCTGTGGACCTAAAGAGAAGGCAGTGTTCATTTGCATAAAATCAAGAACCTATTTGTTCGGTTAATGATGGATGGTGTCTGATAAAAACCTACGTAAATGTGTCTATATAAATTATCTACTCAGTACTACTTTATTAGGTATTGTTCAGTATGAGATTATGATATTATTTATATATTGTTTTTACCATGAGCACCTGAAAATATATATGTTCTGTTATATTAAATCAAGCCACAAGGCTTATTCAGAAGCCTCATTAAATACCCGCAGAAGAATTAAACTTCTCTCTAGGATAAAACTTCAGAATGTATAGAAGGTGTATGGATCTACTGATTCTAGCACTCTTCCTTTATGTTTTAAGCAGCTCACCTTGTGTTCATAGCTCGATGGGGTTAAAAATACTTCTAGGGTGCCTGGGTGGCTCAGTTGGTTGAGCAACTGCCTTTGGCTCAGGTCGTGATCCTTGAGTTCCAGGATCGAGTCCCATATCCGGCTCCCAGCTCCACGGGGAGTCTGCTTCTTCCTCTAACCTTCTCTCCTCTCATGCTCTCTCTCACTTTCTCTGTATCTCAAATAAATAAATAAAATCTTTAAAAAAATACTTCTATTTCTTTGTCATTGTCGATTCAAGTAAACAATATCTCATGGTACATATATTACGTGCCTTTTTTCTCTGTTAACTTTTTACTCTCCATTTGTCTTTAGAAGTCTGGGTTTGCCTTTAAAGGGAGATGAAATTCACTGTCTCTTGTGGACCATTCTCAAGAACTTTTCCAGTTTAAATTAACAGAGGAATTGGGTCACTTTTTATTAAGCAGACAGACTTGTAGACATTCTCTGGAATCACAGCTGTGTCAGTTAATGAGCTGCAGAGAAGCTCTTTTTCACTGATGTCTTGACAATTAACAAAATAATTAAAGGCATAGCTGTTTTACTAATGGAATATTTTGTGTTCAGACTGTTGTGACTGCTTACTTCAAGAATTGTTAAAGAGTAGAAAAATATGTAACCCGTTTTGTATAAAAAATATTCACTGAAGAAACAATATAAATGTGTCAACTTTATTAATTAGATCAGGGCTTCTCGACTTCAGTGCTACTGACATTTTGGGTCCAATAATTCTTTGTTTTGGGGGGCTGACCTCTATAGGGTATTTAGTAGCATTCCTAGCCTCTACCCAATGGATTCCAGTAGCACAGCCTCTTTGTCTCCCTGGTCTAAATGTAACAACCGAAAATGTCCCCAGGTACTGCCACATGTCTTTTGGGGGGCAAAATCGCCCTAGCTGAGATTCATATACTTAGATCAGTGTGAACACTTACCTGGAAACTGAAGCAATCAAATTCATGGCTGGTAAAATAGAGTTGTTGGCCAGTGTCTTTCTTAGCCAAAACCAACAGCCCCAACAGTAACACCAGCTGTCACTACCATCATTGGCTGAGGACATGGAAAAGGATATTTGCTGGATATGAACCAAATACTAGGTACTATGTTAGGCCCTTTATATTATTTCATTTACATCTCCTAACTGCCCTATGAAAAGGACATTTCTCTCTCATTCTACTGCTATGAGAATTGAGGCTCAGCAAATTAAGCTCCCTATCTAGGGTCAAAACATCTACCTGGCAGGGCAGTTGGGATGAAACTTAGCCAGACCCATCTCCAAATCCACTTTTTCCTGTCTCATTCTACTATATCCCCAAACCACCTTCTTCTACAAGTTCAGCTATTTCTGTCAATGTAACAGGGTTCTGAGCATCCAGGGTTGTATTGTTTTCATACTTTTATTTTTATGTATTAATAAAACTATCAGCTCTACTTCAAATGTGATATGGTTTTCTTTATTAAAAGCACACAATACAAATTTGGGGAGAACTCCTTTAAACTATATGTACTGTCCAAGGAATTCTAATATACGTTCTTTCTTGGCTAAGGGTTTGGTTCTATCTCCTCGTCCTACTCCTGCGTACTCAAATTGAAAATCACACTAATAAATATTTCTCAAAGGTATTCTCTCCAGCAACTAATAATGGAGAAAAATATTCTCATATTTGAAATACTTTAATTTCTAAATTGAGGGGCTTTCTAATAATAAAATTCAAGAGACTTAAATTTAGTACTTTTTATTGTTCCCTTGGTGAGAGGGGTCTGACCAGCAACCAAATGGCTAATAAGTAGATAGAAAATCTAAGGAGGGATGAGTGACATTCTAAGTTAAGGATGTGAATGTCAAGTTTGAGATTTCTATTTCAATGCTAAAGAATGTAGTGAATTACATCTAGCATAGATGTTTAGAAACATATTTCTAAGTAACAGAAGTAAGAGTGAGTGGCATGTATTTTAGGAGCAGTTAATTAATGTGGATGCTCAGATTATATAATTGCTTTTAAGCATAGAAGAGTTTAAATAAAGAGAAAAAGGAGATCCATAGTTAAAATTGGAAACCATAAACATTATTATGAACAGACCATTGGGACTTTTTTTTCCTAAACTATAAGTATTCTGGGCTTTCTCCCAATAGTAGCTTCTTCAAACACTGAAACATCTGAAACAGATGCTGCATGTTTTTTCCAAAATTTCCAAGGATTTTATCTATTAGGAAAGGTAGGTAAGTGATAGGCAGTCATACAGTACCCCTATCATGCTTATATTGTGATGAGACTTTTGTGAACTGTTTGGGTAGGTTCTTTGCAAAGCCTTTTCTTCAGAAATTTGTTCTATTACTTGGGAGGAAATATATACTGTATGTCAGTAAATATCATAAAAGCAGAGGGTATGAAGAAAGATTTTGCTTTTAGGGAAACCCACTTATGCTATCTCAGTTATCTGAATCAAACAAAACATAATAAAATGCCCCCCAAAAAAAGAGAGAAATAATTTTAAAAACACCTTCATGAAGACGTTCTACAAGTCCCTTGCTTTTTTTGTTGGAAATTCATTGTCATTTTTCCCCCTCCTATTCCCTCCTAAAAAGCAGCTTATTTTTGTTTATGGACAGGTGCTAGCCTAAGGACTGAAGACCATGAACCCTACCCTATTTGAAATGTTTAATTGTAGGGCACCTGGGTAGCTCAGTCATTAAGCATCTGCCTTCAGCTCAGGTCATGATTGCAGGGTCCTGGGATCGAGCCTCCCATCAGGCTCTCTGTTCTGTGGGAAGCCTGCTTCTCCTTCCCCTGCCCCCACCCCCCCGCTTGTGTTTCCTGTCTCGCTCGCTTTCTGTTAAATGTATAAATAAAATCTTTAAAAATAAATAAATAAATGTTTAATTGTAGTTCCTTTAGAGCCTTCATTTTCTGACTTGTTTTAATTAGCTTCCTGACAGTCTTATAATCCTTCCCTGTAACTCAAATAATACTATCTGAATTGCTCTATTCGGAAATATTATTTTATTCCACGAGGGAGACTTCCTTAGGATTTTCCTGATCTTTTCTCTGAGTGCCTGGGGGAGATGCCTAGAAGAGGATGTGAACTCTGCCTATATTTACAGCTCTCAAGGATTTTACTCTCTCTTGCTAGTGAACACTCAGTCTCCAGCAATTGGTCAGTTATCTAGCTCAGGGGTGGCAAACAATGGCCTGCTCTGTATTTTTTTGTGAAAAAACTATCGGGACACATCTTTGCTCATTCCTTTACCTATTAGCTATGTCTGTTTTTGACACAGCTGGGTGGTCATGACCCAATCTGTATGGCCTCCAAAGGTGAAAACGTTTACTATCTGGCCTTATGAAGAAAACATTTGTTGACTCTTTATCTCATTTTCCCAGTGTCCAAATATATCCTGGGTAATTAAATCACTGCTCAGCTCTTCCTGTAGGCACCTGACTCAGATTTGGGGTCAGTTGCTCACCTTATGATGCAAAGGACTTCAGTAAATTCAAGTTGTCAAGTTGCTGTTTGTTCATTGTTGTAGACTGAATATCTGTGTCCCCTTAGAATTTATATATTAAATCCTATTGCCTGATGTAATGGTATTTTGAGGTGGGGTCCTTGAGAGGTGATTAAGCCAACGCAGTGGAGCCCTCGTGGATGGGATTAGTGTCAGAGAACTCCCTACACCTTTCACTCCTGTGAAGACACAGTGAAAAGATGGCTGCCTAGAGCCAGTAAGTGGATCCTCCTCGACAGACACTGAATCTGCCAGTGCCTTGTTCTTGCATTTCCCAGCTTCCAGAATTGTGAGAAATAAATTTCTGTTGTTGATAAGCTGCCCAATCTATGGCGTTCTGTTATAGCAGCCCAATGGACTAAGACATCCATCACGTTTTGTTTAAAGTTGGAAGGGAAGCTCTTTCAACTTTGTATCTCCAAGTGATTCCTTCATTCCTCTTCCCCTCCCTTTTCTCCCCCTATGATTTATCTGTTAAAGAACCTGGGTAATTTAGTAGATTTCCCAAGGGTTAGTAGTTTTTGCATAGCATTACAATAATATGGTACCTTGTTTTCTTGGCTTGTTTCCCAAAGGCTATTTTTTTCTTGAGCCGTCTCATTCCTTTCTCCCTTTTTCCTATATCCTGCTGTATTTTGATTCCATTAGGAACAGTTTTTCCTCAGTATCAAAAAGACAGCATGGAAGATCCCTTTTTAGAAGCCACATGCATTAGGGGCCCCTGGGTGGCTCCGTCAGTTAAGTGTCTGCCTTCGGTTCAAGTCATGATTTCCAGGTGCTGGGATTGAGCCACTGGTGGGGCTCCCTGCTCAGTGGGGAGGAGTATGCTTCTTCCTCTCCCTCTGAACCTCCCTTGTGCTCCTGTGCGCGCTCTCTCTCTCTCTCTCTCTCTCAAATGAATAAATACAATCTTAAAAAAAAAAGCCACATGTATTAAACTCTTCTAGCTCCATCAGCCCTTATCATGAGACCCTATTGGAGTGTGGAAAAGCCATCCGTTTAGTGATGGCTCTTAGAACTGGCCTATGGCACTTTTCAGTGAGTACCTAGTGGTTACTTTGGAATTCTTTTGTTCTCAGTGGCTTCACTGATTCCCTTTGTTTTTTCCATACAGTAATGATACCAGGAAGGTCATAAGGCTGTTAGTGGTTTGAACCCACCCACTTTTACTTTGGGGCTTTGCAAAATATCTTGTTACCTAGTTTTGGTAAATGTTGTGTTTATGGATCTTAGTTTTGCTATGTTCTAACTCTGTATATTTTTATATGGATACTCAGAAGATTTAAAATTATGTTTCCACAGTTGCCATCATTTCCCCTGAATTCTTGATTCAATTTTTTTTGGTTGTTTAAGAGTATTTGAATGTATTACGTTAGATTATTTGAGACTGAGAATAATAGAATAATTTGAGTTTTGTTAAGTACAGCCACATTTGGATATATGCAAGGGGATTGTCATGTGAAGAAACGGGATGTGTATCCAAAAACTACAGTAGGGATAGCTACTCTTTTAGAATCGTTTTCTCTTTGTTCATGTGCTGTGTATGCTCTTAATTAACCTAAGGAAAGGCACAGTATTTGTTTTTTACCATTTTACAGATGAGGAGACTGAGGCTCCAAGAGGTTAAATATGATCTGCACAAAGTTACACACTATTAGGTAGGGAACTGGAATTCTAACCATGGCACCTCTAATTCCAAGGACCATGCCTTGACCACCGTAATCCATTTGACAGTTGTTCAGCAAGGCCTGCTCTGATTCTTTGCTCTCTTTTCCATTTACTTCACCCACTGCTTTAATCCTCTCCTGTAGCTTCCAGAAATAATCCTCTGATCCTTTTCCAGCTTCCTTCATGACCATTGACATTGATCTGGCCCCTTGCTCACCCGTAAGAGCATAGAACAAGACATATCAAAACTTCTGTGATAAGTTCTAGTTGGTCCAAAAGATACATGAATGAATGGTATTCCTGTTCACATTTCATTGTCACAGAAGAGATTTCAACTATTCCACCATTGGTTCTTGCTTATTTTTTTGCCTTGTTTTTTTTGCCCTGCCAGTTACTAATCCTGCATTCTAGGCATATCAGTCTAGTCACCCTCTGTAGTGCTGCCATTTAGTTTCACTGCTGTGTTTGCTCATGCTGCCTTCTGTTCACGTAATGTTCCCTCTTTGCATTGCCATGCTTTAAAGCCAGATGCTTAGGTGGCCTGCTCTGTGGAGACCTCCCCCGGTTTCCTCCAATGAGAAGGCAGAATCTGTGACCCCTTCATGGTCCTCACACAGTCATTGGAAAGGATCTCTATCACAACATTCATCAGAGTGGGTTTAGGCGAGAGATTTTTGAACCCGTCTGTTTTGCTAGGCTCTTGAGTTTACTGAGGAGTGGGACATAGCTTACTCTTTGTAAACCCAGAGCCTCCACAGTGCCTGGAACACCCTAGTCACTTAAATCAGTTTTGGTAGTTGAATTCAGTTAGTGTCATTGACATTATTTTCTAGTAATAAGGTTAGTTTTGTGTGGTGTATGTTCGTTTTTTAAAAAAAAGTTTATTTTTTTTACCGAGGTACAGTTGACATACAGTGTTACACTAATTTCAGGTGTACAACATAGTGATGCAGCACATCTGTATTTTTATCCCTGTGACTTATTCTTTCCATAACTGGAAGCCTGTTATAAGACTAATTTTAGCTTCTTTTTTTTAAAATTTATTTATTTATTAATATATAAAGTATTATTTGCCCCAGGGTTCATGCCTGTGAATCATTAGGCTTACACATTTCACAGAATTTACCATAGCACATACCATCCCCAATGTCCATAACCCTACCGCCCCTACTTCCCAGCCTCCCTTAGTTTGTTTCATGAGTTTAGGAGTCTCTTATGGTTTGTCTTCTTCCCCATCCCATCTTGTGTCATTTCTCTCCCCCAACCCCCAAAACCCCCGCCCTGCCTCTCAAATTCTTCATATAAGAGAGATCATGTGGTAATTGTCTTTCTCTGACTGACTTATTTCGCTTAGCATAATACCCTCTAGTTCCATCCACGTCGTTGCAAATGGCAAGATTTCGTTTCTCTTGATGGCTGCATAGTATTCTGTTGTATGTATATACCACATCTTCTTTATGCATTCATCTGTTGATGGACATCTAGGTTCTTTCCATAGTTTGGCTATTGTGGACATTGCTGCTATAAACATTCAGGTGCATGTGCCCCTTCGGATCACTACATTTGTATCTTTAGGGTAAACACCCAGTAGTGCGATTGCTGGGTCATAGGGTAGCTCTATTTTCAACAAAATTTTAATTTCTTGATTAGAAAATAACTACTTAACAACTGCATACTTATTTTGCCCTTCTATTAGGACTTACATGTATTCAAAACTATACCTAAATAGGCATGGCCAAATAGGCAAAGAGCATGTTTAACTACATTTGCCACAAAATTAAACTTGTTTCTTGTCTGGCAGTTCTCTGAGAATTATCTGAGTGTGAATAATATATTTTCATGTAGCTCATCATGCCCCGCAAAATTAAATATTTTAATTAACTTTTGTAATCAGCTTTTCCTATTCTTGGGTCTAGCGGTTTATATTCATTTAAGCAAATTGAATTTTAAAGATAGGTTAAACACAGCTTTTACAAAGCCAAATTCAGATTGATTTTCTTTTTTCTAATGTCACATACTTTATCAACTTACATTTCCGTCATTCATTACTTTATCAACTTACATTTCCGTCATTCATTTATTGGTTCACTCATTTAATAAGTCACATGCGTATTGGAAGCTAATAACTCATTTTTAGACAGGTCTAGAATTCACTCAAGTCAGGGTGATGGGTCTTTCTGGAAAACAGTGTACTTTAATTTTTAAAATCACAATGAGACAGAAATCTCAGGACATCAAAAGACATAGACTGGACAAAATGGTTTTACTATTCATTTATCTTCTGATCAAATAGTTTAAGCAATATTAATAATTTATTAAAACTTCTTCTGGTCCTCTGCCTAAAGGTGAAATTATTCAGTTGTATCAGTTGGTCCAGGCTCCAGGTTATCATTATTCTTTTAATGACTGAGATTAAAAAGTGATGTCTTACCTTGCACACAAGTTAAATACTTTATAGGCTTAGGAGTTCTTTTTGTAAGGGAATAGGCTTTTCATTCCTTTTTCTGAGGGTAAAAACTATGGATCTTTGGATGACATTCAAACATAATTTTTTTTAACTCACCTGTGACACCAGAGAAAATTTATCTCTTTTTAAACATAAATGTAAGAGCAGTTAAGAGCAATAATTGCTCTTATATTTCCTATTCTCTAGGAAAATAGAGATTAATTTGGTGATTTTTTTCTTTTTTTGTTTTTTTATTTTTTTAAGATTTTATTTATTTGTCAGAGAGAGAGAGAGAGAGAGAGCACAGGCAAGGGGAGTGGCAGCAGAGAGAGAAGCAGGCTCCCGCTGAGCAGAGAGCCTGATTCTGGACTTGATCCCAGGACTCTGGGATCATGACCTGAGCCAAAGGCAGATGCTTAACCTACTGAGCCACCCAGGCGTCCCTCTTTTTTTTTTTAAGATTTTATTGAGAGAGAGAGTGAGAGACGGAGCACACGAGTGGGGGCAGAGTGAGAAGAATGCTGGAGGAGGAGAAGCAAACTCACCTGCTGAGCACGGAGCTTGAGTGGGGGCTCCATCCCAGGACTCTTGGATCATGACCTGAGCGGAAGGCAGATGCTTAACCAACTGAGCCACCCAGGCGCCCCAGTGTTCTTCTTTTTTTATTGCAATATGCAGTCTCTGGTTTTGGAAAAAGGCACACACACGTTAAGGCAGCTTGTTTAGGACACTAGATATAATATATACAGTCTGCTAATGTCACCAGCTTCCCACAATATAGGAGACTTTTTTCCAGTGGGTGCTGTTGGTATTTTTTTCAGGCCTCATGGAAGAGGTTTTTCTTAAGGATTTGCCATGGACAAGGGATACAAACCCAAGTAATATATGGTTCTTTTTGTCAAGTAGTTTATAATCTATCCAGAAAAACATACAACCAGTGATTACAAATAAGTGTGACAAATTCTTTTGAGTCACTAATTTACCAGGATAGATGGTATTATTTTATTTTTAAATGATTTTCGAGGCTGATGTAGATAAAGTGCTCTCCTCAAGAGTAATAGTCTATGAGCTCTAATTTGGACATACTTTTTAATAAGCTTTGTTTCCTAATTTCTGTGGGAGGTAAAAGTTGGGGCTTGGGGCTTTGCAGTTCGGACACAAAGGGATTCAATTTCTGGCTTAATATTAGTTGTGTGATCTTAGATAAGTTACTTAATTGTTCTAAGTATCATTTCCTTCACCTATGCAATGCCTCGGAAATTATTCTGAAGATTAAAAAGGAATTTATGATTGTAAAAGTTCATACTGTAGTGCCTGGTACCTAACAAGCCCTTAAAATATATTTGCTATCTTTATGTTACTGTGATAATACCCCTGAATCAGTTTTAAAATATTTTAAACAATTTACAATATATCTATTCAAGGAAGTGTCAAAATAAAAGGGAGTGAAATAAAGGTGTTAGAGTGGGATCATGGCGGGGCACTGAGACCTCAGAACGAGGCCATATGTGACAGGCCAGATGGAGTATCAGTTGTCAGGATGCATCTTTTAAAATAGACTCATCAGGATCAGGGATGCTTCCTACTTTGGGCTCATTTATAGTGGAGACAATTACAATTCACGAGCCAGAGCACTTCCCCCCCCCCTTATTTTATATCCTAGACAATTTGGTCATTAGCTGTGTGCGCGGTGAGCATAGAAGCAAATCAAAGGTAATTACATTGACTTGTGGAAATTTTTTATTCAAGTTTCCTAAAAGCCCAATGATACCTCCTGACCAAGAAGAGTACACCTTTCTAATAAATAGTGTACTTCAGGGTCTCTTTCCTTTGGTTATCCTGAGTAAAAAAATCTTCCCAATCTTTTGCTCTTTTTCAGTATTCTATGAAGATCTCCGTACTAGTTTCCTATTACAGCTGTAACAAATTACCTTAAACTTAGTGGCTTAAAACAATGTACATCTCACTGTTATGAAGGTCAGAAGTTTGAATAGATCTCACTGGGTGGTGTCGATAGGACTGTGTTTTCTTCTGGAGGCTCTGGGGGACAATCTGTTTCCTGCCTTTTCCAGCTTCTGGAAGCTGCCTGTATTCATTGGTTCCTGGTTCCCTCCCATCTTCAAAGCCAGCAGAGTAACACTGCGAATCAGTCTCTGTCTCTTTCTCTGTTTTTGCTTCTCTGTCTCTCTGTCCTGATTCTCCCGCCACCTCCTTTCACTTACAATGATCCTTGTGATTTCACTGGGTCTGCCTTGATAATGCTTGATTATCTACCTCCCTCAGACCCCCAATCAAGATTCTTAACTTAATCACATTTGCACAATCTCTTTTTTGTGGAAGGTAACATATCCACAGATTTTGGGGATCAGAGGGTGAATGTTTTGCCAGAAGCATTATTCCATCTACCACAACTACCTAGTTAGTCTTTCTGTGGGTATGGTAATCCTGTTGATTGCATAGGACATTTTTCACATTTAACAATGCTATAATTAGATTTCCAGACTGCTCTTTAAGCATTGATTTGGGAGAGATCTAGTCCTTTGGGCAGATTTCTGTAGTAGCTCATGTTATTCCTTATGAGGCTATAACCTTATAGGTTAAAGTTATATTGATGTTCAAGTACTTCTTTTACTTACCAGGTAGAAATTAGAAATTACAAGATGAGGTCATATATTTCAAAGATTTCCATCTGTAGGAATCAGAATTTCTTTTCTAAAGTTTATCTTTTAAAGTTGCAAGTTTCAGTTTCCTGGGGAATTCACTTGCATGGAATTTGTCATTTTCTAAGGGTGCTAATTCAGTTACTTATTACTATAGCACATATATGAGTTTCTTAAATTTTAGCAAGTACTTTAATCTGACTCCTCATTTAGATGTACTCATGCTTTTCACTGTCCACTTAGGTAAATTATACAATAAATCTTCCTTTTTGAGGGTCTTCTAATGTGTTTATATTGACTTGATGAGATATAATAGGTACTGTTATTGTAGGATACTGTATTAAACAGCAAAATTTCAGGGCAGAATAAGCATCTTTTACCCAGGAGTGACTTCTAGATGGCATGTAGGAAATATTTTATTGCATTATCTATTCATTTTATAGGTCCTGAACTCATGAATAAATTGCAATAGCAGGGAAGCATGATCATGCCAAGGGAAGAAAATTGGGAGAAAAGGCTCAAAAAGAAAGAAAAGAAGTATCTGTGTGTGTGTGTGTGTGTGTGTGTGCACACTCATGTGCACACGCTTCAGACAAGTTCTTTGAATAAGTAAAAATTATCTACATGCAGTCTTAGGCAAACAGCTTTACATCATATTAGATAATTTAGCTAATTGAAAATATGGCTAGAAAAATGATAACATTAATTTTAAATTGTATTTTGAGTGTTAAGATAGTGACTTCTTTTTCATTCCATTATATACTTGAAGACTATTCTATCCAATTAAATACTCTTAAAATTTGTAATCTTGGGCCAAGTTCTGCCTACCAAGTTAATCGAAGAAGCAGATTTTCTAGGAATCCCTTTCATAGAAGGCTAATTTTCGAAGATATATGGCTCCATGCTGTCTTCTAATAGATATATTGCTTTTAGAAGTTGTACTAACTCTTCTGAGCCATTAAGCTAATGCATAATATTTTATGGATACTGTGTCTGAGAAATTATATTATAACTTGGGAACCTATTTATAATATCTATTCTTTCTTCACTAAAATAACTTTGGAATTTTATGAGGTAACTCATAAGCTACCAGGGCTGGTAGCTGGAGAGATCATATTGATAGTATGAAGTAGCTAATACAGGAATGTGTCTTGCTAGCTTTCCATATCCCAGTTAGTCACTATCATAATCTTGTAAGGTATAAGCTGGTAGCCCCATTTTCTAGGGGAGAAAATTGAGTTTCAGACAGATGTTAAATTTGTTACTGTAGATTAGCTTTATAAAAGGATAATATAAACAAGTAGATCTATTCAACTGTCTACATGAATATCTGCTCTCAAGTCTCTTTCCAAATTATTTACTTTGATTATCATGACATGCTGCTTTGCTCTAAATATTCTAGATTTTATCCCATGTTCAAAGTATCAAAATTTTGTTTATGGTAACTCATGAATCTTAGCTTCCTAGGTTATTGTAACAAAGTACCACAGATTGGGTGGTTTAAGACAACAGTAGAGATTTATTTTCTTAGATTTCTGGAAAAGTCTGAAATCAAGGTTCCTGTAGGACCATTCTCCCTCACTGGAGCTCTTGAGTAGACTCTTTTCTTGCCTTTTCCTATCTGATTCTGGCTGTTGGCCCTTGACTTTCCTTGGCTTGCAACGGCACCTCTTTAATCTCTTCCTCAATCATTGCATGACATTTCCCATGTGTGTCTGTGTATCTTCACATAACATTCTTCCTGTCCTCTTCTTCTCTCTGCTCTTCTTATAAGGATACCAGTCGTATCAGAATAAAAGCGTATCCTACTCCACTATGACTTCATCTTATCTAATTACATTGGTAACAACCCTGTTGCCAAATAAATTAATATTCTAAAGTCCTGGGAGTTAGAATTGCAATGTGTCTTATAAGGGGGGCACAATTCAACTCATAACACCATGTGTATCACATTTGGAAAAGCGTAGATTTTCATAATTTGTGTTTTTTGACATTAGGTTCTCAGCTTCATATCCAAGGATATCATAACTAATGATTATAGGAAAATAATTATTGTACTTTTTATTAGTAAGTGTTTCTCCAAATTTCTTCCAAGAAATACTCTTTTTAGGGTGCTCTAAGAAAAATGGGATGCATTATCAAATAATTGTGGCATATACTGAATATTATTCTACATTTTATTCACCCTTCTTGGAGACCTAGTGACCCTTAGGAAAGTCACTTGGAAGTCCTGTGTAAAGTCTCTTGAATTGACCCTAAGTTCCCTAAACATGTTTGATGTCAGAAACTATCATGTAACACTTGTTACTTTGTATAGCCATCTTGGAAAATGCCACATTTATGGATCACAACGTATATGCTATGTCCTTTTTCATCATGAAGATGAGCATATGACTTAACCTTTGTGTGCTTTGGTTTTCTCAATGGTAAAATGAGAATAATAATTGTAGTTATATCATAAAAATTATTGAGACTACTAAATAAGATAAAACAGGCAAAGACCATGACCTAGTGTTCAGTTGTGGAAAGAGCTCAATCAAATGCATGTTTATCATTATTGTGATTAGTCTTCTATCTAGTATTTGTCACTAGACGTTAATCCTCAGTGGTGCTGAGCTCCAACAAACGAGAGGGCCGTACTTATAGCTTGAATACAATTTCTATTTAATTTACAGAGTAAAGAGATCTTCTTATTCTCAAAGCATTTAAGTATTTTACCTGTTTTATTGCAATGACTCAGGAAATGTAAAGAAAAAAGGTTATATTAGAATTGGTGTAATATGTATAGTAAGAGGAAATTGTGCAGCACATTTTAGAAAGAGATTTTTGGAGAATGACTAAAATTAAGGTTTCTCATTAAGAATACTAGTCATTTTATTGTGCTATTAATAAAATGATGCCCCAGAAGCAATTGAAATATACGTATAAGACTGAAGGAGCTTGCAGTAAAAGCCCCAGAATCCTATGCTTTAGATTTGTGTGAGTTTTTTCCTATTGTATTTTATGTCAGGCATTCAGTTGACAGTTTTGGTTTTTTTCTGTTTCTCAGGCACTTTATACCATCATTTATTCTAACCACTTGCTGTTTTAAAATATACTACAAACTAAAAAACTGATAATGAAGGTTATTCAGTTGTATCTAAAATAGTAAGATTGCTGAAAGCTTTTTTCCCACTGAAGATTTTTTTTTGTTTTTAAAATGACTTATTAGGGGTGGCTCAGTGGGTTAAAGCCTCTGCCTTTGACTCAGGTCATGATCTCAGGGTTCTGAGGAGAGAGCCCTGCATCGGGCTCTCTCCTCAGCAGGGAGCCTGCTTCCCTCTCTCTCTGCCTGCCTCTCTGCCTAATTGTAATCTCTCTCGCTGTCAAATAAATAAATAAAATCTTAAAAAAAATAAAATGACTTATTTAATTGTAAGTTTATATAATTTAATGTTTAATAATGGTTTTGTTTAACTGGCTTACAAAATTTTTGAAAATTCAACATTAGGTTCTCACAGCATACCACATGTGTTAATATTTTTTAATATAATTGTTAATATTTTATAACTTTTTAAAAAATTTCAATTCCAGTGTCGTTAACATACACTGTTATTTCAGTTTCAGGTGTACAACATAGTGATGCAACAGTTCCATAAACTACTCAGTTCTCATCAAGATATCCTGTAGAATCTAGAGCATATTTTTCTCCAGGGTTGAAATTGCTAGCTCGGTGACTCCTATCCAGTAGGTGAAATGTTCCTGTATGTCCCTTAAATTGACTATTTTTGTGGAAGCCAAGGATAGCTCCCAAGCTACACACTTCACTGTTAGTTCTTGGTCTCCGAATGCCCCCCTTTCCTCATCAATTCCTCATAATTTCTCCAAATGGGTGCTGACCTGGCTACAACTATGCCTTTTATAGCTAGACTACCCTAGTAAGAAGCTTGTCTTCCTGCCCATTAGGGGATGCGAACTCTACAGCTTTATACTAGATGATAGTTCTGTCTTGGAAGAGCTGCAGACAATGCTTGGGGTCCCCTTTGGATATATAAAAATCTCACTTTATTCTTTGTCATTTATTTTGCTTAGAAAAATCATAATGCTGAAAGGATGGTTAGAAATTTTCCATTCAGGTCTTTCTGATTCAAAAATCTTCCTACTAATTTCTTAACTGTTAATTATGTTAAACCTTGTCTTGTGGTTTGTGTATATGTCATTTGAGGGGATTTTGTTGTTGTTAATAAAGAATTATAGTTAAATGTAACATATATACCAGGTATATATTATCCATTTTCAAAGTGTACATAGAACATAGTGCTATAAGTAGCACTAAAAGTATGCTACAGAGATTTCCTTTTTGTTTAATTCTTAGAGATCATTTAGTGAGCCAAGGTTATAATTCCAACAACTACTTTATGATTATATTTAGAAGTATGGGTTAGTTTTTAATAGACTGCCAAGTAAAATCACTAGTCTATGCTAGTACTTTACATACACTGTTTCATTTAATCTTTCATTGGTCGTATTATTTTGGCCTGTATTGCAGATAATGAAGCCAAGGCTCAAGGATTTAACTTGCCCTTTACAGTAGATAGATAACAGGCTGGGATTTGATCTCAGAGTTGCCTGAAACCTCAACGTGTGTGTTTCCTACTCTACTGTAGTACTTTTTATGACATAAAGGTAAAAAAAAAAAATCAGAGAAGAGGTGAGACCAGTTTAACTTCTGAAGTATAAGGACTCAGTAGGCCATAAGTAGGAGAACATCCCTTGTGTGGAGGCGTGTGGGAAAGAAAATCAGCAAGTCAGACCTAGGGTTATTTATAGGACTCGAGGAGCATATTCTGATTGTAATGGTAGAGTTTGAGAGGAGAGAAATTTAAGTAGTGTTATCCTCAATAACAGATTGGGAAGTTTAATCTTGTTTCAGTAGGTGATGAAAAATTATTGAAGGACTTGATTCCAGGCTGATGGAATGTCTGATGAAAGTGTTGAATTAAAAAAAAATTAATGTGATGACTGTATCAGGGTAATTGAAAAGACAGTCTTCAAAGCATTAAAATGAATAAGGAATTTATTGTAACAACTAAGATAAGAATGATGAGAACCTAGACTAGTTTAATAAATTAGGAGATTTCTTGAAGGCAGTGTCTTTTGAACTTGTTTGGGGATGAAGGAGATGAATGAGAGAGTGAAGATGCTGAAATTTATGTTTTAAATATTTGGAAGGATTGTGATGATATTGACTGAAGTAAGGACAATGCAAAGCATACTTTTTTGAGGAAGAAAAAGTAATGCATTTAGAAAATTGTGGGATGATGGTTGGTTATGTCTAGTGGGCTATATAAGACAAATGGAAACTGAACTCAAGTGCTGGCTGAGGATTAAGGAGAAAAATTAGATAGTTATCTATATACATTTAGCGTCCAAGATTTGTGTTCTTATATTTATTTAGTTGTTATGCTTAATTCAAACATTTAAATACCCAACTTGAGCTCTTAAAATTAACCTGAGAACAGAAACATTTGTAAATACAATATGTAAATTTAAGAATAAAAATAATGTGACAAGAAGCACAGATGGGATCTCCTTCACTGGAATCATAAATTTTTTTTTTCAAAAATTGTACTTCAACTTTTTTTTTTTTTTTGGTTAAAGCTGTCATTCCTTTAGATATTTATGCTCCTACATCCTTTTCTTAGATTTGATATTTCATAGATCATGTTTGACTTAAGAGCAGAGCTATATCTTTTGATGCATAAAATTATGCTTTGAAGTTGAATGTCCTAGCTATATTTAACTCATGAAAGATATCCATTATATTCTCTGAGTACTTCACTGACTACCAAAAACTTGTCCCTTTTTTCCCTAAACCTGAGAACTGATATTCACTGTATATTCATCTCCTTATCCTTGGATGCTGTTCCAGTGTGGGAAGTAGAAGAGGTATTCAAGGGTACTATGAAGAAAGCAGAAATATCTCAATCTGAAAGAGACATGATACTTTTTTTTAATTAGCTGTAATTTTACAAAGAAATGCAAAATAGAAGTGTTGCTCTCAAAGAAAGCAAGGCTGCCAATATATCATGTCAGTCTTCTAGCATGGCCACCCTTTTCTTTCACTCTTGCCCAATTCCCTCCAACCAGACCTTGTTATGAGAATGGCTCAGAGCATAAAGACCTGCCTTGGGATGATAAAAACAGTCTTATTGCTTGTTCTCTGGAGGAAATACGACAAGTCCTTCAAAATACTCATAGCTAGAGTGATGATTGATTAGTTGATCACCACCTTAACCTTGACCACCCTTAAGAAACTTTCTAATTTTTTTCTTGGATTAGGCTAAAACTGGATAACACCTTTTTCTTGGTAAGTAGGACTATTTGAGTAGAGATCCTGAGAAGAAAACAGAAGAAAATAAGAATGACACTAAGTAGCCATGGCCACTCCTTCTACTCTTCTATGATTATAAAGACTAGACTGATCAGATCTTTGACCCCAAAGAAGAGCTCATTTTGCAAGCGATTTTGTTGTTTTAACCTAGGACCATGTGTGGGTTTTTTAAATCCTTTTTCTGTTGTTTTGGTTAGATCAAAAGCTGGCATATTTGGTCATGAATATTAGATCTCGGGAGGTAGAAATCCAGATCTGAATTAAGGAGCCTCATGAAATTTAAATTTAGAAAAATAAAATTGTAGTTATCTACTTTGAAGTATAATTTTTTTAGGCTTTTCAAAGCAGATTTGTCCTAAGAAACCCAAAATATTTTACTTCAAATGTTGCTGAGTGAAGGTGAACTGTGATTATTATGAAACAAGAGAGGCATTTAGTGGCTGAAAGTCTGACCTAAATTCTTCTCAACATTTCAGGGAATGTTGAAAGTGAGATTGGTTGACAAGCTTCATTACTTTTATGTGACTTCAAACATGAAATTAAATGTAAAATGATAGAATGTTGAATGAGTGTGAGTTAAGAGATTTCTTGAAATGCAAAACATGAGGATTTTATAAATTACATACCCAATTTCTGCATCTCATTATTCCCCTGGGTGTCTGTCAAACTGGCCAGCTCCTGAGGTCATTCAGCTTATTTCCTTTTCTGGATTTTATCTCCTCAGGCTGGAGGCAAAATATGGATCATACTCAAGGACATGCTGGTGTTCTAGGAGAAACTCTATACAGGGTTTATACAATTAGTGTCCCATTAAAGGATGATGTATAGACTATAATACATAAAGATAAAATGTCATACTTATTTGTCCTCTTGGCAATGTCAGGCTCATGTAGATCTTGTTTATGTCACTAGGCAAAATTTTCTCATTGGTAATTTAAAAATTTTGTACTTATGACCTTTATAAAGACAGATAAGAACAAGGCATGAAATGTAATGAGAACACAGCAAGGAATTTAATGTCTGGATTTCAGGACAGTTAAATATTAGGAGAAAAAAATAACCTTTTATTTTTTGGCCTTCTAAGGAAAAAACTTCAATATATGACTTTTCAGAGATGACCATTTCTTTTCAAAATTAGATATCTTGTATTAAAATGGACATGACATCTTTTTCAATGTCAATGCCAATAAAATGATTTCTATTTTAGAGATTAGTCAATTGAATCCTGACACTCTAGGAAGACAGTGAAACTGTGAGATGGGGGTGGATACTAGTTTTGTAGGGATTGAATAATCCAGTGCAGTATCAGAGGCAGGCAGCTCTCCTGAAAGAAGAATACAAAATAAATTGTGAATACAAAACTAGGTACAAAAGTGAATCTATCTTTCACACGAGAAAATAAGTTACAGCAATTTGTACATTTAAAAAAAAGGCGACAAATAGCAAAAACATTTCAAAGTCCCTAAAAATGACATAGTTCTACAACGGTCACTTCTTTCACTACATTTTATGGCTACATACTTTTAGTGTCTGTAATGGGCTGGATTGTGTTCCCCCAAAATTCATATGTTGAGATTTTCATCCCAAGTATCTCAGATTGAAGATAGGGCCTTTATGAAGTAATTAAGTTAAAATGAGGCCTTTAGGGTAGATCCTAATCCAATCTGACTGATCTCCTTATAAGAGGAAGGACACACAAAGGGACACCAGGAATGTATGCTCACAAAGGAAGATGATGTGAGGACACAGCGAGAATGTTGCCATCTATAAGCCAAGGAGAGAGGCCGGAGGAGAAAACAAACCTACTGACACCTTGAGTTTGGACATCTAGCCCCCAGAACTGTGAGAAAATACATTTCTGTTGTTTCAGCCACCCAGTCTGTGATATTTTGTAATGGTAGCCCTAGCAAACGAATGCAGTGCCTCTACATTTTTTCTATTAAAATGATTTTGCAGTATTTTTTATAGAGAAAAAATAGAAAGATAATTCAACTTTTCTTGTATGATTGATTAAAATATATTTTTTCATTATTGGGATGCATAAACCACATGTCTTTCCATGTAGATGTACTGACTTTATGACCAGCAAACAGGGTAATTGTGATAAATTCTGTTTTGTTCGACTCCAACCCCCTCATGCATTCATAATTATATATGCTGCATTGTTGAGTATGTTGACAGGAGATGTTGGGAGTTTGAACTGTGTTGATAAATTTCCCATTTTCAATTATACATTGAAATGTTTGGTAAGTGGAAAAAAAATTCCACAAATTAGCTTCTAGCTCCATTCATTTCCAGTCTTATTTCTCCATTACTGACCACATACTTTTAGTGCTGGGTGCCAAAGGAAACGTTTATATCATGGTAGAATGTTTATTCTCGGCCTTTGTGTTGCAGAGCTGAATAAGTTGTCCCAGTGAACAGTAGGAGTGTTCTTGGAAGCCATTTGTACACTGGGATGGGTAATAGAATGGAAGCTATTTAAATCATTTCAATATATCTGACTCCATGTATTCCTTTCAATTTCCCCTTAGCCAGATTCCTGAAGTGCTTACAAACACTAGTGCCAGCTGATGCAAGGGGAGGTGTGACAGAAATCACCATGGGGAAAGACAGCAATTATAATCAATTTCAGTTGAAATATCTTTTGCAAGTTTTATGAAAATTTAAATGTAAATACAATTGTTAGGGTCCTCCTCAGGCCTAGGAAGGAGCCTTGAAGCTTAAGCTTTGTTTACTACAGGGTAAGTTGGCTTCTGAGGCTCCAGAGGTTTGCCTAAATTCACACAGTGATTATTGGGAACACTGCCCCAGGTCTCTTCCTCTGTGCAGTTTTGTTTTTCTCTTTATTTTTCAAAGCATGGATTTATGCACTTTTGTTCTTGCTACTATATTTAAATGTCATATGACAATTAATTTCAATTAAATAGTAATTAAATACTGATATTCTGTTGAAGACTCTAATGCCAAGAGGATATAGGGTCTTGGAATATTTGCATTAATAGATTATTATTTATATTACTCTGTGGAGCTAAGGGCTGTGCTTAAAAGAAAAAATAAGCATTTGAAGTTGAAAGGCTTAAATCCGGAGATACGAAAATGAAAAATCAAATGGCAATAGAACTAAAATCTAAGAAGTTAAAAAATGTAACTGAGCTGTCCTTTATTTTGTTGTTGATCTCTGGCTACATCTTTTTGCTGTATATGTAGTCATTCACCTGCCAGGTTTACCTTTGCAGATTCAATTTTTGCTCTAGAATATAGATTTTCATTCTAAAATTTAGAATTTTTTAAAAGCAGAGAAGCTTGAAATAACTAAGGGAATCTTTGTTGGATTACTTTATGTTTCATCATTTATTTCTGTTTGTAGAACTTCACGGCCCCTTGCATAAATTTATTTGGGGAGAGCTGTGTTACTCTTGGCAATGTAAAAAAAAAAACAACAACAGAATTTTCAGTTTCCAGGTGGAGTGTTGTAGGCAAGGCAATAAGAATAGATGCCTAAATAGAATAGTGATTGGTGCCACATATTTGGGATTTAGTATGTCCTCTGTCCAGTGTGAAACATCCTGCATATATTAACTCATTTAATCTTTACAACGATTATGAGCATTATTTCCATTTCCATTTATAGGTGAGGAGACCAAGGCTCAAAGATGTAAAGTAACTCATGAAAAGGTGACTTAAACCCAGATGTTTCTACTTCACAGTCCATGTGCTCGACCGTCGACTTATCCTGCTGTTTTCTCTTTGAGAGTGAGTCAGTGACAGCTGCAAGAAGATCCACGCCCTCTAAACACACTAAAAACAAGCAAGGATGAAAAAGAATTCCAGTCATCCCAGAGAATTCTAAAGCATTCGTGCTTCTTAGATGGTGACTAGAGGAAAAGTACTGGAAGTAGGAGTGGTGGTCTCGTTTGAAGGCACTCAGCACCATCCACCTATAACATTTACGCGCCATACCAAACCGTATCTTAAGAAACTCATGCTCAAAACAAAATCATGAAATTTGTCCATTAAACTAAAATAAAATAGCCATTTAGTGAATTCCTATGAGACTGGTTGAGCTGGCAGAGTTGAAGGTGCTAAAAGAACAGTGTTTGATATCTTTTTTTTTTCCCCTCCTCCAGTGTGAGCATAGTAACAGCCTGCTAGAAGGGATGGAAACCAGGAGACAGGAATATGAATCTGACCTGACATCACTATTTGATTGAAGCAGTGAGAAAGTAGATGAAACTCTGAGCTTTAGAATATTCTTAAGTGTTTTATGTCTGATTCAGACATCCAGCAGTTGTTATGTGGTAGGCAATATATGACATTACTTTAAGATTTGAAGAAATTTTATAGAAACTTATTATCAGGAATTAAATATGATTGAGAAAATTTAAGCTTGCCTTCTTCTAGGAATAAAATAATGCAGATCTATTTGCCTAGAAACGGGCCATTAAATACCCGTCACATAATTTGAAATGTACCGCAATGAGTAGAGTTGGTTGTAATAGTAAGTTGTTTAGTTTCTGACTAGTGTAAGGTCTCTTTTTATCACAGAAAAAAAAATGCTGGATGAAAGAATGATAGAGTGAATTAGAGAACATCTAAAAATGTGATGAGCTGGCTTATCTACAAAGAGTATATTTTAATTTTCAATACCATTTAGTGTATGTGTTCTGTAAAAGGTTTATCCCATTCACAGTTGGAGGGAGATAAACATACTCCCACTTACATTTGGGTCTTTTTCTTGTGTTGTGTGATTAATGCTATCCAACCTTAGTTAGATCCTTATTAGGACTTGATTGCTCTTTTTTATTTTGTGAGGGAACTTGTAACATTTAATAGAATATGTTCTACCGATTTGCTTTCTCCTCAAGTCCCCAAGCCATA
Source organism: Nasua narica (assembly GCA_028533885.1). NCBI lineage: Eukaryota > Metazoa > Chordata > Mammalia > Carnivora > Procyonidae > Nasua > Nasua narica. The sequence goes on along the minus strand of CM052800.1, from coordinate 31,917,377 downwards.
CACTCAATGCTTTTGTTAGTTGTCCTTTATCCTGCTGGGGGACCATCCCTTGTGAACCTTGCTAGCTCTTTCTATCCTTTAAAAATGTCTGTTGATCTCTTCTTATCTTGAACCTCTGCCTAGGGCCACTCTTCCACCTCTTTTTCTGATCCCATTCCCTTTGGCCCCCTCTGCGATCTGCTTACATCCTCAGTCTCTGCCTGTTCTGCTGGGTCTTTCTCCTCTACTTGCATCTTAACTAAAATTTCCATATCCCAACAAGAATTTCTTCCTTTCAGTATTACTTCTGAGTGGTCTGTCTTGACTGATGTTTGTCTTATTCCCTTCACTTGCAAATTCCAGTTGCCAGAATTTTTTCACTAGTCAATTCTTTTTTACTCCTCCACAGTCTGGCTTCTGCCTTTTGACTATTTTATTGAAAGTGTTCTCATGTAATGGATATGTGGCATGACCTATAATGTTTGGCAATATTAATCAGCTCCCCTTCCTCACCTGAGACTCTCTCCCTTAACTTCTATCACATGGATCTGTTTTCGTTATCTTCATTATGTCCAGATTTGCTAGTTACTTTACTTTCTCCTCTGTACCAAATGGATGAAGGCATTCTGGAAGGTTTTGTCATAGACTTTCTTTTCTCTTTCGTTTATCGACTTGAAATTAAATCCTTTCTCCATCCCATAGAGTCCGCAGGAACTAGCTCTGGCTTACTTTCTGATCTCAACTGGTACTTCTCTTCTTTGGCATCTGGTCTTCCTTTTGTTCTGAGAACCACATGCGTACTTTTCTCCGCATGTGATTATGAAGCGTGGATCTGGCCCTTCACATGCTCGGCTTTTTCTTAAGTATCAGTTCATGTGATTACCTTATATACAATACGTCTGCCATCTTGCTGCCCAGTGAAACCGCTATAAAATGAGCTTATACTAGATGTCTTCCAGAGTTCGTTCTGCATCTTTAATTCTGTGATAGGCCTAAATGACTTAAGATGATAGAGTTAAAAGGCTGCTCTAAGCAGAATGCCTTCAAGTATCCCCTCATCAACTCTGTGTCCACAACAGCTAGAATATAGATGATGTACAATGGATGTTTGATGAATAAATCAGTTGTCACTCTGTGACTTAAGATAAGTCACTTCTCTCTATCTTCATCTTTGATGTTTATACTTCAGTTTCCCTTTTTTTTTTTAGTTCTTGTGGAAAATGACACAGAGAATCTAATCCTTTCAGGACCAAAGGTAGCAAGTGTTAAAGAGGACACATTAATACAGATATCCTGGTACCGTTTCTTGGATTCTTGATTTAATGGACTTCAATAGTTGACTTTTTAAACTTCTAAGGAATAAACTTCAGGGAATAAGGAAAATAAATAAAAGATTTTGACCTCTAAGGGCATAGAACTGTATAAATTTGCCGTTTACCTGACAAACGTCATTTTAAAGATTTTCTTATGACTCCTATAAAATGAAATACCTTTTGAGTTTCAGCCTCTGAACCCATGAATAAATTTTTCAGCTTTCTATCAATGATTTTACTATAGGAACATGGCTTTAAAATGAGTCCTTTGTGTTTAAACAATACATCTAAACAAGGAAATTTTGACTCTTTTTAAACTGTAGATTTAACTGTAATTTGTTATGCTACAACTGGTTTTAACCACAAACAAATTAATTCCATTTGTGAGATACTATAAATGCAATAAGTTGTACTTTAAAGGACAGTTCAAAATTCTTAGAGTGTGCTCTCACATAGTAAGAACATATACCAGTGTATTTTAGTTTTAGCACATTAGCAATAATAAATCCTAACTTCTTTCTTCTAAAGCAGGATTTGGTTTCTTTTGTAAGAAAAAGATACAAGCCCATTGTTAAAAAAAATAGATAAGCAGTACAGAAATATTCAAGATTAATAATAAAAAAGTTATTCAAATGTAACCACCCAGAAAATATTATTATCGGTATTATACATATGACATTCTAGTCATCTCTTTATGTAAGACTTCACTTCTTTTTTTTTTTTTTAAAGATTTTATTTATTTATTTATTCATTAGAGAGAGAGACTGAGAATGAGAGGAGAGAAGGTCAGAGGGAGAAGCAGACTTCCCGCAGAGCCGGGAGTCTGATATGGGACTCGATCCCGGGACAGTCGCTTAACCAACTGAGCCACCCAGGTGCCCCAAGACTTGACTTCTTAATTTCATTTTGAGCCATGAACATAAACTCCTATTTATCAACTGATTATTGTTCTTTTTTTATTATTGTTTTTTGTGTATATGTATATACGTTTATATATAATGTGTGAGTGGATATATACACTATACACACACATACATTTTTTATCTTTATATATATGAATGTGCATAAATATAAGTGCACATATTATTAATGTATATATTTAAATAGAGAAGGGGTTTTAATATTTGCTACTAAAAGTCAAGGTACTTATAAATAAAAATGGTTATACTAATTGGTGCATGATCTATAAAAGAGATCTACTGTTTCTTAATGTTTCCGTGGTCCTTGTTTTTATAGAAATTAATTCATTCATGTTTGGCATGGTGTCTTTATTTTATTAATCAAAATTCATAATCTAGCTAATAGAACCTGAGAAATGACGGTTTAACGAAATTAGGGGGTTATTTTGTAGTCATGTGAAAGGCTAGATGGAGGCAGCCTGGGAATATTATTGAGGCCAGATTGTGTCCCCAGAAACCAGACTCCTCTGCACTTTCTCAGCCTCTCTCTTGAGGATGTGATACTTCTCATAATTGCAAATTGGCTGTCAGAGGTCAGCCACCAGGTTTGCATTTCAAGCTGTAAGTAAGGGAAAGACAAAGGGCACAGTGGGACATGCCAGCTTAGTTGGTTTCTTTCTTTTGAGGAGCTTTCTTAAAACTCCTTTCAACAATTTACATTTCCATTTTATGGGCTTGAAATGTGTCATGAGGCCATTCCTGGATGCTAAGGAAGGTGATTCTCTTAGTAAAGAAGGGGAGGAAAGATACTGAGCATTGCACGTTGTGGACTCTGCCATTAATGTTTTCCTATTGGTTAGGCAAAGACTGGCTTGATTTTTTTTCCTTAGGCGTTAACCAAATCATTCTTGTGTTTGTTTCTTCAGAAGTTTCATGTTGTAAAGCAGATCCATGAAAAAGTTGAAGTTGTTTTAGATTTTTGTGACCTGATTTTGAGGATAAACAAAATTGCAAGTATCTGTTTTAACCAGAAGCATTAAAAAATTCCTTCCTTGAAGTTCTTGAGGCAAACACTGTAGTTGAATCACACAACACCCCTTCACCTCTTCCTTCTTTCATTTCTGTCTTTTCTATAAAGTCTGGAGAGCTGAACACTTCCTTCCCCCATGTTTCTTGTTGGTAGGGTTGGAAAGTTCACAGGGTTTTGGCTACTGGACATAGGAGGAAGTCTGCTAAGAGTGTGTAAGATGCTTTACTTTTTCATTAAAAGGGGAAGACTAGGGGGTGACATTACCCCTTTCTCTTTAGTCTTGCCCTGAGTACAGTATGATGCCTGAAACTTGAACATCCATGTTGAGAACACATGCATGAAGGAAAAAGCCTAGATAATCACAGTTTTAAGTCCTAATATTGTTGAATCACTGGGCCAAGGTCTTTGTCAGAACCATGCCTTGTTATTATGAAAAAATTATTGTCACCGTAAGTTTTTCTGTTGTTGTCGGGTAAACACTTGCCCAATTGATGCTTTATCTGTTCTTCACTGAATCAAAATAAAGTTTTTGTTTTTCTTTTTAAGCCTTTGGCCTAGTTTAGAGTTGTGATCAAAAGCCCCTACAGAAAATGCTTCATCTTTTTAGACCATACATGTAATAGCAAAACCTTGTGTGCTCACTTTCCTGCTTTGAGATCAGTGTGGTTTTGTGTGGTCAGGCGGACAAAAGTTTGGAGTCAGAATTTGATCTTGAGGAATTAAATCTAAATTAGCAACAATAATGACTACATCATGGTTTTTTTTGTGACATTAAATGAGATAATATGGGAATACATATTGCCCAAACTTTGACTTTCTCCTGGAGTACTTTCAGAATGACCAAAGGATTCCTTTTTGCTGAGATTCAGTTTCCTTTGAGACATATTATGATATTTATGTTGGGATCATGGAATTCGGAAGCTCAAAGAAGACAAGTACTCAAATCCCACTTGTATCAGTTATGAGCTTGGGCTACTTGATCTTTTTGAACCTCTGTTTCTTTGTCTGCATTGAAAGGCATAGTAGCACTTACCCTCAACTAAACGAAATGATTCATGTGAAAACTTCTAGTCTTTGCCATGCTGTGGGCAAGTAGTCGATGCTATTTATTCTTCTGATTCATTTGAGTTTTCTACTCATAATTATATTTTAGAGTGAATATCCCACATTTTGAAATAAATATTCTTTTTGATACTTTCTAATGACTTATGAGAAAGTGAGCTAGTGACAATAAACAAACATACAGAAGGGTTGGGAAATATTGGGTTTTTTTTGAACTTTGTAGTCTCATTGACCGAAACCATACTACATAGATTATCAAATTAAAAATAATTAGCTATGCATATAATTAATGCCAAATTACTAAATACCACTTACTTTTATATTAATAATGCATAGGATACTTTAATATTCTGACAGTTACCATCAAGAAACTCCATTGTTCCTGCACAGTAGATTTTTTAAAATACTCACTTGAATTTTAAAAATTTGAGTTTAATATTTATCATATTGGGTAGATAGATAGGTCCTTTTTCCCTGTATTTTTTTCAAAGTGACTTTTAGTAGCTGCCGTTTTGAATACATAGTATATTTACTAACATTATTGGTGTAATTTTCATTTTCTAATTTTTTGATTCCTATCTTTAACCCCACTGGTGTATGAATAACTGTAATAGTTTTAGGAAAAAATTTTGATGGTAATTTTCTAAGGAACATAGTATTTGGAAAACCAAATCTAGTTCTTCTTTTAATTGTCATTATAATTTTAGGAAAATAGCATAACCTTTGTTTCTGTCCCTATCAGTTCTCTTTTACTGAAACCTGATATTACTTTTGAAGAGCCAGCAAAGCTAATTTGCTGTTATAATGCTCCTAAAAATACCATGTTTATCAAAGACCACAGAATTGTGCTCACTACAATAAATGCTTAAATATGGAAAGAGTACAGCTCTGCTATTGTCACAATATTGCATCTTTTCCCACATTTTGTGGCCTGTTTCCAGCAGGAATGAGGATTCAGTGTCAGCACTTTTCCCCACTATGACTTAGCACTGATCAGTATTCTTGCTTTGTAGGCTGGGAAGAAAGTGCTTCTCTGTCCTTATCTGTTCTGACAATTTGATATATTTAGGTTTATCTCATGAATATCATTTGATGTTATTTTTGGCACTTGGTAAAAATAGATGTTTTTCAGCTGTACAGAGCTATAGTTTATAATAAACTTTATATTGCAATGTTCGAGGAAGAAATTATGATGAATCGAGACCATTCTCTGCCTGTAAGCCAACTCTCACCATTTTTACACTTCTCATTTAGCCCAGAGGGGAAGTTGTATCCTCCATTTGGGATTATTTCACCTGGCTATTCTTAGCTCCAGAAGTTTGTCATCATCAGCATGATTAAAAATACTTACCAAGCATCTTTTTTATGGTTCTTTATCTGAGTGAATCAGCCTTGAACTTTTGGATGGTCACGAGTATTGGCAGGGAAAACCAAGGTAGTTTGGAGCAATTCAAAGTCTTCTCCAAGCACACCCAAACCATTTAACTAAGGTTGACTTTGATGTTATGGGTAATCTGACACAATGGTAGTTGAAACTATAATGATAATTAAAATACCAACCCACAAGCTCACTTGTGTGTGTGTTTAATACTTGGAAGACATGGTCAACAAATATATTATTTAATATATACTAAATGCCTTGTTTTTGCAGAAGGCCGTGCATATTACTATGAGAGGCTACTAAGTGCTGACTCCTGCTTTCTGTTCAGGTCAAGCCCTCCCTGGGGCTCCTGCTCAGCATGCAGTTGTTTGAGTTTCTCTCCCTCTCCCTTTGTCCCTCCCTCTCCACTGCTGCTTGTGCCCCTCTCTCTCTCAAATAAATAAATAAATCTTTAAGAAATAGGTAAAAATTTTAGAGGTAACAGAGTGAAAAATCTCATGTGATTTATGTATTGAAATAAAAGTGTATGTTAGTCTAAGTGTAAAATGCTACAATGAGGACTAATTGTAAATATTCTTATTTTATTAGGAAAAGTATTTATCAAAAATTTGGAAATATGTCGAAATCTAATGGATCTATTAAGGGTGACTGCACTAAATAGATAACTTAGGAAGAACTATATTCTTTTTGAACCCACTAATATTTTTTTATATAATTTTAATAATAAAAGATGGAATATAGTTATCTGATTTCATAATTCTAATTTTTAAGAATTAAACAAGTGAAATTTTCACATTGGAAGTCTTCACGTCTTTTAAACAAGAATTACAAAGACTATCAACTTTGCAATTCAATAAATTCACAAGCAAAGAAACCTTCAAGATCATGTATAAGATTCGTGAAGAACCCTTTTCAATACAGACAATGTAGGAACTATAAAAATATGAAGAAAAGAACAAATGATACAGAAAATTGACATATGCCCTAAACATCTTTTTTTTTTCAACTGCAAATGAGCATGTATGATTGCAGATGTGAAATTGGGTGACCACAGGAGCAATGTGATAACTAACTCTCTATGCTGAGAAATTATCTGTCCTGCACTAATAATGTCGATCTTTTAAAATTTGACCATCAAAAATTTTTATAATAAAATTATATTAACCATTAAAATTGTTTAAGAAAATCTCAACATTATTCTTATATCTCATAGGTCCATTATATAATTAAAATATCCACTTTAACCTCCACTTTGGCAAAATAGTGATTTTTAACATGTGCTCATTCAGCATTTGATTTGTAGTATGCAACTGGTCTACCTCTATCTTGTGTGGCTAGGTATGTTTAACTGAGTTGTAGGTGAGCTGGAAGACTAGAACCTAGTGTAGCTTAATTTGATAATGCCGTTGCTGAACATTAAGAGAATGGAAGTGCTGTGAAGAAGGTTCAGGACGGTGTGCATGAGTGTCCCATGATAGCACAATAATGGGGAAAAGGTGAGTTTTTATAGATTGCCTAGGGTTGTTTCTGAGTGTCGTAAATGCTGATAAAGTGTATATTCAGGTATAACACTTTAAGAAAAACAACACGGTGTATGCTAGGAAATGTGCTATTTACCCGCAAATTTGTTTTTTTATCGGGCAATGCTAAACTTACCACTGATACACAAGAGAAATTGAATATTATAATAGGTTTTATTTAATTACAAGGGAAATACCTAGTATATCAGTGAATTACAAAGTGAGCTAATAAATTTTAGACTTTGAGCATACTTTTAAAATACGAATCAGGTTCTAGGTAATTGCTAGATTATTGTGTGTATAATGGTCTTCAGTAGAATTAATTAAAAAATTAGTAATACAAAAATTAATGTAATTTTACATAGCAACAATACACAATTCCGTTACCTAGATTAATACAGTGTTTCAGTTAAATTAAAAAGCTGATATCCTTTGCAACGTGCTATCTCATGGAAGATATTTTACAATAAAATATGAGGAACAGGGGATTTTGATTCTTAACCAATTTATCCATTGTGATGTGTCATTACTCTTTTCTCCCTGGCATGCATGTAAACATACATACAGACAGATGCAGAAGACAGACTCCTGGCCCACACACATGCTGGTTTTTACTCTACTCTACTTTAGTTTTCATGGACTAATCACATGACCTACATAGGATTTGTCAAAGACCTATTATGTACAGTGATGATCAGTCCTCATACAAAAAAGTACTAATAATAGGTCTCAGGAGTTTATCGGCTGGTGAGCTCTACTCCCAAGGTGTGCTCATTTCAGATTAGGGACAGTGATAAACAACTTTATTTTATTTAGTCTTTCTTCCATTTACATTGTACTATCAAAAAGTAGGTGATTTACATTTGCATGGAGTGTTATTTTGGTCATTTATACTGGCTGCTGAATGCTCCCTGCAAACATGTCCATCCCCTAATCCTGGAGACCTGAATATACATTATTTTAAAGGGGCTTTGTATATGTTAAATTAAGGATATTGAGATGGGGAGTTTATCTTGGATTCTCTGGGTGGGCACAACGTAATCACAAAGTCTCATAAGGGGCAAAAGTTTCCGGCGTCAGAGAAAGAGATTGGAAGATACTATGCTGCTGGCTTTACAGATGGAAGAAAGAGGCCACAAGCTAAGAAATGAGGAATGCAGGCAACCTCTAGGAGTTGAAGACAAGAAAATGGATTCTCCCCTAGAGACAAAACCAGCTCCGCCGACACTTTGATTTTAGCTTACTAAGACTGATTTTGAACTTTTGACTTCCAGAACTGTAAGATAATACATTTGTGTTGTTTTAAGCCACCAAGTGAGAGGTAATTTGCAGCCATAGGAAATTTTTAACAGCAACCAATAGGAAATTAATGCATCCAAGATATTTATATGACTATTTCTTTGCGATTGCCTTATTAATAAAATATAATCCTTATATTGTTCACTGAAGTAATTGATAATTAGTTAAAAACCATTTTTAACCAAAAAATGTGAGGGTTATCTTAATTTCTTGCTCATTCACTGATATATATGTATGTATACACACACACACACACACACTCACTCACTGACTCACACGCACACAGCTGGCGTAGGAAGAAAGGTGTGACTGCCCAGAGACTGGAAGCTGTCTCTCCACACACTACCATGAAGGGGTGTGAAATTTCAAGGAATTAGAAATTTCAGTCTGGCTTCCGGGTTAAGACTGTCTATTTGTAAATGTAGAAGGCTAGAGCATATTGTTTTTGTTTATTATTAACATATAATGTATTTTTTGTTCCAGGGATACAGGTCTGTGAATTATCAGTCTCAAACAATTCACAGCACTCGCCATAGCACAAAGAGCATATTTTATTTAATAGTAGGTTACGCTGATTTATATATTTCAAATATTTAGACATACAGTATGCAGACTTCTTTTATATTTTTACTCTGAGTCCTACAAATGTTAGTGCCAGATCTTTTCTTCAAGATCATTTTCTGCTGTTTCTCACTTATTCTGTGTGCCTCAGACATAACTAGTCAAGCACAGATTTCTCAGTCTTCCATCCTGCTTGATATTTTTGCTTGTATTACCTCCTCTGCCAAGAGTGCCCTCTCTTATTTTCTTTTTTTTAAAGAGTTTATTTATTTGATGGAGAGAGAGAGATCACAAGCAGGCAGAGAGGCAGGCAGAGAGAGAGGGGGAAGCAGGCTGCCTGCTGAGCAGAGAGCCCAATGCGGGGCTCAATCCCAGGACCTTGAGAGCATGACCTGAGCCGAAGGCAGAGGCTTTAACCTACTGAGCCACCCAGGTGCCCCCTCTCTTACTATTCTACCTAGGAACCTAACACATAGTCTTCAAGACTGAGATCAAAAGTTCTTTCCAACCTTCTCTGATCACAATTAACCATTTCCCTATTGGTGGTCCCTTTGCTTCTTTTAGTCCTGATACAACTCTTATATCCCTAATTTGAATGTGAGCTTTTTGGTGGAAGAGACATTTTATTCACATCTGTATTCCCATTGCCTCATTGCCTTGCTTATAGCCAGTATTAGTGAGGGAGAGCATATGTTGTTTCTTATATACGTTGATAGTGTGAAATGAAAATCACTTAGTTTTTCTTCCTCCCATTGGTCCCAGCTGATAGCACACATCCACACTACATGCACAGGGATTTAGGCTAAGAAAAACCAGCTTTATAAACGAAGACCCCATTGGCCCAAAGTGCATGCCTCTCTGGTGAAAGTGTGTTGAGAGCATGGCTATATCTTGAAGTCAAAGTGAGAATAGGAGACCTACCGCCTTTTTCCTAAACCTCAGCCTCAGGACTCTTTGTAGGGAGAAGCTCTGATTGTGTTTACAATCCAGCCTCTATGGAGCATTGCAAGTCTTCATGCATTCATGAGCAGATGGGCCAGAGAGCTCCATATAACACTAGAGGAAGGCTCTAGTAGGCTCAGGAATGAAGGATTCAGGTCTGATTCTGTGTGCCTTCTGCATGGGTTGGAGAAGGGTGAAGAAGTCTGGCCCTGATCCTCTGATACATCATCAAGCAGTGTGTGAGGGGTTGTGGGCAATGAACCTAAATCTCCTTTCTGAGGAACAATAATCATTACTCGTGGCAGCAACCTTTCTAAACACATAATCACATAATCTCTCCAATCACATAATCCCTCCTTTTTGAGGTGGGGTTAGGATGACAGAGAAGAAAAAGAGTGAGTAAGAAATAGAGTAGAAAGATGCAAAATATTCACTCTAATACTTCCTGAATCATGAAGGTAAAGGATGTTTCATCATAGATAGAAAGGAGAAACTCAGGATTAAATATAATCTTTTTTTTTTTTAAAGATTTTATTTACTTGAGAGAGAGAGAGAGAGAGAGGAGAGAGCCTGATGCAGGACTGGATCCTGGGACTCCAGGATCATGACCTGAGCCAAAGGCCATTGCTTAACCAACTGAACCGCCCAGGTGCCCCTAAGTATAATCGTCTAATGGTAGGAAACCAGTATGATTTTGCTGAACCAATTATGGGCTGTCATGACTGAGAAATCATGCATGAGGGCCACCCTTTGTTCTGGCTTCCCAATAGGTTCTCCACCCAGTTATGTGCACCAGAAAGCTCATCTTGATGAATTGTTTCAAAGCACTCTCTTCCCTTCTGGCTGTCAGTTGGTTTTAGTGATAGGAGGTTTCCTGTAGACAGCTGCAATGCAGGTGTGCTCAAGAAAACGTGGGATCTGGACATGCATGTCCTGGAATTACTAGTGTTTGGAATTACTAGCCTCCTGGAATTACTAGCCTGTTGAAGCCCATGGAGTCTTTGAAATCACCTATTGGAAACTCAAGAATGCAGAGAAAATTCTCAAAATGTTCTTCCAGTTCCTTTATGTTGCACTTCTTTCCTGACGCATTGACTACTATTTTACCTGCTGCCCCCAGCCTCCCCATATTTTCTTATTTCACTTCAAATGCTTCCTTCACTTAAATGTTCTTCTTGATTTCTATCCTTACCACTTTTGTTTAGAATTGCCTGGCATTTTTCTCCTGCTTCAGACATCACCACCACCTCCTGGACTTCTGTGTTTCCTGTTTCTCACCTCACTCTCCCAGTATACACCTCTCTATTCCCTGGCCCGTTGCTTCTGTGCATCTCCACTGACCATGTTGTCTGTTTCCACAGTTGTCTTATATTCTACTTACATGGAAATAGCTTATGCAATGTTTAACTCTCCGATTTTAAAATGTAAAAGAAAAACAATTCAGGCTAGTGAATGTGATAATCCTGTTAAGTTATAAGGCAGATGTTGGTTTTACCGAATATACTAAATTTTAATGGGACTCCATAATGTTTACCAAGCCAGGTTTTCCTTGAACAAAGACCACATTGAGAGGGTAAGTTAGGCATAAAATTGTTTAGACCATTAGGGTTTCAGGTCACAAAATCTTGACTTAGTGCACTAGATGGTACATTCATGGTCATAAAAAGTACACCATTTCTTCCTCTTGTAAGTCATATGGGGACCATGCCTCATTTATTTGTTTTTTCTTTAAAAGATCTTTTCACCGGTCACCATTTTTTCTCCACTCTTGAACATTGGTCTGTAGGGAGTTACAAAAAATATTTAAGATATGACAAAAAGGGTATCAATGGCTCACTATGCAATTAGATTTCCTTAGCAGAGATTTGAAGAAATGAAATAAATTCCATCTAAGATTTTTCTGGTCAAATTATAATCATCAATTTATGTTTTGTTCAGTGTTAGCTTTTGAGATAACTATTATAAATCACTATATAAAATACTCATATTTAGAAAACATATGTAAACATTTCCAGATGTTTTCTTTCTAATGAATAAAAATTATTTCATGTAACTAAAAGTTAAATACATGAGAAACAGAAATGTTCACAGAAAACACAGTAATTTTGTAGAGATAGATGTCTGACTTGTCTACAACTTATCCTTTATTTGTAATTTGGCAATCTTTACTTGTTTAAAAGGTCAAATATTACTATAGCAGCTTATTTATTTCTAGGTATTCTATAAAGAGCAAAGGTTTTTTCCCCCTTTATCTGTCTGTCTACCTATCTCTCTGGATCTACAATCACAGTTTTTCTTTACACACAGATAAACAGAATTAGTTACCTTAAATCATTCTTTATTAGTCTTAGTATCAAAGTTGACATAAAACTTCTAATGTTTTCTTAATTTTTCTTAGAAATCAGGCTTTCTGAGAGCCTGTAAATACTGATAGTCTAGCATCTTTGCTGCTTTTACTATATTCACCACATGTCTTTGAATGTGAATTCATTTCTGAGTAGTACCTATGTCCCATATAATGATATGCTGTGATATGAGAGGATTATCCTACTTATTTTGGTTGCTTTTTCTAAGGAAATCGTAAGGGAGCAAAATTTTAAAACGATTTCTCCTTAATGTGAATTCCCATGTTGAACTGAAATCTAAGAAGAACCTGTCAAAGCCTTGAAGCCATTTACCTCTTCTTGAGAAAAGGGTGATTTGGGGAATTATTCTTATTTATGATTTGGTCAAAGTTATTATTATCACTATTATAATTATTTAATTAGCATAACACGGGGTGGAAAAATATGCCCTTTACATATTTTTTTTGCAAATTTGAGACTACCATTTGTATAGTAAAAACCTATGTGATTATCTCGGAAGTTAATAGGTAATCTTGGCTAACAAATATTGACCATGGTCTACATGATAGACTGGTTTGGAGGCTTGCTCCAGTTCTTCTGGGAAGACTCTAATAGCTGTCTAAACTACTTTGTTATTTCTAAAGAATAGTACTTGGGGAGAAATAGACTTAGATATCTTTAATCAAGGCTGGCCTTTCTGTGCAACAAAGGAGGTGTTTGAAATTTCAGTGTCTGATCTAAGGATTTTATAATGACTTGGAGTTATTGACTGGATGTCTGAAATATGGGTGAGAGAGAGAGAAGGGAGAGTGAAGTAAAAGAGTGTGAGGCCTGGGAAAGAAGGAAGGGAGGCAGGAAAAGTGGGAAGAGTCAGAGGGGAGAACAAAATCCCGTCAATGATTTTCTTCCATTCGTTTATTCAAAACATAATTATCTGTTTGGTGCCAGGAGTCATGTTAGTCCTGAGCATACGGTGAGAGTTAAGTGACAAAAAATAGATGACTTCATACGGTACTTAGGATGGATCAAGTGTCAGAGTGAATGCTTTAAAAATATTAAATCATTTTGTCTTCATCACAAACCTGTGAGGTAGAGGTCATTATGGCCTCATTTTCCAAATGGGGAAATGGAAGAATAAACAGGTTAAGTACATACAGCCATAGAGACCCTGAGTGGCAGAGCTGGGATTTGATCCCAGGCAGCACTGGAGTCCTCCCTCTTAACTGCAACATTGTATGATCCTGCTTGAGGACCCTCAGTCCATGAAAAATGTAAGTGTAGTGAAAGAGAGGGACAATCAGTAAACATTTGTTAGAATGAAGAGCATAGGAAGATAAGGGAGCAAACAGGAAAGACTTCTCTTCCATGGTTCCTGAGTTAGGAAGGGATTCCCAAGAAGCGGAGGTTTTTGCCCACCCGTGGTTGAGTGGAGGTCAGTCACATGACGGGAGGAAGAAGGAAGCTCAAGGAAAAGTGAGCTCCATTAGTAAATATAAATATTTCACATTTATTTTATATAAAAGCAATGGTATTTGCAACCGATGTATCATTCTGTATTATTGAACAGAAATGTGTCCTCTTTATCTTACATGAACTCCTAAAACCTTTCCTGGATTTCCAAGAACCATTGATACAACTGGTATTTTAATTATAGTTGTGCTGTAATGAAAGATAAGGTGGGTAATTTCTCTGCACCAAGCATGCAACTTGTAGTAGTGTCCCAGGTTTTTAAAAGAATGGAAGCAATGTCTCTGAAATGTGACCTGGATTTCAGAAACATAAATTAAGACACAAGTCTGTGCCTGGAAAAGCATCCTGTTGCTGGCTTTAAAACCTTTTCTTTCCAACACAGTGAAGGATGTTTATTAATCAGAAACTCACTGGATTTTGAAGTGAGTTTGTGAGTAAAGTGAATGAAGAAGAAAAATGCCCCAAGTTTCTTTCCATAGAGATGAATAATCCTTCCAAAGAGGTTCTCTTTGTTTTCCTTGAATGATTTACCACCCTGCCCTCCCCTTCAAAGTCCACTTGTTTCTGTAATATGAATCTGCTCCAGTATTACCTCCTTCATAAACATACCTTGATTCCTCCTGCCACTAGGTAGATCCTGTAACCTTCCTCCATACTTGGACACATACCTTCACTATAGGGTTCGCATCACTAGTGCATCTGCCTCGTGTCCCTATAATTCTTAGTTCATCTGTTTGTCTTTCTCTGGACTGTGAGCCCCTTGAGAGCAGGGACTATATTACATTCAGTCTAATGGATTGCATGACACACCGTGCTCATTAAAAGTCTGAATCTTTTCAGACTAAATACCTCATACCTAATACCACTAATACCTAAAATATTACCACTAAATACCTAATACCTAATACCACTAAAATATTATCTAGTGGGGAATAGTGCTATTTCAACTAGAAAAAGCAAATGCATGGCTCCCTAGAAATACAAAGCTTGTCATCAGTATTCACCAATATTTCCCTTTTTTTTTTTAACCATTCCTTGACCAAAATTGGCCTCAAATACAGAATCAGCAGAATGTAGCTGTTTAAACACTGCCTAAGTTCTCTGGAGCAGAAAAACAACACTAAAGCAACATTTTAAAACTGGCCAAAAAAAAAAAAAAAAAAAAAAACTAGTCAAATAATAGGGAAGAGAAGAAAGACAATTCTTTTGGATAACTGACAAGCGGGATACATTTATTTCATGATCATAATGAACCTGGGATGTTACCCATTTTATGATGTTGGTTCTAAAGCACAGCAGGATTACAATTCACAGTAATGCTAACTAAAGAGAATTACTTTATGCAGTGTGGAATTTATTTTCAAATTTACTTGTATGTGTATGTTTCAGGACTGGGATCACAGAATATGCAGGTTGTATTCTGCCTTCTTCATTTCATATTTTGTTGTGAACAATCTCCAGTGCTTTTAATAGTTTTTTGACAATATAGTTTTAATGACTGCCTATATTCCATTCATTTATCAATCACTCTTTGAACATTCCTATGTGCCAAGCAGTATATTGTACCTCAGTGATACAAAAGCCAAGAGATAAAACCCTTGCTTTTGTGAATTTATTTTAAAGATGTAATTTATGTGGCCAATACCATTGGTTGGCTAACTCAGCATTCATTTCTACCTCCTTCTCTCTACTTCCAGAAATTGAGACTGGAAAAGAAATACACTTTTCACACTTCTTTTTCGGTGAGGGTTGGCAATGTAACCCAGTTATGGCCTGTGGGATTTCTATAGAAGTCTTCTACTGGATTTCTGGGAAGATTTTGCTTTTTTGATGAAGGGGATGGATGTATTCAGATTTTTGACCATCATCCCCTCCTGAAAGAATATATGATGTCTGAGCTGCATCTGCCATCTTGTAACTATGAGAATACATGCAGCATTCTGAGACGGTCAGAGCAGAAATATAGAAAAATCCTGGGATCCTGCTGGGGTTGTTGAACATGCAAAGCAATGCAAGCTATTGTTTATCAGTAGACTTATTAAGTGAGAAAAATGAACTCTTAATTGTTCATGACTCCATTAGTCAGATTTCCTGTTGTTTGCAGCTGAATAGAATCCTCATGTTACATGTTATTTAGTCAACCTGCGATGTCAAAGTCTTTAGGTTGATTTACATGTTTTCCAATTTTTGAATTATGCTATAATGAATAATACCATGGAAAATTTTGAGCCTATTTGTAACTATTCTGATAAAATACACTTCTAGGTGTAGAATTGCTGGATATAAGAGTTCGATTCTTGATGCATTTTGGCCATATTTCTGCCTTGAAATTTGGAGACAGTTTACAATCTCAAAGATGTGAGAGTACCCAATTGAAATGACTGGTATTTCTTAACTATACATTTTTTGACTTATTGTATTCTTTCAATGACAGTAAAAAATTTGAGTTCAGAAAATGACCCTGTGTACTCTCTGTTAGAAAGTAAAAAGAAAAAGAGCGGAACACTAATGGATGCCCAGGAATCTTGTATAAAAGGAGAATATTTCCTTGTGTAAAATCTGTAGGTGGAAAAAGAACCCAATCTTGCTATCTAAGATGCAGGAACAAAAAGAACTACAGTGTCAGGAGACATTTGTTCTTATCTGAATTGTAGTTTCTTCCCCATTCTGAAATATCTGAGTAAATTTTAACCCAGAAGATGTGTTGAGAATTTGTATAAATTCTGGGGATATTCCAGGCAACCGGTATGGTATTGTTTATTAAAAACAAAAACAAAAACAAAAAACCCTGCAAGGACACAGTAAAGAAATGCCAGTAAAAGCAACAGTGCTCGGGTTTTATCATCTCTGACCCGATTTATTAAAAAAAAAAAAGTGATTATCAGCTTAGTTCAACAAAGCTCAGAAGACTTCACGTTTAAGTGCTCTACACTTTGCCAACTTTTTCATACAAAATATGCAAATCCAGCTAGCATACTGGAATGGTTATTTTTTCCTAAACATACTCTTATCTGGTTTTGAACTATACGGGATATATACTGAGCTAAATATTGTACACAGCTTTCCTATATAGAAGGCAAAAGAAATTTCCTCTGGGAATTGTTTTCTAGAAGGCTAAACATGACCTAGTTAGATATACAGATAACCTTAAAGGAGCTTAAATAATCTCTCTCCAATCAATACCTGCAGGCTCTGCTAAGGGAGTACTTCTCCCTCTTTAATGCTGTTCTTTTCCATCATAGAGCTCTTTTATGTCAGTAAACACTCTAAGTTTTCTCCTTTCACCGGAAAGGAGTATTTTCATTTTGTGTCTTCCTTACACTGGTGTATATTCAGCTACTACTTGAGTATAGTGGCTGGCATAGAAAACCTGGACAACCAGCTTGCATGTAACTTTGCAAAAAAGGACAGAAGGACCTGAGCGGTGTCTATGCTGATGACTCACTGAAGTCCAGTCAAGTGTAAAATCAAGTTAGAAGCAGCCCAGTCCAGATACTGAAATGTGCCAGAAGGTAAGCTTTCTAGAAAGTGTGTTTTCATAATGATTATGAAAACTTTGATCCTTTCCCAAAATACCATCATTGCCCTTCGTATTGAACCATAACTCTGGTTTATGTTGCTTTCTCTGGAGCAAGTGCTTTTGAAAATACTGAGGGGTAAAGATGAGTCTAACAGGATTTGTTGTTGGTTGTTTCTGGGCTCACCTCTTTACCTTATAGTTTACATAACATCTTTTCCCTTCAAAAAACCTGTTCCTGTTCTGGGTGCCAAAATCCACATTTGTCTTCCTCCTACAAATTCTAGCAGCCAAAGGATCTAAAGCATAGCTTATTCTATCTATATTTATAGGGGTTCTTCATACATTCAGTGTGGTCCTTCACTTAACCTCACCAAACTGTAATTTTGTCATTGGGTACCCTGCTGTTAGCTTAGTGTCACTGAGTTTCAGCAGCCACTGGCTGAATTCCAGAGTATAGGTCATGCAGAATCTGATTTGCCTTTAAGGAAAATGTAAACCAGATACTGATGAAACTTCAGGAAGCTTTATGCGGTGTGTATGAAATCCTGGTTTTATCCTTAATCTCAAAGATTGGGCATGACTGCTCATATCAGAGGATTTCAGTTCATTGCCATTTTGATAAAGCAACCACAAAATTTTCTAAAGAAAAACATTTTCCACCCTACTTTGTCAGTTCATTCGGGGGGGGGGGTCCCTATCATAGGTTTCAGATAGTAACCTACAGGGATAGCTTTAAAGATTATATAAAATCATGAATATCTTTGGATGGGTGTTGGTTTCTCTGGTGCCATTTGCTATGTTTTATACATCCAACAGCTGGAGAGATATTTAAAAGGTCACCTGCCTGGATCATCAGACTTACAGTCAATAGAAAAGAAACACCACCATCATTTTTTTTTTCTATAGCGGCTCAGAGATTTTCAATAATGCCAATATAGTTAGTTGAATAGATAGTGACATTAATTCTAAATTTCAGGTATGCTGAGGTCCCTCAAAAAGTTGACTCTTGAGGAGGGAAAACATCTTTGACTCTCATTTTACTCATATTTAAAAATACTTTTTTAAAAAAAATACCTCTTTGTAAGGTCAGTGGTAGTCTGCTGATACGTGATTCCTTGTTGTAAACTTAATGTACAGCGTAAACAAGGCAGGCTGATGTGCGAAACTGGGTCTGGTAACGAAGGATGAGCCTTTAAGAACTCCGTTAATGTTGAGATTGATCGATTGATTGATCCATTCATTCATTCATTTGTTTATTCATTCAGTGAGTTATTTGTTGAGTTCCTTCTGAGTATCAGGCCGTATGCTGGCAAAGCAATAGTAAGCAAAAATAGACATATTCCCTGTACTCTTGGAGCTTGCTGTGAAGTGGAGGAGAGGGGTATGAATCAACTAGATCATGTATTTGCAATTGTGATAAGAGCATCGGAAGAGTTACATGATGATGTTCTGTGGTTGCCTCATGAGGGATTTCACCTGGTCTGAGAAGTCAAGATGTGGCTTCACTGAGGACTTGGTGATTGAAATGACATGTGGAGGAGAAGCAGGAGTTAACAGGGGGAATAAAAAAAGGAAGAAGCAGCAGTCTGTCTGGAGAGCCTGTGGCAGAAGGGAGCCCAGCAAGTCTGAAGGGCTAAAGGAAGGAAGACAGGGAGGCCTGGAGTGTAGGAAACGTGGCTCACTGTGAGGCTGGAGTGGGTAGGTAACAGCCACTCAGGCTGGGTCTTAAAGTGTTTTATCTTTATCTTGAGAGCAATAGGAATTCATTAAAGGTTTGTAAGTGGGTGGTTCAGGGAGCAGGATAGAACACATAAGATATGAAATTCCTTTTCTAAAAGGACCACTCAGGCTGTGGGGGCGATAAGAGCCAGAAGATGGGGAGGGGAGTGTGTGTCTACTTGCCTTCTGATTAGGGCTTTGGAGGACTTTACAACTGACAGAAGGGCAGTCAGAGGAAGACTGGGTTTTCTATTGCAGAAAGGTTAAGAAGGTTAAACAGGTTTTCAGAAACTGGCAATGATTGTTTTTAAGCCCAAATCCAGTTACAATGAATTATGGATACAACACTTATTATGATAATAATTATGAGTCAGTAAGGTAGGCTAATCCATATGTAAGCCTTCCCTCCTGGGTGGGGAAGGGTAAGTCTTCCCGCATGGAGGTCTTACACGTAAGCCCTCTGGTTTTATTTTGTTTAGTTGCTTGCTTACTTGTTTTAATTATTTTTTTTCTAGTTCTACATTCTGAAGTAAGATGTGAAAATGAAAGCCCCAAGATTCACTCCCAGCTCTCTTTCTTTGCACACCCACAATGAAACACATACATATGCATACATGCAGAATATTTTTGTACATATATCTTTTTATCCTTGTCTGATTATCTTTTTTAGGATAAATTTCTGGATGACATTACCGGATCACTTGGTGTACACATTTATTTATTTATATCTTTATATATTTTAATTTTTATGTGAGTATAGTTGATATACAATGTTACATTAGTTTCAAGTGTACAAGGTTGTGATTTGACAAGTTTATGAGTTATGCTGTGCGCACCACAAGTGTAGCTACCATCTGTCACTGTACAATGCTATTCCAGTATCATCGACTATATTCCTCGCATTGTACCTTTTATTCTATTGACTTACTAGATCCATAGCTGGAATCCCGTATCTCTCTCTCTGCCCCTTACTCAATTTACCATCCCTTGCCCCCCTCCCCTCTGGCAATCATTCATTAAAATTTCAGTGTGTTTATGAGCTACCTGTCCTCCAAAAAGCTTGAAACAGTTTAAGTTTTATCAGTTTTGGAGATGATTTCTATTTTATCACATCTTTGTCAAGGCTAGATAGATACATTTTTATTCTGATTATTATTTTTTGCCTTTCCGATAGGTCACAGATGATTTTTTTTCTGTTTTCATTTGCTTTTCAAATTTTTGATTCATGTCACTGTTCTCAACAGATCTTTAGCACATTTTGGGTATTCATTTTGCTTTTAGGAATCCATTTAAAATAATTAAATACCTTTAAAGTATTTCTGTGCTTAATATTACATATACTATTTCTTTGTAGACTTTAGAGTCAACTTTTTTATTCAGGGACAGTGCAAGAATTTCAATGGAACCAGATGCAATCAACATTTAAAAGACATTTTCCTTGATGCTGTTATGCAAAGCCCTATTTTTTATCAAGACTAAACAGTTCACAAGTGTTTTATCTAATCTTTAAAACATTAATAGACTTCATTTTTTAGAACATTTCTAGGTACAGAAAAATTGTGCAGAAGATAGCGATCCCATATGCTCAACCCTCTCTTAACAACACTATCCCTGTTATTCTTGCAATAGTGTAGTACATCTGTTATAATTATAACAGTGAACCAGTATCAATACATTATTATTCAATATTGTTTATAACTTATATTAACATTCACTCTTTGCATTGTACAATCTATAGCTTTGGAAAATGTGTAATGTCGCAAATCTACAATTATAGGTTCGTACAGAATTAGTTTTACCACCCTAAAAATCCTCTGCACCCTGCTTATACATCTCTCCTCCGCCCCTCACTCCTCGCCTGAACCTCTGGAGGCCACTGATATTCTGTCTGTCTTTATTGTTTTGCCCTTTTCAGAATGTCATAGTGTTGACAACCATACAGTATGTAGCCTTTTCAGATTGGCTTCTATCACTTAGCGATATACATTTATGTTTCCTCCATGTCTTTGTGTGCCTTGATAGCTTATTTTTTTCTTATCGCTGAATAATATTTCAAACCACAGTTTGTTTATCCATTCATTTACTGAAAGACATCTTGGTTGTTTCCTTAATTTGGGGACGTTATGAGTAAAGTTGCTGTAAACGTTTGTGTGCAGGTGTTTGTGTAGTTGTAAGTTTTCAACTCATTCAGAGAAATTGTAATTGCTGCATTATATGGAAAAAAACTATGTTTAGCTTTGTAAGAAGCTGTTGACTGTCTTCCAAAGTAGCTGTACTATCTTGTTTTTCCACCGCCAATAAATGAGAGTTCCTGTTGCTCCACATTTTCTTCACCTGCATTTGATACTATCAGTGATTCCGATTTTAGCCATTCTAATAGGTGTGAGTGTTATCACATGTTTTAATTGCAATTTTCCAATGCCATATGTTGAACAAATTTTCATCTGCTGATTATTTTCCATCCGTATATCTTCTTCAGTGTGGTGTCAATTAAAATCTTTTTACCATTTTTAATTGGATTTTTTATTTTTATATCAGTGCATTTTAGGAGCTTTTAATATATTTTGGGTACAATCTTTTATCATATGTGTGTTTTGCAAATTTTTTCCAGGACTGTCTTTTCATTCTCTCTCTCTCTCTTTTTTTTAAAGATTTTGCTTATTTATTTGATAGAGATTACAAATAGGCAGAGAGGCAGGCAGAGAGAGAGGGGAAGCAGGCTCCCTGCTGAGCAGAGAGCCCGTGACAGGGCTTGATCCCAGGACCCTGAGATCATGACCTGAGCTGAAGGCAGAGGCTTTAACCCACTGAGCCACCCAGGTGCCCCTGTCTTTTTATTCTCTTAATAGAATCTTTCACTGAGCAGAAGTTTTTAATTTTAATAAAATCAAATTTATCTTTTTTTTCTTTCACCGTAGTGTTTTGGTGTTGTATCTAAAATGTCATTGCTAAAATCAAGGTCATATAAATTTCTCCCATTTTAACTTTTAGGAGTGTTATAGTTTTATGGTTTTATTGTGGGTTTTTTTTTTTTTTTTTTTTTTTTGGTATGTGAGTGTCCGGTTGTTGAAATACCACAAATATCCATGCTTAGAACCCTAAAATGCCCCTGTGTTATTGATACTAATACTACAGATTTAGATGTAGACGTGAATATTTTGCTACTTCTGAATAGCTTACTTGAAAGCCAAAAACACTTGGCTTATATTTATTCTAAGAGTGTTTAATTTAGGATGAGATCACTAGCAGGACCACTTCCATAATGTATAATTTTAATAGAACTGGTGTGTTATTTAGGAACACACAAAGGACTATTCAAAAGTTGGTGCAAAATTATAACTGTGCCTAGAGGAAAATTATGTTTCTTAACATCTCCCCTGTCTGCCCTGGTTCTTCTTACAGCTTCTCATTTTACTCTAATCTGTGATCTTTGTCTTTATTGGCTTGCAGTGAACTTCATTCACTGATGCTGGAGGGAGAGTTTTCAGTTAGATGCCCTAGCTCCTGATCCATACCCTTGGAGACTGGATATAGTCTTAATATTAAAATGGGCAGGAATACATCAAAGATACATTTTTTAATGTCCCCTTTTAACCTTAGAATAAATAATTCGGAAGTATTTCTTTTAGTTCCTAGCTTTGATATGACTTACAATGGAATAAAAAGACAGGAGTTTCAGTTCCTTTTAATGCTTCTCTTCTAAATAGTTCTGTGATTTGATACCATGGTGACAGGCATCAAGGAAATACTTAGTATTAATGATGCTTTCAGTTGATTTGGAAAAGAAATGTATTTTTAATTCCTCTAGCTTCTTGGTTAAATTACCATCTTGCATACGAACTCCTTTCTGGCATAAATGAATTGAAAATACTGATTTCAAGAAATATTTTAATCCATATAGCATGCACCATGCTTACTTTTGCCTAACTTTACCAGGTTATTTTAACCCAAATTATAGAGACAACAACAATAAAAAGAGTAAAGCAGATGGCTTACATATTATAATTATGTCTTAGAACACTTTTCGTATTTAGAGAATTACTTTTAGAATTGCTGAGCTATTTCTTAGTATTTAAATGTCTGCTGTTTCTTAAAACGGTTTTGGTCTTAAGTGGGTTAAAGTTTTAATTTTTTTATTTTACCTTTAATGAAGAAAGAAATAGCCACTTGAAATTATCTAAGTATTCCCTTTATGGTACAGCAAAGAAGTTGTGTAGATTCTTTGCAGTGTTCTTTGAAATATTTCTCTCCCATTATTTTTCTATGACAACTATTGCAGGTTTCCACTTCAACCTGGACTTATTTTAATAATTTCTTGATGTCTCTGATTAAAGTCTTTTCTTGTACTGTTTTGCCCCACACTCTACACAATGTTTGATCTTCCACAAACATTACCCTGCTATTATTGTAGTAATTGTTCTCTATTGTGGTGTAGAAAGAGTATGGATTTTGGAAAAAGTGCTACTTACTCTCCCTGTGCTTTTGGATGCACTCTCTAATCTCTAAGGCTCACTGTCCTTAACTATAGAGTATTGTCAGCACTCTCATAAAAGTTGACATTATCATTAAATGAAAATAGGGCTTGTTCCAGTAATACTTGTCACCTGTCTAAAGAAAATAGTCCAGAATTCTTATCTTGGCATATGAAATCAACCAAAATTTTTGCTCAGACAAGCTTTCAACGCTTACATTAACTCACCTGTATGTGGCCATTAGTCAATAACTAGATAGACCTCTCCAGTTCATTAAAGTGACCTGAAATGACATCTCCAAATTGCTGATCAAATGTAGCCAGCCTAAAATGGCCTTTTTTCTTCCTGTTATTTGTAGGGCACACATGTTTGTTTTCTTATGACACTTAACAATGACTGCTTTAAATAATAATTACTTGTGTAGAGATATTTTTTAATTAATTAATTTTTTAAAATTTAAATTCAATTAATTAACATATAGTATATTATTACTTTCAGAGGTGGAGTTCTTTGTTTCATCAGTCTTATGTAATACCGAATGCTCATTATATCATGTGCCCTCCTTAGTGTCTGTCATCCAGTTACCCTATCCCTCTTCCCCCCTCTTCTCCACAACCCTCAGTTTGTTTCCTATGATTGTCTCTTATGGTTTGTCTCCCTCTCTGATTTTGTCTTGTTTTCTTTTTCCCTCCATTCCCCTATGGTCTTCTGTTTTGTATCTTAAATTCCACATATGAGTGAGGTCATATGTAATTGTCTTTCTCTGATTGACTTATTTCACTTAGTATAGTATCCTCTAGTTCCATCCATGTTGTCGCAAATGGCAAGATTTCATTTTTTGATGGCTGAGTAGTAGTCCATTGTGAATATATTCCACATCTGCTTTATCCATTCCTCTGTTGATGGACATCTGGGCTCTTTCCATAGTTTGGCTATTGTGGACATTGCTGCTATAAACATTGGGGTGCAGGTGTTCCTTCAGATCACTGCATTTATCTTTAGGGTAAATACCTAGTACCCTATGACCCAGCAATTGCACTACTATTTTTCTTTTTCTTTTTTTTTTAAGATTTATTTATTTGAGAAAAAGAGAGGGAGCATGAGTATGTGGGGGAAGGCCAAAGGGAGAGGGTGAGGGAATCCTAAGCAGACTCTGCTCTGAGAGAAAAGCCTGATGTGGGGCTCAAATCGATGAGCATGAGATCAGGACCTGAGCCAAAACCAACAGTCAGACGCTTAACCTACTGTACCACCCAGGCACCCCCATAGAGATCTTTTTTAAGAGGTTGTAAGGTACTCAGCTGCAAAGCCAGTGTTCTACTCATGCATCCTTACAGCACTGAGCCCAATATCAGACATAAAAAAAACAAAAAAGAATTTTCAATAACAATTTGGTGAATTAAGGTATCATTTACCTTCTTAATATTCATCATTGCCCTATTATTTCAGATTATCTCTTAGAGATTTTTTCTTCATTAAGTCATTAAAAAATTGTCAAATTTTGAGGTAATTTGTAGCTCAAGAGTACTTATTAGACCATTGCAGAGTGATATCACTTTGGGTATTATTATTATTATTATTATTATATAGAAAATTAGCTCAATTAACTAACAGCAAAAATGTCCCTGTATCAGAGTTTGACAAATCTATCCCCATTAAGAAAAAAATCTGAGGCATTGTTAGTTAATATTTCATATTTTTAAAATATCTAGGTTATTTTTGACCTCAAACCTTCCGAACACATAAGACTGTATTGTATTATTGAACAAATATCCTTTTGTTTAGAAGAATATGTTAAACAGTGCCTCAAATAATGTATAATACCTCATTAGAAGTATTGCAGTGACAAATGAATTATGCCATTGAAAACTCGAAATGAGAAACATCAAAGAAGAAAAAAAAACAACTCATCTTGCTTGAGATTAGTTAAGCATAAAGCATATATGATGGCTTTCAGTGATAACTGCTCAGGAAAATCTTGCTTTGCACTAGATAGAGAATGAAGAGGGGTTAACACATTTTGAGGGAAGGGGAGAGGAAGAGAAAAGAGCATTTGAGGAAAGTGAAGAAGAAATTTTGGAGATTAAATGGGAAAATGCCATATGGAAAGAAATATACCCATAAGTAAATGAAATATAAATGCACAAAAGGGTTCCAAATAATTGGATCATCCCTGGATTGCATCTTTAAGAGATACTTAATGCCCATTAGTGTGAAGTTTAAAAACTATTACTTGTGCATTAATTTAACTGTTAATCTTAAAAAAAATTTAAAAAGCTTTAAATACTAAATTTTTATGATTGTTTTCCTAAAAGTTTTCCTCAAGGATTTCTCTGTTTTCACTTTGGTTAGTTTTTAACAAATTAATTAAGTAAAAGGATTGCATTTCCGTTTTCTTCTCGTGATACTCCTGGCTATTTGAAAAAGAAAGCTCAATTCGTCTAATAAAGAAAACTCTTGTTGGGATGTCTGAGTAGCTCATTTAGTTGAACGTCCAACTCTTGATTTCAGCTCAGGTCATGATCTCAGGGTTGTGAGAGTGTTGGGCTGTGCACTAGGCATGGGTTATGCTTGAGAGTCTTCTCTCTCTCCCTCTTGCTTTGCCCCTCCAGCTCCCTCCTCTCTCTCTCAAAAGAAAAGACTTGTGATGAGCACTGGGTGTTATATGTAAATGATGAATCACTAAATTCTACTCCTGAAACCAATATTACATTATGTTAACTAACTAGAATTTAAATAAAAATTTGAAACACAGAAAGAAAAGAAATGAAAACACTTGTTCAGTGGCCCACCTCTCAAGACATCCAGCAGATACAAGGATAATTAAACCCATCCGTTAGTATAGCTGTTGTTTTCCTTCTGGCAGCTTCAATTCTGTTTTTCCTTGACTGCATCAAAGTTTTCTTTAAGAATTTTGTGAAGTTGTCCAAGCAGGGAAACTCTAGGATCCTGAGATGGCACTGATAGAAAGCAAGTCTTACACAGGTAGTGTGCAAAGCATAGCAGGGAGCAGGTTCTTCAGTTCTTCTCTCCTATCTCTGAGTATACATAAAGCAAATTAATGTCTTGTAGTTTCTTAGAGAATTTGGATAGTGGGTATGGGGCAATCTGGATAATCTACTTTTCACTCTATTATATATATAATTTATATGTTCCACAAATGCCTTTTTATGAATAAAATGTTTTATTAAAATAGAAAACATTGAGGTGTTCGGTTATTGTAAACTTCTATCTATTGGAAAAATTCACTGAAATATTCCCAGTTCCCTTTATTGACAGGATAAATACTTTCACTCTTGAGAGATGCGTGTATGTACTTTCCATAGTAATAATCAGCTGTGAAATAATTCATTATTCCTTATTTTTTTAAAAAAAGGCTCATGTATGTATCTATTCACTCTGTAATACGTAAAGGTAGAATAAAAACATATGATTTTGTTAAGCTGTATTTCCTCAAAATATTTAGGGGACAACTACATGCAGATTTTTAAAAATAAATGTCTTGTCTGGTCTCACTCAGTCTGGTATCTGATCTCAATCTGATCAATGTTGAATTTATGCAGAATGGTCTTTAGAGATTTTGCCTAAGCCTAGAGAAATGTAACTGTTCTACATGGGTTTAAACTTCGAATTAAGCCTCACAAACAGTAAGACCAAAATAGCAGAGTTAAATAAGTAGAGAAATCAATGATATTTGCATAAAATGAATTAATTAGAGTGTTTTGAATTTTATATTACTTCAATACAAGAAAGTATGCATACAGAAGCCGTTCCACTGGTATTTCCTATATAGTTCATTTCCTGCTCAGTCTCTGAGTTTTGTTTACTGTCTAGTCTGCAAATAACTGATGACATGGACGATCAATACATTTTTAAGTGATGTTTTGAAAACTTAATTCATTTTATTCCTATTACAAGCTTTTGCCTGCCATTAATTTCAATAAAATATCAATAGGGTAAGAAAGTCATATAATTTAATATGTTAGGGAAAGCCAGGTAGTAGAAGAAGGAACAGTGTATTAAAATCTTGCTAAATAAATGAATCTAGGTAAGAGTAAAAACGAATCATAAGAAAAACAAATATCTATGTAACAAAAGTTTTTATAGTACTATTCTGTTACTATTTACAGTATTTTACTGTATACTATTCTATATACTACTGTATACTACAAATATATACTATATAATATTGTAGAGCATTCTACTATATACTTATACTATTCTATTTACAGTACTATTTTATTAATACATGTGGGGCTTTCTGATTTGAAAACTATTATTTGGAGAGTAAAATTTCTAATTTCATTTATTTTTTATTTCAAATTTTTATTGGTATGATATATATTTAGAAAAGTCTCTAAAACATCATTAAACACTATTGCCAATCAATACTTGTGCCTCCACATTCAGGACAAGAAATAGATCTTTATCCTCTTAATCACCATCTGTGCCTTAGCCTCCGAAGCTAGTTTTTATGTTGACTTTAAGGTTACTAACTTAATGTTATTAATTTCCTTCTTTATAATTTTAAGTCTCAGGGATGTATCCCTAACTATGGTTAGTTGGCCATTGTTTGAAGAAACGGAATCGTGCAATGTGCATCCTGGCCTCCTACACTCAGCCTCACGCTTGTGATATTGAGTCACTTGTGCAGCTGTACTTTGCTGCCTTTCATTGCTTTAAAAGTAGTTATCATTTGGCTACTTCACAATTTTTAAATCTGTTCTGTTTGTGAACACTTGAGTTGTCTCTGGTTTTGATCTTCATGTCTCTTTGTTGTATGCTTAGATGTGGAACTGCTAGGTATGTGTACCTTTATCTTTAGTCGATAGTGCCAAACTTTCCAGAGTGGTAGAGCTGTGGACTCCCATTAGCCATTTGATATTTTCCTCATTTCTTCACCTCCCTACCAAGCATGGTATTTGTCAGGTTTTTCAACTCTAGCCACTCTGATTAGTGTGCTCTGGTATCCCAGTGTACTTTTAATTTGCATATCCGACTAATTAGGTTGAGTTCCATTTGGCCATCTGTGAAATATTTGTTTAAATCTCTTGCCATTATTTTTCTATGGGTTCTCTTTCTTTCCCCCCTCTATCGATTATGATTGATACACACACCCACACGTATAAAAATGCTGTGTTTGTTCTATCTGATGCAAACATTTTCTTTCAATGTGTAGCTTAACTTTTTACTCTCTTCATGCTATCTGCTGGGAATAAAGAATTAATTTTTATGTGATCCAGTTTATCAGTCTTTTTCTTCATGGGTATTGCTTATTGTGTCCTGTTTATAAAATCTTTTTCTGCCCCATCATATACTTTCCTATGTTATGTTCTAGAAGCTTTATTGTTTTGCCTTTTACATTTGCTCTGTAGTTTACCCAGAATTGATTTTTATTTATTGAGATAGATGATATAGTGAGATAGATGTATAGGTTCATTTTATTCCATGTGGATTTTAAATTGTCTTAGAATCATTTATTGAAAGAGACTGTCCGCTCCCCACTGGATAGAATGATATGAAGTGATAAAAACCAATTGTCTGTATATGCATGCATCTGGTAATGAACTCTCCATTTCATTCCATTTGTTCACTTGTCTGTCCTTGTGCCAATTTTCTTAATTATATTTTCATAATAACTCCTGATATCCCATAGAGCAAGTCTTTTTGCCTTGTTCTTCCATACTAGTGTCTTAGCTATTCTTGGCTCTTGCAATTCCACCTTTTAATATCAACTTGTCAAATTACACACACACACTTTACAAAGTTGTGATTTTTACTTGGATTCATTCAATCACTAGAGCAAATTGGGGAGAATTAATGTCTTAAAATTTTGAGACCTCAAATCCATTAATGTTATCTCTCTCTCTAGTTTTTTAGATCTTCTTTACATTCTCTCAACGTAATGTTATATTTTTCTGTGAAGAGGTCTTACACATTTTTCATGAGATTTAATCCTAGCATTTTATTGGTTTTCCTACTGTTGTAAATAGCATGCTTTAAAAACATTTATCTAGCACCCTTATAAAACTATGTATTTCACATCGTTGTAAATCTTTGCAAAATTATTTTATATCAAGGTTAGTAATTCTCCCTGTGTATCTAAATTCAGTACTTTAATTATATACTTTGTCGCTACCCTCCGATAATCTATGGATTTTGGCTTTCAGCAACAAACTAATTTTGGCTAAGTTATGCAAAGGAGAATTTACAAGAATGTAGGTGAAGTCACAGCTTTCTGGGTTTCTGGGGGATCTGTTTTTTTTTTTAAGATTTTATTTATTTGACAAGCAGGAGGTATGGGGGAGGGAGAAGAAGACTTCCTGCTGATCAGGGAGCCCCACGTGGGGCTCAATCCCATGACCCTGAGATCATGACCTTGAGCTGAAGGCAGATGCACCCAGGCACCCCTGGGGATCTGTTTTGAAAACAACTGAGAACCAAGGCAGCCCCAAAGTCCTTGGAGCATGAACTGAAGTTTGAAAGCATGATGCCTTTGTGACAGCTTTCCTACCGCTGTTCTTGCTTATGCTTGCATCTTTCCCTCAATTGCAATATCACAGCACAGAGAATTTACTTCACCAAACTTAGATCACTTCCTGATTCTCTTTATGTAAGGAGAAGGGAAATTTGGTCCTTGAGCTTATTTAGTGTAAGGAACAGTTTCTGAGAATTATCTTTCCACTAATGCTACACACATTGGGAAAGAGAGAGCAGAATATAATTCCTCAAAAGAAAATTGGGTGCTTTTAAGAAGAAGGTTTGAATGCCGAGAGCAAAACCAACAAATAGTCACTTCTCTTCAGAGGAAAATAATAGATGACAGTTTGTTGTCCATCAGACAGTTCTTTCTAAAGTTTATTACTAAATGCTTTACAAAGTATGGATATATACTGTAATAGGGTTTCTGAATCATGATTTTTTTTGTTGTTATTCTCTCCCTCCTCCCCCTCCTTTTCCTTCCTCCTCCCCTCCTCCCTCTCCCTTCCTTTGTCTTCCCTCTCCCTCACCTACTCCTCTTCCATTCCCTCCCCTCCCCCTTCTCCTTTTTTCTCTTTATCTATCTGTATACCCTTTATTGATTTTAATCTGTCAAAACATGATAATTTATAACAAAAAGGTTTATTAGTGAGGTAGAAGATTAGAGAATTAGGAAGTCAAGTTTTGGTATAACTATTTAAATTTTTTCTTTAGAAATTTGTATTATTAAGCAAACTAAGAGAAATGTACCCTATAACTTAATTTCTCCAGGAGTTAAAATAAGGCATATAACATTTTATTTATCTATCATCATCATCATCATCATCATCATCGTCATTATAGAGCAATAAGTTCAGCTAGGTTGGTATTTAACCCTTTTTCCATTCTAAAGATGTCTCTAAATTCAAGCATGTTACTTGCAAAATGAGTAACTTGCTGTGTAGGTTTTTCCAGGTGTTTTAGGCTTGTGGAGATTAATTACATTTGGAGTAATGTTTATGTATGTGCAGGACTAAATGTTACAATGACACGGTAGTCTACTGTACTTTAAAGAGACTTCTGAGATCTTTTTGTTTAATCCCTACCTAATGAGGGAAGTTGGCCTATATCTCTGGAATTTATTGTGTAGTATCCATAGTTTCCTGGGACAAAGAATAGTACTCTTTGAAACAATTTTCTCCATTATTGGATAGTGCTAAAATCACTTTCTGTAACAATTCTTTAAGACTTCAGTGACTTTACTTACTTTTGATCTATTCTTTTTTCTGAATGTAATTAAAATTTTTTTGAATAATTGATGTTTCTTTTTTATAACCAGTTTTTTTAAAACTATGCAGATAGTAGAAAATTTTATGAAATAAAAAGTGCAAGTTTAGAGGTGTCTTATGCCACTGAAGTAATTCTCTATACAATTTCCGCATATCTAAGTTCAGCCTCCTGGAGCAAGACAATGTGTCTGTCTGCTCTTTCTTCACAAAAGCACTGCAGGTGTTTGAACACAGCCATGGTGTCCTCATTAAGTGTTTTTCTCCCTTTGTTACTGTGCCATATATTTTGAGTTGTTAAAATAAATATTTTAAGTGTATATAAGACCTCTTTAAAAGAGAAAATAGAACTGCTTAATGTTTTCATAGAAACACTTGTATGACATTTGTGCAATTTGATTTTATTACCTAAATTCAGGACAGTACCGAATAGGCTTGCTTGACATTCTGAATCATATTTCAGCTAATACTGAGTTTTTATGTGAAACCTCAATATGAATACCTGTAGGTACCATTTGTATACACAAATGGCATTTTTGTCTGGGACACTGATTCAATAAAAAAGAAACAATTTTGTCATTAAAATGTTATATGTCTTTATTCTTAAAAATGTCTACATAATGGAATTGGTAGTCATAATTCCCCTTTTGATAAAATAACAAAGATAGCATTACTTTAATTTGTAAAATCACTGCATTGAAAGATCTTGAAGGTGCCTGTGTTAGTACATGCATCACCTCTTTAATGAATAAAAGAAATGTCATTTCAAGGTCACATGCATGTAATCTAGTTCCTATGAAAATAATTAATGGCAAATATTATCAATTCTTCTAATTAAGAAAGAGGTTCTTACTGAGAAGACTTAACACAGCAATAGAATGAAGAAAAAAATTAATGTAAGCCCATGGTTGTGTCATTGAGATATATTTCTTAATATTTTCCCTCAACTTGTATAATTTATAAGAAAATGATTATAATATATAACTACTCAGTAATGTGTTTTTAAAACAATATTGTATCTTTGTATTCATAGAGCTATCTTTTAAAAAATATAACTGCTTATTGTTCCATAGCTTGGGTGTTCTAAAAATTAATTTATCCATTCCTCTTCTAATGAGTATGTAAGTCTTGATTATTTATAACAAATTACGTTACAAAGAATTTCTTTGCAAGTGGATGTGAATATTTTTATAATAAATTCTTTGAACTGGGTTCAGAGTATGTGATTTCAGTTATTGACATACAAACTCAAATTGTTCTCTAATGACATTGTGATTTCTAGTCACACGAGGTATGTTGCTTTGGAGCATTAGCTTCTTCACATTCTCGCCGACAATGAAGATGATCACAATATTTTTAATTGGGGCAGATTGATAGCCAAAAAATAATATCTAATTTTAATTTTTCAATTTTTTAGTTAAGTTGTAATTTGGGACCATTTGAATATCTTTTCATATGAATATCCTTTCCTCATCTTTAATTTAATTTTTAAAAAATTTATCATGTTTAAATTCAGTTAATTAACATATGGCGTGTCATTTGTTTCAGAGGTAGAGTTCGGTTATTCATCTGTTGCATATAACACCCAGTGCTCATCACATCATGTGCCTTCCTTAATGTCCATCACCCAGTTACCCCATCCCCCTACCTACCTCCCCTCCAGCAGTCCTCAGTTTGTTTCCTATAGTTAAGAGTTTCTCATGGTTTGTCTCACTCTCTGATTTCATCTTATTTTATTTTTCCCTCCCTTCTCCTATGATCCTCTGTTTTGTTTCTTAAATTCCACATATGAGTGAAATCATATAATTGCCTTTCTCTGATTAACTTATTTTGCTTAGCATAATACCCTCTAGTTCCATCCATGTCATGGCAAATGGTAAGATTTCATTTTTTTGATGGCTGAGTAATATCACATTAAATATATATTTTTACCACATCTTCTTTATCCATTCACCTGTCCATGGACCTCCGGGCTCTTTCTATAATTTGGCTATTGTGGACATTACTGCTATAAACATCGGGGTGCAGGTGCCCCTTCAGATCACTGTGTTTGTATTCTTTGGATAAATACCTTGTAGTGCGATTGCTGGGTCATAAGGTAGCTGTATTTTTAACTTTTTGAGGAACCTGCATACTGTTTTCCAGAGTGACTCGCATTCCCATCAACAGTGTAAGAGGGTTCCCCTTTCTCTGTATCTTCACCAACTTTTGTTTTTTCCTGACTTGTTAACTTTAGCCATTCTGACCCGTGTGAAGTGGTATCTCATTGTGGTTTTGATTTTTATATCCCTGATGCCAAGTGATGTTGAGCATTGTTTCATGTGTTTGTTGGCCATTTATATGTCTTCTTTGGAGAAATGTCTGTTCATGTCTTCTGCCCATTTCTTGGCTGAATTATTTATTCTCTGGTTGTTGAGTTTGATAAGTTCTTTATGGATCTTGGATACTAGCCCTTTATCTAACAAGACATTTGCAAATATCTTCTCCCATTCTGTAGGTTTTCTTTTGTTTTTTTTTTTTTATTGTTTCCTTTGCTGTTCAAAACCTTTTATGTTTTTCTTCTGTGCCCCCCACAACCCCCTGCCCTGCCTCTCAAATCCCTCATATTAGAGAGATCATATGATAATTGTCTTTCTCTGATTGACTTATTTTACTTAGCATAATACCCTGTAGTTCCATCCGCGTTGTTGCAAATGGCAAGATTTTTGTTTTGTTTTGTTTTGTTTTGTTTGATAGCTCCATAGTATTCCATTGTAAGATGGGACCTGGGAGGGAGACAAACCATAAAAGACTTTTAATCTCAGGAAACAAACTGAGGGTTGCTGGAGTGGTGGGGGATGGAAGGGATGGGGTGGCTGGGTTATGGACATTGGGGAGGGTATGTTATGGTGAGTGCTGCGAATTGTGTAAGACTGATGATTCACAGACCTGTACTCCTGAAGCAAATAATACATTATTAAAAAAAAAAAAAGCTTTTTATGTTGATGAAGTCCCAGTAGTTCATTTTTGCTTTTGTTTCCCTTGCCTGTGGAGAATGTCTAGCAAGAACTTTCTGTTCCTGAGGGTGAAGAGGTTGCTGCTTGTGTTCTTCTCTAGGATTTTGATGAATTCCTGTTTTACATTTAAGTCTTTCATTAATTTTGAGTTTATTTTTGTGATTCGTATAAGAAAATGGTCCAGACTTCCCTTATTTTTAATTGGATTTTTTTATTTATTGATTTCTTATTGAAACCCTTTTTAAAATTAGGGTTGTTATTTTTTGTCTATTGTGTATGAGGCAAATATCTTATTCCAGTGTGGTATTCTTTAACAATAGTTTGTGGAAATATTTTCTGCAAATGATTTTTTTTCTATTTTTAATCTGTCAGTCTCTTATAGTGTATGGTTTCGTGTCATGTTTATGGCAGCCATTTCTTTTTAAAGATTTATTTATTTGAGAGAGAGACAGAGAGAGTGGGGTTGGGGGCAGAGGCAGAGGAGGAGGGAGAGAAACAGACTCCCCATTCAGCACAGAGCCCTAGGCAGCTGGATCTGAAGACTTGATCTGAAACCAAGAGTCCAATGCTTAACCACTTAGCCACCCAGGTGCACCTATAACAGCCTTTTAACCCCAAGATTATAAACTGTTATTCTTTATTTCTCTTATTGATAATATTTCTTTTTAACTGGGTATCAAAAGAGGAAAAAAACAATATAATAATTGTTAATATATTTTATGGGGTGCCTAAGATCTTTGCACTCACTAATCCATTTAATCTTCAAAACTGTCTGATAAGGTAGATTTTTCCTCACTCTGGATAAGGACACTGAAGCACAAAGGGGTGAAGAGGTCACTCAGCAGGTATGTGATGAGTCAGGAATCAACCCTTTGCAGTCTGCCTCTTCAACCTGTTCAGTAAACAGAATGAATTACTTGCTAATACAAGCAGGTTTAATCATGTACTATATGTTGGCTAACTGAACATAATAATAATAATAATAATAATAATAATAAATTATATTTTAATATCTTTTTGTTTCTAGCACTATTGGATTGCATTATGTGAGGGAATATGGTGGAAGTGTAAGTGCTTCCCCCTTTCACATGGAATTCAGAACTTAGAAAGTTGTATAGTAACTTGAAAACAATGGAAAACAAGTAGGACCAAGCAATCAGAAAACAAATAGTATATTTCAGAAATGAGAAGCTCTTGGTGATAAAATTCACAGGTTATATAGCATGAAGGTTTGGTTTTGGAAGTCCTCCTTACCTCTCTGAAAAATCAAGAATATGTGGAGTCAGAGAACAGCTTTGGAGGAATGGAGGACACAGCATGGCATTTCTGATAGAAAAAGAAAAAAATGGAGTGGGCGCTTGGGTGGCTCAGTGGGTTAAAGCCTCTGCCTTCGGCTCAGGTCATGATCTCAGGATCCTGGGATCCAGCCCCACATCAGGCTCCATGCTAAATGGGGAGCCTGCTTCCACCTCTCTCTCTGCCTGCCTCTCTGCCTACTTGTGATTTCTCTCTCTGTCAAATAAATATATAAAATCTTTAAAAAAAGAAAAAGAATCTTCTCAAATAAGAAAAAATACAATAACTCAGTCTAATACATTATTGTACCTAAGAGATCATCTAAAACAATCACTTTATTTTAATAAAAAAGAAAAAAAGCCTTGTAGAGGAAAGTGATGTCACTTGGTAGCGGTTCTGGGACCAGAACTCCATTAGCTAGCTCTTAAATTAGTATACTTTCCTCTGCCTTCAGTTTTTCTGCTACATATCCTTTATAATGTAATGGCTTTGACTGAAATAATTTTTAAATTGCTAATTAAGCAGTGACCCACCTTGATATTTTAAGCAACATGTTTATGCTCATATTAAATTACAGGAAGTGTGTAGCTTCAAGAGAGGGGGGAAAAAAACCAACCCTGACCTTGTGAAGTCCTTGCTGTATGGATTTGGTAGAAATTTCCTACTCAGTTTCATCTTCTATATTTAGATACCTTAATAACATTCAAGGTTATCATAGGAAAATAGTTCTGGCAGTGTTTCTTTTCTTTCATATGTTATTTTTTCACTGTATTATGAAATAGAAAACAAACAAATAGAAGAGATGAAATCTAGAACATCCAATTAAACAATATTTATATGTTTAGAGGATCTTGGCTATTATGCCAGATATAATTGTTCCTTAACTTTAATATTTCCTTTTACATGGATGATGCCAGAGGGGTAGCCTTTATTCAAGCAAAAGGTACAATGTGTAAAATAAAATATCTACTTAAAAATATATACAGAAGTTCATTGTTTTCTTGTCTTTCAATTTTAGGTTAGTTACAGAATGGTGGTCATTATATTTAGTGTTCCCACTCATATCCTCTGAAGGATGTATCCAATTCTGGTGACTCATTTATACAGAGTTTCTCACGGACTTTAGCTTAATATTCTTTGTTCCCTTCTGTTGGGGGTTTAGGATGGGAATCATCTGACTGAAATATTCTTGTAATACACTTCTGCTGTTCGGTCTTTTGTATGAAGAGCCAATGTAGTTATTTTATGAAATGATCTGTGCCTTGAATTAATCAAGAGAAGAAAGCTGCATTCATTCATTCTTCATGCATTCAAATATTCATTCCTTTTTGTCTGTGTGGCAGGGATTTTTGTAATGATCAAGGAGAGGAAAGAGAAGGAGAAAAGGGTAGACTGACAAAGAGAATAAAGATTCAGTCCAGAGCAGTCTCTGGCGTCAGGCTGCCTGTATTCCACCACATTGGTAGTGTGACATTTGTCAAATTATTTAACCTGTTTTTATGTTTGCTCATCTTTAAAAGGGGGACAAGATGGTGCAGTAGAGAAAGAGATATTAATTAATGTAACATGAGTGTTAACTATTTTGATATCTTTGTTTCAAAGATTTTTTGTTTTAAATGTCTTCTTTTCAATAACTGCCCTGAAGTTGAATTTTGTGGAAAATGACATGACATCTTACAATGGAGGATTGTCTACGAAAATAATATTTATTAATTTTATACTGTTCAGAGTTTTCAAAATGTTTTTCTATATGTGGAATTATTGAGTCTTATGACAATTTTGTATCATAGCCATTATGGTCATTAATCTCCTCATATAGACAAAGCCTCTTATTCTAAGTTACTCGAAGAGCAGGCTGAGTGAGAAATAAAATATGGATCAATAAATTCTACTCTTTTCATTTGATATTATCTTGCCTAGGACTTAGGTACCTGATGGGAATAGAGAAAATGGGGATTTAAGAACATGTTAAGATAAAGAAGCAATTACTCTCCTAATTGTTGGCTAATAATGCTTAGTCTTTCTTTTTTATTTTGCCAAAAAAGAAAAAGAAATAATGCTAAGAAAATTAAGAAGTGAGACTACATCTGTCATTCTTAACTGAAAGCAGACTGTTTGTAATCTTTAGGCTCTTAATAAATTTTATGTAAAGTAGGTAAAAAATTAAATTTAAGTGAGAGGTAGTAAAAAAGACTTTGGGAGCAAAGTTGGACACTCTTAAGCTATAATCAAAATCTGAAAACTAGGAAAGATTTAGAGTTAAAAAGTTGTTTACTACTCAATGATGAGGAACAAAGCCAATATGGGATGAAAAAGTTATGTATAGTGTATCTACGTGTGTATATATAGGGCTAAATGTGTGCATTCATGTGTTTTTATAATTATTTTCAGGTTTAGATAGTGATTATTTTACCAATTACTGTTGATGATTATACTCAGATTTTTAATTTTTTTAACATTTATTATAAATTATATTATTTTCTATATCTCTATGAATTTTCTTTAATGATTATATTTAACTCTTCCAGTAGCTTTATTCATTTATTGAATATTTTAAGTAACTACACTGCACCATATGGAATGCAAAAGTGAATAAATCACATTCTTAGTTGAAAATTGATATTATCGAACAGAGAAGTATGCTAATCTGGGTTGCCTTATTGTGTCCATGCCCTCAATATATAGACCAAATAGCTTTCACTGAGATACTGGATAGTAAATTATTCTAGTTATGTGACTACTCTATTTGTGTAGAAGTCACATTCTGATAGCTCTACCAGTTAAAACAAATTCACTAAGAAAGTAAATGAAAACAATTTCTTACTGGAAATCACACTGCAGAGTCCATAGAGGATTATAATAGGATTAGAACCACCCATAGTGGCAGGGAATATTTTTAAAATTATGTGTAAAGTTATGTTGCCTAATTTAGCAGATTTTACATCACAAACTATTAACAGCATGGATTAGCGTTACTAAAAATGGAAACAATATGTCATGGTTCTTAATGAGGAAGAAGACACAAGAAGCAACATGACCAGTAATAAAGCAAATGTCCTTATTGATCTTGCTAACTCCTGAAGGCATGACCTTATAACTGCATCATTTAGAAATCAATATTTCTAATGACTGTATTATCAAGAGAAAAGATAAATTATATTTTGGTATTCCCTGTTTTAAAAGATATAAGAAAGCTTATGTTTTAAGATTTTTCTCAACAATAATTAGTAATTTTTAAAATAATGTTTTATTGGATAAAGGGGTAAATTTAAACTTATGTGGAAACAGAATTTCCATGATAACTGTTAGTTACTGAGTTTTTCTCAGTTGACTCAATTTTTCATAAAGTTTTCTATTCCAATTTTTGGCTTTGATAAAACTAATTACCCAACATGAAGTATCAAGGCAGCTAAAACCATTCTATTATTTACTGCCAGCTTTCTAATTCTTGTGCTTTTATTCATTTTCCCCAAATCATATCAACTTTTAAAAGAGAATAGCATTTCATGACTATTATTTCTTACTCTCTCTGCCTTCCAGAGCAGGAACAAATACATATTGTGTCATGTCTGCTGTATTCAAAGTATTTACTAAATATTTTGTAAAGCCAGTGCCCTCGCACAGTTTATATCTATGATACTGTAAGGAAGTGCTAAGTAAAGTAACACGGCATAAGTAGTACAACTGCAGACAACTTATTTATCATCCCCGTGCCTTAGTTTCCCCATTTGTAAGATAAGGGTAATTATAACCCTCACTCAGCAGGAGTTTATGAAGCTTGGATGAAATAATTGGCAGACTTAGAAAAGTAAGTGGCAGGGGGACTTGTGTGGCTCAGTCAGGTAAGTGTCTCTCTTAGGCTAAGGTTATGATCCTAGTGTCCTGGGATCAAGCCCCACATCAGGCTTCCTGCTCAGTGGAGAGTCTGCTTCTCTTTCTCCCTCTGCTGCTCCCCATGCTTGTGCTCTCTCTCTGCCAAATAAATAAATAAAATCTTAGAAAAGAAAAGTGGCACACACTGAGTGCTTAGTAAGTTAATAAAATAAGAGTGTATTATAATGGCTCAGAAGAAGGAAGTTACATCTATCTTCTTTAGACTTCATTAAACATATAGTAACTGAGATAGACCTTAAAAATGTGATTTTTGACAAGTGAAGAAGGCTAGGCTCTAGAAAAGTCTGTTTCAGATGGAGAGAACCATTGCTCACAGATGAGACTTCATGTCATATTTATGAAAGAGTCATTCAGTTTCACTGGTATGAATAGTAAGCATGAAGGAATAGGATCAAACTAACTGAAAATGTTATGGTAGGGACAGGGAGTGGGAAGGCCATTAGGCCAGTCTAAGAAGTTTTTACTTAATTTAGAAATTGCAAAAATCAAAAAGGAGTAAGCCTGGAGGCAGATATGATTAAAATTTTATCATACAAAATCATAGAAAAAATGCATAGTATAGTTTGTTTAACAAAAGAGATTGGAAGGAGAGAGACATGTTATATGTTACTACAAAATAAAAACAAAAACAAAAACTGACAAAATAAAGCAATAGGTTAGTGGTAATAAGATTGGGAAAGATGGAGTTATGTGTGAATGCTAGAAAACTAACTTTTGTTCAGGTTGAATATCTACTAGATTTTTTAATCCTAATGGAGTTGTAGGATGACTAATAAAAATACTTGGAATAAACCAAAACAAATTTTCCAACCATGATAGCATAACTGGAGCTAGTGTATCTGTGTGTCAGTAAATCACTAGAACACTGGATAATATAGAATAGAATGCAATGAGGAGAGCCCTAAGATCACCTTGACCTTTTCCCTGAAAGTATTTTCCAACCATGATGCAAGGAAGAGCCAATATAGAGTCTAGTAGTCTCTTTGATTGAGTTGACATAAATAGAATTTGGAAGTATAGATTGCTGGAATTTGCAAGT
This sequence comes from Nasua narica, assembly GCA_028533885.1. NCBI lineage: Eukaryota > Metazoa > Chordata > Mammalia > Carnivora > Procyonidae > Nasua > Nasua narica. Next base: position 31,876,895 of record CM052800.1, on the reverse strand, counting down.
AGGAGGGGGATATGGAGAAAAATCTTCAAAATTCTGATTAGTGGTTTCATTGGGTCTGTCATTGAATACTAAGCTGGCCAGGTATAGAGGGAAATTCCATGAGGCTGATTAGGGAATAAGTAGGAAGTTATAATATGATCAATTTTCACAGGTCATCCAAGGCTAAGTAGTTTCAGCTCCAACAGGTTAGAGTAAGGAAAGCTGTTTAAACACCTGAGACATTCATAAAAGACCCCATAAGGGTGCCACCTTGGAAATGGATGTAAATTTAGCTTAGAATAAAGGCTACACTGGACCTATGCATGCTCCCACCAAATGACAACCCCAAAACAAGCCTCGAAAGGATCAGCCTGGTCTGCACATAACTGCCTATTAATAGAAAAGTCTAACACTTTTTAAAAATTCAACAAAATGCAATATTCAATAATATAAGATTCACGATGTCCAAAAATAAACACAAAAATCATTAAGTATGCAGAGAAAAACATAACTCTTAATTTCCTTGGGAAAAAATCTGATAATAGAAAGTGATATAGAAATTATGGAAGTGTGGAAGGGGCACCTGGGTGGCTCATTTGGTTAAGCCTCTGACTCTTGATTTTGGCTCTGGTCATGATTTTAGGATTGAGAAATCTAGCCCATTCCCCGCCACCATAGGGCTCCCTGCTGGACATGGAGCCTGCTTAAGAATCTCTCTCTCCCTCTCCCTCTCCCCCCCACAAAAGACATTATAGAGATGTGGAAATAGCAGAAGATGACTTAAATCATTTATATTAGACATGCTCAGGATTTAAAGGAAAAAATGAAAATAATAGCAATACAAATGGAGGCTATATAAGAAAATTAAATGGAACTTTTACAGCTGAAATATAGAAGACCTGAAATGAAAATTCAATGGATTAGATTAATAGTTTAGAGTAGAAAAAAAAAATTGGTGAGTTTGAAAACCTCGAAATAGAAACTATCAAAAGTGAAGCACAAAGGTAAAAAATAATATAAAAATAAAAATAGACCTTCAAGGATCTGTGGGACCTGTCTAAAGAGGAGAAGAGGAAGAGAAATTTTTGAAAAAGCAATGGCCCAATTTTTCCAAGTTTGATTAAAATTATAACCAACAGATCCACAAATAGCAGGATAAAAATAAGGAAAGCCAAAACAAGGTACATCATAAGCTAATTGCTAAGAATCAGGATTAAAGATAATGTCATAAAAAGAGTAAGAAAAAAGAAGGCATGTCATATTTTGGTAGGGTGGGGGAATATCAGAATTATTACAGATATTTCATCATAAGTAATTAAAGATAAAAGACAGTGGAGTGTATTTTTAAGAATGCTGAAGAAAAAAACTAAAATAAATCTAGATTTCTATATCTAGCTAAAATTTCCTTCAAGATGCAGGTGAAATGTAATTTTTTCCCCCCAGAGAATTTATCACCAACAAAACTGCATTACCAGAACTATTAAAGGAAATTTTAGGCCAAAGAAAGTGATATTACATGAATCTAAACAAAGATTATCTAAACAAATCTTCAACAAATTGAAGATTGCTAGTATTGTGATAGATATATGCATATATGTAAATGGATAATTTTCCCATTATATAATTAAAAATATAATTGACTGTTTAAAGTAAGATAATAATAACATATTGTGTGATATGTAACACATTAACAGTTAAAGATGTGATAGCATCCTTCTATAAAGCTTTTGCTTTATATATAAAGTAATTTGTTATTTGAAAGTATGGTTATTGTAAGTAAAAGGTGTCTATACATATTATAAACCATAAAGCAACCAAAAATATACCCAAAATAGGTGAAATTAATAGGCAAATGATAAAAATAAGTTGGAGGGGTTCCTGGGTGGCTCAGTCATTTGGGTGGCTGGGTCTTGATTTTGGCTGAGGTCAGGATCTCAGGTCCTGGGATCAAGCCCCGTGTCAGGCTCTGTGCTTAGTGGGGAGTCTGCTCAAGGATTCTCTCTCTCCTTCTCTTTCTGCCCTCCATCCACTTTGTTCTCATTCTCACTGTCTCTCTCTCTGAAATAAATAAATAAGTCTTCAAAAAAAGAAATAAAATGGAATAACATTAATTAATAAAAAAATTTAAAAAGAAGAAATAACAAATGAGACAGAAAATAAAAAGCAAGATGATTTTTAAGCCTAAACTATTTATAATTACATTAAATCTAATAAATGTCAATATACACAAAATTATGCTTTTTATATGTAATAAGACACATAAAATATTTAGGTATATACAGGACAAAATACATGCAAGATCAACAAAACTAAAAATAATTGATAAAATAAATTATATAAGACCTAGCAGAATGGGAAGCTATACCATATTCATTGTTTGCACTGCTCAATATTAAGATGTGAGTTCTTAATAACATTATAGATTCAGTGAAATCCCAGTCAAAATCTCATCAGACATTTTTATAAAAATTGACAAGCTGATTATAAAATTTATATGGAAATATCAAATACCTATAATAACTAAACTAATTGTGAAAAAGAAGAAAAATTGAAGAACTTAAATTACTTCAATTCAAGACTTATTTTAAAGTCACAGGAATCAAGAACAGGTAGTATTAGTGTAAGTGTTGACATAAATATTATTTGAAGTAAATAGACAATCCAAAAATAGAACCTGCACAATCTTGCGAAGGCAGTTCGATTGAGAAAGGTAATTAAAAAGTGGTACCTGAAAAAACTGGATAGTTATATGAAAAAAAAATTCAAACCTTACTTCATACATTATATAAAATTTAATTCTAAGTGGATCATAGACCTAAATATAATAGTGAAAGTATAAACTTTTACAAGAAAAATTTTAGAAAAATCTTAGTAACAATGGATTTGGCAAAAGATTACTTGTAGCATACAAAAGCTATGAAGGATAAAAGTAAAAATTAAAAAGATTGACTTAAGCAAAATCAGAAATTTTGCCTTTCAAAAGACACAAAAGTGAAAAAGCAAGCTATCATCTGGGAGGAAATATTTACAAAATATTGTAAAATATTCCTGACAAGGAACTATATAAAAAATACATAAAGAGATGTTACAACTAAATAGTAAGAAAACCACCCAATTGGGCAAAAGATTTTAAAAGGTACTTAATTCATATATATGTATATATACATCTATATCATGTATATCATGTATCTCCTATATTTATATCATATGTCTCATATATACCTATACATACACACAAAATCTGATGCCTTTCTAGTCTCTTTATTTGTGAGTTTCCTGTCCCAGTCAATCAAGGGAACTATGCTTTTTCTTAACCATCATCACGTATTAGCATGTACTTAGTCACACGTGGGCATGTCAGTTCTTCAGACATAGTAGTGTTCAAACAGGTCACTAATAAATGGGGTGATTTCACTGTGAGCTGAATAAAATCGTTTAGCAGAGCTAACAAGGCCTTCATTTGGGTAAGCTGGCTTCATTTTAATGCATTTTAATGCATAATACAGCTGGCTGTATCCAAGGTGGTGATTGATTTAAGGTAAGTGAGCAAAATCTTCAAGATTCATGGAATGGGAAGAGAATGCTTGTGTTCCTAGTGGTGACCAGGCAAGAAGTCCACTGATTCCCAGGCCGATTTCTTCCTTTCAAGTATTTATTACAAAAACAAAAACAAGAAACAAACTATTTCATATTTTCCTCCTTTTTTAGACTATGGCTATACATGCAAAGATGAATGGCTATTTAATGCAGTTTGAATGTTGACTACAGAAAGTGAAACTAAAATGTTGGAGAAAGAATAAATGATTTTTTTCAGCTCAATCTCATAGCTGTAATTGATGCCATCCCTCTGTACTCAGTAATGTTCTAGGCAGAGAGATAATGTAAAGTTATTGGAAGGTCAGATTCATGTTTCAAGGATCTTATGAACTCTGTCCTATGAGAATGTATTGATTCTTTAAATTAATGATATATTCTGGATTTTTATGTTGTTAAAATAACAGAAACACACTCTTTAAATCTTCCCTTCCAAAGAAAATATTGTGTGGAATTTTAATGTATAAAATTAACAACAACAACAACAACAATAACAACAAAAGGCAAGTGGGAGGGGTGTGAGCCTAAAGCTCTTAGAACTCAGAACTCAGTATTTTATTCATTTCAGAAATCTCCACAGAGTTCCAGGGTTCCTGCTGAGATCCCCCTACCTCCTGGGAACCTTGTGGTACATGTGCACACAATTTCAAAGTCAATAACAAAGATAATTTTGCAGCAGGTCTCCGTTATTTTTTCTGAAGAAGTGGTCAAAACCTTACGGATGTCTAACTTGGTTTTGTTACTAACTAAATGGGTTTGTTTGGGTACTTTTAATGCACAAAAATCCCGTTTTTAATAACCAAAAATTGAACTAATTTCAGTCCTGTGGTGAAAATATCAGATCATCTAACCCATAATGTTATCTTCAGAACATTATTTATTCATGCATACCACAGTTATTTACTGACAGAACCATTCTAAGTGCTGAGGATAAAATGGCGAATAAGATGAAGTCTATGTCCTTATTAAACTTTCATTATAGGGAAGGTGATTTAAAAAATTGACCAATTTAAAAAGTCGATAGTTAACTATGTCAGGTAAAATTATATGTATGTGAGGACAGAGAACATCAAAGGAATAGATAGGGGGTTGGGGAACCTGAGGCGCTATATTTGGACAGAGATCTGAATTAAATTGTGACACTGAGTGAATCCAAGTGTACCCTTCGAATGTTCCAGGTAGCCAACGTGAAATTCGTTGGTGCATGTGGTAATGGTTGTGTTCAAGTAACAGGGATGGAAGTCTGATTGCAGTGAATAGGAGGATAGGAGAGATGAGGAAGAAAGTAGGTATTGACATCTCATTCAAGGACTTTGGTTGATTAAGGCAGAAAATCAATTTTGGTTAAATAAATGATAGAAAAGATGGGCTGGTTTTCCTGATTCATTATAATGCTGTTTTACATGGATGGCATTTCATAGATTAGTGGCTATTAAAATTTTTCTAAACATATTTTATTCATTTAACCAAATATATATCTTTTGTGGAGCCATCATAAACAGGTATCTTTAGAACATCACCAAATAATCTTATGAAGTTGTTAGTTTGCATATCACCAGATGATGTTATGTTGAAATATTCAACGAAAATTTAGTATTGCAAATGCCATGCTAGAAGGTCTAGCATTTATGTTTATATATAAATGCAGACATATACTGACCTTAACTTTATGATCCTTTTACTGTAGGAATAAATGAAAATAAATGAGCGTAGAAAAAAAAGGAACATGAGACTTTCTATGAGTGTTACCCAATTGGTTTATTTTGTTTTGTTTTTGTTTTTGTCTAAATGATGGAACATCTTCCTGGGGCAATCAGAAGGGGTTGGACTGTAAGACTTCAGATGATGCATAGGATTTTAATAGTGAAGAAGATACTGGGAAAATAATATGTTAAAATAGGGTCAGAGGTAAGGCATATGTGGGAAAATATGAGACATATTCAAGATATGGTAAAGGATCTGATTGGATGTATGCAGAAGAGAAAGAACAGTAAAAGAAAATTAAAATGTATTGAATGTTTTTTGTGTCCTAAAATTATCTCAATAAACTTGCAAAATGTACCTCAGATATTTTCATTTTACTAATGAGGAAATAAAGGTGAAAAAAATGTTACATACCTAGCAAGTGATGGATAGAATCAGTATTTTAATCTGTATCTCTGGCTCTGAAGTGTCTTTTCTACATCACTTTACTGTCTCTTAGGCAAATCCATAAAGAATGACGGAGCTCATATTTTGGTGGGCCTTCAATGCTGAGTTAAAGAACTTCAGCTTCATTTATTAAATAACAAATATGTGATAAGTAATAATATTAAATAATATTGAAAACTTTTGGATAAGCATTGGTACAATCAGAATTGTGCTTTGGAAATTTAATCGGATGGCCGAGTCTAGAACTGAGTGGTATGGAGAAGTCAGGATCGAACACACCAAGATTAAGTCAAATGTAGTCATGGAAATGGATGGTATTGAGAGGATGGCAGCTATGGGATTGTGCTACTCAGCTGTACCTTCCAGAAAGAATGTGCTGGTCAGCTGCACATTGTACAGTTGGTGAACAATTCCTACTGTTAGTGCTTTTGGGATACACACTGGCTTTTGAACCAAGGTCATGCTTTTCCTGGGCAGCTCTCTATCAGTGGCTGTGCATGTCAGGTGTTCTAGATCCTGGCCATTTCTGAACAATGTGGAACTCCTATAATAGGACATCCTTGCTCCAAAGCTTTCCCCTGGGTTAGCCAAGACTTTGTCAGATCTTTACTGTATTTTGAGGCTGTCTCTGCCCAGTTCTCCCACTTTCTTCCACTGAAATCCTTTTCTTTTCTTTTCTTTTCTTTTCTTTTCTTTTCTTTTCTTTTCTTTTCTTTTCTTTTCTTTTCTTTTCTTTTCTTTTCTTTTCTTTTCTCTCTTCTCTTCTTTCTTTTATTTTTTAAAGTTTGTTTATTTGACAGAGGGAGCACAAGCAGCAGGAGTGGCAGGCAGAGGGAGAGGGAGAAACAGACTCACTGCTGAGCAGGGAGCCCAATGTGGGACTCAATCTTGGGATCTGGGATCATGACCTGAGCCACCCAGGCACCCCCAAACTTTTCTTAACATTTTCCACATCTATATCACAGTCTGAAGTCTTTCCTTACCAGTGTTTCCTCCCCTTTTATCTTTTACAGATATTATCCCCAACAAATCTCATGTCTCCTAACTCTTATGTGAAAAATGTTCATTCTACTGTAGTTAATGTGGGGAAATCCAAAAGTGAAGACAGATGCTAGAGCTGCTTCTGGATGATGATGGTGATGATGATGATAAGATGACTTTAGCATCACTTAAGTTCTTCTGTAGTCTCATCCAAAAATGCAGTTTATAAATGTGCAGTTTCTAAAACTGAAAGGGTATCCAAAGAGGTGGAATCTAAGAAAGAGCGAAAAAGTGGAAAAAAAAAAAAAAAAAGAAGAGGCTCAAGGGTAGTAAGAGGAGATCTGTGCCAGCAGAGAGAAGAGTTTCATTGAGGAGGAGAGAATCGATATCATAAATGCTGCCAAGCTGGCAAGGAGAACGAACACAGCCAGAAGGTTGTGTTACCTGTTTTTTGGGTTTCTGAAATATAATTATTATTTTTTTTAAAAAAAACTATTCTTAATGTGAGCATAATGGGCTGCAAACAACAGGGACTGAGAGGGGTCACTAATCTAGACTCTTGGGTTTAGTACTTAATGAGGTCAAAATCCCTGAGGAAATCTCACCTCCCCTCTGAAGCAGTAGGTATATTTTTTCTTATAAGTAATTTTGATAAGGAATTAGTATAAGAATCATAACCAGCTATAGTTAAGACACACAGATATTCCATATTAGAATGAATACCATTGATCACAAGAATAGAAACTTGGAAAATACACATACACATTTAGTTTGCATTTGTCTTTGTGATTCTGGCTAGTCTGGTTAAAGCAAATGGGACTAAACATAATATCTCCCTAACTCAGTTTAAATCTATATTTTCTAGAGTGTGACTTTCAGATTGCTGTTACATATGCCATCTGCATTATTACAGTCATTTAAGACTGTGTTAAGAAAGGAGAAGTTAGAAAAATAGGATTTTGACTAAGGGCTTTATTATCTAATATTTAGGCAAATTAACTGTGTCATTTTCTTTAGAGATTTTCACCACTGACCTGCAGACTTTACCATGCAAAGTCGTGTGCTCATTTTTATGTAATACAATCATTTTAATTATGGTCTAAACTCTGTCCTTCCATGTTATTTGAAGCTAGACATACTCATTAGGAAGGAATAGTATATTTCCAAGTAAAATTGGGCTATAATTCCTGTACCTGCTGGGTGTATTCAGAGAACAGTTCTCCAACTGTGATATTAATATTACATTATTTATCATGAAGGAAACTTGCCGGCTTACTTCTAGTGAAAGGCCAAGATTATGCCCTATGGGGATAATAATGGCATTTATTTTTTGTATAAAAGTATTGATCTAATTATTTCTTTAATGGTACCAGGAGAAGGATATGGCTGCCTGCATTACCATTAGCATGATTCTGGTTTATACATACAATATTAAGTTATATTTAAAACTAATGTTTAGATCTTATAACTGAAAAATTTTATGTAAAATTCTTTTATTGATCATAAATATCAGAATGTTGATAATGCTGATTTTTTAAATATAATATAATTTTCTCATTCATTCTACTAAGGATGTATACGAAAACTGTGATGTAAAACACTCAATGATTTATTGGGTTTTCATGCTAACTAAGCATGTATAGTTGAAAAAAAAAAACAGCTCAGGAATGCTGCATTAAACAATGGGGAATTAATAATGGCAAACAGAAGAATTTCTCCACAGAACTGCTATCCCAAGTTCAAATTTGAGAATGGAGGTCGGAAGGTCTCCAATGACCAGTAGCTCTTGCTGTCTTCAAGAGTACATTCTGGCTTTAGTTGCCACTGATCAGCACCAAGAAAAAGCTGGGTCACTTACATCTGTTTGGCTTCATGCAGCCATTATTTTGGTGCCACCAGTCCTTAAATTTAGCTAGTTTATTGAGTTTTTGGTGGTATCTTTTGGTTTATTTTGTTTTTCCCAGATAACTAATGCTATTGAACACCCTTTATATGCTTATTGACCGTTTGTGTTTTTTCTTTTGTAATGTCTTTTCAAATTGTTTTTCCATTTTGGGGGAGGAGTTATCTTTTAATCATTCATTTGAATAACATTTTCATATTTTGTACACACATTTTGTCAGACGATTATGAAACAGTTGATTAATTTCCAAGTATGTGGCGGTTCTCTGAAATGGAATTTTTAATTGAATGTTGTGGTCAAAGAATTTAAATCCTTTCAAAGTCTTGGTCTCTCTTGGATGTTCTTTCTCAGTATTTTATTGTAGTGTTCTAAAATTGTCAATTATCTTAAGTTGGTTGATAATATTGTTAAAATCTTTTATATTCCCAGGGATTTTCTCCTTGTTTTATCAGTAACTGAGAGAGGAATTTTAAATCTTTCAGCTAGAATTGTAGAACTGTCCATTTCTCACTTTCACCATGTCATTTTTTTTTTTTTTTTTTTGTATTTTGAAGTTCTACTATTAGGTGCATATACATTTGGAATTGTTGTCTTCCTGATAAATTGATCTTTCTATTATTTGAATCATCTCTGTTTATTCATGATAGTACTCCTTAGCCAGAGGTTATTTTGATATTAACCACTACCATTTTCTAAGGATTGGTATTGCCAAGTAGTATCTTTTGCTATCTATCTACTTTTAAACCATCTGTGTGTTTATATTTATATTTAAGATAAAATATAACTCTTAAAGATAGCATGTACTTGGGGCACCTAGGTGGCTCAGTGAGTTAAGTGCCAGACTCTTGATTTTGGCTCTGGTCATGATCTCAGGGTCCTGTGATAGAGTTCTGCTGTAGGTTCTGTGCTCAGTGGGAAATCTGAAGATTCTCTTTCCTCTCCTTCTGCCTTTCCCCTACCCCACCCATGCTCACTGGCACATACTCTCTCAAATAAATAAATAGATAGATAAATAAGTAAGTAAGTAAATAATAAAGCTTTTTTTAAAAGCTAGCATGTACTTAAGTCCTGCTTTTTAAATCCTCTTTGATAATTAGTTATTTCTAATGAATGAATCAATCAATTAATTAATTATTTAATTTATTTATTTGAGAGAGAGAGAGAACTAGCCAGAGTGAGCACAGGAGCGGAGGAGAGGAAGAAGCAGACTCCCTGCCGAGCATGGATCCCAATGCGGAGCTTGATCCCAAGACCTTCGAATCATGACCTGAGCTGAAGGCAAGCGCTTAACTGACTGAGCCACCCAGGCACCCCTCTTTAGTAGCTTTAAATATTCTGTAATATCGGGGCACCTGGGTGGCTCAGTGTGTTAAAGCCTTTGCCTTTGGCTCAGGGTTCTGGATTGAGCCCCACATCGGGCTCTTCTGTTCAGCAGGGGGCCTGCTTCCCCTTCTCTCTCTGCCTGCTTCTCTGCCTACTGTGATCTCTCTCTGTCTGTCAAATAAATAAATAAAATCTTATATAAAAAAATAAAAAAAATATTCTATAATATCTATCTTATTGGTTATTTATTTTTTAATTTACATAGTGAAATTTATTTTTTGCTTTACAGTATATAGATTTTTAAAAAATGAGTGGAATTATGTCCACCACCAAAATCAATATAATAGAATGTCCTATTAATACCCTGTCGAATCAGCCAGTTTTCCCACATCCAACCATTCATCTCTTCTCTATCCCTATATTTTTGTCTTTTTCAATATGACATAAATGGAATCAGATAGTATACAGTATTTTGGGTCCAACTCTTTCACTTGAAAAATACATTTGATAGTCATTCATATTGCTGCATGTGTTGATAGCTCATTTCTCTTTATTGTAAGTACTATTTTGTTGTATGGATGTGCCAGAGGTTCTTTAGCCATTCCTTGGTACATTAGGGTTGCTACCTGCTTTTGGTGTTTATAAAAGAATAGGTTACAGATATGCATGTAGCTACTTTGTGTGAACATAAATTTTTACTTCTCTTGAATAAATACTTGTGCTATGTCCGTAGTGCTTAGAAAAATAGAGCAGCTATCAGTAGATATTTTAATAAGAAATTGCAGGATATTTCTTTTAAATTTGACTTCTTATTTATATTATTTCATTCCTATTTGTAAATGTGAATGTTTGAAGTGTTTTATAATGAAACTTTGAATTGAGAATTCATATGTGATTATGTTTTATAAACTTTACAGGGCATTAATGATTCTATGAAAGTCTTGGTTCTGAGTGTTTGAGAGATCCAGTAAAACAGCTGGACCATGGAGCCTTCAAATTATGCAAATGAGCAAATAGCACAAAGGCAAATTTGCAAGCTGTAATAATGGGCAATATACAAAACTTATCATAATGTTATAATCACAAGGGTGCTCTCAGAGATTAGGGTTTTCTTTTCTTTTTTTTTTTTTTAAAGATTTTTATCCATCTGAGAGACAGAAATAGTGAGAGAGAGCACAAGTGGGGAGGAGAGGGGCAAGCAGACTGAGCAGGGAGCCCAACATGGGCCTGGATCCCAAGACCCCAAGATCATGACCTGAGTCAAAGGCAGATACTTAACTGACTGAGCCACTCGGGTGCCGTGGAGTTAGGGTTTGAGTTTCATCTCCACCTTTTACTAGCTGGATGACCTCGGGCAATTTACTTTAAGTCGCAATTTGTTTATCTGTAATATATGGACAAAAATAAAATCTACCAAAAGGGTTTCCTAAAAGTTAAATAAGATAATGTTAGTCAAGTATTTAGGATAACACCCAACATTCTATGCATATTAGTTGTTAGTAGTATTATTTTTAATTATACTTTTTAGATTTTATTATTTAGTGACACTCTAAATAATTAGTATAAATGCTTTATAATCAGTTAATGACCTAATTATATTTGACAGAACATGAGAATTTTATATGACTATCATTTGTTCTATCAGATGACTTTTAACATCTTCTCTAAGTATATGATTCTATATGAATTTTTTTTATTGTTTCCATAACAAATAATACATTTTTAGTGTCTTGAACAACATGTAAGGATTGCATGGATCGGAGGCCTAGTAGGGGTTTCACAGATCTGAAATCAAGAAGTCAACAGGGCTGCATTCCTTTCGGGAGGAGCTAAGGGAGAATGTTTCCTGCTCATCTGGGTTTGTGGCAGAATTAAGTTCCTTCCTGGCTGTAGACTGAGGGCCATTCCCAGCTAGAAGCCACCAGCATTCCTTGGCATATAGCCCCCTTCCTTGGTATTTAAAGCCAGCAACAGTGGATTGAGTGCCCACAGTGTTGCGCCTCTCTGAACCACTTTCTACTTTCTTTCATTTTCAGAACTGGTTTGATTAGATTGGGCTCACCTAGATAATCCAGAATAATCTCTGCATCTTCAGGTCACATCAATAATCACATCAGTAGAGTTCTTTGTAATTGAAGGTAACTTAGGCACAGATTCTAAGGGTTATGTGTTTTCCGTTTGTTTGTCTGTTTATTTGCGAGTATGGGGTGAGGGAAGCATTATTCTGCTTACCACAGATTCTAAGAACTTCTCAGAGATGTCTCTTTTAGTTCATATAGGACATAACACCTCAAATATGTCAGGTTTTGCCTTTTTAAATCCATTACAACTTCAGATGCTAACCAATGCCCTATGTCCTATTAGACAGGAACCAATAATTTTCTGCTGTTTGTTATATCAAAGGTTGGCTAAGCAGTTGTTGCTGTGTAGTAACAGGTGGGGAAAGAAAAGACCAAATTTAGGGTGAACTAACAAAATAGAAAGGAACAAAACATATGTAAGGGATGCCAAAGCATTTGATTCTTTCTGTGAATAAAGGACTTATATAAAAATATAAGATATATATCTATAGATATATATGAGATATTTTTCTATTATAAATAAAAATTATGTTCCTCACTATATTTCCTATCATTTCTTTCCTCTAAAATGTCCAATTCAAAATGTATACTTTAGGAAAATCCCTGATTAGCTCTACAACAGTTAGGTCACTTATAATTTGTTTTATTTTGTAATTAGTTATTAGTTAGAGTGAACATTTTGGAGGTATTTATTACCTGTGTGCATTTCTTCTTTTATAATGTATCCCTTGAGGTTCTTTCCTGAATTAACAGGAAAGAACTTTTTTTGACATTTATTCTAAATATTTTCCCATTTGTCATTTTAACTTTAATTTGTATTCATTTATTATTTCTTCAATCATTTTTAAACTTAAAAGGGATCCCTGAATAGAGATTTATTATATAGTAATTTTATTTTATTCTAATTTCTTTTGATGTATAAAATGGACGTATAATTTTATTCTTTTTTTTCTAACAAAGTGTTCATCAGTTCTTTTTTTGTCTCCCAATACAGGTATGTAGTTTTCTCCCAATAGGTATCCCATATTTATTGTTTGGAATATTTTAAGTTCATGATATTATGGTGTTTATATATTTTCTGTTACTACTACAGAGAAAAGTTAGTGATTTTTGCACTTTTATCTTCTTCCTAGCCATTTGGATGAGATTTTTATCTCTAGTTTTTCAGTTGATACTTTGCAAATAGTCATACTTTCTCTTATAATTATAGCTCCTATTTATGTTTCATGTGTTTTGTTGTTGTTTTATAGACCAAAGATAGCAGTAATTTTTTTGTTTTGTTTTGGGTGCCTTCAGTTGAAACATAAAAAAATGCTATCATTTGAGAATGACATGCTTCATGACTTAAGGGAGTATTCTTTATTCCTGATTTTTTAATTGGGTGGTATTAAAACTTACCAAATTAAATTTGATTCCATAATATTCTTTTTTCTAATTTGTCCTATTAATAAGATACATTATTTTATTAGTAATTGTAACACTAAGGGATTTCATATTTCTGAGGTGAATCTTTACTAGGTACTTTTGATTAGTGTTTTAATATTCTATTAAGTTAAATTTACTAATACTTTATTCAAAAACTTAAAACTTTCTTTTATACTTGTGTACTTTCATTATACTTGTACTAAAGTACACTTGTATACTTTCATTTTTTTTTTGTTTTGGTCAGAGATCCTTTGTTGTACTTCTTTCATTGAATCAAAGGATGATTTCTTTCTTTTGCATTCTCCAAATAATTATAATTTTCTTATATCTATATACTACACCTGTAACAGATATTATTTGTTCCTTGAAAGCATATTAAATTCACTAATAATTCTCAAATCACTAATAAAAACTGCCATTTTTACAAGAAGTTCTTTCTCATCATTAAAATATCTCCTGGGCTGAGTCTTTTTCATGGTTTTCAGGACTTTTGTTTATTTGTTTTTGTTAAGAATTTCACTTAAAAATAATTTTCCATTACATTAAGATAATCAATTTTATTAGTATAGACTGGTACACAGTATCATAATTTTCAAATATTTTTAATACAAGCTATGTGTAACTTTTTAGTCCTAACTTTATTTGTATTTTCTATCTACCTCATTAAAAAAATGTTTTGGAGGGGCGCCTGGGTGGCTCAGTGGGTTAAAGCCTCTGCCTTTTGCTCAGGTCATGATCTCAGGTCCTGGGATCCAGACCCGCAGTGGGCTCTCTGCTCAGCAAGGAGCCTGTTTCCCCCTCTCTCTGTCTGCCTACCTCTCTGCCTACTTGTGATCTCTCTCTGTCAAATAAATAAATAAAACCTTTAAAAAAAATGTTTTAGAAAAAAATAAAAATAAATGTTTTGCCAGAATCAAAGTATTTAGTTGTCTGTTTGACTACTTTTAATTTCTGTCTAAAACCATTTTATGTTGTTGTCTGTTGTCTGATGAAAATGTAATCATTTATAAATTTGCCTATTGTACATTAACATTAAAAAGTGTCTATGTATGTAATTCTCACTTTGGATGTATTCCAGATAATCTACAATGGTATGTTTAGATTTCACTTTGATGGTGAACAGTTGAGCAAAATAGTTCAAAATCTCCAAGGCATATTTATTTTATGAACTTGTAATCCTCCCTTGTTTCTGTCCTCAGCCTGTAATATTTATGACTGTCAATTTGATGTTTTATTCCTTTCTGATCATGTATTAGTTTATATTCTGATTTGTTGTTGTTGTTATAGTAAAGGGTTCTATGACATTATTATATATTCTCCTCAGACCTGTATTTTAAGTGGTTGCATATAATTGCATCATATAGTTGTCTTTAAAAACTTCCATTAATTTACAATTCAATCCTGAGGATACTTTTAATAATGTAATTAACTAATACCTTGATAAATACCCTTATAAATAAATCTGTATACCTACCTCTAGTTATTTCTTAGAATAAACTCTCAGAAGTAGTATTACTGAATAAAATTGCTGTAAACACTTAATAATAGTAATAATAATGACAACAACAATAATAAACTGGTGAGGACTTTGTTTGCATATTGCCTCATTTAATTTCTTCCCATGTCAGAAGATGTATCCTGTATAATTTCTGCTTTGTAATTTTTTGAGGGTTTTTTGGTGGCTTACTACAATAGAATGTGTGCTGCATGATGAAGGGAAATTCATCTTTTGTTCTTTGTTGTGTCCCAGTTACTAGAAGAGTGCCTGGCACATAGTAGACACCCAATATATCCAGTGACTTCTAAAATCTCTTAGGTGGCTTACTGGAATAAAAAAATATATCTCTCTGAAGAGGGCTAAGTTCAATACACTATAGCTGTTAACTTTATTAATTCTAGTCTATAAATTCTGTCCTATTTTCTGTCTTCTTAATTGACAATAAGTTGGTAGTGATATCTACAGTTATATCTTGCTCAATTTTTCTCATACTTCCAATAATCTTTATACCTTTATTTTAATGAGACCTTTTTAGTGTATAAAGGGTTATGGATATTATATCATTCTATGCATATTAATTTCTAAGTATATAAAGTGATCAACCCCCCTTTCCTTAATTTCCTTGGCAACCAGTCATATAGTCGTTACCCCTTTTTACATTTGGATTAGCGTTATGTTTTGCCTTTCATTTTTGAACTTCTGTCAAAAGAGTGTCCATATTCTAATTATCAACCTCATTCTTTTCTGTACATTACATCATTAGCTCAGTTGCTGTATCATCTTTACTTTCTAATCTCTTATATATTACTAGATACAGTGATCACTTATTAAATGTGTGAAGATGTGTGATGGGGTCAGTTAGAAGCAGTCATCAGGACATTCCTTGAAGGACTATCAGCTACTGTTACTAAAGTAATCAAAGAAAGCTTGACCTCAATTATATCTGCCCATATGCTCAGCTCTGCCCTAACCTACTGTGAATCACTTGGAAGATGTGAGTAAAGCGTAGTGGTTGAGAAGTATTGATTTCTGTGTTTAAGACAGTAGCTAGGATTTTATCCAGAACATCTCCAATAAAAATCTTACTTGGTTTGTTGGTGACTTATATAAGCACATGATATTCTGTATACAATCTGCTATTCTATGTAATGTGAGACAGTAATATTTTTATTGGCCTCACATCTTTTCCAGTCTCTGTATTAGTTTTATTTTAATATTTATCTGCAATATCAATGAAGAGATACAGTTTTTTCCAAGGTCTAATAAAGTACCTGTACATTTTTTAAGGTATTTATTACACTGTTTCCCTAAGGTTAAAATGAGAAAGCTCCAAATTGAGTTGGTTGTTTGTACCATTTAAAAACAAACAAACAAAAAAGAATGACATTGCTCTCTATTCAGTTGGACAATTGTGCTAATCACTGAAAATATAGCAGGCATATTGAAATGAATTGGTCACTGCCTTTGGCCTCAGTGTTGGTCTATCAAATTAGTACTCAATTAGAGGGTGATTTTGCCCTTCCCTCCCAGGAGACATTTGACAATGTCTGAAGATATTTTTGCTTGTCCCAACTGGGAAGGTGAAAAAACTATGTATTAGATAAAGGCCAGGGATGGTGGTAAACATCCTGTAGTTCACAGGACACTGTATACCACTACAAAGGATTACCCAACCTTAAATGTCAATAGTGCCTTGGTTGAGAATCCCTGCTGGATCATATAAAACCAAAGGCAGTTCTGAAAGAGCAACGTGAATATGGAACATGCATGATAACTGGTGCTATAAAAATAGAATCATTCATGATGAAATTAGTATGATGAATTTGTCTTTTCATAACTATTGAGATTTTTTTCTTAAAGAGAAAGACTAATACAGTGAGAACCTACGCCTCTTTCATTTATACTTGTCTTGCCTGCTTCATTAATGGTAAAAGCAAGTGAAATAATGTGAGAAACTGAAAGTGCTTTGTAAAAAGTGAAATGGTACATAAATGTAAGGTAGAATTGCAAATGAAGGCATTCAAGTCAATAACCATTTATTGAGCACTTACACCATATGATTCTGCTGAGAATAAAAATATTGAATAATATTCCATTCTCTTATGTGTTGAGAGACTGAAATTTATAGACTGGGGATAAATACTTTTTGGAAGCGGAATACTTGATTTGGAACAATGTAGACTACATTTTTATGACAGTGGTGTGGGACAGCGAACCCTCAAGATCCTGGACCATGTTTCTCTCATCTTCATTCTAACAGAGCAGCTCCACTGTCATGGTAGACACATACTGAAATTCTCTATAGATTGTGATTGGAAAAGAAAAGCCAACTGCTAAGACCAGTTAGAAAAACATTGGCTGAGCAAGTCGAGCTCCTTCATGGTAATTAGGAACACTGAAATTTAAAAAATGGGTGACTTACTGAAGATTCTATAGCCAGAAACTAATTGGGAGCACCTGGGTTGCTCAGTGGGTTAAAACCTCTGCCTTTGGCTCAGGTCATGATCTCAGGGTCCTGGGATCGAGCCCCACATCAGGCTCTCTGCTCAGCGGGGAGCCTGCTTCCCCCTCTCTGTCTGCCTGCCTCTCTGCCTACTTGTGATCTCTCTCTCTGTCAAATAAATAAATAAATAAAATCTTAAAAGAAAAAAGAAAATAATGGAATGATCAGTGAAATTTAGGTCTTCTGACTCCTTAGAGTGTTTCTTTTAGCATATTGCATTAAGCTTTATGTCTGGTAAAAGGTGATGACCTGAGAGAAATTTGTGCTATGTTTTAATTGAGGTTATCTATTACTTTCTGTGGAGTAACTGTATAATAATTTCTAACCGTGTGTCCCTTATGTCAGGTTTTTTTGAAAACTTGGTTTCAGAATGTTAGTTATTTGCATAGACTCTTGTAGGATAGCACACATTCTCTCTCCATTATATATATAGATCTATCTATCTATATATCTATCACATATATAGTATGCCATATGTCATATACATATCTGTCTTGTATGTTGTATATATAGATATGACACACAATTTCTGTAAATTACCACCTCTAAAATCAACAAGAAATATTAGCAGTGAACTTTCTACTCAAAAATAGCAGTTTTTCTTACAAATTGATTTGCAGTCAAATTCTCTACTGCTGAGCTCTACCCCTCTTGCAGATTGATTTTTTTTTTAACATTGGTACTCTTTATTGTTTTTTAACATCTTAATTTAATTTAATTTTTTTTCAGTGTTCCAAGATTCATTGTTTATGTACCACATCCAGTGCTCCATGCAATAGGTGCCCTCCTCAATACCCACTACCAGGCTCGTCCATTCCCCCACCCCCTTCCCTTCATAAACCCTCAGTTTGTTTCTCAAAGTCCACAGTCTCGCATGCTTTGTCTCCTCCTCTGATTTCCCCCAATTCACTTTTCCTTTCCTTCTCCTAGTGTCCTCCATGTTATTCTTTATGTTCCACAAGTAAGTGAAATCATATGATAATTGATTTTCTCTGCTTGACTTATTTCACTCCACATAATCTCCTCCTGTCCCATCCATGTTGATACAAAAGTTGGGTATTCATCCTTTCTGATGGCTGAGTAATATTCCATTGTATATATGGACCACGTCTTCTTTATCCGTTTGTCTGTTGAAGGGGATCTCGGCTCTTTCGATAGTTTGGTGATTGTGGACATTGCTGCTATGAACATTGGGGTACATATGGCCCTTCTTTTCACTACATCTGTATCTTTGGAGTATATACCCAGTAGTGCAATTGCAGGCTCATAGGGTAGCTCTATTTTTAATTTTTTGAGGAATCTCCACACTGTTTTCCAAAGTGGCTGCACCAACTTGCATTCCCACCAACAGTGTAAGAGGAGTAAACCTAATGAAAGAGGTAAAGGATCTGTACTCGAGGAACTACAGAACACTCATGAAAGAAGTTGAAGATGACACAAAAAGATGGAAAAACATTCCATACTCATGGATTGGAAGGATAAACATTGTTAAAATGTCTATACTGCCCAGAGCAATCTATACTTTCAATGCCATCCCAATCAAAATTCCACTGGCATTCTTCAAAGTGCTGGTACAAACAATCCGAAAATTTGTATGGAACCAGAAAAGATCCTGAATTGCTAAGGAAATGTTGAAAAAGAAAAACAAAGCTAGGGCACCATGTTGCCTGATTTTAAGCTTTACTACAAAGCTGTGATCACCAAGACAGCATGGTACTGGCACAAAAACAGACACATAGACCAGTGGAACAGAGTAGAGAGCCCAGATGTGGACCGGCAACTCTATGGTCAAATAATCTTCGACAAAGGAGAAAAAAATATCCAGTGGAAAAAAGACAGTCTCTTCAATAAATGGTGCTGGGAAAATTGGACAGCTATGTATAGAAGAATGAAACTAAACCATTCTCTCACACCATACACAAAGATAAACTTCAGATTGATTTGAATTCACTTTGTGTCACGTTCATTATATCAAGAACAATGTAATTATCCCATCACCAAGATCTTATCATGATCTATTTTCTCTCATTGATAGCAAATAATTTTCTCAGTGCTTTATGCTAGAATAAAGAATATTATATTGAATGCATGTATTTTTCTAAAAGAAAATAATTTTTAAAAACTATGATCATTAAAGTGTGTAGGCACTTTTACTCCTATCATCATTGAATTAAAATATCCTCAATACTGGGTGTGTCCATATGTAATTAATACTCTTGTCCTCATTTTTTTTAACTTGCATTATTAGAGGCTGTAAAATTCAGAATATGTACTAAAGGCCCAACAATTAGAGCTATTTTTTGCTTCAAAAATATGCCCAACTGAGAAGCAGATTGCTTCAAAAATGTAATTTTCTTATATATTTTATTTTTTAAAAGATTTTATTTATCTGTTTGACACATAGGGAGAGAAAGAGCACAAGCAGGGGTAGCTGCAGGCAGAGGGAGAGGGAGATGCAGGCTCTCCGCTGAGCAAGGAGTCTGATGCGGGGCTTGATTCCAGGACCCTGGGATCATGACTGAGCCGAAGGCTGACTCTTAACCGACTGAGCCACCCAAGTGCCCCTATATTTTATTTTTTCATGGACTTTCTTTAGAAGTCATGTGAAACTCTGAAGCTTTTTTAGTTTACAAAGTATCTGGGATTATGGGACAATTTCTTCCTCAATGAAAACTGTTTGATATGTATAATCCACAAAAAGTAACAATTTTCTTGTCTTATCATGAAGCATCTCTTAGGCCTTCATGACATGTGATGAGGATAGGGTTGGGGATGTGTCTCAGGGTGGCCTACCACCTCTGTGCTCTGAGAATGCCTTTGCACCAAAGCCCTCCCTTCTCGGGCTCAGATGGGAATCAGCATCATGGACACAGTGTCTTCATCACCGCTGTCATCATCATTATCATCACAGCTGATTACAGCAGAAATTGAGCCCCACTTTTACTGTGTGCCATGTGTCTTGCATATATAACCTCATTTAATTTTGATGGCAACCTTTCTGGTAGCCACTTTCAAACCTAATATATAGATTTATTCACTGAGGCTCAAAAAAAGGTAATTTTACTCAAGTCCACACCTCCAGTAATTGTCAGACTCTGACTTATAGACAGTTCTCTCAGATTTTAGATTTTCCAGTTTTTTTCTCTATAACTATATACCATAATTAATGACTTAGTTTTTAGCCTAAAAGCTACTACAGAGATGGGCTGGAGCCTCTGCAAAGCAGATGACATCTTGGGATACTGATAACATCCATGAATAACAAAGCACTGATGAAAAATGTCGTTTGAAACTCAATCCCAGAGATACAAATTTTCTAAAAATTCATAAAGTAAGAAGAGAAATTGATGCATTTGAGAAGGGCAGAATTAAATAAAGCATGAGAATGATCTAGTGACAGTGTTATGGAAAAGTGAGGACAGCTTTGGCCTGAGGTTGCAAGCTAATCGACAGTGTGAGTATAATTTTTGTAAGTGAACTATCTGTCTGAGGCATGACCCACATTTGTACATCTTACAGGAAGTTCTAATAACATATTCCTGATGGCCAAAGGACTCACACAGAGATCTGCCTAACCACTGTGATTCAGACATATCCAATCTGAAAGGTGAGGCTTTTAGTTACATTAAAAAATAGAGTGAAAATAGAAAAAGCTGACAGGCTCATGTACATTTTTTTTTCCTGAATTTTTTGGGGATTTTTTTTTTCTTTTTTCTTTTTTCTTTATTTGAGAGTGAGAGCAAGAAAGAGAGAGCACAAACAAGGGGAGGGGCAGAGGCAGATGGAGAAGCAGACTCCCTGATGAGCAGGGAGCCTGATGTGGGACTCGATCCCAGGACCCTGAGATCATGACCTGAGCCTAAGGCAGACGCTTAACTGACTGAACCACCCAGGCGCCTTTTTGGGGGTTTTCTCTATTGCATAAAGTGGATACAGTGGCCAGATCGTGAGGTACTGAGACATGAGATTTCATGTGATAATTATTGTGGCATTCTTGGGAAATTCCAATGGGTCAAAGCTGTCATGCATGGTCTTAAATGCAGAGTCAGAGTTCTACTCACTGTTGTCTCCTGTAAGCTGAGATCTATGAGATCAAACTTAGGGTGGACATTTAAATGTTATGTGGAAAAGCTGTTTCCAAGATACATAGAAGTCTATTTACTTGGATTATTGACAGTGATTTCCAGATTTAGTGCATACATCCCATGAAAGTTCCCTTATATATCTATGACCTGTACAGAACATATTATTGATTTGAATTATATTTTAAAATCTACCTTCGGGGTGCCTGGGTGGCTCAGTGGGTTAAAGCCTCTGCCTTCCGCTCAGATCATGATCTCAGGGTCCTGGATCGAGCCCCACATGGGGCTCACTGCTCGGCGGGGAGCCTGCTTCCCCTTCTCCCTCTGCCTGCCTCTCTGCCTACTTGTGATCTGTGTGTGTGTGTGTGTGTGTGTGTGTGTGTGTCAAATAAATAAGTAAATTAAATATTTTTTAAAAATAAAATAAAATCTACCTTCGTCTTTCACTAGCTCTCACTACCTACGCATATGGGCATTATGACATTGAGAAACAAAACGTAGTGATTTCAGTTACTTGCATAAGAAAATCTTGTTGATAGATTATTATTCATATTATGTTTAGAGCAAGTGCTCTACATTACCATCTCACTTTGGTTTTTTATTCAACAAATTTGTATGAATGTATGTATGTACAATCTAGTAGAAAAGTTTGTGTTGGGTGCTTATTTTTAAAAGTCTGATTGCACAGAGCAAGCTAAGGGTTAATTGCAACTCTGATTAGAATTAAGAACATGAGAATCATGGGTGTGTTACATCTCTGTAGAGCTTTACAGTTTACAAACTGCTTTCATAGTCGTTAAATTTCATTCTTTTAACATTTTTCCAAATTTAATGTATATAGGAATCGTTTAAGGATTTTATTAAAATGTCATTTCTGATTCAACCAGTCTGGACTGTGGTCTGAGAATCTGCATTTCTGCAAGGTCCTGTTGATACCTGTAGCTGGTTCACTTCCAGTAGGAAGGCAGCTTTTTCACTTGCTCCTCCTTTGCTGCAGGTGAGGCTATTTATTTATTTATTAATATTTTTTATTTATTTGAGAGAGAGACACAGTGAGAAAGGGAACACAAGCAGGGCGAGTGGGAGAAGGAGAACCAGGCTTCCCGCTGATGTGGGGCTTGATCCCAGGACCCTGGGACCATTACCTGAGCCAAAGGCAGATGCTTAACCACTGAGCCACCCAGATGCCAGTAGACAGGTTGAGTGACTAACTCCATCATAGGGTGAGAGCTGGTCAAGACAGCAGTAGTACATGAGAGACTTGATTCAGACCAGTGCCTCCCCCACCTTGATATCGCTGAAAGGAGTGCTTACAGAGAGACCCTCTAAAAAGAATTAGGAGTAAAAGTAACAAACTTTTAAAGAAACGTGCAAAATGAGACAGGAGGTTTTTTTGGCCCCTCAAAATTTTCAGAATACTGCCTAAGAAACTTCATCTTTGCGAGAAATACAATTGATGTGTGAATGATCATTTTTTGATATCTCCACATTTTAAATAGAACAGATTTTATTTATTTGTGGGGGAGAGGGGAGGGGGGGAATAGGATGGCAGAAGGAGAGGGAGAAGGAGGTTCCCTGCTGAACGGAAACCCCAACTGGGGAGGGAGGGAACTCGATCCCATACCCTGAGATCATGACCTGAGCTAAAGGAAGAAACTTAACCAACTAAGCCACCCGGGCACACCAATAGAACAGATTCTAGAAAAAAAAAAAAAAAACATGGTGAGATTATTTGCTATCTTAAAAAAAAAGTAGTGAATTTATCCTTAAAATTATTGAAACCCATTCATTTGTAAAAGCCCCTAAGATAATATTTACTTCTCTGATGTCGTGTTCCAAAGGGAACACTGTTTCCTAGGTACCTGCCCATGACCCCAAAATTTAGTAAGATCTTAAAAGAGATGTTTTAGTGCCAACATGTAGATAGAAAAAAGTCATGGGAAGATGAGTGACTTACACAATATATTATCTAAGTGGCTATAGAACAGGGACCAGAACCCAATATATTATCTAAGTGGCTATAGTAACAGGGACCAGAACCCAATTCCCTTTTTCTCTATACTCTTCTTAGCAGCCTGGGAATGATAGACAAATCCGGTCTCTACTGACAGTTAATAATGAAGTAAATCTCAGTGCTCACTAAAGATTAATGGATTTTCCAAAGTAACTTGTGGGTAGTTAAGATTTGACTCAATAAAAACTGGAACCATTTTCTCTAGATGAGTTCAACCACATCTATTACCTCCTAAAGCTTAAAAGTAATTCTCTGGATAGCACTGATGATTTGGCAATTTAACTTTCAAGGTCTTTGTCTGGTTCAGAATAGTTAATAGTTTTGTAGTCTTTTTTTTTTTAGATATATTTATTTATTTATTTGACAGAGAGAGAGATCACAAGTAGGCAGAGAGGCAGGCAGAGAGAGAGGGGAAGCAGGCTCCCTGCTGAGCAGAGAGCCCGATGCGGGTGTCGATCGCAGGATCCTGAGATCATGACCTGAGCCAAAGGCAGACGTTTTAACCCACTGAGCCACCCAAGCACCCAATAGTTTTGTATTCTTAATGTAAAATCATTTAAAGTTATTTTTATTGAGTACTTACCATGTGCAATAATATCTGTATATTTTATGGATGACCTACATGTATGGAGTGAAAATTGCCATAAACCAGAAGACGCATGTAGTAGAGGCAAATCCTAGGGACTGCTTATTTCAACAAGGTGGTCGTGTAGTTCTCAGTTGGGCAAAGACCTCTCCCTAGTTCAAATGTATTTGCTGGACTCACAAAAAAGTACGAGTTAGGGAAGGTCCTTTAATTCAGTCACAACATAGTTGTCATGGTTATCAACAAATTCAGCAGCTACAGTGGCTTGTTTTTATGTTGATGGCTTTGTGCAAAATGCCCTTCTATAACCAATAAATCTAATTATTATGTGTTCCTATTTGAAAATGGACACAAGGTTTTGTATCTGTATTTAGGTCAGCTAAATATTAACAAAAAATATTAAATATGTACTTGATGTGAAATAGTGGCATTACTTTACTTCTTTACAAAAGAAGTATCCCTGAAGGAGTGTATACAGTCTCAGTGTGCTTTGTAAGTTAGTATCTTAACACTACTTGAAGTTCCCAGTTTGGGGCATGATAAATAGCTTAGAACAGTGTCTGATGTAAAGCGAATCTTAGTAAATGACAGCTCTTTCTAATGATTTATTAAATCTTCACAACAACTCTATTTGATTTTGACCTTCCCCCTCAACATCCCGGGTCAACAGATGAGGTTATTAAGGCATAGATATGTTGAGTGATTTGCTCAAGAGCACACAGCTTGAGAGCTAGGCAATTGTAATACTGATATACCATTACAGAAAGTTTTTCTCCAGAGACCATATATTCTTTATTCCTACGTTCTCTAAGCATTTAAATAATATTAATAATCAGAAGAAGTAACTGTATTTCAAATTCTTTGTTTTCTCTGAGCCTTGTTTATTTCACTGTATCCTTAGGGTTTGCTCTCGGTTCCAATATTTATAAAATCTGTTGCAACCAGAGCTATGGTGGAGAACATCATGCAAACATTCCTTATTACCCCATGTATTCATTAGGAAGTGTTTCATTTGCCAGAAAATCTAAGATAGAGACCGATAATTGAAAGAAAATAGAGATGGTGAGGGAGAAGTTAACGTGCTTTATTCTAACTTGAACAAAAAATTGGATGCTGAAATTAACATGCATGAAAAACTGACATATCAAAACCTGACTTAATTTTAAGCTGTTTTCAGATGAATTGTCCAAACTCTGAGAGGTAAATCATAGCAAAAAATTTTTTGAGGCGTTACTTCATACAGAGTTAGAACTTTCTTGCTATAGAAATAAGAAAGTCTTTTGACCCCTGACTTTGTATGCTTCACTTGTTTGAACTGCATTTTTATTTTTGCACAAATTAAAAACCATATCTTTCGGCAAAGAGCCTATTAGAGGAACAAATCTTCCTTGAAAATGTTCTGAAACAGGCTTCATTTTCATCCTTGTGTAATTTTATTTCCAAACTGAGAGCCAACTGGAGCATGTCAGAAACAGCTGATGAGTAGATGAAGTAATGACTTCTTACATAACAAGATTAGTTTTCTCATTTGGAAGAATAAAGGAATGAAGAATATGAGGTGGTTAATTTCACTGTCAGAATACCTGTTACTCATGCATGGGAATCTTTCTGGAAAACAGCTTTCTTTCAAATGTTCAGATATTAGAGAGATAGGAGTATCAGTCATAGCCATACATAGTAAATAACAAGAAAGGACAAAGAGCTAACTAGACAAACTGCTAAGGCATAAAGCAAAGGAAGAAAGACACAACCTATTTACAAAAAAGGAAAAAAAAAAAAAAGAAAAGATGAGCTAAAATGTGGAAGATAAAATGGTGCTTAAGCTTTAAACTGTTAAGACAAATGTAATAGAGAGTTAAGCAATTATCTTGGTAATTCAGGCCCCAAACCCTGTGGGTAAGAAAAATATATAATAGACCTGAGGTTTTTTTCATACTGAGGGCTTTCAGTAATCACTTTCACTCTATCAAACTGTTTTAGTCACATTCTAAATCCATAGGGATTAAAGGCATATGGCACAAAATAGAATCCTCGTTTTTAGAAAAAATAATCCAGATGGTATAGACGGCTACTAAAATACACACACACACAAACACACACACACAGTCATGTTTAGTTATTAGTGTAATTAGTGCTATGCTATTGTTCATGAAGGTAAAAATGACCCAGAATATGAAGTGTTGAATGTTAAAATGTACAGAAAGCTGTAGAAGATGCTCAATTTATTTAATGAATGAAACAAACAAAAAACCAAAATAGTACAAAGTTGTGAACATAACAGGAAAAGCAAAGGCATATGAGTATATGCATTTCAAACTGGATGTTTTTGAGCACATCTTGAATCTGGCTGTGTGCACAATGACTGCCTTGTTCTTATTTGTTTTCCCCTTATATTCAGAAATTCTATTTTGAGGAGTTATGCACTGAGTCTGAATTTTTTCCCACCTCACCACTCTTTGAAGCAGATGAAAGGCATATCTTATATTGGTACAAGTTTCTTTCTCCTCTGTTTTGGATTTCTTATGCCTTATAACACTAGTTAATTATATCCCCCATGAATTAAGGAGATAAGGATATACTTCCTTCTGTAAAGCTATATATAAGTATTTTCTACATATGGAGAGAGTAAGACTAAGCAAGCCTGCTGCTAACATTTGCAGGCCTGGGGCTAGAATATATACTATATGTATGACTATTAAAATTATCAAATTATCAAATTATTAAGTTTAACAAGTTTTTTCATAAAAATATGGAAGGCTAATTTTAAACTTAGAATCCTTAGATTCCTCAGGTTTCTATTCTAGAATATGGCAGTGTGAGGAGGGCTGGTCCTCAGCCCCCAGCATGCTGTTTTTATCCCTTTCTCTTTACCTTGGATTCCTCCTGTCTTTTCAGTAGCCTTACACACATGTGAAGCATCCTACTTTACAAATCCAAATTTCTGCCAATCCTCCCAAGAAGTAGCTGTGACTAGATTTCTGCATTGGATATATTCAAACAGAATATTGTTTTGAAAGTTCTTTTGCCCAAAATTATAAAAATTTCAAGTTAACACTTAGAAATTCTTGCCTTAACCAAGATTATTCCTTCCACTCTACTTTTTCTTTTGCCTGTGTCATGTAATATTGAAAACGATGGCGTATGATATCTCTTGGCAGATATATCCCTAGATGAAGAAAATGAAGTTCGGGGATGTCAACATTCAGAAGTTTTAAAAATTCATAGATTAAGAAAATAATATATTTACCACAAGTATCCAAGGGAAAGCCAATATCAATATTGGGGCATTAGCAGGAGAATTTTTATTCCTGAAATACTATTGGGAACAATTACCACGCCTAAGGTACAACTGAAGGAAAAGCTAATCAAACAAACTTTGAAAGATATTTTACAATGAATATTTATTAGTCAATTTTAAGATTACGAACGAGGTATGGTCTATTACAGACATTCTTTGTCAATATTTTATGACTATGCTGAAATGTCCTGGGAGAACATGGGGAGAAAATGGAAATGAAATTGCTTTCTGGGAGCGAAACTGTGAAGTCAACACATAGTAGAGATCTGCAAAGTTGCCTTAAAGAGAAAGATTGGCTTCCTGATTTGCAAAACTAAACAATCTAATTGAATGTCATAAAATATCCAAAGAAAGAGTATGCCCATCAGAAAGAAGTTAGTCAGAAAAGGGAGTATAGAAAAGAGAGGTTCCCAGAATTGAGTTGACTGTGTCAATATAAATACAGTCTGAGGAAAAAGATGCCTTTTTGGACAAATCTTAAATATTCCTGTCTCATTGGAGAGGCCATCCCTGAAATGGGTATGCACGTGCCAGGTTGTCTTATCCTGCTATTACATATCTATATCATTTAGATATCTCTCTTTGTTCTAACTCAGTTCTGCCCAAGCCTTCTCCTGAGAAAGAATTTGTTTCCTATGTAGAATGGTCTAACTGGCTGATGAGGTCTGCCGGAATGATACAGATTATGGGACGATGATTCTGTTGTTATATATCAATCAAGAGGCATGGTAGTGTGTATATGAGACCGTGGTTTCTCTGCCCAGACTTCTTATTAACAGAATCCTGATCTTTTTGTAATATTTCCAGTTTAACTAAGCAAACAAAAATTACATTTTCCAGCTTCTCTTGCAGGATACTAAGGAAAACAGAAAAATCAAAGGCTGTCAGGACAGTGCTAATATGGAGTTGTCAGACTTCTCCTAAAGGACTTGCCTCTGAACATTTTGTTATATGAAAAAAACAAAACAAACAACTATCTCCTTTGGATAAGCCGCCATAGAGTCCATGTTGCCTGCACCCAAATACAACCCTAAGTGACAAACTGAGTCTTCTGGTCAGCCTTTGAAAAATTGTTGTCGTAAAGCTGAGGACGGCAAATCAATTAAGTCAGCAAGTAATGGTCAAGTGCATACTGTGTGTAAAATTCTTGGCAGACGCTTGTTCCTGATTCGATTGCCCATACCGTACAAACGAGGTTTAGAGAGAAGACGGTGAAAGGGAGAATAAACAGGTCTAAGTAGAAACTGGTATTATGATAAATACCCGAAGGAAATGAACAGAATGATGTGATAGACAAAGCCAGGTAGAAAGCATTTACCTAGAGTGCTGTGAACAAGTGCACTTTTGGAACAAAAATGGACTAAATGGAGCGTGAGCTCTGCAAGGAGCAGCTTCAAGGGATGTGGACTAGCGTGTGCAATCCCACCTGGGAATGCCATTTTGTGCAGCATCCAGGTTTCGCCACCGGGTGTCTGCTGTTACTCTAATCCTGTCCTTTTGCTTGACTTTTTAATTTTTTTTTAATTTTTTATTGTGCTATGTTATTCACCTCAGTACATCATTAGTTTTTGAAGTAGTGTTCCAAGATTCATTGTTTACCTATAACACTCAGTGCTCCATGCAATGCATGCCCTCCTTAATACCCACCACCAGACTCACCAATCCCCCTACCCCCCTCCCCTTAAAGTGTCTTAAGCAAAGTGGATAGAGGAGGTTGGCTAGGCTTTTTGCAGAATTAGGAATAAACCTCACACTTTGTTTCCTTTTCCTCTTGCAGTCACCCTTGCATGGGAGTTCATGGGAGTTCATTATCAGTTCATTAACATTGTCTCCACTTTCTCATACACAGCTATGGCTTTATCTTTGTGCATCCCAGTCTTTCCATTTCAAAACCATTCCTGAAAATGAATTCTAGCAGAGTGCTCTAAGGCTGTAATTATGCTTCCGAAATAAAAATGCTTTATTGGATGAGGTCTATTTTTCAGTGATTCTCTCTATACTACCAAAGTGTGTGAAGCCTTATTTTATAATATTTATAGGAAAAAAGTACCAGTGACTAGGCATAGCTATATATCTGAATCATAACATGTATTCTTCTAACTTAAGGCAGTACCAGAACCTAGAGTGAGATTTCTACTGGAGAAGATCTGAAATATCCCTTTCTAAGTGTCCTTGAAAAAAAATTAGTTGCAATTAAAATTCTATCCAGATCTGGGGTTCTCAAACTTTTCCACAATAGGGTCATTTTCTTCATGTGAAATTTTGTCTGAAAGGATGGCTAAGAAGTGTGGGAGGCGATAAGAGTACTGTGTTCTAGGATTTGATGCTTCATGGGAATACGACATAGAACTGATATTCTCTATTTGTCTCCTTCTTGCTGGAAATACTATTTGGACACAAGCAGATCCTGAAGAACATGGGATTGACTGTAGCAACGCCTACACTTTTCAAATTTCAGATCTATCACTTTTGGGCTTTGTCCAACCTTTGCAAGTTACCATATTGAGGCTGTAAGAGGAATTGAATAATAATTTTTCAATACGAAAATTTAATTAGATAATTCATTTCCACAACTGCAGGAGGAGTGGATCATGGTGTAGAAGTGCTTATTAAACATTTTACTCTCTGATCGCTATTTCTTTTCCTGCAACTCTCTCATTCCATGTTTTTACAAAATCTGTTTGTTATCACACACTTCCTAATCTCTACACTTTCTCCCTATCAGTTACCTCGTATTTTTACTTCCTTCATAATCATCTTAAACATCATGGCCAAATTTCATTCTTTTGCAAATATCCCAGTTCTTTCCTGGGTAAAACCCCAAGTCTTGATACATACAGCTGTGTGTTGCTTCTGCACCTTCATTGGGACTGTGGAAAACTGTGATAGAAAATTCCAGATTGAAGCTTGTGTCACTATAGAAGAATGATACCAACTTCATTTGAATCCTCGGTACTTCCTCAATACTCAATATATCCAAATCGTCTCTCTCTTCCATTATCTATGGTGGCAATTTCAACCCTTGGAATGTCCCAGGCTAGTGAACACCCCACATATATGGTCAGCTGGTACCTCATATAGAAAAAAAAGTGAGAGGATGACACTTTCGTGACCTTCTGTTGTCAATTTCTGATTGTATCCACACTGATCCTTTCCTCTTCTCCTATCTACCATCTTATCTAAAGTGTATTCTTCTATCCATGTGCAGGATTCTATTTTTTTCTGCCTCTTCAAGAATGCATTTCATAAATTATTCTTTCTCCTTTCCTCTCTCTTTCTTCAATGAAAATGTCTTTTTGTCTCAAAGTTTCAGCCACTGGATTTAGTTTGATATATTCGCTTCTATCTTAAAAAGGAAAAGCAACAAGAATAAACAAGCAAACAAAGGTCTGCTATTTAATCACATTTTCCCAGCCACATACCAGCCGATTTCTCTCCTCTCCTTCACTAGAAAGTTGTATATGTTCATTGTATCTATTTCTTCAAATCTCCATCATTCCCCAAGCTACAGCTCTCTGCCCTTTTCACCCACTATTCCACATAACCTATGATCACCAAGGTAACCAATGCCATCCTTGTTTCTATATCTAGAGCCACCTTCACACCCACATCTCACTTGAAGTCTCTTCAGTATTTAGCAGTATTGATTATTCCTTCTTGAACAGTTTCTTTTCTTTTGGAGTTCCATGTACTATATGATATTTTGAGCACAAGAATCTAGCTCACTTATTTCCAAACTTTTCATGGATTTGTAAGAAATTTCATGAAAACAGAAGGTGTAGTTACAATGATAATAAAGAAATACTTTATGCCAATAATGGATCAAAAACTTTATGATAGTTGGGATACAGAAAGCAGATAGCATAGGATTTATCGAAATATACTGCAGACATCAGAAATAAGCCAGGACTTCGAAGGAGGTCTAGAAATGCTCCAGCTACACAAGTCAACAAATGCAAAAGACCATTGGGAATCAATGAGGTACTTTATTAAGTAAACATCTTTAGAATACCTGAGACAGATGCTTTTCTTCCCTTTACCTATTGTAAATGAAGTGTGTAGCTATTGGAGTTTTTGACATCATGATGAATACTGAGAATTCTTTTTTAAACACAAAAAAGGTTCTACCTGAGCATAGGTACTAGTGACTATTAGAGGATGAGAAAGAAGTATTGCAGAGCTTAATGGTACCCTAGACCAGGAGTTGGCAAAGTTTTTTTAACAGAGGGTTACATACTAAATATTTTAGGCTATGAGGGCCTTTGTGTGAAAGCAGCCATGGACACTCCACAAATGAGCATGGCTGTGTTCTGACAAATTTTTATGTATGTAGACTCCTACTCTAGATGAACCCTCCCCCAACCCTGAACAAGGAGAGAAATAAAACTAAATATAATTAATATAATTTCATTTAGTAAAAAAAGGGTTTGCTCCACTGCCAATTTGCTTATTCCTTACTCTGGCAAGTGTAGATGTTTGACTTTCTATTTCTTATCTCACAACCTAGGGGAGAGTTACCTATTAACATGTCCAAATATATATATATATATATATATATATATATATATATAAATTGCAGTTGGTCTTCTAGTTCAAGAAAGAGATCACCTAGAAAAGCTTACGCAGTTGGTGAGAAAACAAATTTTACCCACATCTAGTAGCTAACATAAGCTAACCTGCTACTTAATTAATATTTATGAATGGACAGCAGGCTGTGTGACATCTGAGAAAAGTCAACATTATGAAGGAGAAGAACCAAGGTAAACTAAAAGAAAAACCAGTCCTGGAGGATCAGATATCATTCAGAGAACAAAGAAATCTTCAAGACAATTTTAATTGTCCTTATAAAGATTTGGTATATATTCCATCTATTAGAAACATTAATTATAATTTTTTTAAATGTGGAAATAAAAAGATAGTAAAATCTAAATGGTAAAAATGGACATAGTTCAGGTGTACAAGTAGAAGAAATTATCCCAAACAAGAACAAGTTATCTGAAAGAGAAGTCAAGGAAATCTGAAAGAATTCAGGCAAAAAGGAAACAGAGATGAAAATTAAGGTCCAAGAAAACTAAATCAGTGAAGTCCAGTGCATTTCTAAAAGAACTATGAGAAGGAAAATAGATGCTGATTTGCCTTACCTGATGTTCTGAATACATGGGTTAAAGAAAAGTTTTTAATTACTGAGCAAGATTGGTGAAAAGAACCAAAACAGTAAAATTTTAGAATATCAAAGTTAAAGAGAAAATCCTAAAATCATCCAGAAAGAAATAAACAAAACAAAGTAATTATGTTAAATTATGTTGATTTCAAGAAATTGATACTCAAAAAGACATCACACTTTTCATCAGCAACATTGGACTCTACAACAATCCCTTCCTAAGGCTGAGAACAAATGTTTTGAACTTAAGAGTTCTGTATCTAGATATGTTATCTATCAAATGTGAGGGCAAAATACACACTTTTTCATATACAGAGTAACTCATAAACTTTACTATGCATGTTTACTTATTAAAAAATTACTTGAAGATATTTTTCAGAAAATGAAAGAAAATCTCTCCCATCTACCCCAAAAGGGGAACAATAATAGAATACGAAAATAGTCTTATAAAGAAGATGAGAAGGAAGCTAGAAATAAAGAGTTTAAATGACTTCGTGTTACATCTTTATGGGTCCAATATCATTTTTTGATTCTATGACACACAATGTGTACATAATCTTTTATGTTACATTCTTTGCAATGGTTAAACATTTTTAGTATTAAACCAAACAAAGAAAATTCTCTTTAGCATTTATATTTACAAAAGAGTATTCAAAAGTTATAAGCCTTAACAATATACCAACATAATTTCTACCTAAAATTTTTGAAAAATGGAAGAAACAGTAGACGGAGGCTAAGTATCTAATTTCCATTTTTTAACTCAGAGGAAAACTAGATAATATTAAAAATGATAACTAACTCAAGAAATATAGATTACAATGTCTATGAAGAAAGGAAGGAAGGAAGGAAGAAAGGAATGATGGAAGGAAGGAAAGAAAGAAAAAAGAAAGAAAGAGAGAAAAAGCCAATCGTAGAGAAGTTAAAATGATTAACAAATATTTGGATATGTGGCAAGGGAAATGATAGGTTGCATAAATTCCCTAAATATTTCATCTTTTATAGGTGGAGAGTAAAACAGATATAAAGATGATGAATCATGTAATACATTTTTAAGCATAATATTTAGAACCTTAACCTCCAGATCTCCTAAAAAGTGAAAAGACTAGTAGGGGTTGTCTCTGGAGGAGAGAAAAAAGATTTTAAGTTTTTTATTTTATTTTTATTACTGTTTTCACAATGTCCTTGAATTATTTCTATAATAAGCATTTAAATATAAATTTAAATGATTTACTCATAATATATTCATAAAATGGAATATGGTACAGCCATTAAAAAGTATAGCATCGATCCCTATGTACTCATAGTGAACTATATCCACAATCTAATAAATAAAACAAATAAGTTGCAGAATATGGAATATGATCCCAATGTGTAAATATGCATAAATATGCATAGAGGTGTGTGTATTTATATATACATAGACAATGGCTGATGTAATGTACACCAAAGTGTTACTAATGACTTCCGAGGAGTGAGATTGCATTGGTGAAGGAAACAGGATTCATTTTTTACTTAATGAACATTTTACTGCTTGGATCCGATTGTGAGGAACATACATCATTTATACAAGAAAATAAAAGCTATTACTTTGCTTCCGTGACACTACATTTTTTTTTCTTATCAATTTTCTGTCCATTTTTTCTCAGCCTGCTTCATCTTTCAGCTATATTCTGATGATTACAAATCTAAGTCACCAACCCAGATATCTTCTGGAATTCCAATCTAATATATCCAACTATAGCCAGCTGCATCTACTTGTATGTCTCTAAGCATTTTGGACTCACATTTCCAAAACAGAATTCGTTATCTCTGTGTGTTTCCCCTCACTGACCTAAAGTAACCTGAATTGTCTAACTTGCCTTTTTTTATCAGTGAGACCTCCATCCCACCAGATGCCCACAGTAGACTTGAGTTGACATCATTAACCTTCCATCTTCAGGACTGGCTGTATCCAATCACTAAATCGTGTCCATTCAACTTTCTGTTATCTCAAATTTATCAAATTTCCTTTCTTCTATAGCTTCACTTCTTTTAGGCAAAATGCTTACCATATTTTATATGACCATTCATCATCTGGCCACCAGTTTATTACTTCAGCCTTTTTTTCATGACTCCTTCCTCTCTTACTCTGTTTCATGAAGGTGGAGCTACATTTATCTCTCTAACATTGGTAAGTTTATCTTTCAGGCCTTTGCAAATGTTTTCTGATTCGAAATTTCTTTCCTCAACTCCCTTCTTAGCCAACTCCTGAGTTAGTCTTCAAGTGAGAATTTAGATGTTCTTCCCAAAGCATCCTGTGCCTGTACCTGTTTCCTTGTCTTATAGGTATTTATTTATCTATGTTTCTTACTAGGATATTATATCTCCTTTACTTAAACCAGTGCCTGGTAAACTGTAGACATGCAATAATTTTGTGGCAAATGCAATAATGAATAAATATGTCATCCTTTTAGACAGAATCTGACTTACAGATGGACCAAAAAAATGGCAGTTTCATTAATGTTAAATCACTTTACAAATCAACTTGTTGCTAAGGATTAATGAAGAAGAGAAAACTTAGTTTCCTTGAGGAGTTTACTGTGACCCAGCAACCAGTGGTGCTTCAAATTAGAAGTACCAAATTAGAAACCAATTTGATTTAAGATTATAGGTGCCCTACCAAGTCCAAATGACCCACCTGCTTCAAAGTACCTCTAGACCACAGATCACAAGACCATATTACCATTACATTCACTAGGACCTGCTTTAACTTTCCCTGCCTTAATACTCCCTCTGTTGGTGGCTTAGTTCAATGCTTTTGACATGCACAAAATAGTGATGCTCACCCCACATTTGATATCATCGATGCACAGACTTTTGGGAGCACATACTAGAAAAGTGCCACCTTGCTCTGATTGGAGCTCATGGGGAGTTTTCCGAAATTCCACAGGCAGCTTCGTCGGGCTGAATATACATAGAACTGTGTTACAAGAAAAGAAAGTGACCCACCACCGTGGGTGCTCTCATTTTATCAGAGTTTTTCCCCTAAAATAAGGAGAAAAAAGTTTCTGAATTTGGAAAAATAGTCTGAACCAGGGTTTGAGCTACCCTGGTTGAACCAGGGTGCAGAGGGTATGAACTGCCTGCCAGTTGGAGGCTTTGGGGAAAGTTAAGATCCTACAGCACCCTTTGTTGGAGAGGAGGAAAATCCTGGTCCCAGGAAAATGCCTGCATTGCCAGGCAATGATCATTTCCTGGATCATTCATTGAATAAGCCTGTTTGTCTTTCCATAAACATTATTGCATATATAAAATACCAACAAATAAAGAAATCAAATAATCAATTTACAATATATATGTGTAGAAACACACATATTTATGCACGAGGACAATTGTGAAAAGATGTGTATCAAACATCGGTCTTAAAGGCAGCAGTGGGCTATGCGTAATGGTTTCTTTACACATTTACGTAAAACTTAAACTTTACTTATTGGGTGAATCAAAATGCATTTAGAAGTTATTTCTGTATCCATATAATAGTCATTTCTTCTCTGTTCCTATTTTTTAAGGTTTTATACGTTGGGTCATTTTCATTTAGTATTGCATTGAAAAACAAGTAAACAGTTGAAAGGAGAAAAAAAATAGCAAGAATGGTAATCATATGTCTTTATTGTAACCTAAAGAGATAACACATTATTGATCCTGAGTGATTCAAGTCCTGACCTGAATGCCTTTTCTGTTTGCAAACACAAGGAGGAAGTCTATTCCGTTCAATTAACAATCCATTCAAGTGAGTTACCTGGCTTAGAACTCCTAACACTTGTTGAGCGCCTAAATATGTTTTGAGAAACAAAGATAATTAAAACACTTGGAGCTATCTTGTTCATTTGAAAAATCTCTGAAGAACATTTTCCAAGATGGAACTATTTTGAAATCTGAAAACATACTTCTCCTCATACTCACATTTTATCTTTTTAAAAATTGTAAATCAAAACACCTAAAACTCAAAGAGAATGTGCCTATAGAATGGAGAGGGGAACACATGATGACCCTCTGGTTCTGATTAGTGTCTATGGAAAAATGGAAGGTGGTCTGATTACGACCCCGGCTCTCAGTTCTTCACTTAGTTCTGTCCAATCAAGTATCCTCTGTGATGATGACACAAGATTAGAACATGACTACGAGTAAACCAAGAGGAATAAAAATATAACATTTGACTTTCAAAATTCAATTTTAGGGGCTTAGAGATGCAAATAAATTACTTTGGCCTTCTGTTTGGCAGATCCTGAATCACTCGTATCTCAGCTTCCTGTTATAAAGCATATTTGTTATCTCTTCCCTTTGGATTTGTTTGGTAATGCCATGTTTTGTTCCATGTTAAATGTTCTGTGTTTTCACTTGGGTTCCCGTAACAACAGGCTCTCAATCTGATCGGCAAAGGGGATGGGTGTTTTTACATTGCAGTGGCCATGCTGTGGTATCTGTTGGAGACTCTTGGATTTCAAGTGTAATAAAGTGAAAGTGGACAGCATTATTTTCTATACTTAAATATGATTGGGGGTTGAATGAGCAATTTTCATTTTCATCTAACAGATTTGGACATGATGAGTAGACAAGATGATTATCATTTACATTTGTGGTAGAAGAAGCTCCTTTTATTACCACAGAAAATGATTTGGAGTTTGAAGGCAACACTATATGAGACGGAAAAATAATAGAGATAGAGAGCTTATTGCAGATATTGTCTTTATTGTCATTTAAACTGTGGCTATAAAATAATTTCGAAAATTTTAGAAGAGGAAAATGTTAGGAGAAAGAAGTCATTAGAAGGAGCGGCTATTCATGTCTCTGATTCTGAGACTGATTGGCGGGAATGTTATTTATGGAAGAATTTGAGGGCCTAACTGTGTCTTTAAAAGAGAGATCTTAGAGGGGGGCGCCTGGGTGGCTCAGTGGGTTGAAGCCTCTGCCTTCGGCTTGGGTCATGATCTCAGGGTCCTGGGATCGAGCCCCGCATCGGGCTCTCTGCTCGGCGGGGAGCCTGCTTCCCCCTCTCTCTCTGCCTCTCTGCCTACTTGTCATCTCTCTCCTCTCTGTCAAATAAATAAATAAAATCTTAAAAAAAAGAAAAGAGATCTTAGAAAATTATTTACTTTAAGAGGAATCACCAAGCCTGAAATTCAGATCTATAGGACCATAATACAAGGGAATGAGAAATGGGAGGTGTGGAAGTGCGTGAAAGATGAGTACAGAACCCGTCTGGGAAAACTGATGATGTGATCTGTGCTTAATGTTCCAGGCAGTGGGAAGGAAACGAGCTTATCCGTGTTAATCTTTTCTACCGAATCTAGAAAATAGTTGACTTTTTATAATTACACAAATATGCACATGCAAGCAAAATAAAGCAAATTCCCTACAATATCAAGACTGACGAAACCGAAAGTTTTCAGGGGTGCCTGGATGGCTCAGTCGGTTAAGCATCCAACTTTTGATTTTGGCTCAAGTCATGATCTCAGGGTGGTGAGATCAAGCCCCGTGTCTGGCTCTGTGCTGGGTGTGGAGCCTGCTTCAGATTCTCTCCCTCCCCCTTTCCCTCTGCCCCTCCCCTCCAAAAAAAGAAAATAAAGATTTTCAGAAATTAAGATAGGGTTTATAGAGGTGCCTGGGTGGCTCAGTCATTAAGCGTCTGCCTTTGGCTCAGGTCATGAACCCAAGGTTCTGGGATGGAGCCCCGCATCGGGCTCTCTGCTCGGTGGGAAGCTTGCTTCTCCCTCTCCCACTTGCCCTGCTTGTGTTCCCTCTCTCACTGTGTCTCTCTCTGTCAAATAAATAATTAAAATCTTAAAAAAAAATAGGGCTTATAACTGAAATGTGTCTTAATCACATCTACAATGTGTCTGTGCACTGAAGGTAACTGATTGTGTCGGGATCACCGATCCTTGTTGTGCAACTAATATTTCCTAACTGAAACATTGAGAGTTTAAAATTTTTATGGTAAAATATAAAGCATATGATAGTGAAGAAGTAGTTTGTTTTTTTTCCTCTGAAAGTGATTAACCAGCAATATCAATGGTTTTAGAGCATATCAGGAAACATTAGGCCTTAGTTTGCTGAATATGTATAAAAAATTCGTATTTTTATTCTCATTTTCAGTATTTTGATTATTTCATAAAACAGTTGCCTTTTTTATTACAGCACTAAAAATTACTCAGTTCAACAACACTTCAGTGCACTTAGTGTCTCTTGGTCTAGATATTATGTAGTAAGGACGTTTTTATATTCAAAGCTAGATTATTCACAAAGTCTCCATTACACAAGCAGCATCTATACCATTAATCTATTTATTTCATCTGGCTACATATAATTGAGTTTCAAATTGATCTCTAAAATGTCAAGTGTTTCTAAGTGGTACATATAAACAAAAAAGATTACATTGCTTTTCAGTTGGATCTAATTTACCAATACCAGGCCCTATGCTTTTAAGGAATATACAGCTTTTTTTTCTCTTTTTCTTTTTGAAGGCTCTCTCCAAGGGTTTGGAAATCTCAAAATGATACAAATCTTGTGATCAGATTGCCTCCAAAGATTCAGTACTCTGTTAGGCAACTATTCCTCACATTACTATCATTTTAATAGATGCCATTATTGGATAACTGTATTTGAAATATCAAATGTTGAGAATGGGAAAAGAAGAAACTTATCTAACTTTTTTGAAAGTCATAATTAACTACATTTTATACCAGTTACACAATCCAGTAGCATGAGTTGCTTAATATTTTATGAGTAAGAGCACTAAATATAGCTGAAAGATTATGCTGGATTTCCAGTATATTGTCAATGCTCAGAATAATGCAATTTGTGAGGTTTATACAGATTTTCCCCACTATCCGAAGTGGAGAATTCCTGTGAAACCTTTCATAAACTGAAATGGCATAAAGGTAAGATTATTCCCTGTTTTCCAAAAGTTCATGTTAAGCCACTTTGGTTTTCCAAAAGACCTACATAAGTATCTGTTTTCTTTTCTTTTCTTTTCTTTTAAGATTTTATGTATCTGAGACAAAGAGAGCATACAAGCAGGAGGAAGGAACAGAGGGAGAGGGAGAAGCAGACCCCCTCCCTGCTGAACAGGAAGCCTAATGCAGGGCTTGATCACAGGACCTGGGATCATGACCCGAGTTGGAGGCAGATGCTTGACTGACTGAGCCACCCAGGTGTCCCAAGTATCTATTTTGGATAACCAAAAGAAACCTGGAAAGGATTATCACTTTTATATGAATAGCTATTACTGCACTAATGTAGGTCTTTTGTAAAAGCAAAGTGGTGTCACATGAACTTTCAGAAAGCAGGGGGTGCCTGTATCTTCCAAGATGACTTTAAATTCTGTGAAATATTATTTTTAAGTTGTTGCAACTAAGGTAGGTTTGAAATTGAAATTAATTTCAGAGTTCAAATACCTGTTTTTTAAGAATTCGTCTTCTGTCTGGGCCTCTAAAATATTTTACGCTGAACTACACTATTTTAATTTTATGGATTTTTGACGAGCGATTTTATTTCAGTACATAGATTTATAAGCTATAAGACTATGCATCTTGAAAAAAATATGTCCACTGGCCTATTTCATAATAATTTCTACTTTGCTCATCATGTCAGTTGTTATAATGAAAACCATCAGCTGATATGCAGCTTGAATCAGAGTGTTTTCTCTTAGGGTTTAAATTTTGATTATGCAATTAATTGGAAAACAAATTACAGTGGAAGCAATCTTGTGTTAAACCCAATAGTCTATTATTTTTTTAAATAAAGGTTCACATCCTGTTTGTAATCTGACATCATAATGGCCATATTTTGAACTTCTGTTGAAAACATGTGGAACTAATGCTCCACTCTTTTCTAAAAATAATATTACTCTTGAAAATAATGATACATAAACAAATATTGGATGAGTTTACAATGTGAAGATGTTTTGTCATTTCTCATAAAATAACACACCTGTTCTAGACAACAGATATAGATGAGCAAGCTAATTCTACCTCTGTAAGTTTGATTAATTCTGAGTATGATACACAAATAAAGTATGCAGTCATCATTACTAGAACCTAAATATGGGCTTGGAAGACCTCTTCCCTTTCTCCTGACTCACATTGGTGGACTTTTTCCTTTTTCCCTTCTTTCTGGCTGTAATTCACAAGCAAGAGGTGGCTCAGTCATTGTGTATCAATGAGACAACAAGCACTTACAAAGAATGACTGAACAGAAAGATCAAAGGACAGTAGATCTCCAATGATCTTGTAGAACTGGCATACCATCTTTCCTGTCATGCTTTCCCTTATCTAGCCTCGTCCTGCCACTTGAGCAGCCCTGGGCTTTCTTCCTTGTCATGCTCCTGCCTTCCTACTCTGAATATGAACTATTGATCCCACACTCTCGATGTATTTTGCTGCATGAAATAAAAAGGTATCAGAGAAAAAAAATTAAAAAGAATAAAAAATAAAAAAGAATTAAAGAAATCAATGCTATGGGGTGCCTGGGTGGCTCAGTTGGTCAAGAGTCCAAATCTTGGTTTTGGCTCAGATCATGATCTCAGGGTTGTGAGATCAAGCCCCATCTTCAAAGATTTTATGTATCTGATAAAATTGCCTGTTTCTAAATTGGTCTCGATGTGAGAGAAAAAGTATTCACTAACTTGTTTAAGAATTTTTGTTAGGGTTTTTGTTTCACATAGCCAAACTTATTGAGTTGATATACCTGTTTAATACATAGCTCTGGAACTAAGGTAGTGTTGAAGGTACAGCCTAATTTGGTGATGCTGCCAAAATATGGAGCATCATATTTTATGGGTGCATTTTTAAGGGTGGCAATTTTAAGGGTGCATATATAATTGGCTATTTTCAGGGTGCATATATAATTGTTAAGTGTTACATTACACTGCATATTTAGGTTACATTTTTTTTTCTATTACAATTCTCAGCTGTTTTTTTTTTTTTTTTACATGAATTACCATTCAGCTTAGTCTTCTTGTATATAAATATGATTTTTTATATTGAAAATACAAGGCACATCACAGGGGAGAACACGGGGCTTTTGGAGTCAAACGGACCTGAATTTTCAACCTACTTTGGTTTTTTTAAAAGATTTTATTTATTTATTTTGAGAGAGAGAGGGAGAGGACAAACAGGAGGAGAGCGGCAGACAGAGAAGAAGCAGGCTTCCCACTGAGCAAGGAGCCCAATGTGGGGCTCTATCCCAGGACCCTGAGATCATGACCTGAGTTGAAGGCAGATGCTTAACCAACTCAGACCCCAAATGCCCCTCAACTTAATTTTCTTATATTCTTTGGCCTTCATTTATTGTCATCTGTAAATAGGGTTAGCAACAATTCATTGACTTTTCATGAAAGAACAAAAGCTATACTGTAAACAGCAAATAGTAGGCCATTTTTAAAAAAGCAGGCATTTATTAGTCTTTAGGCAGGTTCTAGCCTACCAAGATCTTTGGGAATCTTAATTCTACTCTCTAATATACTATTGTCTCCCAACATCACATACCTTGATCATTTGATGTGAGTATTCCACAGGATTCTCCATCTAGATGTGATATTAGATGAATAATGAGTTATTGATAGCAACTTCTTAAACTTTAATATGCCTGTGAATTACCTGATTATCTTGTTAAAATGCGGTTTCTGATGCATGCGTTCAGGGTGGGACTGAGAATGTGCATTTTTACTAAGCCTCAAGGTACTAGCAGTCCATGAATTATACTTCGAATAATAGGGATATGGATAACTTTATAATTTGGGCCTTCCTATTTCAATTTGTGAAAAAGTTTTTTTAAAAAAATATTTATTTTGACTGTATGATCAGTCAAAATATTTATTTTGACTGTATGATCTATGCAGCTGGCAAAGCATGAATTAAGAATGAAATTCAATTTATCATTCTTGATAAAGACATGTGAAGAAATATAAAGTATATTAGAAAAAGCCAAAGGCTTTGGACCTGGGGAGTATGTATTTTAATATCCACTTTACTAACAATCTAAACTTGGCATGGTTATTTAACAAGCTAGTGAGGATTTAATGCTTGGCTGATCTAAATATTAAATAATAGTATCATGCTAAGAAGCAAA
Source organism: Nasua narica (assembly GCA_028533885.1). Lineage (NCBI taxonomy): Eukaryota > Metazoa > Chordata > Mammalia > Carnivora > Procyonidae > Nasua > Nasua narica. The sequence goes on along the minus strand of CM052800.1, from coordinate 31,834,209 downwards.
TAGTGTAGTGGCTGTTGCATATTAGAGACCTCACAACTACTACTTCCTTTCTCTCTTTTAAGCTGACATTATTTTCCTATCTATTTTATCTTCACTTTCTTTTATGAGTTTTCGGTTTCCTATTTATTATTTCACTCCTACTTTCTTTGGGTTTATTCTTTTTTCTTCCCCTTTGGGTTTATTCTTGTATTCTCTATCTACTACTGTGTAAGTTAAATACATAGCTTATTAATTTTTAGCCTTTCCTCTTTTCTAATAAAAGCATTTCATTGGACAGATTTCGCTCTAAATGCTATTTTGATATGCAATATTATTACTCATCTTTAAGTATTTTCTAAACATTTCAAGAAATTATTCTTGTTATTAATCACCAGTTTAATTGCCTCAGGGTCAGAAAATATGGTCAGATTATTGCGATAAGAAATCTGAAATTTTTTGATTTATTTATTTAGATTTATTTCTATCACGTATTTTGTTAATTATATGTGTGCCATTTTTTTTCTCCTCTAACATTGATTTTATTTTTAAAGATTGATTAATTTTTTGAGAGAGTGTGTGAGAGCTGGGGTGGAAGAGAGTGTGTGAGAGCTGGGGGAAGCAGAGGCAAAGGGAGGGAAGGAGATTCCCAGTTAAGCACAGAGCCTGACATGGGGCTTGATCTCACAACCCTGAGATCATGATCTGAGCCAAAACCAAGATTTGGACTCTTGACCAACTGAGCCACACAGGCACCCCATAGCATTGATTTTTTTTATTCTTTTTTATAGATTGCAATATACATACTCTGTTCTGTTTTTTTGTGTTTGCTCTAGTTATGTTAATATGAATATTTACTTGAATAAAGCATATGTTTAATCAATTGGGCATTTAAAAAATATACCATAAAAGTAGTCAGGGCTGTTTTTTTTTTTTTTTGCTAGTTATTACATATGCAGTATTTTCTCTTGTTTCATTTAGATTGCAAAATTGATTATTCTTTTCTGCAGTCTTTTACTAGAATATCTCAAATAAGTTTTCATTTAAAGAGAGATGGCAATACAGAGAATAATTTTCTCATAAAATATGTATAATAGGAATATAAGGTTTTTTCCTGATATCATGTTTGGAATTAGATTTAGTTTGAAAGGTGCTCTACATTTACTTTTATATTCCTACAATAAAAATCATGATTAGAAAGCAGGAACAGAAACTGTGTCTCTAATAAATACCAGACCTTTGGAGGACTATAATCTCTTCTAATTTACACATAAGTAGGAAAACTTAATTATAATCTAAAACAATGTGTAACTCTACACTCTATAGGTCATTTTAGACAACTCTGAATTTCCATTACATATTATAAATAGATTAGAGTCAGCTTTTTCTTTAATTACCCACTAAATTTTTATGCAAGAAGAAAGGAGCACACAATGGTTTGCTGTCTTACTTTAAATTTTTAGTAGAAATATTCTGGAGTTTCATTACTTGAGAATGCTGGTACATAGAAGAAGAACTTGTAGTGCTCGCTTCGGCAGCACATATACTAAGAAGAAGAACTTGTAGACGGTAAACCATGATAACATACCCACTTTTTAAAGAGAAATAGAAAGGGTGTTTCTTTGAAGATGAGACTGAGAAGATCCTTGCAAACATCTGTTCCACTGTTAGATAAGGATTTTAGCAGTGCATATCTTTAAGTGATATAGATATTTAGCTTTTTAATATTCTTTGTCACACTTCTTGAATTTTTTAAGCTTCCACAGCATGTATTCACGTCTGTAATGGGGAAAAAATGATACCTAACTAATCTACATTAAAATAAATTACAGTGATGTTTGTGTTTCCAACCTAGCTGCATGGCAATTTTCAAAGAGGCTTGGAATAATTAGTAGTTAGATTTTATTGCCACTGAAAACTTGAAATTAATTTGTTTGCAACTATATGTATTTTATCACGTTTTCACCTTTGCAGTCTGTCTATTTACATGAGATAAATGGCTTTTTCAAAGGTTTCATTCACTCATTACTTCATTTGCTGTCATTTAATTAATATTTATTTCATGTTTAACTTCTATGCTGTCATTCTGTTCTTTTGACTCTAAGGAGGGTTATCCAAATTAGAAATATTGTCACCTGTCTTTAAGAAGGTAGCATTTTGTCACTTAGATACAGACCCAGTGGGTATGAACTTTAAACTGAAAGCTATTCTCAGTACTTTAAAAAAAGTTCCGTCAGTTGAGGGAGTTTGTTTCACACTGTGACTGTCAGGATGACTATCAGGAAGCAAGTTATAGGTAAGTTCTGCAGGGAGCTATTTCCTATTGTTTCTGTGGGCCTGTCAGCTCTTCCCCTGAGGTGATTTTAATATGTATTTATACTTACTGCTGCAAAAACAAAGAATGTAGGAAAAGTCACGGTGGTGATGGCATTTTCCCTCCCTCCCCCCAATTCATTTTAGTTAATTTTATCTTACAAAAAAATAAAGAGGAGGGCAGCTCATTAGTGTGTGGGCATTCTGTGAGGAGAAGTAGAGACTGCCATTTCCTGCAGGAATCTGGATCCATTTTGGGTCACATGTATAATTGAAACATGGCATTTTCTAATTCCCAAACCAAGGAAGCCCTGGCAGACTAGTTGTGGGAAATGAAGGAGGGTCTTCAGTGTTAGTGGACCTGGAAGGACTATAGTGAGTCCTCTTCGGAGCACAGAAAGAGAAAGAAAAACTTGGGATCCAGCATCCTTTAGTTATTTCTGCAGCATCTTTTTGTATATATTCTTGTATACATATCTTCTTGTGTGTATTTTCCATTACAACTTCCATTTCTGTTTTCTTGAATACTGACATACTCTGTACCAGATACGGTTCCTTGTGAAAGGAAAGAGATAAATTAGATGGTTGTTGACTCCACCAAGTTTTGTCTAGTGCAGGCATAGATATGGATACACCAATTTTCATATGTTCAATAAAAGGGTGTTGGATCCACTGTGTACTTTTAAAGCCAGGACAGACTTGTAATTACCAGAGGTAAAATTCCATGCAGAACCATAGGTATTTGCAGAAATATTCAGAAGTATTAGAAAGGCATTGCTTTTCTTAGAAAGGGTTGTGTCACATGGATGTCTTCAATTTATCATGGAGGATTGTTTACATATAAATAATAAACATTTTCTCTTGGACTTTAAGGAGTCTAAGACATACTACATTTCTCCTTGGTATCTTGGAAAGCGCTTTCTGGGGAGAAGCAGGTATACTATTACACTTACATATTAATAATAAACACAATCTTTATTCAAGATGCTTCTATGATAACAATATGGGGGCATTACAGTTTTCAATTAAAAACTCATGTTTTGAGAGCAGTATTAGATTCACAGCAAAACTGAGGGAAAAGTTACAGGTTTCCCATCAACTCCCACCCCAATACATGCAAACCTCCCCCACTATCCACATCCTCCACTGAAGCAGTGATTTGTTGCAAATGAACCAATATTGACACATCTTATCACCCAGAGTCGATACTTTACATTGTAGGTCACTTAGTGTTCTACATTCTTTAGGTTTTGAAAAAATGAATAATGGTATGTTCCCTTCATGATGGTATCATACAGAATATTTCCACTGCCCTAAAAATCCTCTGTGCTCCACCTATTCACTCCTCCCTCCCCAAACTTCCAGCAATGACTGATCTTTTTTACTGTCTCCATAGTTTTACTTGTTCCACAAAGTCGTATAATTGGAATCATATAGTACATAGCTTTTTCAGATGGCTTCTCTTACTTAATAATATGCATTTAAAATTCCTTAGTATAGTTTCACAACTTGCTAGCTTATTTCTTTTAGTGCCAAATAATATATTCCATTATTTGACGTAACACAGCTTATTTATTCATTCATCTACGGAGGGATGTCTTGGTTGCTTTCCAGTTTTAGCCATTATGGAAAAGTTGCTATAAATATCTCTGTGCAGGTTTTGTGTGGACCTAAGTTTTCAACTCCATTGACTAAATTCCAAGAGTTTGATTGTTGGATGATATGGTAAGAGTATGTTTAATTTTGTAAGGAACCACCAAACTGTCTTTCAGAGTGGCTCCACCACTTTTCATTCCGGCCAGCAATGAATGAGAATTCCTGTTGCTCCACATACTCACCAGCAGTTGGTGTTGTCAGTGTTTGAGATTTTGGTCATCTTAATAGGGGACATTATTTTTTTAAAGATGTGTTAAAGTACAGGGTAATGGTAAATTAGTGTTTGCCTTATAAAAATGAAACAAAAAATATATACTATATCTTTCTGATCCTAAATTGCTGTTTAATTAATAGTTTACCAGAGGAAAAAAAGATAGAAGGATATTATATTAAATGAAGACATCTATTTAAATACAAAAAATGTGCATCTTAGAAATAAGGAATCGTTATGGACATTGGGGAGGGTATGTGCTATGGCAAATGCTGTGAAATGTGTAAGCCTGATGATTCACAGACCTGTACCCTGGGGTAAATAATACATTATATGTTAATAAAAAAATTTAAAAAAAAAAAGAAAAAAAAAGAAAAAATACGTATGTGTGTTATCACTCAGAAAAAAAAAAGAAATAAGGAATCGTGTTATGTAAAAAAAAAAAACCAAAACTGAAGGCACAAAAGCAATAAAAAATGTAACCATTTGCAATGTAAATTGAAATTTTAGATGGCTATATTATTTGTATAATTGTGTTGGAAAATTACTATTAGGCCACTTTAATTTAATTTGTTTTGTTTACTGCATTATACCTATTTGTGAAATGCTTTTGGTTTTCCTGTATTATTTTGAATTATATTTCAACTTAGGACTCCACATTAGTAGCATGCTTTATGTGTGTTAGTGTTTCAGTTGAATTATTGAATGCTTTATTTGGGCTTTTAGATCAACCCAGTGCTTAGCACATAGATATGCCAAAAATATTTGTGAAATTACACTGCTGCAGTAGCATTAAATATACTCTTTAAGATATGTAGTGTTAATTTGGAGAACCTAATGTAGTATGTCTCACTGATGTCAAAGAAAATGGAAAGAGACCATTCTCCACTATCTAATGGACTATTTCAGATTATGTTTCACATAACTTGGACTGGGTGACCCTGCAGATAGAAAAATCTTTGGGTTTTCATTCTTAGTGAAATTTTTAGAAGTAACTTGTATCCTTTAATTTTAGCTTATCACTGTGGAAAATATTTTTTTTAATTTTTAGAAAATCATAGAAACTAAAGACTGAAAAAAAAAACACCCAGTTTTCTGATGTCTTTATGAGAATTCAGGGAAAAAAATACCAGTGGGACTTATGTGATATGATTCATCACTATGTTAACAAAGGAGTTAAGTAATTTTGTGAACATGTTAAAGTCAACAAAATCATATGCGGATTATATTAGTATCTGAGATGTTCTTTTTTAACAAGTAGAACTGTTTTGTAAATTATGATGTTCCATAAGTCATTAATATAAAGATTGAAACTTATTATAATAGCATTAATGATTTTTTAATCCCTAAACCTGCTCACAAATGGCTAATTAACCCATGTGGATAAGAGTTGGGGATCAAACTAAGAGAAAATCATTACTGATGGTCAGGCAGTTAAGGAGGGAGTGGGTAGGTTAGTTTCAATTATCTGGAGATTTACACAATTTTAAAGTTATCCACTTTTAAATTAAGAACTAAATATTTAAAAAAATAAAAACTGTTAAAATTGAATTAATAATTAGTGACTCACCAATATTAATAATTATACATCAAAATAAAGGAAAGGTAATGCATATATGAAAATCTAAGAAGTGTAAATATACTCAGCTACAAATAAAATATATATATTTATCTGCAATAGTTAAAAAATTTAAGTTTTCTCTTTGCTTTCTTTCCCTATCCCAGAAAGTCAATTAAATAAGAATGAGTTCAAAAGACCTGACAGGAGGGCTTTCCTGGGCCTCATATATAATAACTATTGAGCCTAAGCCAAAGCTAAGATTGCCAGCATCTTAGTTCTAGAAGGCCCCATTAGAGAATATGTATACGGCCTTCTAGTTTTTCAGTCTCAGTTAGCCTTTTATCCCCCCTCTTGTCCGAGAGCATTCTGTCTCACCCTTTCCCTAGTTCTGGGGTGTTTTTTTTTTACTGAGTTCTCTTGGCATTAAGATTCAGTGGACAAATGTTTCAGGATTTTGCTTGAGAAAAGTGGAGTCTTAAACATGAAGGGTGCTGGTTTCTCATTCTGCTTTTAACAAACCAGCTCCACTTTCATCTGTTCTGTATTTTGGGCCTGGCATAAGATTAAGTTAGGGAAGCAAGTCCAACTTAAACGAAAACGTAAGTTCGAAAACTTGTGCACAAATTGATATATAGGATGTTATGGAGGATCAGAGTTCTTCTGTTCTATTGATGATGGTGTTTGGTAGGAACCCAAGTAAAACCTCAGGGGCACATTGTCAAGAAAATCAGGCCTCATCAGGGAATTGTTTATCAGCATTCATGACTAGGTGCTCTAGATCCCATTGAGTCAATGCTTTTAGAAATCAAAAGCACATAATCTCACCAGTTTCCATGGTGCTGAAGGGTGATAAGGAAATGAATTTGAACTAAATGCCATGAGGAAAGAATAGATTTTCTTTTAAGAAAATATTTTCTGGGGCGCCTGGGTGGCTCAGTTGGTTAAGCTGCTGCCTTCGGCTCAGGTCATGATCTCGGAGTTCTGGGATCAAGCTCCACATCAGGCTCTCTGCTCAGCAGGGAGCCTGCTTCCTCCTCTCTCTCCGCCTGCCTCTCTGCCTGCTTGTGATCTCTCTCTCTGTATCAAATAAATAAATAAAATCTTTAAAAAAAAAAAAAGAAAATATTTTCTCATAACCATGAGAAAATCTGGTTTTGATTTATAAAACCCTTAGTCAGAATGTGCTCCTGTATCATGATCTTGTCAGTACTTTGGTGGCTCGTAGGTATCAGTGAGCAAGTGAGACATATAAAATCTACTAAACTAAGTGTCAGACTGGTTTCCGTCTTTCCTATATTCCCACAGGACTGCAGGGATCCAAATATACTAGGTTGAGGGATGTCAGTAGGAGTTATGTGATTGTTTATTTTTTCCCCCTCTATTAAGTCAAATCATTTCTGTGATTTATCTCCACAATCACATGATATCATTTACATCATAACTTTTCTAAAAATCAGCTTCACTAAACTATGGCCAGCCATGAGCATTATACCTTGTCAAATTTTAAGCAAAAATGCATTTCACTGTATTAATTTAAATTCTTACTGTTAATCATGTTAAATTTTTATTTCTTTTTTTTTTAAGATTTTATGTATTTATTTGACAGACAGAGAGAGATCACAAGTAGGCAGAGAGGCTGGCAGAGAGAGAGGGGGAAGCAGGCTCCCTGCTGAACAGGGAGCCCAATGCGGGATTCGATCCCAGGACCCTGAGACCATGACCTGAGTTGAAGGCAGAGGCTTTAACCCACTGAGCCACCCAGGCACCCCAATCATGTTAAATTTTTTGTATTGATACCTAAGTTAATAAAACAAAATGTTGATGAAGATTGTTGAACAAAATGAATACATGGACTTATCTTATTCTCAATGCAATAATTGTTTTCACATTTCTGATAAAGGAATTCTGTTTGGTTGGCTTTCCACAAGGTGTTTGAGAATATTTTCATCATTGATCCTGTTGTTTAACCCCAAAATGCTGAAAGAATTTTTAAGTGGCTCTCTCTGATACTTTTAACAGTGTATTCCATTTCAGGGCAGTGTTAAAGGGTTCGTAGTTATTTTTCTTTTCTTTCTATCATCAAACAATTGTTTAAAATACTATCAACCCACCTCAAAAAAAAAAAGTTCCCTCCAAAAAAAAATCAAAGCCTGGAAACCTAGCATATGAAGTAATAAATATCATTTGCTTTTTTCTGACATTTTCTTATATGAATCAGATTTCTTTATGTCCTCTGTGTTCTAGTATCCACACTTGAATCTATAAATACTTATGATTGTTTGCCCACATTTAACATAAATCAAGATGCAGAACTGAGTTCAAAATCTTGGGAGCAGTTAAGGTTAATATTGTCTAATAAGTATGGGGAATAAATTAATCTGGTTTTAATTTGGGCAAGTTGAACATTTCTTTTGATAATAATTTGAGCTTAGTAATTTGGTAGATTATTTTTTAGTAGTTTTTTTGGTAGATTATATTTGATAACTTTGGCTGAATGGGGAAAACTCATCAACTAAGAAAAAATGTTCTTAAAATAATTTTCAAAAGAAAATTATATAGAAAAAATCAAATAAAAAACTGATGTTAGTTTTTATAATAATTCTATGCTTAGATAAGATTGCCATCTGTTCAGATTTTTTTTTTTTCTTTAACTAGCTGAAAATTTATTTATATTTTCTCTGGGGTATTTTATCAATAGTTCTTAATAATCTACAATGATTTTATAATCTTTTAATAATTATAAATTTGTTTACAAGGAGGCTTGAATAGGACTTCAACCATAGGAGCTGCAGAAAAATACTTCCCATTGTTCTTGTGTAAACATTGCAAAAAAATCAGTTGAACCACTTTAGAATTAAAAATTACGCTTTTTAAAAAATTTTATTTGCAAATGACTGGTATTTATTCTTTTTAATACTTTTATTTTTATTTTTAAATCAGACAGAAAGTGAGCACAAGGAGGGGGAGTGACAGGCAGAGGGAGAAGCAGGTTCTCCGCTGACGAAGAAGTCCCCCTGATATGGGACTCGATCCCAGGACCCTAGGATCATGACCTGAGTCGAAGGTAGCCACTTAACAGGCTGAGCCACCCAGGCGCAGGTATTTCTAAGATAAAATCGAATCCTCTGAAAAATTCCTGTAATTGGAAAATGTAGGCCCTCTCAGGTTGAAGAATTATTAATGAAGACTAAATTTTACTTGATACTTCTTGGATTTTCTCCCCTGATAAACCTAATTCTGACAACTAGTCATTAAAGAAAAATACACATCACAGTCTAATTATATTTGAATAATGCATAGGTGGGATCTGTTTTGTTTTATCCTAGAATAATTATACCAACTTTGTAGTCTCACTTTTATTTTATTTTTCTTTTTACTATAGCCTATGATTACTTATGGAGAAGTGATTCCATTAATATATTATGAGAGATTACTACTGAGGTGTATTGCCCCATATAATATTAATATTACTATACTATATTAATATAGCATCACAATAATATATAATTCTAACATTAAGTTAACAAATATTATACAGTATATAATATTGTATATATTTATAAATGATGTGTATGTATGTATGAATTGGAAACAGCAATTCAGAGAGCATTTTTTGTATATCAACTTGTTTGAAGCTCACAACAGTCTGTGAGAGAAATAGTATTTTTATTTGATAGGTGGCAATTCTGAAGATATTCGGACAACAGTAAATAAGTCTAAAACACAGACAATACAGACTTTTAAACTGTATTATTTTTTAAAGTATACTTAAATATTTTTAAATAATATATACTCAAAAGAAAAATTCAAAGACTCAAAATCTGAATTCCCAACAATAATCATTACCCCTCTTCTCTGAATGCATTCCATCTACATCTCTCAATATATATGCAGAAAGTGAGAGGTAAAGTTAGATGGCCAGTCAGGAAGAAATGACTTTTATAAATGGGATGATACAAGCTCATATAAAGATAGAAAACATTGACTTAATTTTTACTTTAATGTAACTGAAATAAAAGGAACTGAGATAAAGCTGAAGGAATTGGTGAACTTGAATGTTTCTTCATAAAGAGAAAAGCTTACCTCTAAATTTAAGAAAAAGGCCATGACCACAGGTGCTTGGCATTAATATGTTTTTGACTATTTGAAATATGCAAAGTATCCACAGACTCCCTGCTAGGAGAAAAGAGGAAATTATCACCTTAAAAACCCACACTTGCTTAATTTTTATGTTTAAGCAGATTCAGTACTCATCATTGGGTATTTTTTGATTTATCACTCTTTTTCATTTATTGAGTTTTCTGATTTATCTCTTGGTTGGCTAGATTTCATTGTTGGTTTGTACGTCTATGTGTTTAAAAAAAAATAATAACTCCCGTGAGCTAAATTGCCTATTCCTTTGCATAGTTGCCTGTGTCAATCTATTGATTATAGATGAAGGATCAATTGGCTGAATATACAATTTTTGATTTATATTTTCATATTAGAACTGTTCAGTCATTTCTCAACTATCTCCTAATGTTAATTATGTTCAAGTCATAAGTACCTTTTACATAAAAAAGGATTAGAAATATATTCCTAATATGCTTTAACATTTTCTTTAGCACATGGGCTTGAAGATACCAAGGATATTTGACCTGCTGAAGAAAAACAAGGGACACATAATAATTATTCAACTAAAGAGCTATTAACAAGAAGAAAACTCTTATCCCATTTAATGTGGGCCAAGTGTCCTTTTTCTTGCTTTCATAGTATTCTGTACTTTCTTTTAAAGTACTATTTATGAAGTTGTTTTATAATTGCCTGCATACAGATCTAGACTGTGAATTCCTTGAGTACAGAAACATAATAAGCACTTGATAAACATTTTTTGATTTAGAAGGATTAAGTTTGATAAACATTTTTTGATTTAGAAGGATTAAGTTTATCTGCTATTGATTCATAGTGACTGCCAAGAGTACTGTGTTGAGAGTGATTCTGAAGCCACTGCTGCATCAGCAGGAAAGGGCACATTGATCAATTAGCAATGTCTGCTCTTAGCAGAAGAATGAAAAGTGGTGCTGAAAGTGACAAATACTGTTCATCTTAGATTAGATGTTATTTGTTTATCACAGATGGCAGAACCAGGACTATTAGATAAATACCCCAGGAAGTAGATTTTGGCTCCATATAAGGAAAAGTGTCTTAATGATTAGATAAATCTGAAAGTTGAGTTCAGTTCTGTAGTCATTGGGGTAGGTGAGTTTCTTTTCCCTGGAATTGTTAGCATATAGAGTAGCCAAGTATATTAGCAATATTAAACATCATAGACACTTACCACTCAATGATTCTAACTTTATAGGATAGAGTTTATCTAATGACAAATATGTGGGTAAGGAATTGATTTAATAGCAGAGAAAGCATTGTTAGGTATATGAAATAACTTTTAAAATCTCAAATCTCTTTTTATTGAACTTATGCAATTTATATGATTTAAGTCTATAGAATATTTAAGTGAGAGTTAATAGTCTTTGGGTCTTATGTTTGAAGATGCCTTAAAACAATACTAAGTGAATATTTCTTGACTTAGTAAATTATACCATCTACCAGGTTGCTTAAGCTAAGAACCTCTTTCCCTCACCTTCCTGAAGCCAGTTCATCAACAAGCCTTGTGGTGTCCACTCCAATCTTGAATCTGCCCTCTTCTTTCCATCTCTACTCTCATCATCATCTCTCCCTGGTCTACTGAAATGCCTCTTCTGTGATACCTGTGTTATAGCCTTGCTCCTATACCATTTATCCTCTTCTGCGAGCAGTTCTCTTTCTTAAAACATAGATCAGAATATGTTGCTTTCCTACTTAAAATATTCTGAGTTTCCTATCACAATAACATAAAATCCAGGCTTTCTATATTTACCTAAAAATCTCTACAAGAATTTATCTCTGGCCTTTCTTTCTGATACCTGCTCTGGTGTTTCTTCATCCACATGCCCAGCCACTCTGGGCTTTTTATCTGTTAAGAGACTATTGCATTATTATAAGTGAGAAACAAGATGGTAGTATAGGATATGATGAGAAGTATTCAATTATGGATGCATTTTGAAGATAGAGCTGACAGCAATCCTTAACAGATGTATCATGGCAGAAAGAGGATTTAAGGAGGTTTCCAAGGTTTTTGGCCTGAACAACTGGAAAGATAGAATTGAGATCAATTAAAATGGGAAGGGTTATGTTTGGGGTATATTTGGAAGAGAAGATTAGGAGTTCAATTTTGGAGATGTTGAATTTGAAATGTCTAGGAGTTGGATATTATGAGCCTGGAGTTGCAAAGAGAGATCTGGGATTAGATAAAATTCTGTGTTGTTGGAATGTACTTGTTACTTCAAGTCATGAGACATCCTACATTTACCAAAGGAATGAAAATGGACAAAAAATGAAAAAAGGCCAAAAATGGGGAGAGGCCAAGAGCTGGGAGCACTAGAATCTTAGAAACTTTAGAAAAAGAGTAGAAATCTGCAGAGTAGACTGGAAAGCAGTTAGGAGGAAAACCAGGAGAATGTGGTGTTGAAAAGTCTAAGGAAGAATATGTAACAAGAAATGAGAAAGATTAGCCATGTCAAATGGTAAGATGAGGGCTGGGAATTGATCACTGGATATCAACAAGTACATTCTTGATGACCTTGACAAGAGCAGTTTGGGTGTAGTGGTGGAAGTGAAAATTTGAGTGAGTTAGGAGGAGAGGAATTGGAGACAGCAAATATAAACATCTTTGTCGAAGAACTTTGCTACAGGTAAATAGATGATGTGGGTTGTGGATGGAGTAGGAAATGGAGTAGAGTGTTCCATTTTAATGATTTTTTTTTATTTATTTATTAGAGAGAGAGACTGAAAATGAAAGGGGAGAAGGTCGGAGGGAGAAGCAGACTTCCCACAGAGCCGGGAGCCCGATATGGGACTCCATCCCGGGACTCCGGGATCATGACCCAAACCGAAGGCAGTCGCCCAACCAACTGAGCCACCCAGGCGCCCTAGATTGTTTCATTTTAGTGGGGAAGAGTTGCATCACATTTATATTTTTTGTGTTGATAGAAATACACACTTAGAAGGCAAAAAGTTGATGATGAAGAAGAGAGATGACAAATGCTTGAGCGAGGTATGTGAGTATATGAGAGAGAGAATATGATTTACTATACCAGAAAAGAGAATGGCTTTAGACAGAGCAGTCACAGGAAGGAGGAGAAAGTGGGTGCAGTTACTCCCAAGTGGGTAAATATGAAATGGTGTGGAAATCTATGGAAGTCTTTTTTTTTTCCAGTTTTTTTTTTTCTTCAGAGAATTAGAAAGCAAACCTATTAGCTGACAGAAAGTCTCAATTTTCTCTTCAGTTTAATGGGAGGATTTCAGAAAGTACTAAATGAGAAAAAGTAGCAGAAAATTGTTGTACAAACTCAATTCCAATATATAGCTGTCCATAATATCTTTAATGGTTATCTCTCTAGTCTTATATTAAATGGAAAACTTTAAGTAATATGATATTCTTTCATTGCTATAAAATAAAAAAATGTCAAAATTGCTTGAATTGTGAAATTTAAGTGTTGAAATGATTGACCAGTAAAAAAAAATTGCTTTTCATAACAGGTTCTATCAAATACTCCCAGACTAAAAATATCTTTGTTTCTTGAATTCCAGCAAGTACCCTGGAACTCTTATTTCTAACCATCTGGCATTATTTCCTTACTAGATAAAGAGAGTAATCACTCCTCTCTATAATAAAGATTTAGAAATTGATTTGTCTCTTGGCATATATGTGAAGTTTTGTCAGAAATATATTTACTTTTTCTTTGGTTTTCATAGATTTTTTTTTCAAGCTTGTGCAATTTACTTAAAGAAAAAGAATCATTAATCATTTTGTTTTCTCAGGTTCTCTATGAATCATATAATTTAAAAAATTAGACCCCTCTATTTCAATGTGCTGTGATAAAAATATTTTCACTTCAGTTTAGCTGCATAGCTTCTTCATTCTTATATTTGAATTGATCATGACTGACTTTCAGATTTGTTAAAAATAAAAACTGAAGGCATTATGATGAATCTGGTATTGAAAATTTGTTTGTATGTTTCCACTTACATCTCTCCCTGAGAAGCAGAGATGTAATTGATAGACTACTTCGTTTTAATTTGTGTGCTAATCAGTGTTTGTCTCTAATTTTTTGTTGTGCTAAAAAGAAAACTAAAAAACATAAAGGCATTTTTTTACAAAAAAAAAAGATCTTTATTTTTTCTTACAAAGGAGTCAACACATTTGATTGCCAGATAAAAAACACAAATTCTGTTTTATTTGCTTACAATTTTTCCCCTCTTAGAGATATCTTCACTTACATGATCAGCTGGAAAGCTCAAAAGAACCGTAGTTCATCAGGATTTTTTTTATCCTATGCCTCAAAATCACTATGCAATTCTATAGCATATTATAGTATCTGGTTCATGTTAGCTATGGCTTCAATATTTGGTATTTTATTGTACTGTGATTCTTTGAATATTGCTAATTATTGTTTAATTGTAGTAGTACATTAATCCTGAGCTGTTACCATGATTTCTCAGTAATTCAGATGAGTTCATATTTGCTATATGAAATGCAAGACAGTAGTCCCAAATATGCTTGATATTTGTTAAGAGATGAGATACTTTTCTGAGTGCGTGAGGACTCAGAAGGATTAAGCTATGGTATGGGAAGCCCTATGTAGTTAAGCAAGTCAGAATTTACTCCACTGTTTTGGAATTACTTTAATTACTTTTCATTCTTTTTGGACAATTTTTCTGCATGCTATTTATCCTCAGATAAATAGAATATTTATCTATTTATTTTAAAAATATTTTAGAATATTTTTAGAATATCCTATTGGGGATGGCTGTTTCAAATGTGTTAGCCCAGCACGTTCATTATACAGATAGGGAGGGCAAGCCTCGAAAAGCAAAGGACGTCTACTTCTAACTCTTTTATGGTAAAGGATTACTCCCATTATTGATAGTGTTTAATACCAGTGCTGTGCTATTAAAGTTGTCCAGTCTTGGTGCAAAGTTCTTTATAGCTGCTTTCAATCTTTTCTCTGCTGGTACATTTTTAAGACTAATTTCTACTAGGATTCTGGGCTAATTAAATGATAGTGGAAAAGCATTTTCCATCATTACCATTGGAACAGGACCAGTAAATCACGAAAGGTACAAATTGGGAACTCTGTCTTAGTATCATTAGACAGAAGAAGGCACACAGAAAATTCTTATCAGTCAAACCCCAGTATTTAATGATTGTACACATTAGTTTTTCAGAGTAGTGCCGCAGAGAAGTTGCTGGAAGAAGCTATCTCTGCAACTTGAATCATTTGTAGTTTAACATGTGGAAGGAAGAGAGAAGGATACATATTTCTTCTAAATCTAAGTAGGAAAATAAGTATTTTTTATAGAATGGAAACCATTGGCATGCATTCTATATGAAAGAACAACTGTAAATTTAACTCTGTCTCAATCAATAAATATTCAACAACTAGGAATAGGGATATGATCAACATTGGTTCACTTTGGTGCAGATACCTGGAAACAGTTTCACAAATTGACTGAATTTAGTAGAATTTTGAAGGGGGCGGGTCATGTAGTACAGTGGAAATAACATTAAATGCGAACCCCTTGTGCAAATCCTCCCTAGTCCCAATTAAGCTGTGCCACTTTAGGCAAATTACTTAACTTCTCTTATCTTCAATTTACTCATATTTTTAAAGATTTATTTATTTATTTTAGAGAGAGTGAGAGAGAAAGAATGTATGAGCGGGGAGGGAGGGTGGAAGAGGGAGAGAATCTCAAGAAGACTTCCTGCTGAGTGCAGAGGGCTTGATCTCATGACCCTGACCTCATGACCTGAGCCCAAGTCCCAAGTCGAGAGTTGGATGTTCAACTCACTAAGCCACCCAGATGCCCAAACAATTTACTCATTTTTAAAACACCATAGTTAGATTAGGTAAATTTGAACTTCATAGCTCTGAACTCTCATCCTTACAAAAATGACAGTTTTCTTGGAGAAAGAGAAAAAATTCATCTATACTCTAAGTTACCTATTTGGAGAGAGATACCATCTTACTTTCCACATTACTCCTAATGAATCACTGCAACCATACTACCTTGATCTCACAATTTAAACTTGATAGTACTTATATGATGCATGTAAGCCAAAAGAATCCAAGAAGGAGACCAAGAGCACTATCTCATTAGTATGGGGCAAGGATTTCATCTGGATTTGGTAGATGTTATGAGATCATAATGGAAGAAATGTATGTAGCACAGTGAAAGTTTCAGAGAATATAAACAGAGAACCATTATTATTCTGGCCAGTTAGGAGGACAGCTGCATATTAGGAAATGCATCTGTCCCTTTCTAGAGTTTGATTCCTTGTGATAGTCTCCTTTGCCCAGGGTTACCAGTGAGGGAAAGCTTACAATGGAAGTTTGGAATCCATCCTCACTCCAGAGCATCCCATTTGTTTTCTTGACCCTCAGTAGTAAGACTAGTAATTACCATCATTGATATCTGAAGAAATGGTGCTACTCTTGACAGTGATGGAAAAGCTGAGTGTTTGGGGAGAAGGGAAGATAACTTCAATTTCTTTAAACCTGTATTAAGCCGCTCTAGGTAAAGATGCTCCAAGGCTAGCAGTATAAGTTGTCTATTGCCCTGTGGCTCCCACCTGTTTAAAGAGACTTCTAAGATTGTCTTGTACCATTGCATTGGTGGAGAAAATTCATGGCTTTCTCTGGTTAACATAATCCTACTATAGATGTGCTTTGGCTTCAACAGTGTCTTTGAAATTTCTTAGTTCTTCAGAAATGTAAGAGAAATCTCTTTCCTCAGCAATTCCTCACCACTAGAAATTTTGTACATCAGGAATTAGAAAAGTTTCACGTAGAAATTTGTTATGGTAGCACTAGAATTTGAATATGCCTCGACCACTTCTGTTTTACAGATAAAACTGAGGCTTAAAGTCAAGGACAGTGCATCCTAGGTCACATAGCTGAGGTAACCCAGGAATGTTTGATCCCAAAGGCCATGCTCTTTCCACTAGTCAGTACCTACCCTGACAGATTCTAAGAGGGAGGCTTCTCCATTTTAAGAGTACAAGGAACAAGAATAGAGAGCAGAGTCTAGCAGTGAGCTGCAACCTACCAACAAAGAAAGCATTGGGGATGGCATGAAGAAGGTTTTGGTAGCAAGGGGAGTCTGTCATCTCCACAACTAAAATGGAGACAGAGTGGTCGACTCTCTGAGTTACGGTTGAGAGCTCAGAAAGGATGAGAATAGAGATGAGGCCTTGGATTGGCTCTGAAACCGATCATTGTTACTCTCGTCATTTCTGATTTCAGACCTTTTCATTTTTTTAACCTGACTGCAATTGATCAATATGGGTGTGATAGGTTTTCCAACTCCAAAAGAATTTTAAAGTATGTTTGGATGACTTCCCAGGATGAACCCAGAGAGCCAATGGCTATTGACTATTTCCTCTACAGTTCCGAAACTATTTCCCCATCACCTCTATAAATATGCTGCCCCTTCACTTTTCACATTTGCCCTTGTAATCAATGTGAAACTAATTACTATTATACCCTATCGATAGTCTGACTTTTTAATAAAAAATTCTAAAATAAAAAGCACTTCACAGCTATCTTTCTTTTTCTACCGTAAGAATGAAAAGAAAGTGAGCTTAGTAAAGGAAAAATGTGGGAAAAAGGAAGAAACCCTGACACTTACTGTGGATATATTGAGAGGAGAATACAGAATAATTACAGAACATATACAGAATATTCTGTGACTAATACAGAATACATCATCATTTGTAAATGATTCAGTATTGATTGATATATACAATTATTATATGTTTGTATTTTTCTCCAATATTCCCACATATTACTTCCCCAATGGACTTGACTTAGTTTACATTCATGTCTGTGTAAAAACACTGCTATAAGTCAAACATTTGAAGACAGAAGATCTTAGAAACCTTAAGTAATGAAAAACAAAGAGAAGGCAATGGGTCTCCAGAAATTAAGTCTAAAGGGAGCTATTATGACTGAGCACATTCCTTGGCTTTAAGATTTCTAGAAGAAGGGGCGCCTGGGTGGCTCAGTTGGTTGGGCAACTGCCTTCGGCTCAGGTCATGGTCCCAGAGTCCCAGGATCAAGTTCCGGGATCGAGTCCCACATCGGGCTCCCTGCTCAGAGGGCAGTCTGCTTCTCCCTCTGACTTCTCCCCTCTCATGCTCGCTTTCTCTCTCTCTCTCAAATAAACAAAGAAAATCTTTAAAAAAAAATATTTCTAGAAGAAGAGGCAATAGGAGAATATTTAAATATCTGTGGTTTTACCTTTCTGTATAAATTCTTGCTTTTACCAGATAGTGAGCTCCTTTAGGAATTGAATAAAATTTGTGTAAGTATATAACGGTGTAGTAAGAACCCAGATTTTAGAGTCAGGAATATCTTAGTCCAAAGTCCTGTTCCAGATATGAAACCATAAAATTCCTAGAAGAAAACACAAGTAATAATTTCTTTGACATTGGCCTTGGCAACATTTTTCTAAATATGTCTCTTTGGGCAAAGGAAACAAAAGCCAAAAAAGCTATTGGTACTACACCAAAATAAAAAGCTTTTGCCCAGCTAAGGGAACCATCAGTGAAACAAAAGGTAACATACTGAATAGGAGAAGGTATTTACAAATGATATATCTAATAAGGGGTTAATATCCAAAATATATAAAGAATGTATACAACTAAACACCAAACAAAAACCAAAAACCCAAATAATCCAATTAAAAGTGGACCGAGCACCCGAATAGACATTTTCCAAAGAAGACATAAAGATGACCAAGAGACACATGAAAAGATGCTCAACATCACTAATCATCATGGAATGCAAAGCAAAACCAAAATGAGATATCCCTGTACACCTGTCAAGTGGCTAGAATAAAAAAAAAAAAAAGAAATAATAAGTGTTGGCAAGAATATGGGGAAAAGGGAACCATCACGCACCGTCGGCAGGAATCCAAATTGGTACAGTTATTGTGGAAAATAGTATGGAGGTTTCTAAAAAAATGATCCAGTAATTCTGCTACTGGGCATTTACCCAAAAAATATGAAAACACTAATTCAAAAAGATATATGCACCCCTATGTTTATTTTAGCATTATTTATAACAGCCAAATTATGAAAGTTAGGATTTTTTAATTCTCATATTAGAGATAAGGAAACTTAACCTCTGGCCTAAAATCACAAAGACATAATTAGTTTGGACTGGGATCTGGACCTAAGTACTCTGTTTCAATGGCATACCTAGAGTATTTAAAGCATCGATATAGATCACTTTTTTAACATCTCATTCTCTGTCTGACAAAATTATTTTCAGTAAGATTCCTATAATAATAACAGTCCTTTTCTCAATTCACTCATTTTAAGACAATTAAATTTCTGGAAAGAACAGTAAATTTGAACTTTTTTTAAAATTCAGTAGTTAATGTATGAAATAAAATGTGCACTTACCAAACAAAAATGTGACACAGAGAGAAATTCACCTGTTGTTAAGACAGGTGGTCACATAGAATTCAAATAACTCAAGTTTGATTTCTCATTTTTATAATTATTGTGCCATTACTATTTATTTGAATTTCTGTGTAAACTAAGGAATTATGTGTTATCACTGGGGTAAAGCCACAAAATGTGTCCTAAGAAAGTTTGAACAACTCTGCATCCTTGGGAACTCATTTTTTTTTTAAGATTTTATTTATTTATTTGACAGAGAGAAAGAGATCACAAGTAGGCAGAGAGGCAGAGGTAGAGGAGGAAGCAGGCTCTCTGCTGAGCAGAGAGCCCAATACGGGGCTCAATCCCAGGACCCTGAGATCATGACCTGAGCTGAAGACAGAACCACCCAGGCGCCCCAAAGCCAACTCATTTATTTATTTATTTTTTTAAGAAATGCATATAGCTGTGTCCACATGAGTCAGAGGCTAATCATAGAACCAGGAATTCTCAGAATTAATTTCTATATGGAATACTATATCATTAAAAAATATTATGTCATGGGGCATCTGGGCAAGTTCAGTTGCATTTTCATTCAGACATTTAGGAAATATTTTTGTAACTGATTTCAATTGGTTAATTAATGGCTAATAAAAAGTTATTGGGCTTTTCTGTTGGCCACTTTAGGGGATAGCATTGCTTCTGTCTTTTTCCCTTTTCTCCCTTCACACTCCAACATCATTTGCTGGGAGTTCCCTGCCTCGGTCTGGCACTCACACCTGCCCGAGTGTCACCCCTACTGCAGCACTGGCTACCCCCTAAAACCAGCTAGTTCCACTGCGATGCACAAGACATAAGCTGGTAAAGGAGGCGATAAAGAGTCTGATGCTTTTACATTTTAAAAACCACGCTGTGTGTTTTAGTCTATTCTTGACTTTGGTTAAACCACGTTTCAACTTCTTCTAGTTTATACGCATAAACCTGAAGTAAGGTTGTGTCCTCATTTGTATAGTTTAAGGATGAGTAAAGGCCCCCTCCTTTAAATGTTTGGAAATTCCCAAATACTCTTGATCTCTTCTGTTTTTAAGCCTGGATGTCTGCTGTGATTACTTTACACCATCTCTCTCTTTTTTTTTAATTCTTACATAAAAAAGGTAAAAGGAAGGAAGAAAGGGAAGAGAAGTGAAGGGAAGAACAGGGAAAAGAGAGAGAGAGAGAGAAATAGAAGACAAAAATAAAAATATCTATTAATAGAGATAATACATATGATAATTTACATATGTTCACACCCCATCACTTGTAACGTTAAGAACCCATCTTTTACTTTCCTGTTGTCCCTAGCCACTCCATCTGGAGTTAGAAGCTATGTAGTTTTACGTTTTCCAAGTGATCCCTATTTCATTCTCATTTTTTTTTTAAGAATACTTTCCGTATCTGTGCATTCATTTTAATTAAGGAGCAGCAGAAGTTCTTTATCCTGCCCCTTACATAGAAGATTTATTGTTTGAATAAGACCTTCCAATATTAACTTTTATTTCAAGCTGTCATTAAGACATATTTTCTCAGTAAATGACTTCACCTCCTAAAAGCCATTCTGGCTAATAAAAATGACTTTACCACTTTGTGTATTTGTAGAATACTTTAATCAGTGCAAATGGTAAAGAAGCATTAATAGACTGCAGGGGACCACATCCCAATCTCTGGATTGATTAAATTCCATTCTGAAGGTAGAAAAGTAGATAGTTTTGCTTTATTATAGCAACTTGCCCAGTTGATGTAATCCTAATTTGAGACTACTTTAGAAAGTAGGATAAAATTTATTAGGGCTATACCTCCCAGTCCAGACCGTAAACTCTCACCATGAATGAACAAGTTATCTTCAACCAAATTCTTGACCTGGGCCAAGGAATGACTACATAAATATTAATGTAATGAAACTAAGTTCAGATATTCAGATATAATTAATTTCAATCCAATTTGATAATTTAATATGGCAGAATAGTGTGAGAATTAGAAGATAAGCTCGCAAGTGCTAAGATGCAACCTCGTTATAATCTTATAATTAGCATTTGTCTGCCATGGAGCCTCATGATAAAGCGGTTCAAGGGAAAATTCAGTCTTTAGACAGTGATAATGGAGATTGAAAAATGAATATAGTAAATTAATTTGAATACCTTTGGGGGGGAAAGAAGAATGAGATGTTTCTGAAAAACACTTGACATCATTCAAGAGAATGACACAAGATTCTTAGACTTTCTTGAGGCTGGAAGGTGAAATCTCCTTAAATTACTCCAAGGAGAGTCACACATACTTGAAATTGTTTATTAAGCCTATGAGATATCTCTGTCTAAACCTAGTATTGTAAAATCTTTGTTACCATCTCTAAAATTTGGCCAAATATTCAATTGCTTTGAAACAGTCTCTGGAATTAAACTTGAGTACAGGGAGTTTTGACATTGGCAGATAGATCCAGTAGGGTTTTATATTTTTCAGTTTAGAAGAGTACGCTGAAGAAGACTTTCTTTTTCTGTTGTTGCCTATTTACATGATTTCAGATAGCAGAAAGACTTATACAAAGATAAAGAAGTTTTTAGATAGTAATAATCTATGTTTTTGTGAGATTGATTTGGGTTTTTGATAAACATAGCTATGAGAATCCAACTTAACATCTGCTCATCTTGACAAGATGATTATAAAATGTATTGCCATTATATTATTTTTGGTTTATTATTGATCATTTTTATCATTTTACAAATGTCCAGATTATTTGGCTTAACCGATAATGTTGTGTTTGCCCTGTTATGTGTATCTTTTACTTTTAACAAGGTTATTTCTTAAAATACATATTTCCCAAGAGAATCTTTCAATTACCAGTGGAAAAAATGAAGAAATGGCCATGTGTGTATTATCCTGACAATTTAGTTTAGAAGCTGCTTTCTGAGTTCAGGAAAGGTGACTTCTTTTCCCTGAAATCTTCATCTTTTCCCCACATGGTTCAATGATTGGACTAAGAGACATTTTCTACTCTTCATAAGATTTCTAATTCATATTCCAAACCTCTGCACTCTTTCAGTCATGAAAAATTCATTAAGTTTTTATGATGCTAACATTGAAAATGTCTCAGTTGTTTTCTCATAGAAAATATTTATGTAGAGGTCTGTTAATATACATAGGACAAATGTACACACATGCTTTTTTTGGCTACTCATTTGCTACTGGAGAGTAAGCTTTTAAATTCAAATGGATAGTTAGCACCCTTTCAATGTACTTATTTTTACCTGTATAATGGCAACATGGAGAAAATCATGAATTATATATGCCACATGGAAAGAATGTCACCTTTTGAATATTTATGAACACTTGATTTTCTTAAAATTGGGAAACATTTCTCTTTAGGGAAGAAGCCATTGAAGAAATGAACTGTCATATAACATTCAGAATTCTTTAAGCAGATTTGTGTTTCACCTATTATTCTTCCAGTTTCCAATTTTATTGTTAGCTATCTAACTCTTCAAGTCAAATAAGAGATTTTGTGGTTCTTAATATGTGATGTGACTCATAAATGAAGAGGGATAATCTTCTACATAAGAACAATTTACTCTCTTCTCTTCAGAAATATCAACAACTTTGGCCCTCCCGAATAGCTTATAGTGAGAAAAGAAATTGAATTTTGGTATTTGATGAATTTTTGATTCTCTGTTTTGGTGACATTGCAATGATAACTAGATTCCAGCAGTTCAAGTGATCTGTGCCTACTTGAGAGCAGAGACCCTGCTAGCTGACTCACCATTGTGTCCTCGGTGCCTGACACCTTGCCTGATGCACAAATGACATGAAAATGGATTTGTAGAATTAATGCATGAATCAAAATCCACCATGCTTTACCCTGTATTACCATTAATACAATTCATATGCACATATTACACATATATATATGAGCTTATGGTAGCACAAAATTTTTAAAAACTCTTAAAGTGTTAATTTCATGTACCAATTACCTAAAATATTATCCTATGTAGATTATCATTTTTCAAAGAATATAAGTACCTGAGAATATACTTCATTCTACATATACTTTAAACATCTGATAATTTACAGTTCTTAGAGTTCAAGTTCATAGAGTGTCTCATTTTGAATTGTCTTTATACATTATTTTAGAAAGCAGTGTGACAGAAAGGAAAAATTTATGCTGACTGTTTAATATATTCTAGAAGTAGCCTGATTATTACTATTATTATTTGCTTATTCATCATTTATCTTTCTCAAAAAGTCAATGGGGAAAATGTTCCTTTTGCTCACTTTTGTGGGGTTTCTTTTAAAGTTTCTGGAGATTTGGTCTTGTGTACATGCATTAGATTGAACTATATGAAACTTCCAATATTTGACCAATACTGGCAAAAAAAAAAAAAAGAAAAGTGGTTACTCATGGCTCAACCAAACATATATCCATGTTAATAATGTTATAGGTATTTACTATGTATGGGCACTTAGTGTGTGTCTTCTCAATTTCATAAGGACAACAGCCCCATGAGGTGTAGGTAATCATATTATTTTCATTTGATAGAGGACTTAATAGGGTCACACACTCAGTAAACTGTGGCATTGGAATTGAATATAGAAGTTGGAGTCCAAAACTCTTTTGTCTCCCATAATGAAACAGTTATTAGCAAATTAGTTACCTGGTGTACTCCACATATCCCTATCATGATTGGTTACTTACTCATTAGGTTGAATATTTCTTCTAGAAGATTGGAATTCTGTACAAATATTGAATAAAGATGAACTCCAAATAAATGGAAAGACTTTGAAGTACGTTATTTCTTCTGATAGGCAATAGAGGTTCTATTAAATTAAGATTTTAATTAATAATATAAGGGTAGATACTTGCATAACTGTTATTCTTTATGGATTTTAGCTTTAGTTTGTCTCCTGAATTCATGCCTTTATATAATGTGTGAAGGGCGTATAGTATACAACCTTCATCATTTTTCCTAGCTCTTTTTCCATAATACATAAGTCAAAAGGTAGGTTAGCTATTTTTGCATTCTTAAAGCCTAAAAAAATGTAGAAATGAAAGAAGAAAAAGGTTTGCAGAGGCATATGGGGAGAAAGGAATAATATTCTGAGAATGAGTGTATTTAAAAAGAAGAATTCTCCTCCTTATTCAAAAGTAGCACAGATTTGCAGAGAAAATTCTAATCATCTTGACATGGAAATCATATGGAACAAAGTGTGTGTGTGTATACATATGTGTTTGTATATATATACATACATTTACATATATTTCTCTTAAAACAAGATTATTGATAAAAATATTGTTGCCAACAAACAGTTTGTGCTTTCAGACATTTCATTTTATGTGTAATATACTACTTATATTCCCAAAGCATTTGCTAAACCCAAGTGCTAGGACATAAGTATGTGAAAATTTCCAATAAAGGCATAATACTGTTTCTAGGACTTTATAATTTAATACAGATACTCAGATGAGGCTTGACAAGTGCCCTTGTATGAAGGAAGTAAGAAAATTTAACACTACCTTATAGAAGTCTTAAGAAGTAGTTAAGATTTTATTTTGGCTAACAGGGACAGTACTGATTTCTGGCTCAAGTACTAGGGCAAACTTTTAGTAAGTTTCACTTTTGAAAAAAGCAGTAAGGAATGTCTCTTCTTTGTTGTTTTAGAACTAATGGTAATATTAACAATAACTAATATTCATTGAATATTTAAAATATAATACAATTGAAAGCACCTTACCATTTTTACTTTGTTTAATATCCATAAAACTCTTTGAGGTAGAAATTGATACTATCCCAGTTTTACAGATGAAAAAATTTAGGCAAAAGAAGATAAGTCATTTGCTTTGAATTATTAAGTTTTGGGAGCACCGTCAAATGTGGCTGCATATTCCAGGCACTTAGAGACAGTGGAAGAGACTGGAGATAGTTCCCTGCAAAGAAAAGAAATGCCAAGGGATGCCATACTGTCCAGAACAAAAAGAGCCTTTTTTGGAATGCCTTCAGTTTCTGCTATAGAAATGAATCTAGCTACGTACATGTTGCTAGTGAGTGTGTTGATAGAAAAATGATTGATTCTATTTCCTTAGTAGTGGATTCAACTTCTCATGCCATTTGAAGGCTGTTGACTAGTACTTTTCAATATTTTTAAATCATTATCCCCAAAATGGGTATTGCCTTTTCTTCCTTTTCTATGGCCTTCCTTTTTCTTTCCTTCTATTATTTTTACAACTTTCAGTGTTTACTAGCATCAAATTAAAATATAATGGTAGAGTTATCCGTCAGTAGACAATACCAATTCCCAGTGTTTAGATCTGGATTTAAAAGGCTTGAAGCAACTGCAAACAATTTAGAAGTAACAACTTGTAGACCCAAAACATCAGTGCATTCTCACAGAGGCAACTCCGTTAATATTGATTTGAGGTCATGACAACATTGGTGTTCTCTTTATTCTCTTTGAAAGAATCGGAGATTTAGTCATGGTTCATGTAACCTGTATTCTTTGAAAAATAAAGCAACTCCATTTCCACATCTACCTAGATTTTCAACCACAAGTTCATGTTTGATAAGGGGAAAGAAGCAGATTTTCAACTTACTTGTTATGCCTAAAATGTGACAAAGATTATAAAACTACAGACCTAAAAAGAAAAACTACCATATGCTTTCCATTGCTGTACTGGCAGAAGAAAGAACATGTCAGAGAGAAATTCAGAATTGTCATGGGCAAAGTGAAAACAATTACACGAAAATCTCATATAGCAAGCAGCCCCTTGCCCTAAACTGATCTCTTATTATGGTAATTTAACATATGTTGAATTTCATAATATCAGCTACTCTACTCTGCTCAAGTTTTCATACAAACTAAAACATCAGAAAGTCTCACTTTGAAGTTTGAAAGACACCCCTGAGAATATTGAATATTAATTTTTGAACAAGCTGTTACACTTTCAATTGGGAATGAAGGATCAGTCCACGCTTCATTATTTTACCTGTGTGCAACCCTTATCCCACTTAATTAATATTTTTAAAAAACCCAAAGGAAGAAATGTAACCATTACAGAAATCATTTTCTTTTAAGGCTATATCAGTTGTTTTTATCCACCATAAGACATTGACAAAAAGACAATGATTCTAATAAATGTTAATGCAGACTTTCTAGTTTCTCATTAAAATATCTGTAAAATAAAATATCTCTTTAGTATCAAAGAATAAATACATTTTTTTTACCTTAAGTCATAGGTGACTTATATTAAGGAAAGTAAGTATATTTTTTTTCTTCAGTAAGCAATGTCTTCCTATAATTAATAGGAATTCTACCCCTTTCTGCATTTTCAGAGATTTCTCGTTCACATAGCTTTTCTTCTTTATCACGTTTCCCTTTTCTTCTTTATCACCAGTTATCCTTTCTTTTCTGTTTTGTATCATAGATAGATGATAGATAGATAGATAGATAGATAGATAGATAGATGGATAGATAGATAGATACTGACCTTGATCTTATCTTTGATCTTATATCCCCCCTGGCAGCAATGGCTCCATTTGTTCTGCTTAAGGAAAAAATACTTTGCAATCTCTACTTCCTCATCTCCTATTCTTTCTTGAACCCACTGTAACAAAGCTTTATTCCCCACCACTCCACTAAAAATCAAGTCAAGACCTTGTCAAGGTCACCAATGATTTCCTCATTGTCAAACTCAGTAGACACTTGTTCATAGACTATTTTTTCAGAAGCATTTGACAGAACTCTTCGCTTTCTTCCTAAGTATTTTCTTCCCTTGGTTTCTAGGACACTGTACTCTTCCTTTTCTTGAATCTTAATATTACTCCTTCTCAGTCTCTGTTACTGGCTTATTTTGCCAATGGTGAGATTGTTGAGTGCCTGAGAGCTCAGGACTCAATTCTGAGACCTCTTTTTTTCCTCTATTTATATCAGCTTCTTTGGTGATCTCATTCATTCTCCTGGTTTAAGATAACCTCTATACTCTGATGATGGCTAAATTTTGATTTTAGAACAAAACTTGCTACTGAAATCTAAACTTGTATGTTTAACTGCTTAGTGGAATTTTGTCTGGATATACTGGTTATCTCATGGGCATTTCAAACTCAGTATTTGATTTTTTCTCCCAAACCTCTTCCTCTGTCAGTGATCCCTAACTCAGTGAACACCACTATTAGTTCACCAGTTGCCCAGCTCAAATATTTTGACACCTTCCCTGAGTCCTCTGCACTCTTTTTCTTTTCTCCTATGCAAACTGTTAGAAGCTCTAACTATACTTTCAAAACAAATCCCAAATCTTACCATTTCTAATCCCTACCATCAAGACCCTACTCCAAACCACTTTCATCTCTTACATGTTTTAACTCAATAGACTCTGACTGTTCTCACCACTTCCAGTCTTACTTCACTGAAATCTATTTATCACACGGCAACCAGAGTGATTCTTTTTAAAACAAAATGTATATCATGTCACTAATCTACATGATCTGGACCATAGTTGGCTCCCATCATGCATTTTCCATCATGCTTCTTCCTCACTTAGCACCCGCCACATTGGTCTTTCTGTTGTGTTCTTTGAAAATTCTAAACAGATGACAGGAACCCAAGAGTCTTTGTTCTTGAGCTAGAATACTCTTTTTTTTTTTTTTTTTTTTTGATATTTGCATGGCTCAACTCTGACTTAATTCCAGCCCTTGCTAGAAAATGGTGGCACCTCAAACAACATTCCTTGATCACCTTATCTTAAGTGGCATCTATCTTCACTCTATCCCTTTAATCTGTTTCATTTTTTTCTTTAAAGTGCTTATCAATACTTTATGTTCTATATAACTTTACTTATTATTTTGTTATTACTGATCTTTCTCCCTAGAAGGTAAGTCTCATGAACGTGAATGCTTCTCCTTTGCTCAATATTGAATCTCTAGTGTCTAGAACATAGTAGGTGCTCAGTTCACATATGTTCAATAAATTATGGTTATCACTTCCATTTCCCTCCTACTTTTTCATTTCTTTTTTTAAAGATTTTATTTATTTATTTGTCAGAGAGCGAGAGAGAGAGAGTATGAGCATAAGCAGGGGGAGTGGCAGGCAGAGGGAGAAGCAGGCTCCCTGCCAAGCAAGGAGCCCGATGCAGAACTCGATCCCAGGACCCTAAGGCAGTTGCTTAACCGAGTGAGCTACCCAGGTGTCCCTCCCTCCTATGTTTTTTATTTCATTCCAGATATTTTCTAGTATCTTACTTACCTTTCTATTAACCACTTCTCTTAGTTGTTTAATAATTTTTTTATATTCTGATATAAAATATTTATTTTATTTGATGTTATGCCCTTTTGCTTACAACCAGGTTAGCTTTTTCAGTATTTCAAATACTAGTAATTCATTCTATTTCTTTTCTGACTGACTTCCTAATACCTAAATAACTTATGGAAAATTTAAGTATATATAGAAATTGAGTCTTCCTCAATTTGTACCTTGTACTTAAGATATGCAATTGAGCCTGTAATCCTGTGATTAAAATGTTCAATTTACAACTGGAATAAATATTTAAGGATGTCTTTTGGTAAGACAAACTATGAAAAACTCAATATACCTCAAAGAACAGATCCCTAAAGAACAATTTACCTTTAGACTTTTTTGTTCCTATCAAAATTGTCTAGCATTAATAGCTTCAAACATTTCACAAAAGTAGTGATGAAATTCAGGCAGCTTCTATGGAAGAAAAAAAATCACGTATAGATAAAGGACTAGAAATAGAAATATGGCCAATTTTTTTACTCCTGAACTTGCCTTGGAAAGAGTTATTTGATCATACAGATTATAAGAAATTAGAAAAGATTGTGAAAGAAAAATACATTTCCATTTCAAGAGGTTTGAGAGACTAAAGTAGACTTACTTCTTTGGAATGGCTTAAGTATTTGGATGTAAGAGGATGAACTAAATAAATCTTATAATTACTTTCTGCTCTATTGAATCTCTGTTTCTATAATCCTATGTCCATTTCTGTTTCAAAAGAGAAGTAGAAGCTTTATTGCCAGATTCAGAGGGTTAGTGTGATATGTTTATACTTGATTTATAGTGGAACCTGCTGATGATATTTGAGTAATACCTAATTTCCTCATGATATAAGAAAGATACATGCAATTACTGTCTCTTCCTAACCTGCTACATGTAGAAGAACATGTATTATCACTCTGAAAATAAGTAAATCGATCAATCAGTTAGACAAAACAAAACTTTGCAAACAAAACTCCTGGAGGCACTATCTCAGACCCAAAGCAGAGTCTTTAGCCGGATGTGTAATTGCTATTGGTACTGGGAATTTTGAAAAGGCTGCTTTGCTCCAGAGTTTCCTAACTCACTTCACTAATTGTGAAAACCATATATTTAGAAAATATTGACAATGAGTAATACAATAATAATTAACACGAGTGTTGACTATGTGTCAGGTATTTCACACCAATGTTATAGTGTAACTATCATTATTATTCCCATTTTACAGATGAAGAAACTGAGACACAGGGAGGTTAAGTAACTTGCCCAAGATCACACAGTTTTTAAGTGGTGGAGCCAGATTGGAATCCAAGCAATCTAGCTAAAGAGCCAATGTTTTGAACTACTTGACTCATATGCCAATATAAGTATTGAAGACTATCCTCACAATCAATTTAGATTAAAGAAAGTTGAGCCAGTATGAAAATACAGTGAGGTATTATCCAGCGAAATGCATTAAGTATTCTGTTAGGGTTTTAAAGAAAACAGTGTTCATAATTGTGAAGCCAAGACAAGTGGTCCTCTATTTGGTGTGGCCAAGACTGATTCAGGTGCTTTAAGAAGTCATTTGGTCTTCACAATAACCTTTTCATCATACAAGCTGGGACAAATGTGACTCAGAGATCTTAGTGAACCTAAGGACCATCAACTTATAAGAAGTGGCACTGCCAGGATTAAAACCTAAATCTATTTCCAAAGCTACACAGCTGCCTTAGACAGCAAAAAATAGGAAGAGGAGGAGAATGATTGGTGGCAGAAACATTCCTGTCCAAGATCCCGTTTCATCCTCCTAAGTATCTTCTCATAGGTTCCTGTCACTTTCTATCCAGCAATAGCCTGCTGCAGGACACCTTCCTACTCTATGGTTTGCTCCCAAAGATTTTACCCAATCCCTAAGCCTTTCAGTAATGGACTTCTCTCTGTTTCTCTGTTATCCCCCACATTCTGATTATCCCCAGAGAGAGTTACTAGGTAGGCTGTAAGATACCCATGAAATACCGGGGACATACCTGTACTGTAAACCATTCATTGTGATTATCTGGAATTCAAATTTGCCTGAGAAACCTGTACTTCTATTTGTAAATCTGACTACCCTATTAACAGAAGACATTAATTTAAGCAAAATGTCCACATTCTGTTTTCAAGACTTTTGCTCTCAGAGCTCTATACAGGTTCATCCTTTCTTTTCCTTAGGCTTCATCTCCATATTCAAACACAAAGATATTTATAGTGACTGATTTTTCATCTTCTTTTCTCATTATTCTGAAATTTGATTGCAGAAAACTTTTTTAAAATGTGCATTTGATCCATTTTTTTCTTAGAGTGAAATAGACATGCCTAACATTTCCCCTCTCACAATTCCTTAAAGTGGCCCAAAAAAGTGCAGACTTTGAATTTGTGGCTTTCAAAACTCTATAAAACATATCCACAAAGAAATGTTATGTGAGGATAATGAGAATAGAGGATAGGATAGCCAGCTGGTTTTCTGCAGAAGAGAAGGGAACAGGGAGACTAGAAATGAATTGAATACTTCTTAGAATGTTTTAAAATACATAAAAACAGTAGTATTCCTATAGTAGGGCTGAAAATGTGGAATCTGGCATGCTCAAAATAATACTCAGATGCTAAGGTTGGCAACTAATTCTCAAAATGTATGTATCTATTCATGTTTGGAAACCTCAGAAAATGACACTTAGCTAACAATATATGTAAAGTCTGGGTTAACATACATGTATGCTCTTATGTGTGTTATGGCTTTTATGCAGGTATTAGTGGTATGTGAATTTTTCTTCAATTTTCTTTAGAAGAAAAATATTTTTAAGATATAAGTAGAAAAGAAAGATAAATTATTCTCATAATTCAATAAAGTGCTAAAGGAGACTATCAAGAAAATGAGATTAAGAGTGTAGTCTAATTGGTGTTAAAATGTCGATATTCCGATAACCATATGCCAGCACAAAAGTTAACTTAATTAGTATATTTTCTTATCAAGCAATAAATCAAGTAGAAGACTGATTGCAGAAGAATCAGCTGACTCTTATGAAACATTCTGGAATTGGTTTTCTAAAACTAAGATACCACCAGATAGGTCAGAAAATGCTTGAAACACTTTTAATAACTTAAGGATTCAGTGCATAATATATAACCTGTATAATCCTCCCAAAGCTTTTTAGATATGCTTTTAATACTTTAGCTTTTCGTAATTTTTTAGTGAGACGGTAGGAAACACTAGATCAAGCAAACAAAAGCAAAAACAAACAACAACAAAAACAACCCCACAATTTTTTATTAATTAGTGGCAGTACTAGAAAGAATTACATGATGATTATTTCCCCAAATTGCTGACTCAGAGTTATAACAAATTCCAATATATGAAGACATCTGTATAATGTACTTACTTCTGTCACATGGGAAATCCTTCTAATTTACCCTGACATACCCTTGGTTCAAACTAATTAGAAATCCGACCTGAACTTCTGCAAAAATCCTCAAGGTAAACTAACCTCAAATGCTTTCTTTCCTGGCACATGATTCTGTCTCCTACTTTAGAAGGAATTTGAAGTCATTGGGTATGAACCACAATTCTTCAAACAACCAAACTCAGCTGCATTTCATCCTAGTTTTATCTCCATCTTTGACAATGAAGCATCTCTTCTGTCGCTTCAACTTAGTCACCCCATTTATGGTTTTTCTTCAAGAAATGTGTTCCATTGATCATATCTAATTTCTTCAACATCTTTAATCTAAAAACATTCTTTTTTGAGAAGAAATCGGCTTACGTTTCACCTTTTAGGAAAATAAACCTTCTTTGGCTCGGGTCCATTAGCTACTTTCTAGCTATTCCTTTTTTTCTCTCTCAACTTTCCTGTTTTATTTTCCTTAAAGTGCCATCGATCCTTAATGCTTTTAATCCCTCACTTCACTTTCATTCCCAGAGATGTCTTACTTCATCCCCACCTTCGCGCCCCCACCCTCCCCACACCATCCCCACCTTCGCCCCCACACCTCCCCGGGAAATACCCTTGCTAAAAGCAACAATGAAGACTGTTGCCAAATCCAGCCCAATTTCTCAGTCCTTGTGTCTCCTTGTGGCCTTGGAAATGGGGAGCACGTATTTGGCCTTCGGATCTTCTGCCCCTGCTTGTCCTACTCTCTGCTGTTCCCCTTTGATCATGGCTAGATCTTCTTGCTCTCTGCGTCTCGTGCTTTCCACAGGATGGTGTCATAGGCTCTTTGCTTTTTTTTTTTTTTTAACTTGACAATTATTATTTGTAGTATTGTTTGTAGAGTGGCTATTTCCAATTTATGTCCATAGTCCAGTCATCTCGAAGGTATTCCGAAACAAAACCTGTATCTGTCAACTGGTCATCACTATCTGAGTGCCTTACAAATCACTGAAATCAGCCTGTTCCAAATTTACTGTCTTATACCTCTCCTAATGCCTCTGCCCTTCGCTTCCTCAAAACTGCTCTTTTTCTGTATTCTTTATCTGCTGATGGTGTCAATGACTACAAATGGGGAAAAAATAGTCTTAGATGCGTTTTTAGTGATCCGTGCCCCCACCATCCAATTAATCACTCACTTCGATAATTACAGCTCCTAATTATCTCCTGATTCTTTTTATTACCAACACTGTTATGGGCACTATTCTCTCTTTCTTGTTTCCCCCCACACACAATTTCTTTACTGACCTGTTTAATACTCTTTAATAAAGAGTATTAAATAATACTCTTTATTGAGCTTGAGTATTTTTTAAATTTTATTTTGCTGTGCTAAGAACACTTAGATCTCTCTTCTTAACAAATTTTTTAAAACAATTTTCTAACAAATTTTTAATTGCACAGTACAGCATTGTTAAATATAAACATAACATTTTACAACAGATCTCTGGAACTTATTTATTTTGCGTAACTGAAACTTTATACTTGTTCAACAGCAGCTCCCCAGTTCCCTCAGCCCCCAAAACCCAGAAGACATCATTCTGCTCTCTGTTTTATATGAGTTTGACTACTTTAGATACCTCCTATAAGTGAATCATGCAGCATTAGTCTTTCTATGCTTTGCTTATTTCACGTAACATACTATCTTCCGGTTCACTTATGTTGTTGTTTATGGCAGAATTTCTTTCCTTTTTTAAGGCGGAATCGTATTCTATTGTACATATAAACCACATTTCTGTATTTAGTCATCTGTTAATGGACATCTAGGCTTTTCTGTGTAGTATTAGCTCTTGTGAATACAGGTTTGTCCTGCTACTGCAAAGAGCCTTATGCCACTTTGCTTTTACAAATGACCTATATTAGGCACCTGTTTTTGCTAACCAGAAGAAATCCAAAGAGGATTTTTGCTCTTAGAAAATAGTAATTGCTTCTTCACTTTATCCCATATGGGCTCAGGAACGGTTTCATAGGTATGCTCCATTTTTGGCTGGTGGAGGAAACCTAAAATGTTTCAGTGAATATGGAGGCTCCTCAAAAAATTAAAAAGAAACTGTCATATCCAGCAATCCCACCTTTACATGTATATCTACATGAAATCAGAATTTTGAAGAGATACAGTAATTCCTTTACTCTTTTTTTTCCATTTCTGGTATTATGCTCTTCAAATCTGTATTCCTTTCTGCTGCCAGTATGACTTTCTATAACTTATCACCACCACTTTTCTGTGCTCTATTCAAAACCTTTAAATGACCCACCATTAAAAAACATTCTTTTAAATAAAAAATAAAAAATAAATGATCCCTCATTGCCCAGCAGAATGAATGTAAGCTCCCGGTATGAAAGAATTTCATAATATGTAGCATTACCAGATTTAACAAATGCCATTATTGCATATGATATACTTGAATTAGTTATTATTTATCTGAAATTCAAACATTTAATTAGGCAGCTTGTGTTTTACTGGCAACCTTAGTGATGGGGACTTAATTACTTTTCTGTGTCGTCTCTTTCCATGCTCCACCCTTAATACTAATCTTCCCTCTCTCAAAATAAAACAATTAAAAAACTCACTGGCCTACTTCACTCTTCTTTCTAGTCTTTTAAAACACTGCTTTCCTGGGGCACCTGGGTGGCTCAGTGGGGTAAAGCCTCTGCCTCAGCTTAAGTCATGATCTCAGGGTCCTGGGATCCAGCCCTGCATCGGGCTCTTTGCTCAGCAGGAAGCCTGCTTCCCCCTCTCTCTCTGCCTGCCTCTCTGCCTGCTTGTGATCTCTATCCTCTCTGTCAAATAAATAAATAAAATCTTAAAACAAAACAAAACAAAAACCCCACTGCTTTCCTGTTGGTAATGTCTCCTCTCTATCTGTAGTGTGTTCCCTTTCTCTGTAATAGCTATACCTGTGTCTGTGGCCATATGATCCAAGTATCTCCAAGGAAATGGGACCAAATGTCATCTGTACCATAATCTACTCCTGTTTCATAAAGCCTCCGAAGAATGCCCATCAGTATTCTTTGGGATGATGAATGACACGGAGAGGCATCTTAAATCCGTGTATGGCTGATAACCAAGCTACCATCAGCCTGGGTCCCTGCAAAACTCCATGAAGTACAGTTTCTCCATCCCCCTGGAGCACCTGCCTCAGACCGTTTTGTGAGCAAGGTGAAGTTCTCGTGAGCCCTATTCCAGTCAGGATGTAGTTAGCTTATCTCACTAACTCACTATTATCCCTTATATTCAAGTCTCAGCTAAATAAATATTATCTAATATGGAAAGATTCTCTGGCTTCCCAAATACTGAGTTGCAGAAGAAGGTGTAGAATAGATGAAGGAGGTTTGATGGTTCTGAGTATTAAGAGCTGCAGTGAGAAAAGTAAGACTTTCATTACATTTTATGTGGGACATGGATTAGAATGTAAGAGGCCTGTATCCTCATTATTATAAACAAAGAAATATAAGTTAATGATTTTTTTTCTCATGACTAAATTTGAGCTTTTCTGACTTCCACCTTTGAAATAAATTATAAGTTAACAAGGCTTACCGTTAACAAGGCTTTTGAATAAAGTCATTCCAAAAATCAATTTCCTTACAAGTTCCTGCATTCTAATACATATTTTTAAAAGTATAAGATACTTTTAAAATATGGGGGAAGCACTTATTGTACTTTATACCAAGCATTGACATTTTTTTTTCTGTAAAGGGTCATATAAGAAATATCTTCAAATTTATGGACCATAATGTTATGTGCAACTGATGAATCACTAAATTCTACCTCTGAAGATATTAATACACTATATGTTAATTAAATTCATTTTAAATTTTTAAAAAAAGTGTGGCATATGCTCAAAGAAAAGAAATGTATGAACCATAAGGTCTCTGTCACAGTTACTCAACTCTGCCCTGAAAATGCAAAGCAGCCATAGACGACATATAAACAAATGAGCGTAGTCTTATGCCAATAAGACTTTATTTACATGAGCAGGATTTGATCCATAGGTTGTAGTTTGCCAGCTCCTGATCTCTACTCAAATATGTAGTACCTGTAGAAACAACACAGAAATTATATATAATATATATAATATATATAACATATATCTATATACTAATATTCTGTTCTATTTTCTTCCTCCATCTCTGTCCCTCTCTCCAAATTCCCCTTCTCCTCCTCCTCCTCTCTTTCTTCCTCCTCCTTCTTCTGCTCTCCCTCTCTCTCTGTAAGGAAAATATCACAGATACATCCAAAGACACACTTCCTGTCCTGTCCTCAGACCCTTCTTCCTTTCACCCCTTCCAGAGGTAACCACTATTCTGAAAATGGTGTCTGTCATTTCTATGTCGATGTATTATGTTGAGTGTCATCTGACTTAAAATTTTGCCTATTGGGGATGCCTGGGTGGCTCAGTTGATTGAGTGACTGCCTTTGGCTCAGGTCTTGATCCTGTAGTCCCGGGATTGAGTCCCACATGGGCTCCTTGCTCAGCAGTGGGGGAGGGGGTCTGCTTCTCCCTCTGACCTTCTCCCTCTCGTGCTTCCTCTCTCATTCTCACATTCAAATAAATAAAATATTTTTTTAAAAGTGCCTATTTGATGAATGTTAAATAAAAGTCCCTGTTGTTTTAATGGTCATTGCTGAGACTTGTGAAGTGCCTACGCTGAGCAAGATCTAAATGGTTACTATGTCCTAACACATGGAACTATATGAGAAGGTACTACTTTCATCTCCATTTTACAGCTGAGATATCAGAGGCTGAGCGAGCAGAGGCTTATAGATGGAAAGTAATTTTCCCAGGGTCAGTTGACTAGTCAGCGGTAAAACCAGAAACTGAACCCAGGTGGTTTGGTTTCATAGTCCATGTTGTTTTGGTTTTTTGTTTTTTTTTTTCATTTTGGGTATTTTTTTTACTTTATTATTTTTTAAATTTAAATTCTAGTTAGTGAACATAACAGTGTAATACTGGTTTCTGGAGTAGAATTCAGTGATTTACCACTTACATAGTCCATATTCTTTATCCATGAAACTAATAATTCTCTCTCTTGTTTGACTTTGCTTTTCTCCGATTGTGAGTGAGGTTGATGATCATTTTATGTATTTACTAAACTTCAGATTTCCTCTTGTGAACTGCTTGGATATATGCTTGTCTCATTGGCTTATTATTATTTAATTGTGCTTGCTTTTATTGGTTTGCAGAGGTTTCTTTTCATCGTCGGAAAAGTGAGTACTATTTAGTTTATATAGGATGCAAACGTTTTTCTCTAAGCCAAAAGCTTTGCTTTCATTTTCTTTTGTCATTTTGAGTTTTTTTAAAAAAAATCATGTATGCAAATTTATCACACTTTATTTTTTTCCTTCATGGTTGTCTTTTTAAATTCTTATTTAAGAAATTTTTTCCTAAAAAAAAAAAGGAAATTTTTTCCTGGGGTACCTTTGTGGCTCAGTCAGTTAAGTGTCTGCCTTCAGCTTAGGTCACCATCTCTGGGTCCTGAGATCTAGCCCTATATTGGGTTCCCTGCTCAGCAGGAAGTCTGCTTCTCCCTCTCCCTCTGCCCTTCCCCACAGCTCATGCTTGCGTTTTCCCTCTCTCCCAAATAAATAAATAAATAAATAAATAAAAATCTTTTTTAAAAGAAGAAATTCTTTCCTATTTAAGATCATAAAGATATTTCTTTATGATTTCTTCTTTATATGTCTTTCTTTTTTTTTCCATATGGGTTGCCAGTTTTACCAGTATTTATGGGAAAATAGATCCTGTACTCCACTGAATTGTAATGTCACCTGCAACATTTACCATTTTTCCTACATGTAACGTTATTCAGGGGCTCTTAATTCCTTTCCACTGAGATATTTATCTCTTTACAGGTATCAAAATATTGTAACTGCAATATCTTTTTAGTAAGTCTTATCATCTAGTGGGGTGAATTTTCTCCCACGTCATCAAAATACTAACCCTTGGGTATAGTCATCTCTTCAGCTTTCTATGAAAATTTTAGGATTGGTTTGACAAATGCAACAAAACAAAACAAAACAACAACAAAAAACAAAGACCAACTGGTGGACTAGGGATAATCTGAATACGTGGATAAATTTAAAGAAAACTGATATTTTTATTTTATTGAGTCTTTACTAGCATAAACATGGTAAATCTCTCACTCCTTTGTATCTTTTATGTCTTTGAGATTTAATGTATTTTCCATAAAAGTTCCATATAACATGGGTTATATTTATTCTTTTTTTTTTTTTTTTTATTCATTAGAGAGAGAGAGACTGAAAATGAGAGGAGAGAAGGTCAGAGGGAGAAGCAGACTTCCCGCAGAGCCGGGAGTCCGATATGGGACTCGATCCCGGCACTCCGGGATCATGACCTGAGCCGAAGGCAGTCGCTTAACCAACTGAGCCACCCAGGCGCCCTGGGTTATATTTATTCTTAAGCCCCTTTTTGTTATTGTAAATAACTTTATTTTAAAGTTGATTATTAAATTAAATTAATATAATATAAATTAAAATAAAGTTAAATTAGATTTTCTAATTATTTATTGCGGGCCTTTATGAAAGCTATAGATTCTTATGATAGTAGTCTTCCTTATTTTGTTGCTCCTTTAAAACAAAATATCTTTAACATATCCTTATTAAGAATGACATATGTCATAGGTTTAGAAGATAATCTTTAGATCTTTAGTGGAGTTAAAGACATTCTTTTTTATTCCTAATTTACTAAGATTTTTTTTAAGTTTTTATTTAAATTCCAGTCGGTTAACAGATAACATAATATTAGTTTCAGGTGCACAATAGAGTGATTCAACACTTCCAAATAACACCTAGTGCATATCATGACAAATGCCCTCCTGAATCCCCTTTATCTATTTAGCTCCTTTCACCATCTACCTCCCCTCTGGTAACCAAGAGTTTGTTTTCTATAGTTAAGAGTCTGTTTCTTGGTTTGCCCCTCTCCCTTTTTTTCCCTTTGCTCATTGTTTTGTTTCTTAAATTCCACATATGAATGAAATCATAAGGTATTTGTCTTTCTTTGACTGACTTCTTTCACTTAGCCTAATACTCTTTAGTTCCATCCATGTCATTGCAAATGGGAAATTTTCATTATTTTTTATGGCTGAGTAATATTCCATTGTATGTATATACCACATCTTTATCCATTCATCAGTTTTTGGACACTTCGGCGGTTTCCTTCATTTGGCTACTGTAGATAATGTTGCTATAAATATCAGGGTACATGTATGTCTTTAAATTAGTATTTTTATATTCTTTGGGAAAATACCTAGTAGTACAACTACTGGATCATATGCTAGTACTATTTTTAACTTTCTGAGGAAGCTCTATACTATTTTCCAGAATGCCTATACCATTTTGCATTCACACCAACAGTGCAAGAGGGTTACACTTTCTCCACATCCTGGCCAGCACCCATTCCTGTTGTTGATTTTTAGCCATTCTGACAGGTGTGAGGTGATATCTCATTGTAGTCTTGATTTGTAGTTCCTTGATAACAAGAGATGTTGTACATATTTTTATGTATCTCTTGGTCATCTGTAAATTTTCTTTGGAAAAATTCATGTCTATTCATGTCTTCTGCCAATTTTTTTGGATTATTTATCTTTTTTGAGTGTTGAGTTTGATAAGTTCTTTATATATTTTGAATACTAACCCTTTACCAGATATATCATTTGAAAATATCTTCTCCCATTCTCTGGTTGCCTTTTAGCTTTGTTGATTGTTTCTTTCACTGTGCAGAAGCTTTTTATTGTGATGAAGTTCTGATACTTTGTTTTAGCTTTTGTTTCCCTTGCCTCAGGAGACATTTCTAGTAAGAAGTTGTTACAACGAATGTCAAGGAAGTTATTGCTTGTGTTCTCTTTTAGGATTTTTATATTTTCAGATCTCACATTTAGGTCTTTCATCCATTTTGAGTTTATTTTTGTGGATGGTGTAAGAAAGTGGTCCAGTTTCACTTTTTTGCATGTTGCTATCCAGTTTTCCCAATACCATTTGTTGAAGAGACGGTCTTTTTCCCATTGATATTCTTTCCTGCTTTGTCAAAAATTAACTGACCATAGAGTTGTGGGTTCATTTCTGGATTTTTTATTCTGTTCTATTGATCTATGAGTCTATTTGTGCTAGTGCCATACTGTTTTGATTACTAGAGCTTTGTAGTACATCCTAAAGTCCAGAATTTTTTTTTTTTAAAGATTTTTTTATTTATTTATTAGAGAGCGAGAGACTGAGAATGAGAGGGGAGAAAGTCAGAGGGAGAAGCAGACTTCCCGCAGAGCCGGGAGTCCGATATGGGACTCGATCCCTGGACTCCAGGATCATGACCTGAGCCAAAGGCAGTTGCCCAACCAACTGAGCCACCCAGGCGCCCTAAAGTCCAGAATTTTGATGCCTTTGCTTTTCTTTGTCAAGGGTGCTTTGGCTATTCAGGATCTTTTGTGGTTCCATACAAATTTTAGGATTGTTTGCTGTACCTGTGTGAAAAATGCTGGTAGTATTTTCATAGGGATTGCATTAAATGTGTGATTGCTTTGGGTAGTTTAGACATTTTGACAGTATTTGTTCCTCCAGTCCATGAGCATAGAATATCCATTTCTTTGTGTCATCTTCAATTTTCTT
Source organism: Nasua narica (assembly GCA_028533885.1). NCBI lineage: Eukaryota > Metazoa > Chordata > Mammalia > Carnivora > Procyonidae > Nasua > Nasua narica. The sequence goes on along the minus strand of CM052800.1, from coordinate 31,793,619 downwards.
CATCAGTGTTTTATGGTTGAGTACAGTTCTTTTATCTCTTTGGTTATGTTTATTCCTAGGTATATAATTTTTTTAAAAATCATTATTAGGTGTAGAACTTTTCAAGTGCTTTGTTACATGTACTGAAAGGTTACTTCCCCCTTCATTATTTACTGTCCAGTATTTCAATAATAGATTTTTGTCATATTAAGCCACTCTTGTTTTACCAAAATGAATTCTACTGTATCCTATGTGTTTTTAACAGTATGCTTCTGGATTGATGTTGCTAAAGTTTTATTTTTTGACATCTATAGTCACATGTGACATGGCTTATGGTTTTCTTTTTCATAAGAGATACTTAAAAATTTTATTGAGTTATATAGCAGTCTCACAAATTGAAAAAAGTTACTTTCTCCTGTTTTCTGGAATATTCTACATATTAAAGGGAGTGACAATTTGAAGATTTACCATTAACCTAACTTTCAAAAGCTCCTCAACCTCATGTTTCATTTTGTATTTGAGAATGGCTTTAATGTATTGATTTTGTTCATTTAGTGGCTAAAAATTGTTTCAGATATGCCATTTTTTAAAATCAGATGTCAAAATTTCACAAACATTGGATGAAAGTTATGCATAATAAAGCATTAAGTACTTTTGTTATTTGTAATATTTTACTATTCTAAAATGAATGAAATTTCTCCTTTGTTCTTGTTCAGTGTTGCTAGAGGTTTTATAGTTCATTAGTCTTTTCAAAGAAAGAGTTATGGTTTTGTTGACCTTCTTTATTTCTTATTCCATAAAATTTACCAGTGTAACCATCTAGGTCTGAGGTTTTCTTCATGGGAAGGTTTTTTTATTATAAATTCAATTTTTTAGTAGATATGGGCTTCTTACATAATTTTCTCTTTCATGACTTTTTTTTTTTAAGATTTTATTTATTTATTTATTTGACAGAGAGAGAGAGATCACAAGTAGGCAGAGAGGCAGGCAGAGAGAGAGGGGGAAGCAGGCTCCCTGCTGAGCAGAAAGCCCAATGCGGGGCTCGATCCCAGGACCCTGAGATCATGACCTGAGCTGAAGGCAGAGGCTTTAACCCACTGAGCTACCCAGGCTCCCCTCTTTCATGATTTAACACATTGTCGTTTTGGAAGAGTTTGTGTCTGGTGGATTAGAAGTAGCTATAAAAATTAATTAAAAATAAAAGTGGCTAGAAATTATTGTCACTATGTCATTTATGGAGGAATATTTGTCCTTTTCTTTAGGTCTGGGTTGGTTTTACCAAAACGGATCCAAGGAACATGGCAAGAGTGATGCCACGCCAGTTGTAGATCTAGCTTTTCAGGGGGCTCACAGCTTCCTCTGTCTTTCCCTAATATTTTGACTCTTGGAATCCAGATGCCATATAAAGAACTACCCTTCTGGTGAGCCTACATGGATATAGAGAGAGGTCTGACCCTTTTTTGTTTGTTAGTTCTTTCTAATTCTCCAGACACACAAATGATTGAAGCTGTCTAGGCTCTTTTAGCTGTATCTGGCCTCTGATTGCACCCACAGGAGTGACCCCAAGTGAGATTAGTGGAAAAACTACTTGATCAAATCAGAGATTCGTGAGATAGTAAATGATTACTTTTGTCTTTTGCCATTGAGTTTTGGAGTTTTATTACATAGCAATAAGTAACCAAAACAGAAATTTGTCTTGCAAGTGGGGTTTACCTATGACCAAACCCTAAAATACTTGCTGTTGGTAGTGGGCAAAAGCCAGGAGGACTTTGAGGAAACTATTGGTGCAGAGTAAAAGGACAGTGAGGAAATCTTATTGCAGGAAGTAAAAAAGATAACCTCTGTTATGCATTGGTAGAAAATGTAGCAACACTGTCACCTACAGTAATATGAGGAATTGAATAGAAAATATACCCAATGAATTTGTGGATTTGACTTGGACGATTTCCATGCACAGTACTGAAAACACTGGCTTCCTTTAGCTGCATGTGCTAAGGCATAGAGACAGATAGATGATGTAAGTAACAAACTGTTCAGTTATTAAACAGAATTTGAAGGACACCTTTCCAACCCAGAATTCACAAATATAAAACTGTTTCTAATTCCCAGTCTTTCCTAGAAAAAAAATTTTTTTCCAAAATAAGTAATGGTTTTAGATGGAAAATATAAATAAATAAATGCAGGTCCTGGTAGGAAAAGAGGGTCTTTGGATCAAGATGCCAGTGATCCTTTGTGCGGCTCAACCTCTAATACCTGCATCTGATTCTCAACCTACAACATTCAGTCATTGCCCGATCTTAACAGAGACTTATCCTGCAGACGCACAGCCCAGCCCTTGCTTGGCCAAGAGTCTGTGGTAAACACCAACACAGACTTTATTTATTTATTTATTTTTAAGTAGGCTCCATGCCCAGGTGAAACCCAATGAAGGGCTTGATCTCACGACCCTGAGATCAAGACGTGAGCTGAGATCAAGAATTGAACACTTAACCAACTGAGCCACCCAGGTGCTCCCACCAACATAGACTTCTAATTCCTCCCAGGCAGTTTTTCTTCTCCAGTTCTTTTCTTCAAATTTCAAACACTTCAGCCCTGAATTCTGATCTACATCTCCTGTCCTCCACAGGCCTGCCAACTTCTGTACTGTCGTAATAGCATTTATTTAGAGAGCTTGGGTTAGTAAGTTCACCTCGTGTTTTTCTCCTATTTCCAAAATCTCAGCCTCTCTGCCTGTTGTCCAGTAACTGGACAACAGATAAAAGATAGTTTTGTTAAATCTTTTTTTTTTAAAGATTTTATTTTATTTATTGGACAGAAAGAGAGATCACAAGCAGGCAGAGAGGCAGGCAGAGAGAGAGGGGGAAGCAGGCTCCCTGCAGAGCAGAGAGCCCGATGTGGGGCTCGATCCCAGGACTCTGAGATCATGACCTGAGCCAAAGGCAGAGGCTTTAACCCACTGAGCCACCCAGGTGCCCCAGTTTTGTTAAATCTTGCCCAGGTTTTAGTTGTAATGGTAGGAGGGAAAGTCTGATACCATTTACTCTTTCATGGCTGGAAGAATATGAGCTCAATAGTTTTGAGCTCATATTTATGCATGCTTATTTCTTTATGCAAGAATATTTTATAATTTGGGTGATGGAAAATCCCCCCTAATCAGTTTTGTACTTATTTCTGCCAGTGTGCTGGGGGTTTAACCACCTCAGAAATAATTTACTTGTTAAGGAGTGAAATTCTAAGCTTAAAACCAGTGAGTGCACAGATATATATCTATATCTATCTATCTATCTATCATCTACCTTTAAACCCAGAGCCGAGGCACAAAAATATAATAGTATCTTACCTGTGATGGCAAACAACTTTTTTATCAAGTCATCCTTGCACTATTTGCAGCCTTTCTTGGCTAATGAAGAATCTGTGGCTCTAACACCTCAACTCAAGCAGGATCTGTGCCATCGCTTCTGTTTTGCTGTGGGTGCGAGAACCTACTGAAATTCCATAGGCAGAAAACCCTTTTCAGATACCTGGATGGCTCAGTCAATTAAGCATCTGCCTTCAGCTCAGGTCATGATCCCAGGGTCCCTGGGTGGCTCAATCAGTTAAGTTTCTGCCTTTGGCTCAGGTCATGATCCCAGAGTCCTAGGATTGAGTCCCTCATTGGGCTCCTTGCTCAGCAGGAAGCCTGCTTCTCCCTCTTCCCCTCCACATGCTCTCTCTCTCTGTTTCCCTGGCAAATAAATAAGTAAATAATCTTGAAAAGAAAATGAAAACCTTTTTCATCCCCAACCACCCCATTCTTTCCTCAAGGAACTAGCAATACATCTGTTTTGGGCATTCAAAACTGTAGATAATAGTTTTACGTTGTTTTAAGCTACTGAATTTGTGGTAATTTGTTACAGGAGCAATACAAAATACACTTTATGAAACAGCTATTTCTTTCTTTGGTATATCCTTAACAAAGACTGCATTCATTAAAAGAGGTGCTAGAATATTCTTGGCAACATTATTTGTAATACTGAAAGCTAGAAACCAGGGGCCTATCAACAGTAGAATGAATAAGTTGTGGAATATTCACACAACGGGATACTATGTAGCAGTGAGAATGAACCATCTATAAATACATGAAATACTATGGATAACCTCACAAAGTGTTGACAGATAAAGGCCTGACACACAAAAGTAAATGCTGTATGATCTGATGTACATAAATTTTAAGAATGAAAAATACTCTGGTTATAGAAAGTTGAACAGTGGCTATGCCTGGGGGCAGCATAGAACCTATGCTGGGAGCAAAGGAGGTGTGCTTGGAAGCTGTTAGGATTTGTTCCTTAGTCTGGATGAAGGTTATAAGAGGGTGTGCAGTTTGTAAAAATCCATCAATTCATCTATGTGCACTTTTCTGTAAGTATTTGATACTTCAATGTGAAATTTAAAAATAATTTAAAAATATGTCCCAGAAATTTCTTTTGATTGACAACAGTGAAGATTAAACTGTGTGGAAAATGTTTTAAAAATATTTTTTAAATTAAAATGTTTAAAAAGTCATTTCACATAAATCCATCAAAAAACATTAACCAAGGTCTTTTTGAGGTCTTATTTAAAAATTGAAACATTCTCTCAAGGCCTGAGGGCTTAGCCAGAGGCTAGGACACTTCCCCAGAGCACGGTCATGAAACCATGCATATTTAATTGAATAGTTAATGGAAATACACAGAGAAAAAATGTTCCCAAAGCTGACACAATGGTAATATTTTTCTTTCTAATTATTTGTTCTCATGTCCCTATTGAGACTAAGATCTTAACATAGGGGGCACTTTGAGCTGAAGTCACCTCTGGTTAGATGTCTTTCAATTCCTTGTAAGCCTTTTGTACTACTTCTCCTTAACAGACACGCTGATGTCATCAGTGCCAGCTGCTCTTTACTTACAGAGAGGAGGGGTGAGGATGTGAAGCCGCCAGAATCTAGGTTTGGCTGTGAGTAACGTGGTACAAAGCCCCTATTTCCCCTTTTAACCTCCACAGAGCGAAAAATCATCCCGCTGTACAGAAGTCTGAATCACCAACCCGAGTTCTGGTTTTTTAAAGAGCCAACTTAATATAATGAAGACAAGTTTTGCTTCACCTGGGACAAAAGTACTCTCCATTCTCTGCACATGGAGGAGTCAGTGGTATGGAAGTGGGAAGCTGAAGTGAACATGAAAGGCAGCTTGGGAGGGAGTCAAGGCACAGACTAATCCAGAGAATGGCAATCATGGTCTCTTGAGTAGAAGCCTGTCTTTGTGATCATAAAGGCTGAAGTGAGGGGCCCGGTCCGGCGTGATGCTTTCATTACAGGCAGGTATTTTATGCCCTCTCTTGTGTATAACTCAGAAACAGTGTTCAGAGCAAGATTATTTTATGTGGGCTGGACTCTCTGGAATTATGCTTTCAGAAGTTTCAGCATGTTTTACTAGACTTCTGATCAACTCTGCCTCCTGCCATTCAAGGGGGTAAGTCACTTGGTGGCTAGCACCTCTGACTTCATCGAATTGAGCATTCAATACTATATAAGTCATTTATTAGCTTTCTATAGGTGGAGTTTTTGAAACAGAAAAGATTATATAAATAATACTTATTTTGTATCCACCCAGTGCATACAGTATGTACTCCTTAAGTATTTCTTTAATTCCTTCAGGAGCCAAACCACTTGGGTCCAAAACCTGGGGCTATCATGTAGTTAGCTGTTTGAGCATTGGAAGTTACTTAATTGTTCTATGCTATGGTTATGTTTTGTGAAATGGTGATAATCATAGAGGTTTTGGCAAGGACTAAATGAGTGTGAGTGTATATTTAATTAATAGACATATATGTATATATGTGTGTGTATATATACATATGTATAATCTATTGTATTAAATACAACCTCCTAATTATCTTTCAGAATTCTGATACAAATTCACAGGATAAATCTCTTTTTCCATCACTAATAGCCCTACAGATTTTCAACCTTTTATGAAGTGTACCAGTATCCTAAACATAATCTAGTTTTCTTTTTCCTGGATAAAAAGAGAAAATGTGTGTAAAATTCATAATCAGTGCTTAGACTCTATCCTACCAGAAAGTAAAGGAAATGCATATTAGGCATTTCATGGTGGGCAAAAAGAGAGCAGGCCAATCTTGAGCTTTGCAGTGGAGGAGGGAAAGAGTTGGTATGATGGGAACAATAAGGTTTGAAACTGAGAGACAGTGGTTCTGGCAGAGATCATGGAGAAGGGAAGCAAGAGTGAAGATCTTGTTACATGTCTTCCTTTGATTGCCTTCTGACAGGTTAATTACATAAAATAGAACAGAAATTTCTGTTGATTTCACCATACTTGAACAACAGCCTTGAAGGCTGTATGGACTCTGCACCTTTTTAAATACCTTATTTTGACCATGGCTAGCTGATCTCTAGAATTGTGGTAATGTCAGCCTTAAAGAATTTTAAAGTTGCTGTGGGGATGTGTCTCTCTCTGGGCTCCTGGAGATACTTGATTCCTGTCATAGCCTGTGGAAGGATGATGGAGCCATTCATAAACACAAACAAGAATAAAATTCTGCAACTGATAATATTTCTGGTTCATGGGGTGGAGTTAAAGACGCATATTAAAAATATGCCAGAAGCAATACAAGATGGTGATGAAAAGTGTGTGTGGGGCTGCACAACCTCCCTCTGGCAATCACCAACTCTCAAATTTCTCTTTAATCTCTACAATGTTAGGGAATAGGAAAGGAATAGTCAGCATCTAGAGGATAAAACAAATGTGAACAGTGAAGACTGTGGGTCTCGTAAAAGCAAATCAGGCAAAAACTCACTTGATTGCTGTTTTGGTGGAGGAACACCATTTGAGGTTGCCAAGAAGGCAACAGTTACATCTCAGATTCAGTGAATCATCTGTTAGTGTCTCAGGCAGTTTTGCAAATTGATTTAAATGAGATTCAAAGTGAATTTAAAGTTTCACATATGGTGACTGGCAGTGGGGTCATGATAAAGGGCACTATGCAAGGTTCTAGTCGTTTCTAAAGGAGTTGATATTTGGTTGCATTTCTAATTGCTTCATGACTAAATCCATGTGGGGAGGCAATTGGCATGCAATGGAGAAGAGCACTTACCAAATCTCAAAGCAAAGTACTCTCAAGAACAAGAGAAACTAGGTAGCAAGGTTAGAGGCCAAATTACTGTGGACAATGCAGAGGACTAGCCTGATGAGCGTGTAAGGCCATCAGAAGAACCAGGCACACATCTCACTGGGGGAGAAGACCAAGTAAAAGTGAAACAGAAAGACAGTTAATTTCCAACTGCTAACATGATATTCTCCTTTTAAAAATATATCTAAAGTGTAAATGCACAGAGGATTTTTTTTCCACCCAGAAGGCTGCGGAATCACCTGTTGAGCAGATTAATAAACTGCCATTACCCTCACCACCCAACATAGGGAACCAATAGATGAGACAGTTAAATAGCCCCCGTCCTGTGAATGACTTAATACTTAACCGATGCCTGCTCTGTGGTGGGCACCGTTTCTCAGATTTTCCATGGGCTACCTCATTTCGCCTGCACGATAATACTATGCGATACATGGTGTTACTGCCTTCACATTGCTACTGGAACCAGAGGCACAAGGAGGTTAAGTAATTTGCCCGAGGTCATACAGCCTGCAAGTGTGGAAGCTGAAACTGGAGACCAACCGTTTGGCTTCAGACACTGGGTTCCTAACTTCAACACTTCTTGGTGTGGGAAGAGTATGATGTAGCGTCTGAGTCTGCGGCAGCATCAGAACTGCCGCAGCTTGAGGATAGCCTGTGATTATCTTAAATTTGAATTGTGCTTTGGATTTTACCACGAGATGAGACCCTATTATTTTATGTCAAGACAGACTAGACAGCCTTTCCCTCATTCACACAGATGTTCAGGTTGTTTAAATTTACCCCTGCACATGACTAGCAATTTATGGAATTAAGTAGCCCCCAAGTGCTCTATTTTTCCCCCCCAAGCAATCTGCTTCCCCTATACTGACTCACAGCATCTTCTGATTTTCTTTTATAAATCAAAGCTAATATAAGACTGTTGAATATGCAACATTTATTTTAGAACTAATTTATAATGTTAGAGAATTCACTGGAGTGTCTTGGATAGTTAAGATAATATGTAATAGTGCTGTGATATACACAAATTATATAGATTTTAAAAATGGGATAATCATGTGAACGGTACAGAAATAACTTCATTGTACCACTGTAACCATGCAGAGACGATTTTTTTTTAACTATGGCCACTAAAATTAAATGAACTTTTTTTTGAGAAACAGAAATTATACTATGAAAATCTAATGTAGATAGCAATTTACTTTTCTTTTAATTTTTTTTTTTTAAAGATTTTATTTATTTATTTATTAGGAAAGAGAGAGAGTGAGAGAGAGAAGGTCAGAGTGAGAAGCGGACTCCCCATGGAGCTGGGAGCCCGATGTGGGACTCGATCCCGGGACTCCGGGATCATGACCTGAGCCGAAGGCAGTCGCTCAACCAACTGCGCCACCCAGGGGCCCAGCAATTTACTTTTCTATATGAAATATATTCTTGAGATACACTGAAATTGAGAAACCCATAAGATCTGTTTAATCCATATTTCTACATATTTCTACATATTTATACATGTATATTAACCCATGAGTGACCTTTTTATTAATTTGCATTCCTCCTTTTATTCATTATTTCAGCAGATAATTATCAAAATTCTACTAAACTCTATTATAAGTAATAAGCATAAACTGTATTATAAATACCTTCAAGAAGCTGTATTCTGGATTAAAATAGTCATTAGCAAATAATCCCATTGATAAATGAAATACCACAAATGGAATAAATCTTGGTGGGTGTGGAGAGAAAGAGAGAAGACAAAGCCGTAAGAACAGTTAACAGTAAGAACAACCTAAGCTAGTTGGTCAAGTAAGCTTCCTTGAGAAAAAGAAGCTTAATGTGAAGTAGGAATCATGAGTAGCAGTTAACTAAGACAAAAGTGGGTGAGGAGAACATTCCAAGTAGAAAAAACAGCATTACAAAGGCCCTGTGGCAGGAGGGAGAATGTTAGGTTTGAGGAATGAAGAACAGAGAAAGTGGGAAGATTGTGGTACAAGATGAACCCTGAGTGGGAGAAAAGTCCAGACCTCTGATCTTGTCACAGATTCAGACTTTATTATGAGAACAAAAGAAGATATTGGAGGATTTCTGTTTTGTTTTGTTTATTGATGTTTTGAATTGGATGCTTGGAGAAGGAGTGGTGACAGAAGTAGATCTGGGTGTTATGTACACATGACTGAAAACTGTGAAATTTGGACCTCAGCTGTTTCATTGGTTTCTGCATAATCTCTCAGCAGTGTTTCTCCCCTCTAACACCTGAGATTTATTTAATGAGTCATCCTGCTTCTATGATGTTCCTACTCAAACCAAACAGGCAGATTAGAGGTCCTACAAAATGTGCACATGTTCCAGGTTAAATAGAGAATCTCTCTTTTATTCGTCCAGGTAGTTCTTGCTGAGCTTCTTTACAGAGTAGAGTAATAAACGTCATTCCTTCTTTCTTCTTCTAAGTTGTAAGCCAATTGAAATGATATGTAAGTTAGACAAATGGAGATCAAAATGTTTGTTTTCTTGTTGGTAACTCTGATTAGGATAATACAGCTTACATCTAGGTCACAACTGGTCTTCCTGATACTGTTCCCTGAGTTAATTTTACTCACTCAGAACTATGGGCCACTCCACCCCCATCAAACTTACTTCTGTCTCCCAAATAGTAAACTGCTCTAGATGCTTAACCCAAAGAAGAAATCTTGTGTATCTTGAGAGAAAAATGGGAAGAAAGACAGAAGACTATTTAGAACCATTCACCTATTAGATGTCACTCTTTCTTCCTTGAGAAGGAGTATGAATATGAAGAGAGAGGCATAAAGAATTCTGCCATATTGTTCTGCTTGGGAGTTGAGTGGAGATACTTTCCCCATTGTAGAAGCATGAGGCAAGGTGGATAAATGTTCACCCTCCTTCCTAGCTATTCCTATATTTTCTTTCTATTTGTTTTATTTTGTTTCTTCAATATCTTCTAAAGCATCTGGCCCTTTCTTTTTGTCCTCTCTGTAGCCATAAAAATATATCAGTGTGTATCAATGTGTACCTTTCAGGCAAATTTAAACACAGTATCCCAGGTGGAAAGAAGTAATTATTTTTTTTAAAAAAAATTTTGTATAAATAGCTTAAAAATTACATGTTTACAAATGCAAGAATTAAATACTGTCAACTCACAATTATTAAAAACCCTAAAAGGGATGGGAAGAAATAAACACTTATTCCAAAATGGAACTCATTTTAAAGTAATATACTTGATTTCAAAATGAATTCCTCATCCTTTTCTTCTCAGTTCCTTTTTTGAGTGAGTTCTACACCCACTGTCCACTGAGTGGCCAGCAACTGTGGAACCAACTTGGACCCCTACTTAAACCTCACCCTTCAAACTCCAGGAGGCTAACCTTCTATACTGCATTATGGTCACTTGCACTCCAGCTTCCTACAGAGTTCTGGCAGTGAGATGCACTGCAGGATATCAGGAGAACTGGAGAATAATGAGGTCAGGGTATTGATTCCCCTGGCTCCCTCTTTTATGGCTATGGGTGAGCAGTAGCTGTGTTCCTGGACCTGGAGCCAGACCCCCTGCTGGGCAGCTCTCCACTCAGTTGTAGTCACTCTTTCCAAGCTGGGACAGCTGTACTCCCCTCTTGCCCTTCAAGTCTTAGAGACAGTAAAGACTACCCTCTGTTGCTAGCCCTCTAGTGCTTCAGCATCTCCTATCCCCATTCAACCTTTGTCAATAGTCCCTTCATTAAAACTTCTACTCCATCAACAGTTTTGAATGCCCTGTTTCCTGCAATGACCTTGATTGACACAGGAAGTCATTGTAATAAGTATGAACTGTGTATAAAATCAAAACCTAGCATGCTTATGGCATGTTTGGGAGAGAATTGATTCATCAGCCTCTTTGGGTAAATACAGAGGTATTTACAACAGAATGGAAAGATATATGATATTGTTTATTACTTTTGGTGTACTAATTAAAATGATGTAATCACAAATAAAATACTAAAATAAGAATTATATTGGTAGACTGAAAGCTATTTGGTCCATTCTATCTTATTTCTATCTATCATCTATTTATCTATCTATATCCCTTTATATACAATGACAAGGATTTAAACCTCAGTTTTGCCTCTTAAGGTGGCCTTAGACTGGTTATTTAGCTTTTCTAAGTCTCAGTTTCCTCATGTACAAAAGGTTTTAAGAGTTGGGTGAAATACTGTTTATAAAAAACTTAGCACACTGCCTGACAAGTTTTAAGGACTCAGTCTTTTTTCTATTATTATTATTAGCATATTATTATCAGTATCATTGCTCAACAATGATCAATCAATTCAAGTTTTTGATTTAATGACTTTATGATCTTGATTTGTTATTAGAGTTGGAAAGCAAGCAAACGTCACCATCTGGTTCACAATTTTTCACATATTCTGTTTATTCTTTACATCATTTCTCTGGACTAAGCTCATCTGCTAATCCTTAAAAGGAAACACCAATCAGAATTGAGCCTGAATCTGTCTTTTCTAGAATATTAATTTTTAAAATATTTTTCCCTGAATGAGAGTGATAAGTGCAATAGTGAAGTCTCTATTTTGTCAAGTTCACATAGAAATGTGAAGGCCCTATGGGCACAGACTGTGTCTGTAGTGTTCCCTACTCTTTCCCAGCAGGGCCTGGCAAATATCTCTTAGATGTTCATTGACTAAAGGGAGGTAGGGAGGTTAGGCAAAAGGAGTGACTTTGTGTTCTGCACTGTCTCTCTGAGAGTCAAAGCAGAGAGGCACCATGCAGGCTAGTCATATCCTGCTGTCTGCCCCTGCCTGGGCCTGGACTCCTCTCTGCTAAATTTGTCCATCCAGTGGACACTTACAAATAGTGCTAGAGAAAAAGTAGCTTCAGCTTTCTTCCATTCATCCTAAAAAGCCTTCCTTCCTTCCTTCTCTGCAGCTCTCTCCTTTGATACCCATCTACGAAAGGACACCTGCTGAGCCCATCCTTGTCTTCTTCAGAACTCTCATGGAGCTTAGCTTCTACTTCTTTATCAGATGGGGTCCCAGCTCTGCCCTGAGGGCTTTCTTTCACCCTCTAGTGTAGATTGGAACCTCCTGTCGCCTCTGTCCCTCCTCTGCTGTGCCCTTGCTCAAACAGTACTCACACTTGATTTTATTTTCTGTATTCTGTATGAGCTCCCTGAGAATAGAAACCACGTCTGTCATCAGCCATAGACACCACCATATCTCCATTGTGCAGCATCACTTACCTAATCTATAAAATTCAGATGTTGGTAAGACTAAGTCTCTCATGGGTTCTTTTGAGGATTAAATGATGCTTATACACAAGAGGTTTAAAATAGTTCCTGACACATGTTAAGTACTATGCATAAATGTTAGCTTTATTATTAAACTGTTTGGTCTTATTGTGTTGATAGTAATTTAAACCTTTTTTTATATGACAGAAAATTGAGGCATAGAGAAATTAAACAATTCTCCTAAGGTCTCACAGCTAATAGGAAATAATATATAAATTAATGGAAAAATATTTGAAATCATTGTATTTACAGACTGACTCTTTATAGAAATGCTCTACAGTATGCTTATATCAATAATAGACAATTTTAAAGAAACCCTGATTCTTAGCAAAAATACTTAAAATTCTTAGGGACTGTATGAACTATGTTATTCCTTTTTAGAAAATAGAAATCTTATGGTAAATTGTATACATAATCTAAATGTTGATAACCCTTTATATCTCCCCCCAAGATATAGAATTTATATGAAAAACAAAACAAGGACAAATCAGCATAGTATACCTGGATTTCCATATGACAGTAACCTGGTTTCTATCCTTTGGTTCATTGTATCTAAACCTGGGGACAACTGGATTTGCTACATTGAAGCAAGTTTAATCTTAATGAAATCAGGGATTGACAGATTCAAATGCTGTGCAGATTGCTGAGTGGTAAACAAACCCAGTGCAACTGTAACACCACACAGCATTGAGATGAATTAGGAAACTACTTGAAAAAGAACAGATTATATTTGTGATTATTAGATTCACAGAAACAAAAACACTCTGAATTGAAATGAAAGATTAAAACATGGTACAAGAATTGATCTTTAATAAAACATCTTTAGGCTTTAAAAGTTACTGAAAAGACAGAAAATATTCAGGCCAACAAAAAAACTCATGAAATAAAGAACCTAGATCATAACTGGGTAAAGATAACAAGTAAAATGAATAGAAAGGAAAACACATCTTTCTTTTTTTGACTTGCTCTTTAGAAAGAGTTCTAAGGTAACTAGCTAAATTAATTAGCTAGGTAAGTAGCTAAATTAATTAGCTTGCTTCTAGAAAACAACAAAACAAAAAATTCTAAACCAAAACCAAAAAATAAAAACATTAGCTAAACTAGCGTCCTTGAAATTTTTTATTTAGGTTTTGCACTTACTTATTTAACAGTGTACCATTTAGTTTAAAAAGGTCAAGTAATACTAGAAGATTTGTAACAAGAGCTCCCTGTACTGTCTTCCACTTTTCCACTCCCAGTTTAACTTCTCAGAACAAATAAGTTAAAAAAAATCAATAAGTTCTACTTATTTCCTCGCTTATCATTGGCTTCCATGTTTCAACATAAGTATATGATACCATCTTATTTAAATTTAAATAACTAAGTCAAATAGGACAAATAATAATGGAATAAACCTCTATGCCAACTTTAGAAATAAAACACACCAGCCAGAGTTGGACTGCCCTTTTCCCAAAGGAAACCATTATCCTAAATTTGTTAATTATTTTTAGTAAACTACCGTTGCAATATCAGTATCTATATACTTTGTCATATTTTAGAGGGCAAAACTGGTACAAAGTTGCTTCTTCTATTGTAGAAGGATAAACACTGTTGAGTTCCTTTTTTTCTGTAAATTGAGTGGAATGTTATGGTCACTTCATTCTCTGGCTATGCAGCTCCTTGGACAACTGAGGTGTGCTAACAATTCCTACAGCCCTACTGGTCCATCAGACTCCATGCTAGGTGGACTGGGTCAGTGATGGGGCAGGTGACAAGGTGGAGCAATTGGGGTAGGAGAGTGGTTTGAGTCTGTTCTGCTGCTGAAATTTTTGGCAGTTCCCCTAACCACTCCAATCATTAATAATGGAGAGGTGAGACTTGGGCCTCGGGAAAAATAAAGCCAGGTCTTGATAAATTAATAAGTAAGAAAGATATGAAGGAATGTTTGAGCAAGATGAAAGAGTCTTTAGTATAGAAATGGCTGTTTCTGAAAATGTCATTTCTGGATCACTTAACACTTAAGTGATCACTGAAGACTCATCTGGATGTTTTTGTTTTTTTTAAATAGGTCTCAGTTCAGATGTATTGAATCAGAGTTTCTATGGTGGAGGCCTAGAAATTTGTGTTTTAACCAGCACACCCTTTCCTCAGATAATTCTGATAGACACGAAAGCTTGCCAACTAGTGATAGTGACAATATTGTCCAATTTCAAACTATTTACTTCATTTTGCACACACCCAAGGATGTTGAAGATGTGTCTATTTTGGCCCTTGACTTTTAGAGCAATCACCCTAATTTCATTTCTGGAAGTCACTGCCTGGAATCAACCTGGTAGCAACTTGCTAGTCCATCAGAAAGACACAGGAAAGTAAAGAGAGTCAGAGGATGGTCAGAGGAAGAGTGGAAGAAAGAAGGGAAGGGAAGAGAAAGGAAGGAATTGATTCACCCCAGGAAAAAATTTTCTATAAGAAGTTGAAATTAAAAACATATATAGTTAGATGTTTTAGCATCCCTTTCTTATATGTGAAGAATATTAAAATGATTTCATCAAGAGGGTGCAAAATTAGGTTTTTAATGCTTCTGAGATAATGCCGAAAATATTTAAACTACGTATTCAAAGATAACATTTCATTTTGGTCAAATATAAATTTACCATCATTGCTTGAAAAAATATGGTAAAGGCCATGTAGTATCTCAAAAAAATGAACTAAAAACCAAGACTTAAGCATCAACCAAGTCAGTACTGGTAAATGTCACAGGTGATTTTATACATGTTTTATTACAGATAAACTCCTTCCTGGAGTTGAGTGCATCAAAATCTCCAAGCTTACAGTGTTTGCTAATTATAGTGTTTTGAATTGATTTTCTTTAAATACCCATTTAAGGTGTTCTACCATTCATCAAAGCAATTGTAGAAAGATCTGAAAAGCAGAGATAGAGCCTGTGTGGGGAGAAGTCAGGTGAGATATATGATCTTTTCCTCTCCTACATATGAAACAAGTCACATGGCAGCTGGAGGATAACTGGGGTTATTGAATAGCGACCGATCTTGGCTCAGGTGTTTGGAATCCAACATAATCAACTAAATGTGCATATCTGAGTTTGTCATTACCACTTAGCATCTCTGCTGCTCAGTGGAGGAACACTAAACAAACACACAGAATTCAGGACCAAATTTATAAATTTGCAAGCAAAATCAATTTTTCCAGAGTGTTTGCTTGGAACTGCTTAGCACAGATGGCCAGATGGGTTCAGAAACCACTCTCTTTTCCATCCATTATGCTTGAGAGTCTGGCTATTCCCAGTTGGTAGCTATTGAAAATGGTATGTTCTAATAAGATGTCTAAATCCTGAAGACAAGCTTTGAATATGAAGAGATTGTAATGGCAAAGCTGAACTGGAAGTTTGGCTTAAGAATTCTCCCAAGAGAAAGAACCCTCAAGAGTATAAGCAGCATTTTGATGCTAAATTTTGAGCGCCTGCTGAGAGGTCCCAAGACACCCTGTGTTCGGCCATAGATGTCTGCTATTCACTGGGTCTCTTTGTATCATTAAAGAAATGCTTCAGGAGGAATTAATTTGTAAACTGTTATGAAGTCCCATGTAAATAGTGCTCGTTGGAACACAACTTTGTAATCCAGATGACAAGAAATGGTGAAATCAGTCCTAAGTAATGCCACTTATTTGGCATAACTGTATGATGCATAATCATATTAATTGTATTCATTTTCATCATAATTATTACCCCAATGTTATATTTGTATTATCTCATCTACTTTAAATTGGTAAATTGAATTTTATTTAAATAACTTAACTTCTATGGTCTCCCTAGCTATATAATAAAGTCCTTGTGGGCAGAGAAAATAGCCTTAATCTCTCTCTCTCTTTTTTTTTTAAGATTTTATTTATTTATTTGACACAGAGAGAGAGAGACCACAAGTAGGCAGAGAGGCAGGCAGAGAGAGAGGGAGAAGCAGGCTCCCTGCTGAGCAGAGAGCCTGATGCGGGGCTCAATCCCAGGACCCTGAGATCATGACCTGAGCTGAAGGCAGAGGCCTTAAGCCACTGAGCCACCCAGGTGCCCCCTTAATCTCTTTTTTATCAACTATGGCAAATACTATATCTTGTATATACTATACACTATACACTATATATTATATATACTATATATATACTATATACTGTATCTTGTATATCTTTAGTAATAATAATAAAATAATAATAGTGAATATTTGTGTAGCATTTACCATGTGCTGGGTGTGCCTCTAAATACTTTATGTACAGTTCATTCAATCAGAGTAATGACCCAGTGCCATAGGGATAGATACTAGCTCCATTTTGCAGATGGTGGCAAGAGAATAACAAAGGTTACTCACTTTGCCCTTATTCGGAGCTATGAAATGACAAGGCTGGCATTTGAGCCAAGTAAGTCTGGCTTCGGAATCTATGTGTTTTAAATCCAAAATATGGTAAGAAGTTTAAAAATACTTGATGATATATCTAACTTTCCTATTTTATATAAAGCAAAGGAATAATCATTCATTCATTCATCAATTTTTTATTGAGGCCTTATAAGATATGAGTCACTATGCTATGCCCAGAGGGATTAAGGCAATAAATGAGTGAGGCTAACACCCTGCCCTAAGGTAGATTCTATTTTAAGGTGGGACAGAGACAATAAATATGCTCAACTATATTATGATGGGGAACAGTGGGCAATAGTGTTGCTTGAGGTTTGTTGGCAAAAAAGATCTCTCTAAGGAAGTGGCAATGAGAATTAAAAAAGAGAGAGAGAAAGAGAGAGAGAAAATCCAGAGATGCAAAGAGCAGAAAAATTTGTCTCACATTTTTGGAGGTGTGAAGTCTAAAACCAAGATATCAGTAGCTCCATGCTCCCTCTGAACCTCTAGAGGAAAGACCCTTCCTTACCTCTTCTAACCTCTACAAGGTCCAGATGTTCTCTGGTTTGTGGCCTTGTTGCTTCAATTTCTACTTTATCTTCACATGACATTCTCCTTCTGTGTCTTCACATCATCTTTCTTCTGTACGAGTTTATCTTTGTGTCTGACTTTTTGCTTTTTATAATGACACCAGTTATATTGGAATAGAATCTACTCTAATAACCTCATTATAATTTGATTATCTCTGTAAAGACCTTATTTCCAAACAAGAACACTTTGTATTCTGAAGTACTGGTAGTTAGGACTTTAGCTTATCTCTCCTTTTGCTCTAAGGAGGGGGAGCATAATTCAAGCCAAAACAGTACTTGTATAGCCACATGCATTCTAGGATCATTGTGTATTTGTAGTAGGGACTATCTATGAATCTCACTCTCATCTCAGGGATATTGTGTCACAGGAAACATTCACTGACTCCATATCCTCCTGCATCATCCAAATATCATTGTTTGTATTACAGAGGTAGGAAAAATTCTGGGTCTTTTGCTTCTAAAAATAATTTCCTGAACAAGATATTCAAAATGAGATGCAGTGCAAGGATTTTTCACTCATCACCACTGTGGATACTAAGAGTATTGTGAGTAATGTAAATATTATCAGAGTAGTAAAATGAGAAATTAAGTAAAAAAAAAATACAAAGACATAAATACCTGATAGATCAGGTAAGAACCCAAACAGACTTTTTAAATCTTTTTTTAAGGATTTTATTTATTTATAAGAGAGAAAGAGAGAGTGAAAGTAGGGGGAGGAAGGGCAGAGGGAGAAGCAGACTCCCCACTGAGCAGGGACCCTTGCAGAGGACTTGTCCCAGGATCATGACCTGAGTCCAAAAGCAGATACTTAATGACTGAACGACCCAAGCACCTCCCCAGTGATAGGTTTTTTTTAATGCTGCAAAAAGCGAATGGGAAACAATGTTTATCTGAATAGGAAAGTAGTATGGAGATGTGCCATGAAAGATGATTTGGCAGAGACTTCTAACTGCCCATCAAAGATTCGTGCTCCAAACCGATCACGTAGACATCTTGTTGAGGAGTTGATGCTTAACTAGGGACTGTATTTCTCAAACTCCCTTGAAATTAGGTGGGGCCATATAAGTAGTTCTCACCTGAACTACAAACAGAAGCAATGTATGTGACTCCTTTGGGATTAGGAAGTGGCGTCCCTTCTCTACCATCTCTTCCCTTTCTGCTGGCTAGCCAATGATGCCCAGGTTGACCTTGGATGACTGGAAGATGGGAAGTCTTCAGTGACTTTGTGAAGTAGATGACTACTCTCAACAAACCTCACCCCACACCACTGACCCAGAACACTTGCATTGAAGTAGAAATAAATTTGTTATTGTGTTGTCACTAGAATTGAGGAGTTTGTCTGTTTTAAGAGCTAACATTATCCTCATAAATGCACATGGATATCGTTGAAACTGCAAAGAGAGTGGCAGAAAGAAGGGCTTTCTGGTACAGGGAATGGGATAGGAGTAAAGACACAGAGAGGAGAAATCACAGAAAAAGGAAATAGACCAATTTGGCTGAAGCACCTCTACTGAGGTGTAATTGGAGATAAACCTAACCAATTAGGCTTTTATCATATTATAGAGGCTTTCAAATGCCAGATTGGGTTTTTATACTTAATTCATAAGGTAGTGGAGAGCTGTGGAGAAATTGAATGTGGGTGTTTTATATTCCAAGGCATTTTTAGAATATTTTTTCACATTTATTTACATGTACCATGTCTCATTAAAGAAAAGATTATAGCAACCTTTGAGATATTAATCTAGCAGTGATGTTTAAGAAAGACTGGATTGAGGAGAGAGAGGAAACATAAAAGGATATTATAATACTTTAGTCTTAACCAGGAATCTGCAAATCCCTGATAAGTATTTCAGGCTTGTAGGCCATAGTCTGGGTTGCAGGTACTCAACTCTGCCTTTGTAATATGAAAGCACTCATAAGCCATACAGAAATGAATAGGCATCTCTGTATTCTAATAAAACTTTATTTATAAAAACGGTTGAAAAGCTACTGGGCTTTCATTTGTCTACCTGGGGTCTAGATTGAAGAATGACAAGGCTTCTTCATGAGGAATGGGGTGGAAGGACAAAGGAGGAAAGGCATGTAACATAAAGAGAAGTCAATCAAGCAGAACTTGCAGAACTAATGTAGCACTTTCAATGTTGACTCTGTAAGCAGCATACCTCTTTTTCTGCTACTACTAGATTGTAAGGTAAAGGATCAATTGTATCCATCTTCATATTGATAACATACAAAGTACCCAATGAAATATTTACTTAATAGGATAAATTTTTAGTGATTGAATATGTAGGATGAGCAAAAATGAACAAAGACCCAAAGTGTTTCAGAGTACCTATTAAGCTTCAGTTAATGTCAAATACTAATGCCATTATTAGAAATATTCATGACTTTGAACAAATTATTTAACCCTTCCATACCTGAATGTCCCAAATACATCTCAAAATTAGCAAGATTAGCAAGTGTAAATGTCACATTTGATTTTCCTTCCTTGTTCACTCCAAAATCTAATCTTGCAGTGTTTTCCATCTTCATCAATGTCTTTGCCATTTATCCAGTCACTAGAAACAGAAATCCTATGAGCCATCCTTGTCCCCTTCTTTAGAGGAATGCAACTTGGGAGAAAATGTCCTTTAGATCCTACCCCTGAATTAAATTGATGAAATCCATTAATTTCTCTCCACTATCATTCCTCATACATGAATTACTGCAGAACATCCCTGTTTCCAATATTGATACCCTTCTTGCAATCTCTACATAAATCCATGATTTCCTATTGAATTTGGAATAAATCTATGTTCCACATCATGACCTACAAGTACATCCATAACTAGTCCCTTGCCCACATCTCCAACCTAGTATTAAGTCTACTCTCCACCTTACCAAATAGAAGGCAGTCACTGTTGCTCTAATTTCCTAAAAATTCTGAAGCCCTTTTTTGCTTCCAGGTATTTTTGCTTTCCCTCCTTTCCTTCTGGCTCTTTCTGACCCTGTTTGCATGTTAGGCAGGTATAATGGCTTTGTGCTTGGTCTATGAACTAGAATTCCCAGAATTTCCTTCTCTGTGTAGTTACCAGTTAGCCTTGGACCAAAAATATAATTTGTATGAGATTTGGAAAGTGGAAGTGAAGCAGCAACCACATTTTTTTTTAACTCTCTGAATGATGATGCAGAGCATGAGGACCTATGGAATCTCACTGATGTGGTGGCTCACATTTTGGGGTGTGGCAGCATCCCAACCCACAGTTCCCCCAGTTCTGGCCAGAGCTCTAACCTTACCTGCTCCCAGATGTGTCCCAGGCATATGGGTGTGGCTGTGGAGAAGTGGGTATTCCTGCCCAGTCACCCACAAGATCAGGGTTAGAGCTCTTGAAAGACAGAGCTAGTTATAGTAGTTCTTGTTGTTTTTAATTTGTCCCTGTAGGTTCCATTTTGTCATTGCTCTCATCTGCATTCAACTTTGCTTTGTGACTTGGATCTTCATGATTCTAAAGCAACTTTAGGCTCATCCCTGCAAACAGAGGCAGTAGGCTGCCCGCGGTGTCCCCTCAGCTTCCACACTCACATAATGAGTAACCCCTTTTAAGTTGCTATGGAATCATGAAGACTGGAAGGCATGAAGGAAAGCCTAGAGTAGGTTTCACAGATCCAAGATTAGGTGTCTGGTATGTAAATCCAGGACCCGTCTCCTCTGATATGCACATGATAGAGACCAATGAAGCAGTTCTGCACAGAAATTTCACTTACAACTTTTAGGATGATCCTTTCTAGCAACTCAGATAACAGCAACTCTCAATTCTATGTCTATTCATTTTTTTCTATGCTCCAACTCACAATTTTTGCCAATCTGAAAAAATACCTCAAGATAGATTTAACAATTACTCATAGAAAATGCTTTTATCTTATGTTCTAAGCCCTGCTTATTTTCTAGTCCCATAGTTGCAGTTAAGTGTTTCTAGCATGTTACCTCTCTGACCCTTAATTAAAGAATCTAGCTTATTAAGAAATGGGTTTATATTGAGTCCCTAGTAATTTCACTAGGGATTTTTGAAAAATTCCTTATTGATGGATATAAATCTCATCTTCCAATGAGAAAATCCAGTTCAAAATTGAAGTCTCCAAAAACTGTTTCAATTTTAGTATGCTCTCCACAGTCTCTATTAGTCTGGGTCCAATTAAGAATCAGAAACCGTAAATCAAATTAAACAGGGAAGCTTAATACTAAGATTTATTAAACTATGATAGAAGAATAAGTATGGAAAATGTAATAATAATTCCAAAAGGTAACTCTCTAAGGCTAAGGGAGAGTACATTTGAAAGAAGTCTTTCTTTCTTATTATGGGTCAAATTGTGTCCACCTACGTGTTGAAGTCCTAATCCCTGGTACCTCAGAATGTGTGATGTCATTTGGAATAGAGTTGTTGCAGATGTAATTAGCTAAGTTAAGATGAAGTCATATTGGAGTGGAACGGGCCTCTAATCCCACATAGCTGGTGTCCTTGTAAGAAGATGACCATTTGAAAACAGAGACAAGAATACTATGTGACAATGAAGTCACATTGAGTGAAGCCACTGTAAGCCAAAGTACGTTAAAGATTACTGGCAAACCACCAGGAATTAGGAAGAGGCAAGGAAGGATTCCCTTACAGGTTTCAGAGGGAACATGGAATTGCCAACACCTTGATTTCAAATGTCTGAGCCTCTGGAATTGTGAGATAAGAAGTTTCTATTGTTTTAAGCCAACCGGATTGTGGTATTTTGTGATAGTAGCTCTAGGAAACTAATACACTCCCCAAATCTGGTATCAGACCTCTTTGAAGAAGGTGAAAGTGCAGCCTGCAGATGAAGAAATTGCTCAGAAAACAATCCTCAGTGGCATAGATGAGCAGAAGCTGGTGGGTGGGCATGCAGAGGAAGTTGGGGCACCAGTCTGGTCATGAGTCCTGAATCAGGCATTGTTCATGTTAAGAGGGCAATAGCAGTGTCATCGCCCAACCTAGCCAGGTCTGTGAGATCTCCAAGGGTCTGCCTCTCTGGCCCATGGCTAAAACAGGGCAGCCCAGATGTCCCTTCGCACGCCCATGAACACATACATACATCCGCACACCTAATGGACCATGCAGCAGATGGATGGAAAAGCAAAACATAGTGCATTCAGAAAAGAGCCTCTCCATTCCTCCTGCCATGTTTCACCATCACCCTCTGCTGCCAGTTCTTAACATCATATCCACTGTAAAGGAGAAATGCTCAAAATGCTTAAGTAGGCCAGTCTATTTTAACAAAGAAGGTCTGAAGGTGAATTTGGAGCTGTGAGACAATAAATTGATAACTGCCATAGAGCCTCTTTGGTATATTAGTAGCATATCAAGGACAATCATAGAATTCTAGCTGGCATTTCCCCCATTTTACACTTTTAGGTCCAGCATTATGCAGTGTTGATGGCATGCGTTGCTGACTCACATCAGGATGGTGAATTTATTCTGTTTTTTCAGGGGTGTGTGTGTATGTGTGTGTGTGTGTGTGTGTGTGTGTGTGTTGGCTATTGATCCTTAGGTCCAAAATCCGTCACATGTCTCCCAAAATATGACAAGCAAAAAACCAAGATGCTCATGGTCTAGGATCAGAATGGTAATGTGGTCAAAAGCCTTCAACCAAAAGTAAATCCCCAAACAATGTGAAGGAAGATATAGAATCCATCTTTAATTTTCTGTTTGTGTCTTCAGTTCATTTTCCTTTCAGAGCAGTGAATCCTTCACCCCAAATACTCCTGAATCTTTCCAACTTTGATCCCAGCTCCGAGTTGCTATTGTTCTCCTCCTCCTACTTCATTTATCTCTAATCAGCGTTAAGATGCCCCAAAGAATTTAGTGTTAAGAAGGCATAGCCCCTTGTGGAGGAGTACAAATCAAACTGCTCCTAAGTGGGTAGCAGTAGTAGAATGTCTAGTACTACAGACTTCATTTTGATAATCATATCTTTATTAAAGATATGTGATAGGGGCATTGAATGGTGTTTGGAACATGATCAGGGGGTAGAGAATGGTGTTTTCTTCCACCACACCTTTTCACTAGTCAAACCTGAGTAGACTCTTGAAGGATATTTCTTACATATCTTTGCATCAGAGCCTGTTTTCCTGCTACTGTTTCCTGGGTGTTAGACAACATTAAGTGTACCCTTCTCAGACCTACTTGTACCTACTCTCTCTTATAGAAAAAACAAGTGAATATTTCACCATCATTGATTATTCACAACCTGGGAGGGATACCCCTATGCTCCACCTCCAATTAAATTCCCAAATATCCCTTTTTTTTTTTCTGTAGGTCCCTACATAGTAGCCAAGTCTTTGAAACACCACTATTTGGGGATTAAACTGTATAAGGGAGGGACCTGACTCCCCATTATAGTTCTTCTAACCTCCTCTGCCTTGCCATTCCACTATTACTTTTTAAAAGGAATGGGCATGCTGTTTTATAACTCTTGTCATGGGTACCATTGACTGAATTTATGAGAGCATGCAATCTCTTAATACCAGTTCCCCCAGGATAGTAAATAATTTAGATCCATCACTTTGATGGCATGGCCTCATTCTCTACCAGTGCATCAAATGCAAGCATTCTCCTACCTAGCATCACCCCGGATGTAGGCTCTATTATGTTATCAGGCTTCACTGGGAATGCCCAATCCCACAAGGAAAACTGCAGGACAGTTTAGAGATTTAGGTACAACATACAAGTAGTATTTTATTTCTAGCTTTATGCATTCTTTCAAACTGCTACAAAAGCTATATGGTAAGCTATTTAGAATTTATCCTTTAACTTCAATGACTTTGGATAAAATTCTGAACTCATGTTGAATCCAATGGCAAGGTTCAAGGCCCGATATCAATAAATGGCCAGTAAAGCCAGTGGAATGATCGATGGCAACATTTTGTGTACCAGATGTGCTGCTTTGATTCATATATGTAAAAGCTTCATGCTTCCTTCAGCACAAATACAGAAACCAAGTCTTTGAATTGTTTGTGCCTCTCGTATCTTTTCTACTATTCGATTTCAGCTGCCTAAACACTCAAATAACAGTTTTCACTTATGGGACATAAAGTCATTAACTTGTATTTATAAATTACACATGATTTTGGTCTGAATCTTATACTTTGCCTTTGGCAAAATGTGTAAATCATCCTAACTTTATTCTCACTGGTAGAGGTCACTGTTTGGAACGTGTTTATAAAATTTATTTCTATACAGATATGGTGACCAAAAATTATGTGTAAAAGTCACTACCATGACAAATATTTAATAATAAAGTGATGAATTTCCTAGGTCTACCATAACTGGATAGCTTAAAGCAACAGAAATGTATTCTTTCATTTTTCTGAAGGCTGCATGTCTAAAATCAAAAGGCCATGCTCCCTCTGAGACTCGAGGTAGAATCTTCCTTTGCTTCATCCATGCTTCTGGTGGTGGCCTTCAATCCTTGGCATTCCTTGACTTATAACTCCATTCCTTGACATATAACTCCAGTCTCTGCCTTCATCTTCAGATGATATTCTTCTCTCTGTGTCTTTGTGCCCAAATTCCCCCATCCTATAAGGACCCTGGTCATCAGATTAAGAATCACCTTAATCTAATATGATCACAACTTAATTTGATTAGATCGGCAAAACCCTTTTTTACAAATAAGATCACATTCAAGATACTAAGGGTTGGGACGTGAACATGTCTTTCTGGAGGTATATAACTCAACCCACAACATAAGCTAAAAATTAGTATTTATTGGTTCTTTACTTTGTGTTGACATTTCTATTTGCTTAAAATGATGAAAATTTGACTTGCAACAGTTAAAAATTTGTCCAGATAAAGCAATTACTAAAATCACGCACTGGGGATAAGTAGATCAGAAGTAAATTAAAATTTATAATATTAAATTATGAATATAATTATATAAATATATAACATAATTGAAATTTATAATATTAAAGCCTTATTCACCAAGGGTATTTTAAGATTTTGTTCCTTTTTAATACTTCATGAAGTAGCTGAAAAGAACCTGTGTTAAGCTCATGGTTGGAGGAACAACCAATGGTTGTTCCATTGTTCCAACCATGGTTGGCTGAGCCAAGAAAGCATGGACCCATTTCCTATAATACAAAACAGTGAACCTCAGCACTGTGAACAGAGGAGAATGAAATTGCTTGTGTAGGGATATTTAGGAAGACACAAGACTGGTGTTATGGCAGTCTATGGCCAGAGGGCTCTGGTTACAGTTTTATAAAGCAGAGAAAGTGTAATCATTATTTAACTCAGAATCTCAGTTTTTCCGGTATCTCTAACTCTTGTTTCACTCAGCTACACTTGACACAGAAAGAGTGGAAGATGGGGCTTAAAGAAGGAATTGTGGGAAGGCCTTTGACTCAGCGACAAAAACCTAATAGAGATGTTACACGGCGCTTCATGTTTCTTACCTTTGGAGGCTAGTTTTTAACACATTTCCATGTTGGTACTACTGGTTCTTGTTGTTCTTGCTTCCACAAATATTCCTCTTCTGGCCAATAATATTTTCCTATAGATGAATTTAATAGTCCCTTTGTTTCCCTAGTCCATCCCTAGTTTTGGGTCAGAAATTATAATTCCTATGGACTGTCATTTCATTAGACTGTTTCGTTTATTTTCTGGGAGACTCAGAGATTCTTAGGGAAATGATCTGTGGGTGATTGCACCCGATATCTATGAATTAAAAAGTCACTTTGGCTAATAAGGATAAAACTAAATTGTGAAACTCCAAGAGGTGTCTAATGATAATCTTTATAGCATAGTGAATTCTTTATATTGTTATCAACTCCAGTTTATAATTGCCACTCAGAAACATTTGGGTAGCAGAGGTTGCTTTCACAAACACTGACTTCCTGTTCTTCTCTATCTTCTTTCATTCAAAGTCTCTCTGGGTAAAAATTGAAAATGCCTTTTGACTAAGTGAATGTTAGCAGTTGCCTCTTTCTGCATGTCAGCATATTATCAGCCCTTGAGTATTTTTTTAAACTGAGAATAGACAGGACACTGCCCAGGACCGACTTCTGATTTTATATTCTAAGGAAGAGGTATCAGTTTGGGCAGACACCCTACTCTTTTCACATTTGTGGCTTCTTTCCTTTTAGAAAAACTAGACATATTAATAGTGGCGCACTAGTTACCAAAAGCCCTTTTTGTAGTATATAATTTTGGATTTATTAAATCTCTGTATAAGTTTAATGAAGCATTACAACTTGGAAAGATAACCATTTCCTCAAAATAGTCCCTGTCCAAAATTCATGATCAGTTCTATGCAGCATTTTCTGTTACTTCCCTAAGAATCTGAATTAAGGATTTAACTTATTGACCTCCTAATTAAATATCATAATCAGAATATACAAACATGAAATTTAAATGTTTTTAGCTTTCAATTAAAATTGACAAAGGTGGGGGCGCCTGGGTGGCTCAGTGGGTTAAAGCCTCTGCCGTCGGCTCAGGTCATGATCTCAGGGTCCTGGGATCGAGCCCCACATCGGGCTCTCTGCTAGGCGGGGAGTCTGCTTCCCCTTCTCTCTCTGCCTGCCTCTCTGCCTATTTGTGATGTCTCTCTCTCTAATAAATAAATAAAATCTTTAAAAAAAATTGACAAAGGTGTTTCCATATAAAAATTATAAACTATTTTTAAATGTTATTTAAATTTAAATAAGTAAAGAATTCTATTATTTTATATAGATTTTGTTTAAAATGAAATACCACTCACTAATATTTTTAAATGGAAAAAATCTTTTTTTTAATTTTTTTTAAGATTTTATTTATTTATTTGGCCGAGAGAGATCACAAGTAGGTAGAGAGGCAGGCAGAGAGAGAGGGGGAAGCAGGCTCCCTACTGAGCAGAGAGCCCAGGATGTGGGGCTCGATCCCAGGATCCTGAGATCACGACCGGAGCCGACGGCAGAGGCTTTAACCCACTGAGCCACCTAGGCACCCCTAACAGAAAAAAATATAAAAAATAAAACTATTTTCTTTCTGGGTTATGATATTATATTACTTTCTTTGATAGTTTACCTTAGATTTAATTTTATACTGGTAAATAGTAAGCTGTATAGCATTTCTCATATTACTATGTGTATGGGTTATTAAAATATATGATTTCCCTTTTTGATATGGAGAAGACTGCATTTCTGTATACTTCAAACACTGTCCCAAGCAGAAAGAGAGGAGAGGCAGGGTAAAGAAAATAGGAGCTGAAGAGTTCACATGGATCATAAGGAGTCTGAGTCTTAAACAATCACTGAGCAAGTGTTGGTGCCTAGAACTCACTTAGATAGTCAAAAGATAAAGGGATAAGGGCAATACCATTGCCTAACCTCAGGGATTTTTACAGTGTAAGGAGTCAAAATTGATATGCATTAAAAATAAATGAACCACACAAATGAGTATAAACTAAATGATGATGGATTAGATAGTTCATATTATGCTATACTTTTAGCTCAAAGGAGCTGATAATAATGGAGTTCATCCATGACAGTCCATTGTAATATTGCAACAGATGGAAGAAATATTAAAATTAGAGCTAGACATCATGTTATAATGCCACTTTTCCCCCTTTTTACCTGTATTGCTTTAGAAAAATTGCATAATCCTTCTTTTAGTTTTCTTATCTGTAAGATGGGCTAGTTAAAGGGCTTAATTGTTTTTGGTTTTTTACAGCAGTAAAACCGACTATGTATTCTAAAGAATAATCTTTCTGTAAATAGATTATTGATGGATTATCATAAATGATGATTTAAGGACTCTTAAGCTTCCAGGGAAATCCCCAATGCTCAAAAAAGAAGGAAGAGGAGGAGCAGGAGAAGAATTTGAATAGGGTCTATAAGCCAAATGTAGCCAAGCCCTTTGTGGGGGCACACACCACTAAGGGAACATAGATAGTCAGTCAGATAGGAAAGTTAGACTATATTTTCACAAGACAGGGAAGCCAGGTTGGTATTCTGCATTAGTCTAGGGCTAGTAAAAGAAAGAGTATCAATTTGGTGACAGCCTAGACCCAAGTAGAAGAAAACTCAAGTTCTCTCTGCAGGAAAATTACTTATAAAAGAAATATTTCAAAAAGAGAGAAAATCACTACAGCAGAAAAGCTTAAGAGCATAAAAATTAATTAACCTCTATAAAAATATAGCATTAAATATAATAATGATAATATCTACACTATGGAATTACAAAAAAAATTAAAAAGAAAACAGCAGTCAGTCCTGACCCATGATAGCATGTAAGTAGAGAGGGTGGTAGAGTTCAAATTTCTACTTTCTTGTTTGCTCAAGAGGGTGGTCAAAATATTGATTAAGCATAGGCTTGAAGTCTAAAGATGTTATGTATCCATGGTAAGTTTTAATATCCACTGAAAAGAATAAAAATAGAGTTTGTAAATCTCGTATTAGTTGCAGGAAAAATATGAAACCAGAATAAAAATATAATTAAAATTTTCAGTCAGTTAAAAAAAAAGGAGTAGTGGGTGAAAAGGAGAGTGAAAGAAAATAAAATTAGAAGTAAAATGTTAGTAATGCACGTAAATATAAATGGACTGAAATTTCCAGGTAAAATTCATAGATTTTCAGATAAGATTAGAAATGAAAATCTAACTAAACACTGTTTACAAAAGTCATACTTAAAACATAAGAAAAAAGTTTGAAAGTAAAATAATGGAAAAAACAAACACTAGGTAAAGTCTAATAAAGAGTCTTTTATTTTTTTAAAATCTAAACATTTTATTTTAAAATCATTGTAAATTCACATGCAATTACAAGACTAGAACAGAGGGCTCCTATGTACCCTTTACTCTGTTTCTTCCAGTGATAACATTTTTTGCAATTGCAGTTCAATATCACAACGGGAAAATTAATGTTGATACAACTCATTGATCTTTTTCAGATTTTACTGGTTTTATCTACACTCATTTTCGTGTGTGTATGTATTTCATGTATTACATGTGTAGATTTGTGTAAGCATGACCACAGTCAAGATACAGAACTATTCCTTCACCACAAATATACCTCATGCTATCTTTTCCTATAGCCACACTCTAAACGCCATCTCTAACCCGACAACCATCAGCTATTCTGTTTCCATAATTTTGTCATTTTAAGAATGTTATATAATTGGAATGACAAATAAATTTTAAGCCCACAAATATATTAAGTAAAAACAGGAACACTCTAATCATAAAAATTTGGATTTATCGGGAATATACAAATACTGTAAAACTATTATAACAAAATATAACAAAAAATAATAAAATAGCTATAATAAATAGTATAAAATACATAAATAACATGGGGAATTTTACAGATTATGGGAAATTTTTATTTCCACTTTTAACTCTATATAAACCAAATAGACAAAAAGAATTAATAAATAAAATGTGAAAATATGTGGCATTATCTTACAAAGTTAAATTGTTTCTGCTCATAATATACTTTACAGAATTTGTACATGAGTATACCAGAAGACAGAACATTCACAACAGTGTTCTTATTAACAAAAAACTGGAAACTGCCCCAGTGAACACTGATGGGAGAATAGATACAAAATGGTACAGTATATAGCTGTGAAAGTGAATGAATGTGAGCAACTCAGAACGTGGTTAAATTGTAGAAATATAATGCTAGATTGGAAAAGATTAATAAATTATGACAGCATTTCAGAACGCTCAAATATAAGAAAACCAAAGCAAATTTACAAGGCAATTTAATAAAAATTAAGAGTAATAGTTGTTTTTAGGAAATCCTCAGGGGGATGACATTAGAGAGAAACCACAGGTTTTATTAAGGATGCTCGTCTTTTGGCCGCCTGGGTGGCTCAGTCAGTTAAGTGTCCGCCTTTTGTTCAGGTCATGATCCCAGCATCCTGGGATTGGGTCTCATGTTGGGCGCTCTGCTCAGCGGGGAGTCTGCTTCTCCCTCTGCCTGCCTCTCCCCCTGCTTGTGCTCTCTCTCCCTCTCTCAAATAAATAAATAAAATCTTAAAAAAAAAAAAAAAGGATGCCGGTAGTTTTACTTTTGAAGTCTTGTGGTGTGATCACAGTTATTTGCTGTATTGTATTTCATCACATCACACATATGTTGCATGTGTTTTTGTATGCATGACACAATATATTATAAATTTTAAGTAAATAAAATGAGCCTAATAACATTCCTCGTATTATAATGACATTTTAAAGATATTTTAAGGATATACAGAGTTCATGTAAGGGGAAATCTCTTTGTCAAATATAAAATTGTTTACAAACAGAAGACAAAATCATAATGAATACGTTTCTACTTCTAGATTACCGGTGAGCTTCTCTGCTACAGTCTCAACTTGCCTCGTGCTGCTGTTACTCCCATTGATGGTGACGGTAACTCTCCGTTCACCTCCAGAAAGCAGGTTTTCCTAATTCTGCCTTTAAGTTGAAGTGAAAACTATCCTAGGACCTCAACTGTTTAATATCTGGCTGCAAGCCCCAGCCTCGGAGCACATCTTAAAACTGGAAAGGGTGGTTTCCCTCCTTCCTGTCTTCCCATCAGAGGTGGAGTTATGCCCCATCTCCATATTCCTACAAAAACTGATTTTATCCCCTTCTTCCAAGCATTAGTTTATCAGACTTAACTGAAATCCTGTGCAGGTTTTTTAGTAAGATTGTTTTCCTACGTGATTATCAAAACAAGTAATGGAGAGGTGCTCCTTGAGGCAGACAGTAACAATGAAGTACCAGCAAAAGAACTACTTGTTTTTACAGCAAACTGCTTTACTATTTCCTAATCACTTACATATATATATATCCTCATTTGATAAGACTTCTTTCTTGGTTATTTGATAAGAACATTTTCTAGATTATCTTCTTGCTTTCAAAACAAAATGACTATGACTAATAGAGGGTAAATATAGAAGATAAAAAAAAGTGCTTTAGCATTTCATTCATTGCCGCAGATAACACCCAAAGAGTTAAAGAAACTGGAAGGCTGCTCACTGTGATCTCTGACTTCCTAAAACTCTTTAATTTTACTTGTAGTAAGAACAGGTGACGTGAGATTTACCTTCTTAACACATTTTTAAGTGGACAGTATAGATTGTCGACTGTAGTCACATGTTGTACAGTGGATCCCTAGAATTTATTCACCTTACATAACTGAAACTTTGTACCCATTGAACGGCAACTCCCCATTGTCAAAACTCTTACAGGATTCAGACTCAGGAAGGATACTTTAATGTTACAGGGGCGGGGGGGGGGGGGGGGGGGGGGGGGG
>CM052800.1:31748754-31761842 GCA_028533885.1 Nasua narica | reverse complement strand
ATTATCCCACTCCTCATTCTAGAACTCACAGCAGCTTTCATGTCTTGGAGTTCCTTAGCTAGAACTCCGCAGTCTCTGTGGGTCCCCGTAGGGCTGGTAGCCAGCCCACTTTCCATACTGACTCTTGGTCTGTCCGGGTTCTTTAATGCACCTCTGCTCCTACATTCATTTTTGATTTTTACTTTTCATTTGCAGTCTTATGCTTTTATTTTATATATAGTGAAAGGAGAAGAGAGGAGACCCCTTTTCTAAAGTCTATAAAATAAAATGTTTACTTTATTATTTTACTGACTTAAAGAGTGAACTCAAAAAGATGAAAGTCATATTTGAACCTGACATTCCCTCGTGGGTGTTCTGCCTTTGAATAGGAATTCAGAATTTCGTATGCTTCTATTAAGTTCTCTGCTCTATCAGATCTCTTTCCTCTGTTTCTCATTGCAGGAAAAGCCATTTTAAAGCAAGCCCTGCTGTGTATGCATAATAAAAACCCTTCAGAAAAAAAAAAAAACCCGTTTTAACAGATCATTAAATTTATTGCTTGTAAGGGGGTAAAAATCCAAGATTCCAGAACGAACACATTTTTATTCTTTTTGTTTTAATTTTTCTATTAGGATACTAAAATAGAAAGTGCATGCCATTTCTAAAATAACAAATTCTCAAATAAAATCCACATGCCAGGAAACTAAATGTCTCTTAATAAACAAATAAGTAACATCCTCCCCATATTGCTAGGCATTTTGACGGTGGATTAAAGATGGATCTTCAGCTTTGTCCTTTTCTCTGTCTTGACATCAGCTATCAAGTCAGAGTTGACAAGAATGGTAGAAATAAACAAATCTTCCATATTCTTCTGAATCCAATACAATGATGCAGCCTTCACTTTATTCAGCAGTTGCGGTGTTTATAAGTGGGGGAGTTTCCAGTTGAGTTTTATGAGGACAAATGAGTGGAAGGGCAGGGCAGTATATCAGTGAGAGTTAAGAGGCACAAGGCTTCAATAACTGCAACGCAATTATTCCCTCCTAGACAACATCTTCCTCTTTAGGAGGAAAAATTTGCATACACGGTACTTTTGGAGCATACCAAACTTCTTATTTCCA
Organism: Nasua narica; assembly: GCA_028533885.1. Lineage (NCBI taxonomy): Eukaryota > Metazoa > Chordata > Mammalia > Carnivora > Procyonidae > Nasua > Nasua narica. Next base: position 31,760,742 of record CM052800.1, on the reverse strand, counting down.
GTTATTTTGCAGTTTTCTACATACTTTGTAATTCTGTCTTGTGGCCTGATATGATGACCCTCATTAGGGAATGCCTAATTTTATGGAAGTAGTGATAAGAGGTGGAGGTGCAATTCCAAGGCTACTCATTAGGATGCATTCTGGAGGTGGTGCATTTCTCTGAAGGTCCTTGTGGCCATGCTCCCAGGTAATTACTTCCCTGCTAGCTGGCCCTTCACTGTGCCAGGATAACAGGAGCAAACTGGAGAGATGACACCAAGCGGTATCGACTCAAGAAAACCGTTGTAAAAATAATTACCAATAGTGCCTTTGGCTAAACACTGAATGCAATTACTATATTACAATTATGGTCATGATCAGAAACTCTGTTTCCACAGAGAAAAGAAATGAATAGGACAGAGATCATTGCTGATGTAACTGAGAAATTGTCGTTTTTGAGAAAAGAAATTGTCTTTTCTAAGCATGGAACCTCTCTGTAAAGGCTATGTTCACCACTTACCCTCAAAAAGTAAGACACAGTAATGGATACGAGATTTCTTAGCCTGCTCCAGCTTCCTGGGACTTCTTTATTACTTGTCTCTTGAACTCCACGAGGAGTTTGGATGTCACCAAATAGGTCAAGTGTGATCATCTCATCCTGGTCCTTGTACCTCTGATTCTCATCCCTGCTTACTCTGCCTGTGTTTATTCTGCCAGCAACCTAGCAGTAAGCCATTCCCTATGCTTTGGAGCACCTAATAAAACTCCTCAGGCAAAGCAATTTCATCTTTCAACATTATCCTAGGCTTCCTGTAGAGAACACTGTTTTTTTTCCCCGCTACAAAGGCATTTTTGATATATTATGTTTGCCGCTTCTGTAGCAGTTGACGTCGGTGACATGTCCCAGCAGGTTTTTACCCCCTCCAAAGAATTAAGGAGATAAATGTTTGCATAAAAACGTTCACTTCACATGTTGACACACGTATTTGGTGGGAAAACAATTTTGTGTTCTCATAACATAGGACAGAGGGGAAGGATGCATGAGGACTTTCGTCTCAGGATGGGAATCGGGAGGACCGAAGTGGAGGTGGCTTATGACTTAAAATACAGTGGTCAGAGTCAGATTGACTGAGAAGATGGTGTTGATCAAACACATGAAAGAGAGGGGCACCTGAGTGGCTCATTTGGTTTAGCGGCTGATTTTGGCTCAGGTCATGATGACTTTGGCTCAGGTCATGATCTCGGGGTCCTGGGATCGAGCCCTGTGTCCAGCTCCATGCTCAGTGGGGAGTCTGCTTTTCCCTCTTCCCATGCCCCTCCCCCTTCTCCTGTTTTCTCTCAAACAAACAAACAAAAAACATCAAAGAGATTGTGTAACATGATGGGCCATTCATACTTTTCCATTTGCATTGCATTTAAAGAATCAGTTATTTAGTTAAGAAATATTTATTGAGCACTTACTGAATACAAGGCACACACTTTGTGAAAGATACATTTTAATCTCTGTTTTACATGTAAGGAATACAAGGAATGTTGGATTCGAGCTGCTTGTTCAAGGTTACACAGCTGGGAAGTGACGACACAGGTATTAGAATGAAGCCCTTTGCTATCTCCAGTATCAGGTTTCTCATCTGATCTGACTGTAAGGAGATGTTTATGTCCCTTCCCAAAGGTGACCTCCAGCCAAGTGACTAAGCCTGAGCTTGAACCCAGGCCTGTCTTGAAAGCCTGCGCTTCTGGCAACTATTCCAGACACGGTTGCTTCTCAATTAGAAGCTCCCGGTCTAACTGGAGATAAACAAAAATTCATGGGAGATTAGATGAGATGACCTTGCTCTGGTGCCCAAAGCAAGGACAGCAGTCAGCAGGTTTGACTAAGGACTACTTTGGGCCAGTGCTGGGGTCACTGGCTAGATCTCTCTCCTTCCCTTTCAATAATCCACTTGAGGCCCTAGACAGAGGCAGCAATGACCTGGTTATTTAATATAGAACAGTTTCCTCTTGATCGCTGGGAGCTCTGAAAACTGGGTACACATACTATGGGCTAGTGACTAGAGCCTGTTTTCAATCAAGAGGTTAGATACTAGCTAGGTCTTGCCAGTAGGAAACACTGGGTCCCAAATCTCCATATTCTTCAGCTGGGATATTTGCAAAATTCAGAGCCGAAAAGGATCATGGGGTGGTTCTCTTGAAATTGTTTTCAGAATTGAAGATGGGGTCCAAATTGGTAGAATCCCTTCTCAAAAGTCCCCGCTGGTCTCCAGCAGAGCTGAGACTTGAAGCCAAGTCTCTTATCATGTCTCTCCTCCATGTTCTTATAGTCACCAAGAAATGAAAACATACTCATAGCAAATTTTTAAAAATAATAATAAAGTGGATGAGGAAAGCCCCTCTTCACTGGCCCCATACCCAGGCTCTTCTACCTTGAGAAACTACTCTTATCAGATTGGTGTGCTTCCATTCAGCTTTTTACCTGAACCTGAACACCTCCAGGAAAAATGCATTTGCTTTGCTTCTCTACGCCACGAATTTTAGAGGGGGCCTCCCTGAGAACTGTGTATTGTCTGGGTGTGTGTATAGTATGGTGTGTGGCACTACTTATAATTGTCCAATGCTGCCTATGACATAGTTTAATTCTGCAATGCAGTGATAACAAGATTGTTCCTCACACCTCATCTCATGTTTTACGATGGTTTTATCACTAAAACATGTGCCATTTTGTTTTCCATCAGCCCAACTTCTTGGTTTTATCTTGGTTACATGGTTATTTGGGAATAATTAGATCTTTACAATATTATTTCAACAAGGAACATACTTTCTCCCTCCATTTATTCTATTTCTCTGGGTTTCTCAATAAAGTCAAATCATCCCAAAGTTTCATACTTTTCTTCATATACCTCTTGTTCAGTGTGAGACAAAAAATTATCAATTTATCCACAGTTAATTTGAACTTTGTCTCGATACACTGAGTATGACATTTAATATATTAATATAAATTAATATATATTTATATTTTATAAGTATATAAAATTATATTATATAATATATAAAATATATAATGTTATATCTATTTAATTAATACTGTTATAGAAGTTATACAATTATAGAAGAAAGCAGTTGATTTTTCTATGTTGATCTTCTACCTAGCCTCTTTATGAAACTCTCTTAAAAAGAGTTTTTCAATCATTCTAGGACTGAAATAATGACACTTCTTTTGTCCTTTTTCAGTATTTCTACTTATTTTTATTACTTATGGCATTGACTATGCTCTTAAGGAAAAAAAATGAACAGTATTAATTATGACAGATATTTGAGCTGAATTCTGACTTTAGCAAAAACTATACCTCATTATCAACTTAAATTATTTTTCTTCTAATTTCTAGTTTGCTATTAAAAAAATAGATCAGGTATGGGTATCGGGGTCTATTCAATGTTTCTTCCTATCTATGTAATGTTTTACGGTGAGGAAGGCACTTTCACTTTTGAGATAAATATCACTTGGTCATGATACATTTTCCATTTGATCTAGGTTCAGAAAGTAGATAGACCCACAGTATTCTTTTCTCTGTGTGTGTATGTGTGTGTGTTTGCATGTGTGTGTTTTCTGGATTTGAGATCAAGGTTATGATGCTTACAGAATTGGTTAGGAAACTTTCTCTCATATTCTATTCTTTGGATCAGTTTGTATAACATGGATCTTATAATTTCCCCAGAGATCTGAAGGACCAAAGGAAAAAGAACTATGGACTTCTTTCTTTCCCTTACTATCTATGTCATTATGTTTAGTATAATGATGAGTAAGAAAGGATATAATAGGATTTTGGTCATTCTTGTTACTTAGAATGCAATTTGCTTTCCTTCTGAATTCAAGCAAGTTCTGGTTGGAACAGAGAATGTGGCCCTGGGGGCTGTAATGCCCCCCATTCCTACCACTTTACTTAATGTTAATGTAAGATTTTTACACTTGCTTTGAGTCTCTCTGAAATTTTAGGATTATGAGGCATTCGAATACTATATGCAAATAGGGTGGCAAGGGACTGAGGCACTCATGGCTACCTCCCCTGCTCCTTATGCTCCCTTGTTCTATTGGACTTCACTCATAAATCACAAGCTTGAAATGTAAATTGTTGTTTTAAAACTGTAATGACAAAGCATTAAACCTAACATGCAGCCTTTATGAGTGGGGAGCCCTGTGTGACTGCACAGGTTATGAACCCATGAAATCTGCAATGTTTTTTTAAAATTATTAAAGTGTAGTTACATCGGGGTGCCTGGCTGGCTCAGCTGGGGGAGCATGCAACTCTTGGTCTTAGGATCATGAGTTCGATCCCCACATTGGGCATAGAGATTACTAAATAAATAAAACTTTAAAAAAAGTATAGTTGCATACTATGTTTTATTAGTTTTAGGTATACAATTTACTGATTCAACAATTCCATACAACTCTCAGTGCTCACCACAGTAAGTGTAGTCACCATCTGTCACCATATAATATTATTACAATATTAATGACTATATTCACAATGTTGTAATTTTCATCTCCACAACTTATTTATTTTATAATTGGAAGTTTGTACTGTTTAATCCCCTTCATCTATATCACCTTTCGCCATGTCCCACCACTCTGGCAACCAACAATTTCTTTTCAGTATTTAAGAATCTGCTTGGTTGAGGTGCCTGGGTGGCTCAGGAGGTTGGTCATCTGCCTTTGGCTTCGGTCATGATCCCAGAGTCCTGGGACTGAGCCCCGCATCAGGCTCCTTGCTCAGAAGGGAGTCCGCATCTCTCTCTGCCCCTCACTCTACTCATGCTTTCTCTTTCTCCATCTCTTCCAAATAAATAATGTCTTTTTAAAAAAATTTAAAAAAGAATCTGCTTGGGTTTTTTGCTTGTTGATTTGTTTTATTTTTGAGTTAGAGACTCAAATGTAAGTGAAATCAGATGGTATTCACCTTTCTGTGACTTATTTCACTTATATAATACCCTGTAGGTCCATCCATGTTGTTGCAAATGGCAAAATCTCATCCTTTTATGGCTGAGTATTCCATTGTGTGTGTGTGTGTGTGTGTGTGTGTGTATTACATCTTCTTTATCCATTCTTCTACTGATGGACACTTGAGTTGCTTCCATATCTTGACTATTGTAAATAATGCCACAGTAAACATAGGAATGCATGTATCTTTTCAAATTAGTGTTTTCATTTTTGGGGGGTAAATACCTAATAGTGGAATTATTAAATCATATGGTAGTTCTATTTCTAAGAGGAATCTCCATATGATTTTCCACAATGGCTGTATCAATTTACATTCCCACCAATGGTGTACATAAGGGTTCCTTTTTCTCCACATCCATGCCAACACTTTTTATTTCTTGTCCTTTGATACTAGTCATTCTGACTGGTGTGAGGTAACATTCCCTATCCACTGAATGGGAGAAGAAAATTTGCTAATGATATATTTGATAAGGGGTTAATATTCAAATTATATAAAGAACTTACATAACAACACACACACACACACACACACACAATAATCCAATTAAAAAAGGGGTGAGGTCCTGAATAGACATTTTTCCAAAGAAAACACATAGATGACCAACAGACACATGAAAAGATGCTCAACATCACTAATCACCAGGGAAGTGCAAATCAAAACCACTGTGAGATATCACTTCGCACCAGTCAAAATGGCTAGTATTAAAATATGTCCTATTTTTAACCAAAAACCTAGTTAGAAACTATTCAAATTGAAATGTATTTCAAATATTTAAAATATCCACACATATTAAATATTTAAAATATTCAAATAGGGAAGATGATCAAATTATTATTTTTACCTCTTTCATTTAAGGATTTTACCTCACATTAGTAATTTATTAATAAATATCCTCATATTTTCAACTTAGTACTTTATTGACTTGATGTCTTTGTCTTGGTAATTTGTGTTATGTTTTATTGATCACTTATTTTTTCCATTTCATTTTTTACTTCAATTTTTCCAAGCATGCTTTGTATTTTTATTCTTTAATAGTTTAAAAATTTTAACACATGCTTCACATACTTTCCAACAATATGTAGAGTTAATATAGAGAATTAATCAGGATCTATTCTCCTTTCCAATATTCTTAGTATACTATTAATTCCTTTCAATCCCCTAATATTCCCTCTTGTAATCATTTAGATCTTGGCACTGGATTGCTTAAAATAACCATATCTATATTATGACAATGATTTCTTTTTTCAACAATTTTTCTCATGTTTTTTGCCTATTCTTGGACTTGGGAGTTATTTTTTGAGATACAAAGAAGTATATGTTCAAAAGCATGCATGGATTTCCATGTGGGTATGTTAAATTGTCTATTTCTAATAGTTTCAACCACAATTGTACTCTGTTTTTTCTCATACACTTAGTTCTCCACAAGTATCTACCATCTCAGTATGGCAGACCATCCAATCTATTATGAAGGCCAGAAAGCTAAGTGCCATCATGACACATCTACCTCCCTCACAACTCTCTTCTTTTTTTTTTTTTTCACAACTCTCTTCTTATCCACCACCAATTCATCACTAGATTCTATTGGTTTTTGCATTCTGAAATTTAATACTATTTTCACCTCTCTCCATCATTATCACCACCACCTCCACTAATGTTTTCCTGTAATTTATTTTCATCTCTAACCCAGAAAACAAGGAAAGGCTTTTAGTTGCTGCTACTCTGCCTAGAGTCCCCTCCCAAGCCATTCTCTTCTATTTCAGCGTGGTAGTTACAGAATACACATTTGATTTTGTTCCCATTCTTCTCTCTGGCTTAAATTGTTCTGCTGTACTCCCTTTGTTCATCGGACAAATGCTGAATTTTTTCATCATGCCTTATAAGAACTTGAATGGTCTACAACCTCTGTGGGCCAATTTGGGCCATGATGCGTAGGTGTGCTGCCTTTATTCAGTTTTTATGACTTTTCATGCTTCCATGCAAATGGCACTTTGCTCATGCTCACATCTCTTGCTCCTCCCCCCCCAGTCATCCAGTACCTTCTATAAATTTTTTACCTTCACAATGCCTTCCTGAGCGAAGCCCTTTCTTTACATTTTGTAAAACATAACTCTGTAAGATAAGCTATCATGATATCAGTTAATACCACTCTTAACTGCAGTTAAAACTCTACATTACTTTGTGTGATTGTTAAATGAATATCTATCATCATTAGACAAATTAAGCATCATTGTCCATTTTACATTTTTCTCTCATTGTCTAGCAAGATGTCCTCCATATATTGAGTCTCAACAAATATTAAATGTATGAATCAACAAATTAACAAATTGATACTCATTTTTGTTAGAATACAACCTTAACAAATTCTTTCAGTAAGGATCTTTGGACGGTAAAGTGTTTGAGTGTCTCTATAAATAATTTGTACATTTGAATACTAAAATAACTGAGGATAAGTCTCCACATTCAAACTCTTTTTTCCTAAAACCTTTACAGGTTTTGACTCATGGTCTTCTAGAAATCAAGAGTAGTCAGTGAAATTGTCACGCTGAAACTTTTCCTTAATCTTTTGTCTGTAGGATGCTTTATTTTCTTCTGGAGGATTTTAGAATTCTCTTTTACCTTGAAATTCTTAAAATTCACTGAGATGCAATTATAAAGGTATGACTTTTTTTTTAAACATTGAAACTCAGTGACACTTTCAATCTGAAAATTATACTTATTATAGACAAGGGACATTTTTCTTCTATAATTTATTTTGTTATTATTGGTACTGCCTTCACTCTGATATTTTTTATAGGGAATCCCAATTATTTAGATACGGACATCCTGGATTGATTCTTATCTTTTTTTTTTTTTTTTAGAGAGAGAGAGAGAGGGTGAGGGGGCAGGTTCAGGAAGGGAATACAGAGAAGGAGAGAGAAAATCTTAAGCAGATTCCAAGCCACGGATGGAGCCTGACTTGGCGCTTGATTTCATGATCCTGACATCATGACTGAGCCAAAATCAAGAGTCAGATGCTTAATCACCTAAGCCACTCAGGTGCCCTGGATTGATTCTTATTTTATACTCTATGTATATATCATTTTGCTACAAATTTTAAGAAATTATCCTGACATTTTATTCCAGACTATAAATTTAATTTTTAGCCAAGTTCCTCTAGGTGTTCATTTTGTCACGTTCTACTTTCATAATAAAATATTTAGTTTTCCCCAAAAATATATTTTCTTAGTTGTCAACTCTTAAAAGACTTAATATCCTCTCATTTCTCTCTGAGGATTTTTTTTTTAAGATTTTATTTATTTATTTGTCAGAGAGAGAAAGAGAGAGTAAGCACAAGCAGGGGGAGCAGCAGGCAGAGGGAGAAGCAGGTTCCCTGCTGAGCAAGGAGCCCGATGTGGGACTTGATCCCAGGACCCTGGGATCTTGACCAGAGCCAAATGCTTAACCAACTGAGCCCCCCGGCGTTCCATCTTTGAGGATCCTAAGTAGAATTTAAAAATTTTTCTTCTATTCTCTGTTCTATTTTTATTTGGTCCAGGCAAAAATATTTTTGTTGTTTATTCAAGTCCCTCTCTTTAATCCTCTTATACATATATAATGTCTAATTTTTGTTTGTTTGTTTTCTGTTATATTAATGAATGAATAGCTAGGTTGCTTAGTATGGGTAGATGTCATAGGCTTAGCCCAGCAGATTTTCAAGTACCTTTCTCCAACAGAATATTGCAGTGCTTAGACTCTGCCTTACTGGGGAGATGGCTTAGTATTCTTGACTGGATGACCTTATTTTAGAATGCATTGATATTTAACTGGTATGTAGACTGAGGCCATCCCAACTACATATACAAAATACCCACCTCTTGCACTAAGTCAAATCAAGAAGAGGCTTTTGTTTGTCTTTTACTGGGTAGATCACCTTTCTCTTTACAGACCCATCCATCCACCCCCTCATCTATACTGGAATTACATCAAAGCCCTTCTTCATCTACTGAAGGAATTATCCCCAGAAATGTAGTTGGTTCTCTTTGGAGAACAGTTGAATTTTTGTCCTAGGATCAGTGCTTCCACCTTCTACTTGGTGAAATGGACCAGCCCAGCCATATAAACAAGGCCCTGGTCTTCTGATAACTGACCCAAGAGTCCTATTTCTTTTAATTAGTTTACTCTGGGCTTGAGTTCTACTAGATTATACTTTATTTTTTTCCTGTGAATGTGTCAAGTGAATGTTTTCTCTATTCTTCTTTAGACTGATCTCATCTGCTTTCTGTCACCCAGTATTTTCTGTTCTGTTCCTGAAGGTTTTTCTTGTTTTCTAGCACTGTCAAGGATTTAGCTCATTTGTTCTCTCTCTCTCTTCCCCATTTCCTGGCCATAACATATTAAAAGGTTTTGTAAGAGATTGAACAATTAAATGGCCTGCCATCTTGGTTCAATCTCCTCCATTTCTTTTTCTGTCCCTTCTACACTATTATTACACTAGGGTAGAATATGTTCTTAGTCTCTATAACATCAAGCATGATGCCATCTTCCCTGATGATTTTCAATAAATACATAGTACTAATAAAAGTGATGTGGGTTTGGGCCCCTGGGTGGTGCAGTTGGTTGAGCGACTGCCTTGAGCTCAGGTCATGATCCCGGAGTTCCGGGATCGAGTCCCACATCGGGCTCCCAGCTCCACGGGGAGTCTGCTTCTCACTCTGACCTTCTCCCTTCTCATCCTCTCTCTCACTCTCTCTTTCCTAATAAATAAATAAATAAATAAAATCTTTAAAAAAAAAGTGATATGGGTTTAATTCATTTTTCCTTATAATTCCTTTGAGTTTTATAGAATACACTATGCTAGGGGCACCTGAGTGGCTCAGTGGGTTAAAGCCTCTGCCTTCAGCTCAGGTCATGATCTCAGGGTCCTGGGATCGAGCCCTGCATCGGGTTCTCTGTTCAGCAAGGAGCCTGCTTCCCCCTCTCTCTCTGCCTGCCTCTCTGCCTAATTGTGATCTCTCTCTCTGTCAAATAAATAAATAAAATCTTTAGAAAAAAAAGAATACACTATGCTAAAAGGAAACATTTTTAATAAAATTCGTATTACCAACAATTGAATTATAAAACGGTCTTTTTTGTTGTTAATTAAATGCTTGAGTTTAGATGAATTTGGATGCATAATACTAAGGATTTTGATTATAAAGTTTTACTCTAGTTATATGAGTATTTTTTCTATTATAAACAAAAAAGATAAATTAGTAGAACAAATGCAATAAAAACAAACATTAATAATTCTCCTTTGCTCTTTTATCTACACACTGAGAATCTACTCAGTCTTTTGAATAATCTTTGACCTTCATCTTGCAGTTCTACTTGTAAAATAGTTCACAGAACACTAAAGACATATGGAGCGGCTAGCCATTGAGGCAAAGGAGTTGTGAATCTTTAATCACTGGTTAAACATATTCTTTTTATACTTATCTAATACTGATACATAGTCACAGTTGTATTAAAATCAATCATAATGTAAGTCATAATTCCCAATTAATTAATGATCTTTATGTATATTTCTTATAATTGAGTAAATGTAGCCCTCATTTAATTCCTTGTGATGGAAAATTTTACCCTAAAAAAATGCATATATTTGAATTTTCATTCAGACTCTACATAATTTGTTTAAGGAAGTTTTGTAAAGTGAGCAAATAGTGACCACCTCAGATTACTTCTCACTGAACTACACAAAGTCAAAGCAGAATATTCATTTCTGTGAATCCTGGGTTCTCAGAGATTCATGGAGAGTTCTGTAATGCATCCTACTGGGAGCATACTCTATTACTAATGCTTCATATATTAAGAAAATTCTATCTTCAAGCTTTTAATGAATGAGTATTAACACATCTTGTAATTAAACATGGTTTTTCAAGAGTATTCCCAGTGCAAATTCTTCCTTTACATAGCCATTTTGACTGATCCATGCCGAAGGTATTATACCAGTACATTTTCTTCTTTGGTAATGGTTTCATTAGCATCATTTCACAATCTTTTACTTTTAACCTGTAAGGCTTTAATGTCAGAGAGGGAGATTGATGTTACTGCTGCTATTGAAATATTAGGCTTAGACTAAGTACACTATAAAGTGACGTGAGAAGTTCAAGGTGTCTCCATCTTGACAGAATCTACTTATTATTTAATTAGGCTCTGAAAGCTCATAGCAGAAATTTCTGGCCTTATGTGAAAACGTTTCAAGAGGTGCACATCATTGAAAGGTTCAGTTTTAAGGGTGCCTTATTGTACAAATATAATTCTGATGTTTTGGAAGCTATGATATCTGATAGGTCATGAGTCTTAAGATAATTCCCTCAAGCTCTGTGGTTTTTCTCTGCTATAATTCTACATCTATTTATCCATTTTCCTAGTTATTTCTACTATGCAAATTTAACAGTGGAATTCACATCTTAAATATTTTTTTTCTTTAAACCATATTTGCTTCTTGACCTGTGTTTATCTAATTAATGTAAAATTGTTTAATTGGTCTAAATTCCCAAAAGTATGCTTTTCAGAAGATATGGCAACATAAACACTTGTTTTAAAGTGGGAAAATCTTTTTTTTTAATTTTTTTTTCATTGCAGCATTATTTATTTTTTATTTTTTTCTCCCCAAATATGTTTATTTTAATTTTTCAGTGTTACAAGATTGATTGTTCATGCACCACACCCAGTGCTACATGCAATACGTGCCCTTCTTGATACCCACCACCAGGCTCACCCAACCCCCCACCCCTGCCCCTCCAAAACCCTCAGTTTGTTGCTCAGAGTCCACAGTCACTCCTGGTTCATCACCCGCTCCGATTTCCCCCCATTCGCCCTTCCCTTCCTTCTCACGATGCCCTCCATGATTTTCTTTATACTCCACATGTAAGTGAGACCATAAGATAATTGCCTCTCTCCGCTTGACTTATTTCACTCCGCATAATCTCTTCTAGTCCTGTCCATGTTGATACAAAAGTTGGATATTCATCCTTTCTGATGGAGGCATAATATT
>CM052800.1:31697250-31748654 GCA_028533885.1 Nasua narica | reverse complement strand
TGCTATGAACATTGGGGTACATGTGGCCCTTCTTTGTACTGCATCTGCTTCTTTGGGGTAAACACCGAGTAGTGCAATTGCAGGGTCGTAGGGTAGCTGTATATTTAATTTCCTGAGGAATCTCCATGCTGTTTTCCAAAGTGGCTGCACCAACTTGCATCTGAAAGTGGGAAAATCTTAAGTTTGATGAATAGTGTTTGCCTGCTCAAAGTGCTTTGGTCCTGATAATGGTGACAATAATAAGACTGAGTTAGAAGGCACATTCCACATTTTCATAGATTTAGCTTTCTTTATTTATTTCTTGTCAAGATAGCTAGACACGATATAAAATAATACTACACTGTCAATGATCTGAAGGAATTCTAACACTTAAGTACACTTAGGCACTTTTATCCCCAATTTTTTTACAGCTGCGTATCACACTTCAATCTCATCAGATTAGGAGGACTTGAAGCTCATATGAGTAGTTCTAGCTCTAGTTTAGGATTTCAGGGAAGCTGATTGAAACACCATTTTCAGGTTTTTGAAGCAGTGTATCTCAGAGCTTAACTCAATATAAGCTCTGAAGTGTGGCAGATGAAACTCTGAATCCCCTCTCTGCCACTTCCAAGTGTGACCGTTCAAATCACGTAACCTCCTAAGTCTTGGTTTCCTTATGAGCAAAAGAGGCATGATAGCCCCTTATTTTATAAAGTTATTGTGAGATGTTAATGTGATGCTATGTGTATGCATTTAGCATAGTGCCTGGCCCATAATAAGTGTTCAATAAATATTCGATGTTACTCTCCTCTTGTACTCACTTGAGAAATTATGAACTAAGAGAAACTGTCCTGGTTGCATTACTAAGTTTGTTTCTCCAAGCTTATTCTCTCCTTTAACTAATGGCTCCACAGGAAAAGATGATACACAGTGACATGTTGCAAGGGGATGGTGTGAACTACTTGTTTTACTACAATACATCTTGGTTTCTGCATTTGACCATACTCCATAATAAAGTATATATTGGCTGTGTGTGTGTGTGTGTGTGTGTGTGTGTGTGTGTGTATCTGTGTTTTCCTTGCACCCTATTTTATATCTTGAAACAGATCTTTTCTCCCAGGACACAGGAATGGATGAGAACTTAGTGTAAGACAATAATAGTATTTTGCCCACTCTGGTCTCAGGCCTGAAGGCAGGGATAGGGGCCCATGGACCTGTTAAGTAGAGTAAAAGTAAATCCCTAAGATTCCTTAAATTGTTTATATTGCTGTTATAACAATTTGCTCATACACACTGATTATATTTTTTCTGCTTAATATAAATTTCCCTAGACTTTCTGATCAATAACTTAAAATATGCATTAAAAATTTAAATTTTGGGGCGCCTGGGTGGCTCAGTTGGTTGAGCAACTGCCTTCAGCTCAGGTCATGAACCTTGAGTTCTGGGATCGAGTCCCTCATCGGGCTCCCAGCTCCGCCGGGAGTCTGCTTCTTCCTCTAACCTTCTCTCCTCTCATGCTCTCTCTCACTTTCTCTGTCTCTCAAATAAATAAATAAGATCTTTAAAAAAAATTTAAATTTTATGCATTTAGCATTAAGTGTTAGAGTCCTCCAATGATTATATAATCAACATGTCACTAACTTACTTCAGAAGAGAGGTTTCGGTTACATTTCAAGGTTATGTGCATCTAATAAAATATCCAAACAGGTGTATAAAAATGATTTTTTTGATAATATAAATATTTTATTTGGTCTAGAATACTCATCTAACAGGTGGAGCTGGCCAGAGAGATTATAGAGTCTGACACCTAAACTCCCTTTCTCCTCTTATTCTCTTCTACTGTAATTGGGGCTGGGAGACTTAGTCCTTGGCAGTCACGTCTGTGAACCTTTTGGCCAGACATGTAAAGACCTTCTTTTTCTCTCCCCTCATCAACAGTTTAGTGTTCCAGGGATTTCCTGTTATTAAACTACCATAATGACTTGTCTGCCAACCCTCATCCTTGCCTTAGATTGGTAAAGTATTATGACTGGCCCAGTCTATGTTATAAACCCACTCTTAGAGCCTGGGGCTTAGGATCTGTTACATAAGATAGATAGGAGTACCAAGTATATTCTCAGATACACATACACACACCGCCAATAAAGAATTTACTCCATTTATTTAAGTATGATGTAAGAGAAAAATCAACCTGTAAGTTACATAGGTGAGGAACTGAAGACAAAAAGACATGTGATATTTAGGATAATATCAGTATCTCCAATTTGGCTTGAATAGAAAGTGGGAGTAATAGAAAATGAGTTTTGGAGTTTAAATGGGGCCACACCATAGGAAGTCTTGTTTATGGGTCTAACAGATTGGATATGTTGCTGAAAACCTTTGATATTTTCTGAGAACCAGTACTATAGTAAGAGCTATATTTCAGCGCTATGTAGCTGTGATTTTAGTATTGATAGCAGGAGGTAGATATTAGAGATGAAAAGAGCTCTAGAATGTCATTTCAATAGATTGAGGAAGAGGTTAGAAGGTGATTATGATAAATTCAATACGAGTTAATGAGGATCATAACTGTGGGGAGAAGACTGAAATGAGGGGTGACTGAGACATTATCAAAGTAGGCGCAATGGGATTAGGAAGCTGTCACATGAGCAGGGGATCAATAGAGGGATAAGAATAGAAATAATGAAGAAGACTCTAAGACTGCAAACCTGGCTGATTATGAAGATTGCGGTGCTTTTATAAAAAAGAAAAATAGAAAACATAGCAGGAGGAACTGGTTTACAGGGAAAGAATAATGAGTTCTTTTTTGGGCATGTAGTATTTGAAGTTTAAGAAATATCCAGAAGGCAGTAAACTCGTGGTGCTAGAATTTAGTAGAATGATCAGTTGCTAGATGTGTATGGAATCAGTTACAGATGAGAGACAGTTCTGTGATTACATATATGTATACACATACACACATGTACACACATGTATGTATGATATGTATATGTGTGTAATAAGTGCATGAGGGTAGGTGGGTGTGAGTATGTATGTGTGTATAAAGACAAAAAAGGGAATTTTGTGAGAATGTTCCTGAGTAGAGTGTACTGGGATGTGACATTAGGAGACTATAAACCTCATTATTGCAAATAATGGTTAATTTATGTAATTGGAGAAAACAGACTAGAGATGATAACTGTTTTCTAAAATCTTATGGGCTATTAGTTGGAAGAGAAATAGGATGACAATCTGGCAGAGACTGCAAGAGATTGTATTTTAATAGAGAAACTTAAGATCCTGTAATTCAGATCCAATAACATCTAGTTGTTAAGGATAATGTTTTCTCTTATAAAAATGCCATAATTTAACATCTACCGAGAGTCAGACAGGAGACTAAATAGACTTGTATTAGTTTCCAATGGCTGCTGTAATAAATTACCACACTCTTGGTGGGTTAAAACAACAGAAACTCATTGTCTCAGGGTTCTAGAGGTCTGAAGTCCGAAATCACTTTGACGGGGCAGAAATCAAGGTGTCCGCAGGAACACACTGCCTCCAGACGTTCCAGGGGAAGATCCATTGCTTGCCTTCCCAGCTTCTGGTGGCTGCCGGTATTCCTTGATTTCTGGCCACATCAGTCTCAATCCCCTGACTTCACGGTCACACTGCTGCCTTCTCCTCTGTGTGTACCAGATGTCCTGCCAACCGCCCTGTGTATGAACACCTGTGATTGACCTAAGGTCTAACTGGATAACCCGGACGAATTTCACCATCTCACTATCCTTAATCCCATCTGCAAAGACTTGATCATACAAAGTGACATTTATAGATTCCAGAACGGATCGGGAACAGGTGTATTTTCTGGAGCTGCTTTGGCAGCCTCCTGTAAGACTCTTCCTCACACGTTATCTTTACGTAGAGCGACTCTAGGAGGGTGGCACCATATTTTTAATCCCTCTCATGCAGAATGGGAAGATGAGTGTTGAAGACACCCATAGCTACACATAGCTAGTAGGGGGTCAGAACTTCACTTCAAGCACAGTTTTGCTCTTTCCAAAGGCGGAGCTTTTTTTTTTTTTTGCTCTCGTACAACTTCACTTTAAACTGCTGTGAGCACCTATGCTCCGTTTTCCATTCACCCTACGGACTCTGCCCTGGCTGCTTCCATAATAGGCACACTTTTATGAATCTCAAAGTGAAAAGAGGTGGCACTCACATTAAATAGTATGGCAGCTACAAAATGTTACAACTCACTGACCATTGTTAGAAGTACTTACTTGAAAGTACTTACTGGCAGGCAGGCACTCAAGATCTGAAGAGATCTGACAAATAAAAATCCCCTCAACTGTGACTTTCTGCCTGCAATTGATACTGCTTCGGGAATCCAAGAGTATTACTCTCGTTTTTTTCTTTCTTTTTCTTTTTGCCTTGTCACAACCTCTTCTTCCCCTCTTGTCATCAAAATTTTTTTTCTCAAGCCCAAGACAGCTGTTTCGTATTTAAAACAGCAATGATAATTTACGACCAGCATGGTTTTATGCTTACATAAATTTGCTATACATAGCACATCGTAAGCGTAGCCCCAGCCTATATGTACAAAGTGTCTTCCTTTCCCCTCCCAGGGCCATCAGATGTGTTGTAGATTCAACTTCTCATTAATCCTTGCCAAGCACTGTGCAGGTGTTATGATCCACAGTTTATGGATGTGGAACAAGCAAGGGTCGGCGTGTGTTCACAAATTTGAAAAAGAGATAAATCATCTGTCTTATACAGAATGTTGCTTGAGAAGAGAGGTCATTAGAAGGTGACCCCCTAGGCACGTGGAAAAACACAATAACAATATCAATAATAAGGAGTGGTGGATTCGGAACCCAGGATTATACAGGTCTTAATTCCCAATTCCAAAATGAGCCTGGGCATCTTAATAGAGTTTTGTAGGTTTTTTTTTTTTTTGAGGGGAGTTTTATTTTCTTAAACACAAAAATGATGACTGTGCCACAGAATCCTAGCTCCCATGAGTGAAATGTGGAAGTCAGTTTTAAATGTAGCCCTCAGACAAGATGTCTGTAACCATTTCACATATGATCAGTCTTCTAAAAGGACAAGTGGACATGTGATACCTTTCCTACTAGAAATAGTTAAGTGCGACAATCCAGTGCAATTACGTAAGTGATGTAGAATTCTTCTGCAGAGCAAAGAAAATGAATTTTCCTCATTACTTATGGTTCCCAGATATTTTTTATTTCTCTCTAGTAACTTAAAAGGAATAATATAGGGACCTTCCCAAAGAAATATTTAGAGTAACTAGAGAGACTGTAAGTCCCTTCTTATTCCCCACTGCCAAAGGCTCATCTTTGTTTTTTGCTTGTTTTTGTTACACCTTGTAAGCTTAATTATGCTTGGGTTAAAAGAAGACAAAACAAAAAGATGTTCTTTGGGAAAAAAACAATTCCCAATGTGCTTAGACATTCTTTTGTAGGTAAGACTAATTTCATTTAATTCAGTTCAACAATGAGTTACTGAATTAGTATGAGACCAATCATGGCAATGGTGCTTCAGGAAATGCAGACTAAAAGTTTGTCTGTATGTATGTGTTGTGGAAGTTAAAAATCATAAAGAAATGAGTATTATTTAAGACAAAATAGGCTCCATACTTTGAGACAACATCAAACAAACTGCTATGAGTCATTAAGGGAGGAGGAACAAGAAATTATAGTCAAATGTGAGAATGGAGGTTTTATGCTGAATACACCATTTGGCACCGGCTCTGAAGGGTGTGGAGCATGGAGGGAATACAGTCCGTGGGGAGAGAAATGGACACACTCCGCTTACCGGAAGCAACACGTGTATTTTGGCTGCTATATGGGGAGCACTACAAGATTGGCTGGGATAATCACTTGGGTCACACTAAGGACAATCCTCAATACCAAAATGTGGTATTCAAGTTTCATTCTGTGTGCAGAGTGAACTATTTGGAAGGTTTTTGTACAAGTGAGCTACTTGATGGAATTAGACTTTAGGAATATTTATTTAGTAAAGTTGCAAAAATAGTTTGAAGTGGGACTAAAACAAGTCAGAGAGCTGGTTAAGAGACACAGTAAGATGTAATGAGAAACCTGTTAGAAGTGGTGGAAATGGGAGCAGAAATTAAGGGATTGATTTAAGAGCCACTGTAAAAGTAGAATTATCGGGGCACCTGGGTGGCTCAGTTGGTTGGGCAACTGCCTTCGACTCGGGTCATGGTCTCGGAGTCCAGGCATCAAGTCCCGCGTTGGGTTCCCAGTTCCACAGGGAGTCTGCTTCTTCCTCAGACCTTCTCCCTTCTCATGCTCTCTCTCGCTCTCCCTCTCTCAAATAAATAAAATCTTAAAAAAAAAAATTAAGTAGAATTAACAAGACCTGGAAGTAACCGGGAATAAAAAATGAATATCCATTGGGTAGCCAAAGGTGACCTTGGGATATCGTCTATAGAAAAAACTATTAGGAAGACACAGATGTACGAAATGGAAGGAAGGCAATTAGATTACTTTTGAAAACCTCCTCAAATATATGTTCAAAAAAAATTTAAAAAAATTGTATGTTCAATTAAACGTATATTTTCTCTCATATTTTTTTAAAGATTTTATTTATTCACTTGACAGAGAGAGAGAGATCACAAGTAGGCAGAGAGGCAGGCAGAGAGAGAAGGGGAAGTAGGCTCCCTGCTGAGCAGAGAGCCCGATGCAGGGCTTGATCCCAGGACCCTGAGATTGTGACCTGAGCCAAAGGCAGAGGCTTTAGCCCACTGAGCCACCCAGGCGCCCCTAGAAAGGCAGTTTCTACCTTCAAGGCATTTACTGTTTGGGACTGGGAGACACACTGTAAATAAATAAGTACAATCAAAACTTAACAGGTATAGGGGCGCCTGAGTGGCTCAGTGGGTTAATTAAGCCTCTACCTTGGGCTCAGGTCATGATTTCAGGGTCCTGGGATGAGCCCCGCATGGGGATCTCTGCTCAGTGGGGAGCCTGCTTCTTCCTCTCTCTCTGCCTGCCTCTCTGCCTACTTGTGATCTCTCTCTGTCAAATAAATAAATAAAATCTTAAAAAAAAAAAAACTTAACAGGTATAGGGTGGATCAAAAGAATGCACTAGTGACTAATCATGTCAGGATGTAAAAAGGAATACCACAGCATGTTTATCTTTCCAAATTACACTTCTTTTATTTTCTTTTTTATTCCCCTTCATTCATAAAAACATAAGTAATGATAGTAGAGACTGTAGAAAATATAAAGAAATGAATTTCATTTTTCTCATGTAAAAGTTGATCTTTATTTGTTCAAATAGCCTTTTACTCTAAGATGAACTCACCTCCTGTATGAACTTTAAGTTTCAATTTAGTGAGGGAATTTAACTGATGAATTAAAAATAATGCCCATTCCTTAGTTCACTCCAATCACAATTTACTCCTGCTCCCTCCTTTCTGTCCTATTCAAACATTAGTTACTGGTGCATTACTGTCACCCTGAGCCTGACCTACCTGTGTGTGTGTGTGTGTGTGTGTGTGAGTGTGTGGTTCCTTTTGTAACTACCACTATGCGGTACACAGTAGGTGCTCAACAAACATTTAGCAAATCAAAATGGAGTTTTTTCCTTTTTTTTAAAAAAAAGATTTTATTTATTTATTAGGAAAGAGAGAGAGCATGAGAAGGGAGAAGGTCAGAGTGAGAAGCGGACTCCCCATGGAGCTGGGAGCCTGATACGGGACTCGATCTCGGGACTCCGGGATCATGACCTGAGCCGAAGGCAGTTGCTCAACCAATTGCGCCACCCAGGCGCCCCAAGTTTTTTTCCTTTTTGACTCAACTGCTTAATACCTAGAGGCATGTGGTGCTAATATTGGAGATGGATTGGTTCATTTTGTTCAAGTAGCATATAACCATTCACACACCATTGAATTTAGTACTATTAAAGGGTAATTTCCCTTCTGGGAATTGTGCCTGTTGCAGATATATTTTACATATTCAGTCTTTTTTATCATCACTAGGCAGGTAAAGAGATTAAAATAAAAGGTTTTTTCAAGTGTTCAGTTGTACACATAGGCTGCATTTGGAAATTCCTGTGTATTCCAAGAAAATATAGAATTATTCAACATACTCACACTGAGAACTACTCAGAAGTCACCTGTCTTTTTTAAAGATGAAAATATTAATGTTTAATTTCTGTACCACAGTAGCCACCCAAATGACTTTGAAAAGCTATAGTATTCTCCTTTTTACATCAGTGTAATAAACCTCAATGAAATTAATTGAAAGCCCTGTTTTGTCCAATTTTACACTTTTGGCCCATTGTGATACTTTCAGTTTGTTTTATTGGGTTGAATGTAATGTTTTTACTATTGCCTTTAATTCACACATTTTAATGACTTCAAGGAGAGCTTTTGTGTTTTATTTTTTCAAATAAATTCCTTTTAGAACATGAAAATTTAATTCTTCATAGCCTCTCAAATCTATTGGAGAGAACTTCACGGCAAATTGCTTCAACATACGTTCACTCCTTTTTTAGTATAGCCCTGTGACTAGGTATTTCTATTCTTGTTTTGTTTTTAGTGAATAAAAAAACTGAGGCCTCAAGAAGCTAGGAGACAGCTGGAAGCCATGTGTTCGTAGGTACCACATGTAGAGCCAGAGTTAGAGGGGAAGGAGTTGGGTTCCTCCATTAGTTCTCTCAAAATTCAGATAAACAAATTGGCCATACTACCGATGGCCAAATCACACGGGAAATTTATGCTGAGTAATAACAATTAACATCGTGAGCATGTGCTTTACTATGTTAGCTCTTTAATCTTTACCATGATTCTGTGGACACAAAGGCACAAAGAAAGTTGCCCAAGGAAAATACACCTAGTAAGTCATTGAACTAGAATATGAACCCGGCCAGTCTGCACTGTGATGCCTTAAATGTTATTGTCTTTGCTTGTGTTTCCATGACAGGAACAGATTTAAATGAACAAATATAAACTGATAATACCTTCTAAACTATACTTTCTGTCAGTAAACTTAAAGTTATCCTTGAATAGTGTAATTCTGTGAAGTACTTTGGTGGAAACTGAATTCGTTT
Source organism: Nasua narica (assembly GCA_028533885.1). Lineage (NCBI taxonomy): Eukaryota > Metazoa > Chordata > Mammalia > Carnivora > Procyonidae > Nasua > Nasua narica. Next base: position 31,739,595 of record CM052800.1, on the reverse strand, counting down.
CCACATTCTAAGAGGTAACTTTTATTAGCGGTCAGTCATTAATGTTTTACATTTAATATATGATTAGGATTTTACTGCCTGGAATATTCCTTCCTATTCATTATATAATTTAGAATTATAGAACTTCATAACATAAGTGGATTTAGGGGCTAACCGCAACATTTTAACTGACAAAGACCAAGTTTTAGAGAGGTTCTATGAGGAACACAAAACACAAAGCACTTAACCAAGCTCAAACCCAGATCTTCGCAGGCCATTCCCACACTGAAGAAAAATGTGGGCATAATAAATGTGTATAGTGTGTTTATGTGTGCATGTGTGTGTGTGCGTATTGTGTACTGACTGTTCCTTAAAAAAATAATACTCGTGGAGAGGCATGATTGAGTTAGCTGGCTTGCAAGTCTCCTAGGTAAGGCTGTCTTTCTCCCTGAAAGATGATCAACTCCTAGATGAAAATTCTAATCTGTTTAATGGCAAATAGCCAAATGAAAAGATTTAATGGTCCAAATACTTTTGGGAAAGTTTCTAGGTTTATGTATGTATTGGATTTTTTTTTAAGATTTTATTTATTTGACAGAGAGAGACACAGCAAGAGAGGGAACACAAGCAGGAGGAGTGGGAGAGGGAGAAGCAGGCTCCGTGCTGAGCAGGGAGCCCCATGTGGGCTTGATCCCAGGACCCTGGAATCATGACCTGAGCCGAAGGCAGATGCTTAATGGCTAAGCCCCCCAGGGGCCCCATGTATTGGTTATTTTTAAATAATGAACTCCTTTTAAAAGTTAAATAAGTAACAGTATTTCTTATTCATTGATTTGTTGCTTATTCTAATAATTACTGGTGAGTTTATTTATGTGATGGAAGAAAGCCCAGCTGGTAAGACCACCAAATTACATTTTGTTTTCTTTTCTTAAACTCAGTTTGTTTGATGCTCTAACTTGGAAGGCAACATGCTTTTAGGAAGATCATTTAGATATATATTTTATTTTATCACTAGTTGAAGAGACATAGAGAAGTTTCTGACACACATGTTGTTCCCATATATGCGGGACTTGGACTTCGCACTATTTAAATAATTTTTCATCTTGTGCTTAGGGCATTTCATGTGGCTTTGGTTCACTGAATGGAATAATGTAAAATTAGAGTTTTAAATTATCCCTGGAAGCCTACAATTAGCAGGAATTCTCAAGAAAACTGAGCAACTAGAGTAAGTCCTTATTTCCTGTGAATTTTATTCATTTTTCTTAAATTTCATGTCATAAAAAACTCATAAATCATTTTATTATTGTATCTTAGTGCCAGTTTGAATCCACTAATTTATCACTAATTATTTAAAATATACTTAATCAAATATCAATAATAATATATATTATGCATTATCAAAAATTCTGACGTTAGTCAAAGGACACTATTTGTTCCTCCTGGTGATTTATACAGAAAATCGTAATATTCTGTACATTCAAAAGTGTGAACGAGATAAAGTTAAACCTTTTCCTTTAAGACATAATAGAAACATTTGAGCCTATTTGGTCTACTGCTGGGAACCCACCTTGCCTAAAGACAGATTATGATATAGAAGAAGTGAAAAATAAAAGTGTATATTTGCTGTTTCTGGTTAATATCTGTACCTATTTGAAGTTCTTAAAAAAGAAGAAGTTTTTAAGATCATAATAAATTCAGTTTCCCACTTTCTTTTTTTCAGAATTTAAAGTCTATAGTAGGAGATATTCTAAACTGTTCATGCATTTGAAATACTCAATGTTATACAATATCATAAAATAGCCTATGAACTTCACCAGAGAACTCACTAGGAGCCTCCTCTAGATCCCAACACAGTGCCTGGCTCATAGTGATACTCAATATAACTCCATTGGCTAAACTGTTTAGTGCCTTCTTTACAGAAGTCTTCCTAGATATTCTGTCTTACACTCCAAGAGCAATTCATTTCCAAAATACATACATTGCATTCTATTGTACTGTGAAGTTTCTGTGTTCATCTGGGTATAATTGGGAGGACAAGGAGGAGGCTTATTTCCATGAATAAATTGTATGCCATTAGGCATAATAATCATATGTAATTTATTTAGCTAACACATGAACTTTATATAACTCTATGCCCTCGCTAGCATATGTTATTAAGCATCTTTCTCCCAGGGAATAAAAACAGAATGAAACATTTGCTCTGGTGGTACCTAATAGCCTTTTTCTATACTGTTTCCCACTCTTGATGTTACTTTTCTGCCTTGGTATCTCTATCAAATGCTCTATTCCCCCAGCATATTAACAGAAAAATGATTTCTCATCACTCAATTATCCTTAGATATAAATTGGTTTTCCCAGGTATTTGAAGTTAATCTTTTAGTCATTATTGGGAATGAAAATCATAGACTCTTCTGTAGAGATTTCTGGTTAAAGTAATGCAGGAGACAGACATAAAAGGTAAAAAGCATTTATTTATATCCTATGTTGGAGTAGGCTGGTAGGCCTCATGCTAGTTTGACGTCTCACTCACCCATAAAGATAATTAGTTAAATAGATGCTATACCTCCTCCACCACCCTTAGGTCCACATAAACACATATGTACAAACCCTTCAGCAAACTTAAAATCTCCAGAGGTGGCCCTGAACATCTGCATATTAGAAAAAAATCACAATGATGCACTCTAATTGTTGAGATTTATTGTATTAGACCCTTTTGTATGATATTTCATTTTATCTCAACCTATTAGGAAAGTACTATTGCCCCATTTTACAGATGAGAACATTGAGGCTTAGAGGAGCTATGTACCTTGCTCAAGGCCACTAGACTATTTGCCAGAGAGCTAGAATTTGATTCCAGATCACTAGGACTTTAAACCCATTTCCTTTTCAATATTATTATCACTAAAATCTGATGCCACTGAAACACTGATCCTGCAAGTAACGCCAGGGAAGATGGTTAATGCCAGTGTGGTTCTATTAGTCAGGGTCCCAGAAGAAAGAGAAAACATATACACCTGGGTAATTTGAGAAAAGTTAAATATTGACAGTTTACAACAGAGTGGTAATACCCTCATGCCAATTTCAGTGGACATGGTAAACACCAGTAGGCCTGAAAATGTGAACCTCTGTTTAATAGACTATGGAAAGAGAGGTGGCAGAAGGAGGGAGGGAGAGGGAGAGAGAACAGAGCTGCCAGAGAGGGCTATGCCTCTTGGTCCAGGAATGCAGTGAGATTGCAAAATCCTGCAGGTGGGATGGGGTGAGGGCATGTTCTTGCTATTCTTCATCATTGGCTGAATCCAACTGAAAGCCAGAAGGCAAGGGAAGATGAGGACATAGTTGTGCCCATCAGCCAGTAAGGAGAGAGGAATGTTCAGAATGGATCTGGGTTAGTGAGCAAGGAGTGTTACAAGTACATCTTCTCTGCTCCCATCCCTCAGATCAACCCCCATTCTCTCTTACCATAACTCAGAATGGCAGATGCTTTAAAAAAAAATAGCTGTTGGGTTTTGTGCTCTTTAATCCGTGGTTGTGATGTTTTTGAAATGTATTGGTGTGCTTTCAGCATTTCTTAGAGTTTTACTCTATTGTGAGCAGGGCAATTATGAAATATTAGTTAAGACCTTCCCTGAAACAGGTACAACATCTTCTTTAAGGTTTTAAGGGGTTTTTTGTTTGTTTTTGGTTATGTATAATTCAGTTACAGTTTACACAACAAAAGGCACCCATTTTAGTTACAAAATTCTATCCATTTTCACAAATGTATATTGTCCTATAGCTAACACTACAGTCAAGATATAGAATATTTCCATCATTCCAAAAGTTTCCAAGCCATTTTTAATCTTAATCCCTAAAGACAGGTTTTAATCTTAATCCCTAAAGACAGGTCAAATTTCACCCTCTCAAATGTTTGTTGTCCTCTTTTGCTTCTTCTGATTGTAAGTAGGAAAATCAGTAATATCACCCAATAGAATGTTGCAGATAGTAGATGCTTTTATGGAAAGTATTTTTTCATAAAAGTTGATTTCATTTTCTGAGTAGTTTAAAGTATTCATATTGGTTATTAATTCATTTACTATATATTAGACTGAGGAAAGATTCATAATCTTGTCTACTAGTTGAAATCACCTAGTGGTATTAAATGGCCCCATGGCCTGACGGCATCTTATTACAGTTAGATGTCTAGGGTTAAGACCAAGGCATCAATAAGGTAAGCTTTCCAGATAATTCCATAATTGAGACCCTGTGGATTAGACCAATTGTTCTCAACTCTGGCTACACAATAGAATCTTCTGGGCAACTGCTTAAAAATACTAATGCCTTTCTCCACTCCCCGTTCTGATTTATATAACATGTTTATAAAAGTTGACTACAAGAAAAAAAATTAGATTTGAGTAACATATTTCTCAGTGTTTGGGTTTTTGTTAATCAAGTCTTTATTATAGTTCTGGGCATCTGATAGCATTCAATAAATGTTAAATTGAGGTCCTAATCCCACAGCAGAGTCAAGAAGAATAAAATATGCTCCCTCTTGAAAGAAAACTGTTTGTGTATTTGAAATAATTATCTTGGTAAACTATCACTTTCTGAAAATTGTCCTTCTAGGTAATTTACCTCAAATGGTAAACCTTGTATTTTAAGAAAATACTATATTTCAACTATATGTTTTCACCATACTATTAGGCACATATATATCTTGCCTCACTTTCATAATTCTCTTCAAGAAAACAGATAGGAAACAAGATTAAGAGACTGAAGATAAGATTTAAGCCAATCTCCCACTTGGAAACATAAGTGAGGCTATTGAACCCCTAAGCCTAAAGAGTTACTATTACTTTGTAAAACAGAGCAATGGTACTTTCTGCTTTTATAATGCAAATATATACACGAAGGACTCCTAGCCCAATAAGTAGAACAAAAATGAACTAAATGTCTCATGAAATAGTTATGGGACTAACAAAATATGTACATATGATATCTTTTTAGATTTCAGGAACTAGTAACTAAAATAACAAAAATCTTCTTTTCAGCATAAAGTTATTGATGATTTATTATGGCAGAAATGCTCATTAAGAAAACCCCCTAAACTCTATTGTATAAGTAATTAATCAGCATGCTGCCTGTTTCAATGTGCATTAATAAAGCGAGGTGTCATATTTAATCCCTCAAATATAAACTAATGCAACAAACAGCAATTTTTGGAAGATAAATGTTCTTGGTTTAAAATTTAAAAAATATAAAGCTTGTTTAATTTGCCCTTCCTATTTCTTATTTAATTATTCTTCTTTTTCTTTTCTTTTCTTTTCTTTTCTTTTCTTTTCTTTTCTTTTCTTTTCTTTTCTTTTCAGGACCACCTCAGAAAATAGTGTCACCTAAACAAGAACATGACGAGAGGAAACAGGACAAAGTTACAGATAAAGGAAGTGAAAGTGGGACTTCCTGTAATGAGCTCTCCACTTCCAGCTGTGACAGCCATTCAGAGGCCAGCACTCCCCAGGACAACCCACCCAGTGCCCAGCAGGCAACAGCTCACCAACCCAACACCTTAACATTGGATCGCCCTTCCAAAAAAGCACCTGTGCAATGGATGCCCCCACCAGACAAACGCAGAAACAGTGAACTCTTTCAGACACTCATCAGCAAGTCCCGGGAAACGAATCTATCCAAAAAGAAAGTCTGTGAGAAGCTAAGTGTGGAAGAAGAAATGAAGAAGTGTATTCAGGATTTTAAAAAAATCCACATTCCAGATTATTTTCCAGAGCGCAAACGCCAGTGGCAGTCTGAACTTTTGCAGAAGTACGGCTTATAGTAATCCTCACATTCCTGCGGTACTTCAGTGACATTCGATGTTTACCACAGTGTCACCACCTGACTATATCCTAACGATGGTCAGTGTGATTCTTGCTGCTCTTCCTTTTTGTGAACAGTGGATGTGGGACAGTCTTTTCTTTCATTCTTTTTTGTTGTTGTTGTTTTTAGCAATATGATTTTGAAAAAAGAAAAAAACAAATGTTTATTCAAAATGGCGTATCTGATTCAAACCACTTTGCAAGAACGAAAGTAAAATGTGCATGATCAAGAAGCTTCGAATCTTGATTTTTTTGAACTGTGGTCAACTGGATATGTTTGTCATTTTGTAACTCACCAAAAAACAAATCATCATATCACTCCAACGGAAATGACAATACGGATGAAGCAACATCAAGTACAATGTTAGATGATGGTTTGGGGACCCAAATCCAAAACTGTTTAAATGTTAATGCAATAAAACAAGTTATTATTTTTGCATGAACACAATGTAACAAATAAATCACAAGACGTAGGGAAGATCTGTTTGTTGCTTGGAAAGAAAAAATTACAAAAAAATAAAGAAAAAAAAATGTGTTTCAGGCGAAGCCTGTAAATGTAAACTGTTTAGGAGATCGATCTTATTTGTTCTGGATCTGTGATATTTTTGTGTATGTGTATGGTGTTTCATATGTTAAGATGGTGTAAATATGCCTTATGCTGTTGTGTTATAGCACCAACATTCATCTATTAATGCTAGTCATGATTATTTCTGTGAAATGAGTCCTTACATCAGGCTGTGAAAATTGGTCTAATGATGCTCTGAAAGATCCCATTATCATGTTACTCAAAATAATTGAGGGAAATGGTAAAGAGCTTTATGTATTTATTAAAAAAAGGAAAATATATTCAAATTCCTTGATTCCTGTTGACTCTTCTTTGAAAATACTCAATTGTCACATTGTCTTCCATGTTCCTTTAAAATCCCAAGCTGGAGAATGATACGTTCAACTGTAATGTCAACAAGTTGGAGTTTTCACATAATTCAAAATGGGTATAGAATCCAATCCAGATAGCCTTGGAATTGATTAATAAACCCTTAACCCACAAGAGAAAAAGACTTCAGCTGAGAATGCACTAAACTTCTAGTTTAGCTGACAACCAGACTGAAAGCTTCTCTAAAAACAATTGGGAAGTTACCTCCTATAAATTAAGAGACAAAAATGTCAATAGCAAGTGGAAAGTTTAGCCTGAATGACAAGAGATTTCTTCTTGATTGCATATGTGAAAATGAGCTTTCTTACCACAGGCTATAGTTTTTGCCTCACCATCTCTATAGAAAGAAATATATAATTTCATGAAATTTCACTAAGAAAGAGGCTGAGAGAGATGTAGAGCTCAATCTCTGTGTGTGGGGGGGTTAAACAGAAGTTGAGCAGCACTTGCATCATTTCTTTAATATTGTAGGGAGATAAGCATTATGAACTCAAAAATGTTTTAATCTACATACATTTTTAGGTATTCTTAGATTTCTCAATCTACTATTATATAAGATACCATCTACAGTTGACTATTAAAGAAAACCTGGATACATGATTGACCTTGAATTACCTATCAGACTTTAGGGAAAGAGCTATTCTCAAATTCTTCATTTCCTTTTGGGAAGGTTGGGAGTCTTGCCATGGCCTGATGTAGCTGTAACATGCCGGTTAAATGACTAAAGTTGATGGTTGGGTTGTCACAGATCAAATGCCACCTCTACCCTTTGTGACCTATGTGATCTTAGGGATAATGGGGGTGATATTAATATAGAAAAGACTTAAATGAGGTAAGTGAAGAAAAGCAGGCAACAGCTCATCAACCCAATCCCTGGAGATAGAGGGAAAAGGGGAAGTGGGGATCTTACTAGAATCTAATTCCTTACAGGAACCAAGGCTAACAGATGGAGAACTTGGAATACAGAAGAACAAACTGTCCAGTAAGAACTGTAGCCACTAAAGAGTCACGATCACCTCCACAAATGCCTCCCAAAACAAAAAGAAAGGGGAGAGGGGTGCATGGTCTTAGCTTCCCAATATCCCACCAATATTCTCCATTGTACTAATATGAATGGAAACCAGTTGGTAAAGGACCCTGGGAAATGTAATTTATAGAGATGATTCCCTTGTGATACAAAGCCTAGCAAGTAAAGGGCAGGGAATAGATCTGAAAAACACTTCACACCCTGGTCTGGTTTTTTTCCAACATAGAACTTCAAATAGAATTGCAATGGCAAGAATTTAGTAAATGTGGACAATTTCATCTATCCCTAGGAAATAAGAACCCATTTCAATAATAGTCTATTGAACACTTTTCATACACCAAGTATTTGGCTCAAAGGTTAACAACACATTCAAGAAATATAAATTACTAGCTATTTATCTCGGGAAGAAACATGGTCTGATTCTCTCAAATCATTATGCTCTTACCAGAGGCTAGAATCTGGCTAGCCCCATTTGGGGTTACAAGGGTATTAAGGAAGGCAGCTAGAATGGGGGCTCTTCCCTAAACAAAAGGAGCCTCCAGATTTAAAGATTAGTTGGGCTAAAACTGATGTATAAATCTCCTTTTCCAAAGAATAGGGAGATAAAATCTGGAGAATCACCAAAAGCGGTAAGTGCTAGAACCTGTCACTGAAGTTGAGTATTTATGGAGAGTAAATGTACTTTGTGGTTCACATATATACTTTTTGATTATTTATGGAGTTCACATGGTGTACCTTTGTTTGCTACACAGTAGACACTCAACTTGTGACCTAATGTCTTATTGTTGTTATTGTAAGTGGAAACATACTAAGTACTAAAATGAGAACAAGAAATAAAAGTTGTGAGATATTCAATTTTAAAAAAGTGGACTAGACATATTTTTCCCTATTTCTCCCACTAAATATAACTAAAAACCCTGGACATTATATATAAACACACTTAAGAGGCTCTGAAAGGCTGAGAGAAGAAGGAAAGGTATGTAGGGATATGGGGACCCAAAGAACAACATGGTGGTGAGTTTCCTGGGTTTTCTTTTTGCCTCATATACCCATCTTGGAGCTGAAGAAGTACCTGGTAACCCAGAAAGAATAACAGATGCAGATAAAATAAACAAAAATTCTGCTCCCTCTGGCCACAGGGCCAGGAAAGGGACATTCTAGGAACTTAGCAAAACAGAAAACTTTTAGATAGTAACTGCTATGCTGTTTCAGTTTGCAGGTAAATGGACACAACTGCATTACATAGTAATTTTAAGGTTCCCCACTTTTTAAATAAAGATTTATTTATTTATTTGAGAGAGACAGAGAGAGCAAGCAGGGGGAGGGGCAAAGGGAGAGGGAGTGAGAAATTCTCATGCAGATTCCCCACTAAGCATTGAGCTCAGGGACCCTGAGATCATGACTTAAACTGAAATCAGGAGTCAGATGCTTAACCAACTGAGCCACCCAGGCACCCCAGACTTGCCACTTTTTTAAAGACTTTTTTTAGAGCGGTTTAAGTTCACAGAAAAACTGAGAGGAAGGTCCAGAGATTGCCTATGTACCCCCCATCCCACACATTCCTAGTCTCTTCCACTATCAACATTCCCCACCAAACAGGTAGGTACATTTGCTACAATCGATGAACGCGCATGTTGATGAATCTGATCTTTTTACTATCTACAATGTTTTGCCTTTTCCAGAATGTTATATAGTCAGAATCACCTAGTACATAGACTTTTCAGATTAGCTTCTTTAAGTTAGTAAAATATATTCAAGTTTCATCCATGTCTTTTCATGAGCTGAATAATTCATTTCTTTCTAGTGGAGAATTATATTCCATTGTCCGGATGTCTCACAGTTTGTTCATTCACCTTACTGAAGGACAATGTGGTCACTTCCAAGTTATGGCAACTATGAATAAGCTGCTGTAAACATCATGTACAGGTTTTTGCGGGGATGTAAGTTTTCAACTCCTTTGGATAAATGCCAAGGAGTGTGATTGCTGGATCATATGGTAAGATTATATTTGGTTTTGTAAGGATCCATCAGATGGTCTTCCAAAGTAGCTGTACCATTTTGCATTTCTATCAGTAGTGAATAAGGTTCCTATTGTTTCACATCCTCAGCATCATTTTGTATTGCTAGTGTTCCAGATTTGGGCCATTCTAATAGGTTTGTAATAATATTTCATTGTTTTAATTTATATTTCCCTGATAGCATGTAATGTGAAACATCTTTTCATATGCTTTTTTGCCATCTGTATACTTCTTTGGTGAGATGTCTGTGGGGTCACTGTCTCAGTTTTTAATGAGGTTGTTTGTTTTTTATTGCTGAATTTTAAGACTCCTTTGTATATTTTGGATACTAGTCCTTTATCAGACATTTCTTTTGCAAATATTTCTCTTAGTCTGTGGCTTGTTTTATCATTCTCTAGACATCGTCTTTCACAGAGCAGAAGTTTTAATTTTTTTAAACATTTCATTTATTCATTTGAGAGAGAGACAGAGACAGAGAGTACAAATGGGTGGAGGGGCAAAGGGGGGGAAGAAGCAGACTCCCTACTGAGTGGGGAACCCCCCATGTGGGGTTTAATCCCAGGACCCTGGGATTCTGACCTGAGCTAAAGGCAGACACTTAACCATCTGAGCCACCTAGATGCCCCAGAAGTATTTAGTTTTTAAAAAAGTTTGATGAAGTACCACTTATCAATTATTTCTTTCATGTATATTGTATTTGGTGATGCATCTAAAAATTCATTACCATACCCAAGGTCACCAGGTTTTCTTCTATGTTATCGCCAATCTAGGAGATTTGTAGTTTCTCTCTCTACACTTAGGTCTGTGATCCATTGTTTTTTGGTCTGTTATTCATTTTGAGTTAATTTTTGTGAAAGGTATAAGGTCTGTGTCCAGATTCATTTTTTTTTTCATGTGGATGCTCAGTTGTTTCAGAGCCATTTGCTCCATTGTATTGCCTTTACTCTTTTATCAAAGATAAGGCGACTATATTTATATAGGTCTATTTGGGAGACTTCTATTTTGTTCCCTTGATCTATTTGTCTATGTCTTCACCAATACCACACTGCCTTGATTAATGTAGCTTTATAGCAAGTCTTGAAGTTGGATAGTGTCAGTCCTCTTTGTTCTTCTTCAAAATTGCATTGGCTGCTGAGTCTTTTGCATCTCAATATAAACTTTAGAAACAGTTTGTTGATATCCACCAAAACAAAAACAAAAACAAAAAAGGCCAGAAAACCTCTCTGGAATTTTGATTGTGATTGCATTGAATCTGTAAATCAAGTTGGGAAGAACTGACATCTTTACAATATAGAGTCTTCTGTCCGTGAACATGGACTATCTCTCTATTTAGTTCTTATTAAATTTAATTCATTTAATTTAATTAGAGTTTTATAGCTTTTCTCATATAGATTTTTGTACCAATTTTGTTAAATTTATATGTAAGCATTTAATTTTGGTAGTATTAATGTGAATTGTAATGTGTTTTTAATTTCAAATTCCACTTGTTCATTGCTGGTATATCAGAGCCCTCCATTTTTTGAAGAATAAAATCCAAACAATCAGGTATTATACTGTAAGCCATTAATAAAGTCAGCATACATTTCTTGAGCAACGAAGCACTTCTAAAACTTAGCAGCTTATAAACAACAATCATTTTTCAACTCATGATTCTAAGGATTAGCAGTTTGGGTGAAGATCAACTTAGTTGAAGAAATCGGCTGTTCTTCCACTGATCTCACCTGGGCTTACTCACTTAAGACAATTTACTGGTAATTGTCAGTTGCTAAATAATCTATAATGACCTCACTTCATTTTTGGCCGTTGACAAGCTTTAAGAGTGTGAGGCCTCCCTTCTGGAGGCTGGGCTCCAAACTCATACAATATCACTTCCCCTTCATTCTCTTCATCAACCAAGTCTTCTCAAATTCAGGGGATATGAGAATATATACTGCCTCTTCATGAGTGGAACAACAGAGTTTCTGGCCATTTGTAATGTACTGTGGATCCAATCTATCTTTTCCAGATTCACATCTAGAAGAAAACCGTGCACACCAGTTACTAGTGATTTGCTAAAGCTAAAAATTGTCACCCCCTTAACACTCATACACACATACAAACTTCATTCACATTTGAAATCTTACCCATATTACATGTTTCAATTCAAATGGCACCTATTCTCCAAAGCTTTCTTTAATTCCTCAGGGAAGAATTATTAATCATTCCATTTTCAGACATCTCAGACCTTTTAAAAAATATCCCACTGGCTTGATGTACATATTATGTTTTATAATATAAAAGAATAACTATACACGTTTGTATTTCCCAATAGTTTGATTTTTCATATAGGTTAAGATCTTAATTTTCTTTGAATGAGGAAAAACAATGAGTACACACTTTTTAGCACACATTTGGTATTAATAATTTTGGCAAATGAATAAATACTTTTCAATGTAAGAATCTTTCCAGCAGAGAATCTGTATTCTATAAGAATCTCCAGTCCTTGACAGATTCTATTCCTGGCTCAATACCTGCTAAAAGCTATTTTACAATGTTTTCAGGCCAAATCCAATTTAATGGTCCTCATTGCTAATCTCTAACAGAGAGATTTACTCAAATGAATATTTAAAAAATATTTCAGTTTATCCCAATTTGGATGAATGTGGTTTTAGCATCTCCTGCTAGAGATTCAGTGACGAGGCCTTAAAATCACATCTCCTCCACATCTCCTCCTCCTTTTGTTTAGTATACAGTCAGCATAACCTGTGACCATGTGGATTGGTGATTTTAGTTTAGGTTGGTTAAGTAAATGCTATGAAAGAATAGTTATGTTCATCTTAAAAGGCTGCAATTTAGAAGAGTTTTCTATAAACCTCTTAAATATCAAATCTATTTTCTTCAAAAGTATTCGCCCTCCCTATTAGTTAGTCCTAAAAACATTCACTTTGACGCATAACATGCATAGGCTAAAAGAATCCCAAATCTGCAGGGTTGAAATCTTAAAAGTCATATACATTTTATATATAAATGAATTCAAAGCAATCTGTGCCTATTTCTAGAGTGCCTACTATGGGCAAGGCACTCTACCAGATGTAAAGAAGATACAGCAGTAAATAAGCAATAATAAAAATGCCTAAGAGCATATAGATTTAATTTCAACCATACGATGTGTACACAATCACTATGATAAAGTGTAGGCAGTGGCATGGGCTATAATAAAAGCACAAATATTGCTACATAGATTTAGAGGAAAGAGACAGCTTTATGGTAGAAGTAGAATTTGAGCTGGGACGTGAAAGAAGAGGGATTTGGATTTGTACATATAAGGATGTTGCAACAGAGATTACAGGAAACAAGTCTTCAATATATAAGAAGATCACAGTAGGCGAAAAATAAGGAAAATTTTTCACACAAAAATAATCACTGAATATATTTTTTGAACGTAGCTTTTTTAAAATGAATAAATCCTCTTTATGTTGAAGAATATGTTAATGAAGACTACTCTAATAGTTTTCATATTCAAGATTATATCCTCATAACTAAATTTTTTTTTATTTTATTTAATTATTTGACAGGGAGAGAGAGAGAGATCACAAGTAGGCAGAGAGGCAGGGGGAAGCAGGTTCCCTGCTGAGCAGAGGGCCTAGTGTGGGGCCTCGATCCCAGGACCCTGAGATCATGACCTGAGTGGAGGGCAGAGGCTTAACCCACTGAGCCACCCAGGTGCCCCATAGCTAAATTCTTCTTATACCTGTCCAGCCTGTTTTTCCTCATGGCCTGCAGTCTCTAATTACAGCATCAGGGAGTTAAGGTAGAAGCAAATAAAGTTTTCTTTAAAATGCTGTTAAGAGGGGCACCTGAATGGCTCAGGCCCTTAAGCGTCTGCCTTTGGCTCAGGTCATGATCCCAGGGTCCTAGGATTGGGACCTGCATAGGACTCCCTGCTCAATGAGGAACCTTCTTCCCCCTCTCCCTCTGCAGCTCCCCCACTGCTTGTTCTCTCTCAAATAAGTAAATAAAAAAATAAAATCTTTAAAAATAAATTAAGAAATAAAATGCCATTAAGAGACTAGATGAAAACTAATTAAAACGAATGAAAAGAAACAAGTGAATGAGAACTCAGACCAACAAAATATTTTTTTCTGGGGAGGAATATTTTAATCTAACATTGTTTAGAATCGTGGATGCCTGGTGAGAATAAAAAGTTGATCGATAGTTGGGTTGATGGATAGTTGGTTTTATTGGCATTTCTCAATTATCTACTTTTATTGCCTGCACCTGGGGCAAATTGGTCTCATCATCGATGCTTGAGATCAATGGCAGTTCAATACAGAAGACAAACTAGGAATTATGGCATAGTTTAACAAATATTAAACTAGAGGTATATAAAAGGATTTTCTACTGCCGCTACAAGTTCACACCTTCATTGTGTTCTGCTTTGGCTTCAGTAATAAGGACTACAACTGGTCTGCCTTCAACATTGTTCCTTCCCGTCCATCTTTCACACTGCCAGGAATACGACCTTCCTGCCACACAAATCTCTCATATTCTCTTCTTAAAACCCTTCATCTAACTGCCTATGAGGAAAAAACTTACACATTACCTTATACATTTATCGAAGATCCCTCTGTTCGTTCTCTTTCTTCAGTTTTATCACCTTGTACAAATGCATGCACACATGTAACATTTTTTTCCAGCTATTTCTGACCATGAGCTATCAAGTGAAATTTGCCACTTCTTCCTTTGTGTCCACCAATATATTTATTATGGCAGAGACAAAATTCATTAACTGATGTGAATGTTCTCTTCTGCCTCTCCCAAATTAATATAGTTTGCCAGCTCAGTCCTCACCTACTTGGTGAAACAGAATAAACAGAGATTGAGAATGCAAGAAACATAGTACACAGCCTTTTCCTACCATATTTTCCCACTTTTCCTTTAGGTTTTATTTTCATGGCAGACTAAGTAATAAAAATAAAATACGGCCATTTCTCAAACTCTAATGAAATAATGGACCTAAGCGGCTGTCAAAATTATTACATGAAAAGATAATGGGAAACTGTACAATGGATGGATTAAGCTGCTAGTATCAGATCCCACTGCCTAATCTTAACCTCATGTGTAGAGAGACCCCAGGCATTAGTGCCTGTTGATGAGAAGCAAAAGGAAGCTTATAGCACTGACTATAATGTGCTCTTAATGAAAGCATTAGAGCTGAATCTGAGAAGTCTCTGGATATATGCTAGTAAAAAGATAGACCTTACAAATTCAACTGGATTTTTTTTTCAACTGGATTTTTAAAAAATAAGTGAATAAAAGAGAAAGCAATTGATTGGGGGTGGAGTGGATAATGGAGTGAATATTGGACTGGAAATCTCAAGAAATCAAAGCATGATCTCAGAAAGACTAGCTGCATATGCAAACCAGAAGGAATGGAGAGTGTGGTCACAGAGAAGGATTGTTTTAATTGATGATTTCAGGTTTTAAAGAGAATCCAGAAGTGCCAAAATCATTTGGGTCTACTTATTCCAACTTTCTTTGCTAAGGGTTTGACTTCCATAATTCTGAAATCACTGCAGAATTGATTAATCAATCCCTGCGAGCTCTCCCTATGTCCTATCAAGTAAATAACCCATACCAGCCAAGATTATCCTTCATAATTCTCCTTCCTCACTCAGAACTTTCAGTGGCTCCCTGTCTGCCTCCAGATTGTATCCAAAATGCCCAATCCATTAATTCCAGTTCTCTCTCCACTGGCCGAAATTTGAACTTATTTTTTTTTAAGATTTTTTTATTTGTTTATTTTACAGAGAGAGACACAGCATCCGAGGGAGCACAAGCAGGGAGAGCAGCAGAGGGAGAGGGAGAAGCAGGCTTCCCGAAGAGCAGGGAGCCTGATGTGGGACTCGATTCCAGGACCCTGGGATCATGACCTGAGCGGAAGGCAGACGCTTAGCGACTGAGCCACTCAGGCGCCCCGAGAACTTTGTTTATTTCACTATCCAAGTCTCTAATCCTATCAGCCTCAGTTCCAGTCAGACATATCCTCTTCCTATTTGTTTCTGCTCTCTCTCTTCTCCAAATTTGGAATTCCCTTTTCCCTCTAAGGCTTTTTATACGAAGTCAATAACCCCATCAAAGTTCAGATAAATGCATTATAGCAAACGTTGCCTGGGTTCAATCCTATCCTACCACATAGTAGCTGTATGTAACATGGTGATGGTAATGGAACCCAACCGAGGAGTTGCTCTGAAGATTTAATATATGGAAAGCACTTTAAACAATATTTGGCATTGGTCAAAAACCTTTCAACTACCTATAAAAAGACCTTCTTGCCATGAAAATATTTTCTTACTTGAACCTTTTTAGTAGAGATACATGATTGTTATATCTCCAAATATTTTCACATGTTGCCTTAGATTCATTCTATAATTACGTGAAAGGAGAGTTATAGTCTTTGCTATTTTGGTATTTATTATCTTTATGTGGTATTTTTCACAATTAGGTACTTAATAAATGCTTATAATTAATAAATATCAAATATCCAAATTAAGTAAGTGTATAAGTGAACAAATGAATACATTAATGAATAAATGAATGAATGAGAGAGTAAACAATGTAGCATGAATTTGTAAGGTGAAACTTCAAGACAGATGAATGATTTCAAATGCCCAGCTTGTTCAGCTATAAGATGTTAATTTTTTACTCAGGCTACAACCTTAAGACTCTTGAGTTATGGCCTCCCATTAACTATTCATCAACTTTCTGATTCAGAAAACCAAAGCATATCTGTTTTTCATCATTATAGCTGCTCCTTGTTTGTTAATAAAATTAATATGCTATATAAACTTTTGAGAAAATGTTCTATTTTAATAGGTTTCAAAAGGATAGCTAAACTTCATAGAGATCTGTGTGCTGAGGTTGTTTTAAAAAATAAACTCTGACACAAATCAATGTTGACATTTTGGATGCTTATCCATGTAAATATTTGCCCTAAGACTTAAATCTATCTATATCAGTATAGTAAAACTACATTATCTAAATGCAAATAAATATACTTTGAGATTCTGCTAAAGAATTTTTTAGGGGGTGCTCTTGTTCCAAAGGTAACATTTCTCCTAAATTTTGCTTAATATTATGATATCTCATCATCTGATTATTTTCAATGTACTTAAAAATTGACATCAAAATGAACTTCTTCTCTCTCTTCTTTAGTGGACAAATGTTATTGGTTTTTTTTTTAAGGTAAAATTCACTTAATATAAAATTCGCATTCTTAAAGTATACAATTCAGTGATCATTTATATTCTCACAATGTTACAAAACCATCACTGCTATCTAATTCAAGAGCATTTTTATCATCCCATAAAGAAAGTCCACACCCATTAGCAGTCATTTCCCAATGTCCTTCCCCCCCCTCCCCGCCCCCAGTCCCTTGGCAGTCACTAATATACTTTTGATCTCTCTGGATTTGCCTATTCTGGACATTTCATATATATGATTCCATATATGTGGCCTTTTGTATGGAGCACCTTTCATTTAACATAATGTGTTCAAGGTTTATGGATGTTGTATCATGAATCAGTACTTCATTTATTTTCAAGGCTGAATCATATTTTATTGTGTGGATATGGGACATTTTGTTTATCCATTTATCAGTTGATGGTCATTTGGGTTGTTTGTACTCTTTGGGTATTATAAATGATGCTGCTGGAAAGATGTGTGTATACTTTATTGAGAAAACATATGTATTCAATTCTTTTAGGGATATACTTAGGAGTGGAATTACTGGATCATATGACTTTATATTTAACTCTTTGAGGAATGACCAAACTCTTTTTCACAGTGGCTGCAACATTTTACATCCCTACAAGCAGTGTGTGAGGGCTCCAATCTTGACATCCTCAACAACATTTGTTATTTTCTTTTTGATTATAGCCATCCCAGTATATATGAAGTGGTACTTTGTTGTGGTTTTGATTTGCATTTCCCTAGTGATTAATGATGGTGAGCACCTTTTTATGAGCTTATTTGCCATCTGTATATTTTTTTTTGAAAATGCTTATTCAAGCTCTTTGCTCACTTTTAAATTGTATTGTTTATCTTTTTATTGTTAAGTTTTAAAAGTGCTTAATATATTCTAGATACTAGATCCTTATCAGTTGAAGGATCTGCAACTTTTTTTTTTTTTAATGTTTAAACCAGTAAGTTTCCTAGTCATTACCAAGAGGCTTTGTGTGCATGCTAAATCATGCCTTCAACACTCGACAGATTATTACTCCATTTTGGCTTTCACTTACTGCTTTTACAGAGCCTAAAGGTCAGCCAGTGGTGAGAGTTTAGGACATTCTCAGGTCCCTTCTAGGCATATACACAGCCCTATTGCACACAGCCCTACAAATTCACGTGGACTTGTAGATGCCCATAAATAAGTTGGAACTTTATTCTTTCTTTTTGTAAATTAATTAATCAATTTACTATTTTATTTTATTTTGGAGATTTTCAAAGTGCCCTCTGGATATGTCATTCCACAGCTTTCCTTTTTAATTATTTTGGTCAGTTTGTCATTTGCCCCAACTGTTACTGTCATAAGTGGCTGTGATGATAAACAATTGCCACTGATTATTTTCACAAACACCCTCAAGAAAAGACTATTCACACTACAAGAAGTCTGAGTTAGGTCAAATAAAACAAGTCTTGCCAGTGAGATTTTTCTAGGAAACCAAAAATTATTCTTTGGAAAAACTCCAGCCCCATTTCATTCCCTCCGGAAGATGCTAGACTTCTGGTTTTTATTTTGATTGTCAGCTGTTGGTTTTCAAGGCCAGCACAGACCCAGGAGAAAGAAATCTGAGTATTGATCAGGCTGAAATGCCATTAAATTCAAGTGAGATTCAGTAAAATCTTTAATAAAGACTCCCTAAATCGTTGCAAGTTTTGATTAATTTCCAAAGTTTAAAAAAAAAAGTTGATTTTTACCACTTTTGCCAATTCTCTCATTGCTTTTTTGGAGGAAAGGATTTTTTAGAAGTTCTTATCCATTCCTGCTCTAACAGTGTTTTGAAATTTAACACCATCTTAATGTTTGTCCTTTCAGAGAAAATTTTTTCCACAAATAGGAAATTGCACACTTTCTATGCCAGAAAACCTGTGCTTATCCAGTGGTATTACACAGAATCTTACAGGGTCAAGCCATTCCTTCCACTGTCTCCTCAGACACTCTAATTGAAATTCAACATAATTTGACTCCTGCGGAACAGAAACCACAGGAACAATCATTTTTCTCTTTAGTTATATTTTTGCTTCTTGATTTTATCACTGAGATTGAATTATAATCCTATGATGAATTATGCCCCATGCAAAATAAGAGTGCGGTGGAATAACATGAATCAAGGAATATGTGATACGTTGAAAGCTGTACTTCTCATAACTGAAAATGCTGGCAGTTCTGATCTAATGATAATAAAAACACTCTTACATCTGGATTTCTTTTCCTGGACAAAAACTGATAGTGATCAGTAAAAAATCCATTTTTCATAACTACTTTCATTGTTCTAGAGTTTCCTGCATTCTAAATGGCATAATAATCACCTTCCCTAGTACCTGGAAATCAGGCGCCTGCGTGACTGGGGCTAAGCCGGAAGCTGCTACACTAAGTAATCAATCCAATCACTTCAAAAGAGCTCATATCTTAGTCCTGATTAAATCAGACTACAGTAGAAGTTTGCTATTCAGAATAGTTATCTTTCTCAAAACAATTGTCCGTGGGGGAATTATTTAACGCGGAAAGTTCTGTTGAGGAAACAAGTTTACCAGTGGCCAGCAGAAGTAGCAGGTTCGAAGCGTTGGGGAGGATCCGTCTCACCTTGAACAGGATGTGTAGGGTTATGCAAAGACTGGCCTAGAACAAGAGAGCATAATGTCCTCTTAGAAACTTATTTTTAAATAAAAAAAAATTTTTAAACAAAAAAACCTTATTTTAAAATTTTTCAATTTGAAGTCCATTTAAATTTTCTTTTAAATTAAAAAAAACCCTTATTTAAAAATTTTTCAATTTGAAGTCCAAAGTGTTTTTGATATCACAGTAACAAACTGTCCATTGAATTTAATCATTAGCATATTTCATAGGCTGTCTTCTCACTTCTCCCTCATGACTTGGACACCCTCAGACTTTTTCCTGTTTGAACTAGGACGGTACACAGCTGAGGACAAGGCAGCCATTTCATAATCATATTACAGAACTGCTGGTGGTCGGTGTTAATATTTCAAAGTAAAATTCTGAATATACCTATACACAAAACACAAATCGATCCAATATCAAACTAGAATCTTGCTTTTCTTTTTTAAAAGATTGCATTTATTTATTTATTTATTTATTTATTTATTTATCTTAGAAAGAGTGCGTGGGAGGTGGAGAGCTGGGTGGGAGGTGCAGGGGTAGAAGAGGGCATGAATCTCAGGCAAGCTCTGTGCTGAGCATGAAGCCTAATGTGGGGCTCTGTCTCAGGATCCTGAGATCATTACCTGAGTCAAAACCAAGAGTGAAGTACTTAACTGACTGAGCCACTCAGGTCTCTCAAACTAGAATCTTTCTAATACTAAATAAATTGTCACTCAGAAATCTATTTCTTGCCACCCGGGGACAGGAAAAAAATGAGGTATGCCATTAATACATTATTTTATATTCAGCAATTTTGCTTTTAACAATCATCACTGCAGTTCTGTATAAACAATATTTATTATCTCAATGAGAGGTTTAGGTAATTATCCCTAGAATTAAAAAGAAATAAAAAACAAAATAAAGGTTATTGAAGTCATTTAATGCTTTTAACATTTAACTGAAACACTGCGATGATTTTTTAAATTTATTTTTAAAGCAGAGCATCCTATATTCCCCCTTTGATAGTGGAAATTACCTACAGGTGGAGAGTAGACAGAACCTGTGTTTAATTTAGTATGAAATTTCAGGTTCACATGTGCTGTTGTTAATGTCTCTGAAACAGATGCTTGTGTAACAAAGTTAGGGACATAGTTGAAATTTTTATTTCATATAATCAGTTTCCTATACTGATTAAGTGTGCCTTTCCACTGCATCCATCACTGTCTATTTATCTGTTCTCTATTTGTAAAATATTAATTATTTTATTTTAAATAGTCATTCCATAAAGAATTATTAATGTGGGAAATACCCCATAGGTTGTCATTATGCGCTTGTCATACTGGGTTTTGAAGTATTTGTTTTGTTACTAGGTAGTTTAAAGAAAAAAAAGCTAACTGGAACTCTGGCTAGAGAACCATTCATTTCTTTAAATTCATACCACTACCCACCATTTTATTTACACATTCATTCATTTATTATGTTTTTGCTTATTTTATTTTTATTTTTGTTTTTGTTTTTTATTTGATTACTAAATTAAACATCAATGGATAAGAAAGACATGGTGGCCTCACAGACTTTTACATCAATAAATATAATGCTGTTGTAAAGAAAGCTAACAAAATAGAAGCACAGAAGCCACAGGAGATCATGTGGATCTTAAATGATCTGACAGAAAAAGGGAAGTCTAGAGATGCCTGGGTGGTTTAATGGGTTAAGCCTCTGCCTTCGGCTTAGATCATGATCTCAGAGTCCTGGGATCAAGCCCCACATCGGGCTCTCTGCTCAGCAGGGAGCCTGCTTCCCCCTCTCTCTGCTTGCCTCTCTGCCTACTTGTGATCTCTCTCTCTGTCAAATAAATAAATAAAATCTTTAAAAAAGAAAATGTGAAGTCTCCTGGAAGACATCTGGCCTGTATCTGAAGAATTAGTTGGATTTATCTAGAGAGGAAGTGAGTGGGATGACACAATGCTTTTGTAGAAAGAATAATACTTTCAAATTCAACAGAAAGGCTTGAAGGAATAAGGTAAGAAATCCAGAAGATGGAATGTAGAAAGATGAAGCCATGGTAGTCAGTGGAGACCTGAGCCTTTTGAGCCATATCAAAGATTGTACATTTTTCCTATGGACAATGGGAAGCTGATGAAAGTTTGGAAATTGGAGAGTATGTGAAGTTTTTAGACTATCACTGTGTTTATAGAGGAAGGAAGAGTTTGTGTATGACCAGACGGAATTCATTCATAGTAATCCAGAGGGGAAATTATCTACTAATAGAGGGTGATATAATCCTTTCAATGATGCAGAAAAAAACATTTGACAAAATGCAGCATCCATGGTTGATAAAAACCCTTGATGAAGTAAATATGGGTGGAACATACCTCGACATCATAAAAGCCATATACGAAAGACTCACAGCTAATATCGTCCTCACTGGGGAAAGCTGAGAGCTTTTCCTCTATGGTCAGGAACAAGATAGGGATGTCCACTCTCACCATTATTACTTAGCATAGGACTAGAAGTCTTAGCCTCAGCAATCAGACAACAAATAAATAAATAAATAAATAAATAAATAAATAAATAAAAGGTATCCAAATCGGCAATGGAAATGTCAAACTTTCACTACTTGCAGATGACATGATACTCTATGTAGAAAGCCCTAAAGACTCCACTCAAAAATTGCTAGAATACATGAATTCAGCAAAGTCACAGGATATAAAATTAATATGTAGAAATCTGTTGCACATCTATACACCAATAATGAAGCAGAATAGGAAATCAAGGAATCAATCCCATTTATCATTGTACCAAAAACAATAAGACACCTAGGCATTAACCTAACAAAAGAGGTAAAAGATCTGTACTCTGAAAGCTATAGAACACTTACGAAAGAAATTAAAGAGGTCACAAAGAAATGGAAAAACTTCCATGCTCATAGATTAGAAGAACAAACATTGTTAAAATGTTTATACTGCCCAAAGCAATCTACACATTCAGTGCAATCCCTATCAAAATACCACCAACATATTCCACAGAACTAGAAATAGTAATCCTAAAATTCACGTGGAACCACAGAAGACCCCAAATAGCCAAGGCAACCCTGAAAAAGAAAACCAAAATTGGAGGTAGCACAGTTCCAGTCTTCAAGCTCTATTGCAAAGCTGTAATCATCAAGACGGTATGGTACAGGCATAAGAAAACAGACACATAGATCAATGGAACAGAATAGAGGACTCAGAAACTCAGAAGTGGACTCACAGTGGTATAGTCAACTAGTCTTCAGCAAAGTAGGAAAGAATATCCAATGGAAAAAAGATAATCTCTTCAACAAGTGGTGTTGGGAAAACTGGACCACTCTTATACTGTACAGAAAACTAAATTCAAAATGGATGAAAGACCTAAATGTGAGATAGGAAACCATCAAAATCCTAGAGGAGAACACAGGCAGCAGACATGGCCTCAGACATGGCCACTTCTTACTAGACAGGTTGCCAGAGGCAAGGAAATGCAAGTAAAAATGAACTATTGGGACTTCATCAAGATAAAAAGCTTCTGCACAGCATTGGAAACAATCAACAGAACTAAAAGGCAACCTGAGAATTGGGAGAAGATATTTACAAATGATATATCTGAAAAGGTTTAGTATCTAAAATCTATATAGAACTTATCAAACTTAACACCCAAAAAACAAATAATTCAGCTAAGAAATGGGCAGAAGACATGAATAGACATTTTTCCAAAAGAGACATCCAGATGGCCATTAGACACAAGAAAAGGTGTTCCACATCCCTCATCATCAGTGAATTATAGGTCAAAACCAGGCTGAGATACCACCTCACACCTGTCAGAATGGCTGAAATTAACAACACAGGGAACAACTCCTGAAACCAGTATTACGCTATGTGTTAACTAACTAGAATCAAATAAAAAATTGAAAAAGAAAAAAATACGCAAAATGGCAAACACTGAGTATGGAGAGAAGTGAAGTAATTAATTGGAAAACCTCAGGGCTCTTAGGATATCTCACCACATTTGATACAAATGTGTCTGTTGGCTTAACCCTTTCATAAGTTTTTTATCACCATTGCAAGTTAACTCTTGAGAATTAAAACTAAGTAAAAAAAGCAGTGGATGCAAGTGGAATTCTAGTTCAGTTATTCACTACCTATTGGCAAGTCACTTAGCCTTTTAGAATTAGCCCTTCCTTAGCTATATAGTGGAGAGCCACTGTATCTAGCAGATAATACATAGTACTTTATAAACTACAAATAGAGATAGCACTATTATTAGCAGAAAGTAAGCTCAAGTAGATTGGCTGCAATAACTATGCACCTAGAGGAAGATAGCCGTACACAGATGGGGAATAAACTATTTCTTTTTTTTTTTTAATTTTTGTTTATTTATTTGGCAGAGAGAGATCACAAGCAGGCAGAGAGGCAGGCAGAGAGAGAGGGGAAGCAGGCTTCCTGCTGAGCAAAGAGCCCAATGCGGGGCTCCATCCCAGGACCCTGAGACCAGGGCCTGAGCCAAAGGCAGAGGCTTTAACCCACTGAGCCACCCAGGCGCCCCGGGAATAAACTATTTTGAAACAGACATTGGGAATGGGAAGTTTAATACACCATTACACATTCTAAGTCACAGCCTGTTGACTGTTGCATCTATTTGTCACATCAAACATCTGCAGAAATCCCATTAGCCTGTATAAATCCTTTTAGAGGCTAGCTTTGCAACCATAATTCTAATATCTGTTTTTATCACGTTATGTGAATAACAGAACATTTCCTTCCCTTCCTGTGAAGACCACCAGAAAACTGACCCAGCACTGTCTAGCTGCTATAACACATATGTCATTTATATCACATATCTCCAGGGCCAGAAAAATGCATGTCCAGTGCCTCAGGTGTTTCAAGGTTAGTAAGCATACTTCTCATCATTTGTATTCACTGGTAACATTCATGTATCTTTGATAATAACAAAAATACAATTATCTCTAAATTAAGTTAAATGACTGTACAATTTCCTGGTGTGAGTCCATGCTTTCTGAGCTCCCAATTAGGAAATAACCTAAATAATTATGGATTGACTTTGAATCTTTTCATTTAAATCACTTTTTGTTGAAAAAGTAATTCTAAATGGCCATATACAAACATCCTCCTATTATTTGGGAAGATGAGGCCCACTGGAGTGTTTCATTGGATTTAGATCAATTAAATCTAACCATTGGATATAATTCAAAAGTAGCAGGGTTTGGATACCAGATATCAGGTTGTGCATAGAGATCAACGTTTTATTTTCCTGCCAGAAACTTTGTATCTTTCTCGCTGGAGGCTTGTGCATTTGCTTTGGCACACAATTCTTTAAAACACAGGCTAGAGGCAACATGCCTTTGATCCTAAAAATGCATGGGTTCATGCCACTAGAGATAGTTGCATAAAGTTTTTCCATGTGTTTAGTTTTCCTCCTCTGGTTGACTTTGCTACGTTATTCATGGTCACCTTTAGTTCATCTGACCGTACTTTTTTCTTTATTCCTAGCTCTACATGATGTTTGACTAAAATCATCTGGTGCAAAAAGCAAACAATGGAAGCTGTTTGGAATAATCTCACTACCCTGTCCTCCTGACCACCCTGATATCACTGCCAAGTTGCTTCAATAGCAGCACCAATGAATCTGTTCTCTTCTGTGCTGATTGGGCTAGTTCTCAAGTGCGACTTCAAGTTTTATTCCCAGACAACCACGGCTATTTAATTTTCATTAATTTTTTCTTCAGACTATCAACTCTGAATAAAACGAAATTTTATGATGTAAATGGTGGTGTGTAAATGAATAAGAATTCTGACACGTGTACTATGGCAGTATTTCATTATTTTACATCTCTGATGAATCCGAGGTGTTAATTAACTGAGCTAATTTAAGTGCCCCTTTCATTTTAGACTTGGTGGCTGTATTTTTGTTTGGTTTTTAAAGAAGTCTCAAGGATCTATGTTTCCGACTTAGCTAGTACAATAGAATATAATTGACACACTTTCTCATGAGTGAGGTTCTTGGTACAGCTTTAACACTCTTAAAATTTCAGCTACTTAGATAGATCTATGTAGATAGGCAAGGATGGTCAGTTGAACATTTATGGCATATATTGACATATATTGAAAGGTATGCTTGGTTTGCTATATTTTTTGTTTGTTAATCAAATACCATAAAAGTCTTTTTATAGTTATCATTTTGTTCTCTTTGCCATAAACACACAGTGAACCCTGAATCCTTCAGCTGCAAGTACTTTGTTTTTTTTCCTACGGCCTGATTTGAGAGGCATAGGGAGAACCACATTGCCATAATATATCCATAACCACCTATTCTGGTACTGCTATCTGGAATTTTTACGCTAAAAATTTGTTTTCGTTTCTTTTAACTTTATTAGTTGTTCTTTTCTCTTTAAATGTCTAAATAATTCGAGAGCAGGTAAAGGGAATTAAACTGTTTACAATAAGGTATGAATGACCTGGGTCAATTTTCTTTCTCAAATTAAGGGAGCATATAGAATGTGGGACATGGATTATGGGGGTTGACGGCTGCAGTGGAGAAATATGAATCAAAATGCCCTTAAAGGACATTAGACCTATTCTGTAGTGTTCCTGGTGCCAGACTGATTTCAAGTCCCCAACACTTTTCCATAAAATGAGTGCCTATCACTTGCACCTGATGATAGCAATCTAGGTCTGCATTCAAGTAAAAATAAATAAATAAATAAACAAACAAATAAATAAATAAATACATTCCCAACAAGAAAGTTCGCTCTCAACCATTTTCAGCCTTCCCTGTATAATCTCCAGTTCACCCAGTGAAGATTTAATAGCTTTTTCAGTTAACTCCTCATCTTAAGGTTGAGTACAATCATGTCCTGCATTGCCCTTGTTTCATTTCAGAATATATTTATAGCTGGAATCATTCTGCCAAAGAGTCCTCAAACAATACAGGCTGGGTAGGCTAAGAGTGCTTCTTGGACATTTGTCCTCAGTGTTAACATCAACTGTGAACATAAGGAGTCAGCAAACTATTTTTATGGGTCCAAGTGACTACCCAGACTAGGCCATTCCATTTCCAAGAAACAATTTATAAAATCTGTAACAGGGTGAAAAGAACAAAATAAAGCATAATATGTCTTCAGTGTTTCCAACTTTCACTGTCAAGAGACAATTGTGCTTGCTTGCAATTCTGTAATATCTCTGTTAGCAAATAAAAGAATCCCCTTTTTCATGCACCAAATAATAAAAAGATGTAACTGGACTTTATCATTGTTATTTTGGAAATCAAGGAAGGAAGCAAGTCACTAAAAAGGAAAGAACAGTGACTAGGTTTGGAAATCAAGGAAGGAAACAAGTCACTAAAAAGGAAAAAACAGTGACTAGGTCCTGTCCTCTGTCCTTGCTTGGGCTTGTGTAATTGTTTAAAAGATAACTCGCTGCCAGAGGTCTGAAAAAAATGTAGGTAATATTTGGTCATTATTAATGTTACTGCAAATAGAAAATAAAAGGACTTCACTGAAAAGTTCTTCAGACTGATATCTGTTGCTTGGGTAAGTGAACCTTCCCTTCATGGTTTATTAAAAATTAATTTGACAACTCTTCAGGACAAGCAAGTCTTCTCTGATTTGCGGGGAAAAATCCTAAAACAGTGCATTCTAAGTAAGTGTATTTATTGAACATTTCTTTCAATATCTCTCTTTATTTTCTTTTAGTATTTTCACCCAAACAAACGGCATGCTACTCCATTTCAGAAATTTACATGGTTCCCTTATATTTCTACAGCATAATCAGTTTCATCTCTAGGAATTCGATAATTAGAATTTTGCTACAGAGTATGTCTGAAAACACTTATTATCACTCATAAGGTAAAACCACTTGCTTTTTTTCTCAGGAAATCTATGAAATTTTCTCCTTCCAGTTTTGCACATGTTCGAGAAATTAAAGTCCAAATAGCTACAGCCATAGTATTAATCTCTACATTATTGGCTTTGTATGTTAATTTTTCTCTATGTGCATATAATATTGCCATTAGTCTAGGAGAATCACGGAGCTGACATTTTACTGGTTTTGAGATTGACTGTCATTGTTGAATGATCACTTGGATGGCCCCGGCATAAAGACAACACATATTCTTCTCTTTTAGTGTCTTCTTTGTTGCTTCCCAATTGAAGTTGTTTTCTGTCTGGAAAAACACAGCAGCTTTATACCCCAGTATGTCCCCTTATCTTCCTTCAGCTCCCACATCTGTCATTTTTATATACCTTACACTGTAGCCCAACAGGATTGATCATCATTTCACAAATAACCCCAGGTTTTCAAACTGTATCATTGCCTACACCATTTTACCATCTGGAATTTCCTTCTGCACGCATGAAGAGATAACCATTTCTTGAAAGTTGTCTCAGATTTTTCTCCTACTTTCTAATTGACATAGACCTAACCTGTACCGAACACAAATGCAGAATCTGGTCTGTCCTTTATGATAATTACAGATTCAGAATGTTTTATTTTAATAGTCATTTATGTATTATTCCTCTCCTGATATGTAATGTTTCTAAAATCCTAGAATGGGGTTCTCTATCAACTCTGTGTCCATGTAGCACCTACTATGCTTGTGTTAGTGTGTGTATATACATATTTTATACATTTATACTTGGTATATTAAAACAGTTAATAAGTTGAAGTGAAGAATGTGAAAGATGGAACTCAGAAAATGAATATCTTTAAGAAGAAATGAAAAATAAAATCAAAGGCAACAACCATACCTTACTACCACTAGTGGATTTGGTTCACAGTATCAGAAATTCCTTTAAATTTGGATGATACCTAAGGTTAAATAAATTTAAATCAGTTCAGTACACATTTATTATTTATTATGTGCATAATTTCCACACTTTTTAATTTATATAAATATCTATGAATGCATGCATATATGCTTATGTCTTTTACTTTCACTAAACTGAAATCACATATATGCAATAGTTTGCAATTTGCTTTTCTGTTTAGCAATTTAATGAATATCTCCCCACATCAGTAAATAAAGAGTTAATTGTTCTTCTTAATGACTATATGATAGTCCATAATTAGAGATAAATCATAAGTTATTGATAAACATTTAACCTAATTCCAGATTTATTATTACAAATAAAACTAATACAAATACATGTGCATATATAACATACTCTCAAATTTAATTTTTTTGGAACAGCTTCTTAATGTGGGATTTCTGGTCAATATGTATACTCAATTAAAATTTTAGTATATCATGCTAAATTAATTTCCATGGAGTTGATAGTTGTGCTTAATTGTATCTGTTTCCTTGATGCTTATCCATATTTGACATTGCTAATAGTTTGAATTTGACTTCTAATCTGATGGCAAATATAGTCCATAGCATTTTAATTTGCATGCCCTTGCTCTATTAATTAAAATTTGTCTCTAAAATAGTAACTCAATGTGTATGTTTTCTTTTTTCTACTCTTTCTCCCTAGTCCCTTAGTAATATCTTTTATTTCTCAGTAGTTATTTCTTCAGTATTTCGGCACTGTCTGTGTGAGTAAGGCTTATAATCTCTTGCTTAATCTACAAAAAAAGAATGAACACGCTTATTAGTTAGTAACAGATAATTTCATTTCGTCCATCTTGTCTTCAAAGATATAGAGGGGGTGGGAGAAGGTGCTTACATTATATTTTTCTCATCTATCACAGAATAAAAGCTTAAGTCTGTGTACATGATTTCTATGAAATTGAAGGCTTATTTACCTGAGACAATGATCTCTTGAAAATATCAATATTGCTATCCCAGCTATTCTGCCCTTAACTGGTCAAAGGGTATAGGAAAATAAAATAAAGTGTAATGTCCAAGATGGTAATCTATGTCTAAAATACACATATATACTATATTTGTAATGCATGCATTTTGTATGACCTGTATTTTGTAAAATTGTATGTTCGTTTTCAGATGTATTATCATTTTTAAATTATATAGAGAGATATATATCTCTCTATATAGGTTGATTCAGCAATATAAACATTCTGTGTTGTTTTAACAGCATTATACATTTAGAGAGCACTTTCATTTTATCTCTAGTATTTATGCACACATTAAATGTAGACAACTATGTTGTATATCACTAAGATTCTCCATTTAGTTTTATTTTAATCTGTCTTCTTCTGTGCTTTCCATCTCAAAGTCAATAACTCTTTCTTCCTACCTCACATGCCCTGTCAACCTTCTTGTGTCTGAGTTATTTTAAAGGAAATCCTATTTATCATTGCATGCTTGCTTCAATGTACCCCTGTTGACACCAAGATTATTAGACATTATTTTGTATGAAAAAAAAAAGAAAAAAATCCTTGTACCACTGCAAATTAAAATCAGCATTGTACCTCTATTATCTTTTGGTCTTTAAAAAGTGTCTAACAAGTATTCCTAAAACTGTTGGTACAGTTCTTTTTTGCTACAGCTGATGGATGTTAGAGTTACTTTTATATGATGTAAACATGGGGAGGATAAAATTTATGAGAAGAATCAAGGTTGTATCTGGGAATGATAGCAAACCATCATCATGAGCCCCCAAGGTTTGTGGTATTGGTGACATAGAACCCTGCTTGCACCTGTGAAGTTTTAAAGTTACAGTTATGGTTAAAACATGAAAAATCCAGTCAAACAATGAGTTGTTTTATAACAACTCATTGCTGTTAAATAACCTCTTGAATAACGTAGTTTCCCTAAATTGTTTCTGTTTTCTCTCCTTTTGGATCACATACATATTTTAAGCTGCCAAAATTCATCAACAAGTCTAAATGATCATTTCTATCTAAAAAGCTAGTTCGTAATTATTAATTCCTGAAACTATATTTAGCAAATATGAAAAATGGGAAAAAAAAGACTCCTAACTGTTTTAATAAAAATCTTGCTAGGAAATTTGGATTATATAATAAAATATCAAAGAATTTTTAAATGTTTCTGGTGAGTATATGTAATTAATATGTGTGTGTGTATATATATACATATATATGTATATATATATATATAAAACCATCTTTGAGAAGAAAATCAATAACTGAGTGCTGATAAGCAAAAACTCTATCCCTAAACTTTCTTTTAAGATTCTTATTTAGATTTTCTTGATCTTCCTTTTCTTTTATTTTTATTAAGGGATTTCCATCTACCATGAAAATATGCCTAAACTTTTATTTTCATATAACATGTAGGATAGAAATAGAGGCTATACTTTTTTTTTTTAAGAGTTATTTATTTATTTACTTATTTTAAAGATTTTATTTACTCATTTGACAAGGAAAGGGAGAGAGAGAGAGAGAACACAACCAGAGTGTGGAGCAGGCAGAGGGAATGGTTTAAAAGCAGGCTCCCCATTGAGCAAGGAGCCTGAGTCAGGGCTTGATGCCAGGACCCTGGGACCATAACCTGAGCTGAAGGCAGATGCTTAACCAACTGAGCCATTCAGGCAATATTTATTTATTTATTTGTTTATTTTAAAGAAAGAGAGCAGGGAGAGAGGCAGAGGGAGAGAGAAAATCTCAAGCAAGACTCTGAGCATAGAACAGACACAGGGCTTGATCCTAGGACACTAAGATCATGACCTGAGCAGAAATCAAGGGTCAGAAGCTTAACCGACTATGCCACACAGGTTCCCCAAGGCTACAGTTTAATCGAGTAGGCTTTTGTGTTCTTCTAATAACTAGAAATTTTTAGGACCACTGTCTTCCATGCATGCTCTGAGTCCTCATTGTCTCAAGGACCTGACTCCTCATGGATTGGTCAATAAAGACACACTGTCAGAGATGAGTTTTAATAGTATTTAATATAGGTGCTTTGGTAGCTTACTACTTTCAACCTAGCACCATTACAGAGATCTGAAATATCTGAGAAGACTCAAGTGCTTGTTCAGAGAGATGCCAGAAACAAAAGCTTAGCATTCTTGCAGATTCCATTATTTTGACCTCATCTAGTTCCTATTGGCCCAATCTATCTAATGAGAACATTTTATAACCGTGTGTATTCATAAAAATAGGGCGTATTTACCTAATTCAGTGTTGCAGAACCTGGACTGGATCCTGGCAGAAAAACCAAGTGGCACTAGAGACAAGGAGGTTTGGAGATTTATCAAACACCAGTGGACCCAGACCTTCTCCAAAGGTCTGAGCCCTGAGCACAAGCAGGGAGGGTAATTTATACCCTCCTACTTGTACATACTTGGTATTTTGGCATTTGCAGGGAAACTGGGTAGGAAAGAACCAGAGGGCTTTGAGACGGGGCCTGGAGTTCTCTGGCCAGGTTGGTCGGTCATAAAGTACAGTTTTTTCCTTATCATCGGAAGTTTCTGGGTATAAACATATATTTTAGCAAAAGTTTAATTCATTATTTCACAGACGCCAAATTCTCTTAATTCCTCTCTTTCTCCCTCTTTACCTCCCTCTCCGTCCTTCCTCATTCCTTCTTTCCTTCCTTCCTTCCTCCCTCCCCCCCTTCATTCTGTCTCTCTTTTTTTTCTCTCTTCTTTTATAAAATTGACTTCCTTGTTTTGCAAAAAAGCTGGAGCCTGAGTTGTTAGAAGCTCTTCTGTGCTTTTTGTTTTGTTATTACATGGTTCGTGAAGCAGAGAAAAGAGAAGTCTGAAAATAAAAGAATTTTAGAAGACCTTGTCCCAAGCTGTAAAACTGAATATGGATTATAAAATGAAGCCTAGAAAAAAATATTTCTGGTAAATTTTTCTTCTGCTCTGATTGGTGCTGGGGATGGGGAGTTCCCTTGCTAAGCTTCAAAATTTATTCTCCACTTATGACATTCTGAACTTAACTAATTTTACTTTACTGATGTTGCTATCACTGCCTATCGGAATTTTATATTCCTAAGCAATGAATTGTAAAATCCAGTACAAAAATAATCATGTAAGGGCCAAAAGAGAGAAAAAAGGCAGTAATAATGCATTAAAGTGAGGCTAGAGTAAATAAAACCTTAGTATTATTTTATATTATAGGGTGATAGAAATGGAAGAATAAGAGGGGAAGTCAGGAAAATGTAGACAGCCCTAGAAAAAAGAAATCACTGAGAAAAGACAATACAGCAGAGGAAGTGCAAATGAGAAAATGAAAAAAATGCAAAACACAGTAGTTTAAGGAAGAAAGAGAAGAGTAGGAAAAAAGAAAAGGTCAAAAGCGAAGGAAAGATAAACAGAAAAATAAATGGTAGGAAGAGTAGAGAAGGAAAAAAGGAAGGAGGAAAGAAGGAAAGAACAGGTGAAATATTAAATGTATCAAATCAAAGATGCTTTAATCAGATATAAATGAAAAGAATGATAGAATATCCAATCTTTTTTTGAATTTGATTAGTGTACTTAAAATGATTTCACATGGCAAAAATAAACAAAATGCAAATATTCAAATGCTTTTTATGAAGAATAAAATTTGCTTTCATCTTTTATGATTCTCCCAGTGTTTCATTTGTGTGTGTGTGTGTGTGTGTGTAATGTGAATATCTGTATTTACAGATTCAAGGCTGCTTCCACTAGTAATTTTCACTTATATCTTTATATTTAACGAAGTGATTATTTAATTGGACTTTTCTCAGGAAGTTAACATAGAAGAAGGCAGGGATTAATATTCATTTCAATTCTACAATTTGAGGTTTTGAAAGAGGGGCCTGCCTGATTTGAAACAATTAAATGATTAATTAAGTTTTCCCAATAGAGTGAAACCTCTGCTATTAAAATTAAAATTTGTTTTATCAGGGAATAGCTGTCTGTAACCTCTATAATATTAATTGCAAAATGCAAAAGGAAATAATGGATGAAAATAGCCCACAGGAGAAATAGAAACCATTTATATCAGTGGAGCCTGAGATTTAGAACCTGAATTAGTTCACAAATACAATATAAGACATCTGTATAATGACAAAGACAAAGCAAGTTTCAGTGGTCAGAGAAAGAGCTGCAGAGGTTTTATGATTAGTGATAGGATACATTTAAGTTTTTTTTTGTTGTTATGTAATTAACACTTGCTAATGACTTAGGATCAATGTGATTAATGGACCATTCTCTCTGCAAATTTGTTTTCTCTGCTGCAGGAAGAAATACCAAGCCACAGTGGTGAAAAAAATAATAATAATTAAGGCAACAACAATGACTATACACAGAATAAAAGCAAAATCTGTCAAACGGCTCTAGAGCAAGTCCAAGAGGAGCCCAGCTCTCTTTCTGGATGTCGCCTCTGACAAGAAACAAGGGAGAAAAGCTTTACCCAGACTCACTGGAGATTTTAATTTATTTTAACAGAAGCACTTCCAAGATCACTGATTTGTAAAATGTGCCCAGAGCTGAGCCCTTTGGAGCACTTCCAAAGAACAACTTATCCTTTCCTCCTTGCCAAATCTGTTTATTTATTATTGAATACACACAATGCCCTCATCCCCCCGGCCTCGGGACAGTTTTGTTTTTGTTTTTGTTTTTTTGCCATTAAAAAGAATCCCAGTTATTCTGTCTTAGCATTGGAAAGTGTAAGAGAGGTAAATAAACACACACGCACACAAAAGCCTATATACTCTCCAGGAATAAAGTATCTGTAAATCCAGATGGACTCTTCCTGGTGCTCAGGGAGGAGGTGATGCATGTGTGATGGCATTGTGTCTGCCATCAGAGTTGGCGAGCAAAGGGGACAGAAATTTGAATTCTGCCTCCCAGACACCTGGGTCTTCCATGAATTAGTGAGTGTGGGGTGAGATAAGGAGCCGTGATTGCCCAAATGCTCTGCCTGCCACAAGAATCAGCTGTCAGAATAGCAGCACAGAGTTGCGTGTTCCCACAGAGCCAATGGGGATGGCTGTTGAGGCTCAAAAGGAAGAATGTTGAAAACAGAGATACGGTGTCTGCTTTCCTCTTCCCTCTTAGTCTCTTCAGATATTTGTAGGGAATGAGTGCATGCCTGCTGGTTCTGCAGAGATCACTTCACTGAGCCCCACAGTAACTTTGCTGGTTTTCTCTTGTCTCTAAATGTATCCTTAGATCAACAGACTTCTGGAATTTCATTGCTGCAAAGGAAATTAATAAAATAAGGCAAGCTATTGGTTTGAGTAAATCATACTCTTTATCCATGAACATTTGAAAAACGAAGAGCTCCCAGGCAAAGAAAGCAGCTCAGAAATGCAGCCCAGTACTGCTGTCTGCGAACCCACCATCTCTCTGAGAACCTCTTGGGAGCTGGCCTAAATCCTAGATCAAAGACAACCAGAAAGAAGAGAAGGAAGGGCAACCCCGATTTAGGCCTTTGGTATCAGTTCTGAAACCAGGATCCAAAGCAGTACACCAATGCCTTGTAAGCTGGGCAAGATTGTGTCTCCTCCAAACTCGTATCTTGAAGTGCTAAACCTCGGTATCTCAGACTGTGACTGACAAGGTCTTTAAAGAGACAATTAAGTTAAAATAATCTCATTAGGGTTGGGGGTGGGGTGTTGGTAGATAGAAAATGACCAACAGGAAACATGAGGGATAAAGGAGAAATCTGGCTAGACCAACCTTACTGGATTCTTGCTGAGCACAGGTGTGGTGACCACACACCACCTGGGGGATGACAGAGGATGAGGAACCCCATCAGATATCCAGGGCAACCAGGTATCAAGATGGGGATTCTGGCTAAATTGCTTTAGCAGGATGTGCTATTCTTATTAAAACTGGACAATGGAGAGACAAGCACAGCAGCCCCAGAGTCATCACTTGGTTGAGAAGACTGTTCAGGGGAGCTTAAGCAGAGTTTGGTCGAGAGAGAATCTTTGTCAGCCCTAAGCCAATGTGACTGATGTCCTTATACGAAGAGGTAAGGAGGCATGGGAAGTGGCAGAGGGAAGACGATGTGAAGATACAGCAAGAATCCTGACGGCTCCCAGCCAAGGAGAAAGGCCTCCGGAAGAACCAACCATCTTAGCACCTTGACCTGAGACTCCCACCTCCGGAACTGTGAGAAAATACACTCCTGCTGTGTAAGCCCCCTAGTCTGTGGGATTTTGTCATGGCAGCCAGAGCTGGATACCTCCTAATGCCTAACTCCGGGTGGCAACCACACATTGCAGGTTCTTGTTCCGGATCTGTCTGAGATGCAGTGACCAGACATTATGCTCCACGGAGAGTTCTTCCAGCATCAGGATACATTTTCGTTCAGTGAGACTGTGGGTGGAAATCTCTGTAAAAGAGCTAAATGTGCCAAAGAGTTAAGAAAAACCAACATTTGGGGGACACATGAATTTATGGTGTAGATATGACAAAACTGTGTTCTCTCTGGTCTGGCTGGGTAAATGCAGCAGAGTGGGCTGGGTTCAGGGGAAGCTAGAACAGCTGAGCAAAGGGATCAAGGACAGCTAAGTGAAAGAAAGTAGATTAGCCAAGTGGAAAACCATGCATTGTTTCCCGCAAAGTCACAATGCATTCAAAGCTCCTCGTTGCATTCACGTTGCGTTCCATTCTAATGACGGGTACAAATTACTTCCGGTTAAGAAGTTTAGTGCACCAATTTTTTGTTTGTTTGTTCATTTGTTTTACTGTTGCCCGGCTCCTGCAGGGCACTGATTCACTTAGCCAGTACTTAACTCTAGTAAAGTCTGTTTTCCTCTCCCCCAGTACAGACCCATCAGTGGTTTGGGGGGGAGCTCTCTGTGTTAAAACTATATGAAAAAAAAAAAACTATATGAGAGTGGTTCATGGTGTGAGCCCCTAAAGAAAATGGAGGAATAACAAGTTCTACGTGCTTCTCCTCTCTCTCCTTTTTCCTGCCACCTCCATAAAATTCTGAGTTTAGGGACTTACCTTGGGCCCATTTAGTAGAGCACTTACTCTATGACATTGTCTGTGCCAGAAAGCTCAATATGCATTTTAAAATTTAATTTCATAGTTTGGATGCATGGGCAGGTTTTGAATTCAGACACACCTCAGTGCCAATGTAGGTTTTGCTTCTCTCTAGCTGTGTGACGTTGAGCACATGATATAACTTCTGGGTCTCAGTTGTCTCATCAATAAAACACACTTTATGGTATTGCTTTGAGAGTTATATGAGATGATATAGAGAAAATGCTTAGTAGAGTCTTTGGCACATAGTCAAGACAGAGCAATATCTCAAAATATATTAGTTGTGATGACGAATATGATGAAGATAAAATAAGGGTGTGTTGATGTCTCCAGTCAATAAATATAAATATTGAAGTTCAGAAGTATTGCATAATTGGTCCAAGGTCACACAACCAGTAGTTTACATTATTGGATTTTAACCTAAGTCTGCAAGTTTACCCACTTTTTATAAAAAAATTTTTTAATTTTTATTTTTTCTTTTTTAACCACTTTTTTATATTGCCTCTTAACTCATGGTTATTGGACCTCCACCATGTAGCAGTGATGATGTTAGCTCTGGAATTACAAAATAGTGATATGAATCTCCAAACTAAAGGAACTTATATCTTGTGACTTATCCCCTAAATACTTTTGCCACCAATGTCAAGATACATGTTACACTTTCGTTCTTACAGTAAGTGGGCACAATCATTTTTTAAGGGAGCTACATTTTACCATTACTTATTTATTTCTGCTTTTAGGGGAGGGTGTGCCTTAAGGTATCATGTGAATTGATTCTAGACTAAGCACTACATCTAATAGTCCTGGGTTTCCTTTTAAACTTTTGGAGTTCCAGAGCATGTTTCTTTTGTTTTCACAAGATGGCTTATTTAGTTGATATCTTCAGGATGCATTTGGTGGTATGAGTGAATAAATGCACGGTAATTATATACTTTACTTAGAAGAGAAGAAGCTTTCCTATTATTAAATATTAAGCACATAAAAATTCCAGCAATATTGTAACAAATGAATTAAAGGAAGGCAACTGAGAATTAAAACTGCAAGCCTGCCGTTAACTCACCCCAAGAGAGACTGCAGTATTCTCAGTACACTGAGCAATGAGACGCAACGCAATTGCTTTATTCTCAAGGCTCAGTGAGTTAAGAGAAACTCTGACCCAGAGTTATAAAAATAACTCTTTTGTTGTTTTATTTTTTCCTTCTTTAGCAAAGTATGGGAAAAATCATAACTTTGTAACTGACATTCTATTACTTTTTCTAAGCTGAGATTTAAGAATTATGTTGAATGGAATAATACATCTGGTGCCAATTTGATACCATACTAAAAGGATCTTTGATTTAGTGGCAAATTTAGTGTCACAGGCACAGTAAACTATCAAGTTCAAGACTGCATGGGTTTTTAGATAACTTAGTAAATAAAAAAAAAAAAAAGAACAGAACTGTTCTTCAGTTATCTTAATGGTATAGGAAGAAAGTGGGAAAATGTTGGGTCTAGATATTCTGGACATCTCATCTTTGGGAAGATTACCATTTTTTTTCTCATTTAAATTAGTGTAGTGAAATGAAAGTGTATGAAAGTGTCATGTATAAATAGAAATTATCTTAAAAGTGAAATTAGATAAAGATAAGATAATTTAAGATATAATCTTATCTTTATCTAAATTATCTTATAATTAAGAAATTATCTTAAATTATCTTATCTTTATCTAAATAAAGCAGAGGCAAATTCCCATACTTTATTATTAGTAATAATTAGTTTGCAAATCTCCACCATATATTGTGCCTCACCAGTATACCAAGATCCAGTGGGAGAGATCACTTGACATTAAGAAGCAGGTAACACTTAGGTGTTCTGACAGATGTCTGTATAAGGCTCAGTGCAGGCTCCAAAGTATCATTACAAGGATACAAAGATACTTAGTGGAGGCTTTTTTTTTTTAAAAACACAAACCTTTGAAAATGAATTCATTTGCTTTGATTTATAATATCTGAACCAATAAAAGTTGTGGAGTGTTAATTTTTTTGAAGAGGTGATATTCCACTTCAGTCCGGAAAGAAAAGAAAATACTTACCAGGTAGAAATTGGGGAACACCAGCTAGAATGGGATGTCAAAATTCTTCCAAGGAAAGGAAGCAAAAATAGTGAGAGAAATGAAGTCGCATGAATCACTTGGAAATCTCCAAGTAGCTTAGAATGCTGGATACTCCTTCAGGGATGGGTAGAAAAATGTGTGGAAGATAAAAAACGAGCTGGATCATTACTACTGGCTAACAGTTCTCCATAAGTCTTTTGTGTGTCACCACATCTTGTAGACGAAGGCACTGTCATATTTGTTGCAGACTATCTTTTCAAGGATGTTAACAAACAGACTTGGTGCAGAAGTAGGATGTGTTCAGTGCCCAGTCTAACAAAGAGAGTATCTTTCTCCATTGCAAAGCTTTGGCAGGTTTACTTCTATCCCAGTCTAAAAGACTGGATTTCGGTTATCTTGGGTTTCTTCAGGTGTGATACAAATGCATGTATGCAGCAACCACCTGGATCCACCTCAGTATTGGTTTCATGGGACTTGGGGAGGAAGAGGTACAATTATTATGCCCATGAAGTTCATACTACTTGCTGTACCATAAATAATAAAATCCTTTGTCTATGACCCAGAAGTCTCATGTCTTCTACCAGGACCCATGAAGCTATAGTAGACTAATGTGTAAGCTTGTAAATAGAGTAAAATCTCAGAACCTTCACTGTTCATAACAATTATATAATCCTAAACTTACTCACCTGTTCCAACAAATATTTTTAAGTGGCCCTTATGATCTCATTGGCATTCTAGGCTTCTAAAGAAAACAAGGAAAAAGTTCCCTACTCTCATAGATCTTACATTCTAGTTGATTTGGAGGAAGATCATAGGGGACCTCAATAAATAAGATAAATGATATATTACATAATGATGAGTGCTTTGTGGTAATGTCAATGGGTAGAGAGTTTCAAGGTCATGATTGAGGTACTATAGCTTACAATTTTAAATAGGCTCCTTGGGGAAGTTTTGACTGAGAGGGTGACATTTGAATAAAGATTTTGAAAACTTAAGGACAACTTTGGAAGGCCATTTGACTATTTCTTAGAAACCTAAATATACTCTTACCATACAATGTGTCAATCACACTCCTTGTCATTATCCAAATGAGTTGGAAACATGTCCATATAAAAACCTGCAAACAAATGTTTACAGCAGTTTTGTTCATAATTGCCAAAACTTGGAAGCAGCCAAGATGTCTTTCGATAGGCAAACATATAAACAAAGTGTGGTTCACCCATGTGATGAAATATTATTGATAAAAGGAAATCAAGCCCCAGGAAGACATGGAGGAATCTTAAATGCATATTGGTAAGTAAAACAAGTAAATCTGGAAAGTCTATATACACATTGTGTGATTCCAAGTATATGACATCTGAAAAAAATAAGACCATGGAAATAGTAAAAAGAGAAGTGGTTGCCAGGTAGAAGAGGAAAGGAATGAATAAGTGGAGTATAGGAATTTTAAGGGCAGTGAAACTCTTCTATATGATACTGTAGAATGGATTCATGTCATACATTTTTCAAAACAGAGAATTTACAACACAAAACACAAACCCTGATGTAAACATGTAAACTATGGATGTTGGCTAATTATATTATGTCAATATTATCTATCAATTGTACAAATGTGCCACACTAATGGAAGATGTTAATAATAAGGGAAACTCGGGGTAGGTAGGGGTGGGGCAAGGAGAAACATAAGAACCCTATGTACACTCCATTCAATTTTTTATGTAGACCTAAAATTCCTCCAAAAAATAAAGTTTATTAAAATTATTTTTAGAAGTTAAAAAAAAAGCCATTTGGAGAGAGAAGATAAGAAATCTCTAGTCAGAGGAAATAGCAAATACAAACACCCTGAAGCAGGAACATGCCAACATGTCAAGAGTGAGGAGGCCAATGTGACTAGAACAAAATATAGAAGGGAAAGGCTGGTAGCAAAGAGGTCAGAGCCTTAATAGCATCACACTGTGCAGAGGGTATGGAGACATTGACTTGTCTGAGCGAAATGGAGGAGCTGTTGAAGGTTTCAGCAAAAGAGTAACATAATTATTGTTAAATTTTAGATGGATCATGTTGGCTTCAGTGTTGGCTATATTGTGGGGAATACAAGGATAGAAACAGGTGAGCTAGTTAAAAGTCTCTCACAATAATCTTGGAGAGAAATGATAACATTTAGACATTTGGACCAGGATTTCTGATCAGAGCAACTAAAAGGGTAGAGTGAAGCTTTACACAGATGGAGAAGATGTGAGGATGGCACGAGGAGGAAGTCTGTTTTGATTGTGACAAATTTGAGATCCATAATAGACATCACAGCAGAGATATGGAGTAGGTACCTACATATACAATTCTAAGTGGAAGTCTGACAGGAGATATCAATTTGACAGTTATTAAGCAAAAGTAGTTGGAAATTTGAAAAGAAATGAAAAAATTATGAAATACTTGTCTACAAGACTCTGGGGTTGTAGACAGTGAGTAAAAGTAGAATAATGCAGGGTAGCATTAAAGACCCATTTGAAATTTGTGGCCACAAGAAGAAGCAAGACCAGTCAGCGCAGATGAGTTCTCTCTTCAACAACATTCAACTGCTTAGGTATAAGGATTGAGAATGCAAAGGATTACATTTAATTAGGATTGGAATTTTTTCAGATAACTTGGAGAAATAAAAGACATGGGTATCATGTGAATAAGAAAAAGTCACTAGAGGGTTGGGCTATGTATTAAACCAGAAATTGAGCATATATCAGTGATGAGAGACACAGTGAAATGATAGTCAATTAATTTTAGGTCCTGGTGAAGTTAAGATGTATTTGGAGTTAGTGTATTGGAGGGAAGAAATCAGAAAGGAAAGCAGCGATGTTCTAAAATGATATAGTTTAAACCAAGATTTTTAGGAGGTTTCTAGCCTCTGGTATTGAAAAAGTCTAAGATAAGCTAAAGAAGTAACCGGCTGAGATGAGATAGAAGACAAATCATTGAAGAAACCCGAGAAATGATTGCTGGGTTTCTGGCCTGGCGTGTAAGGAACTTGGAAGTTGTCATTCCATGTTAATAACAACTAGAAAGTGACCAAACTAAAAACCAACAACCTTGTTTTGATCAGAGTCGAGGTCACAGGGTAAACTGCTGCCTTCAAAAGTGGAGGGACAGGCAGGCAGCTACAGAGAATCACAATGTACCAGACCACAGATCCACTAGTGGAAATATCCAAGGGAACCAGTCCTGGAGTAGGAAAACTGGAACTACACTTGATGAATTGGTGGAAGTTCAGTGTGGACAAATCTGAGAATTAAAAAACAAAAACAAAAACACAAAAACAAAAAAACAGTGGGACCCAGTCTTGGGGCAAAATAACCACACTTCTGTGAATTTTACCTCTGGGACTCTACCAGATTCTCACAGTGAAGACTGGAGAAAAAAGTCTCCAACAGGGGGAGAAGAAAAGTAGCCACAGTATTCTGTTCTTTAGCAGGCTTGTCTTCAAGAAAACATACTTTATGAAAGCCTGACCTACTGGGATTTTATCAGAGCTAAAATGACCTGGGTGGAAGGCAATATCCAACTCCAGCCCCCTCTAACCATCTTGTCCCACATTAGGGGGCAGGGCACAGAAATCCAAGAAACAGGTGAAGTTTATAATCCAAGGACACAGGCTCACTAAAAGACTTGAAGGAGCAGAGCAGGGCTGGTTCCTTTTGCTTACACCTGCCTTCTTGTGTGTGGCCCCCC
>CM052800.1:31609946-31696750 GCA_028533885.1 Nasua narica | reverse complement strand
ATAACAGACTGAGACTTATTCATGGGAATGCTTCCCCTCCCCCTAAAACCTCCCCACTGCGTCACTAAAGGCTTATTTTTAGCAATTCTTTTTATTCGGTACATCATTTCTGGCTTTCAACAAAAGATTCCGAGGCATACTAAATGGCAAAAAACAGTTTGAAGGGACAGAATAAACAATAAAACTAGAGTCATATATGGCAGGAGTGTTGGAATTATCAGACTAATAAGTTAAAATAACCATGATTAATATGCTAGGGGGTCTAAATGGAAAAAGGAGACAATATGCAAGCATAGATGAGTAATGTAAACAGAGACAGAAACTCTAAGAAAGACTCAAAAAGAAATGCTAGAGAGAAAATAAACTGTAACAGAAATCAATAATATCTTTGATGAACCCATTAGTAGGCTGAATATCTTTGAGGAAAGAATCTCTGAACTTGAGGCTATATCAATAGAAACTTCCCAAACGAAAAAACAGAGGGAAAAAAGACTGACAAAAATGAAACAGAATATCCAAGAACTGTGGAACCCCTCCAAAAGGTGCTACATATGTGTAACAGAAATACCAGAGGGAGAAAAAAAGAGAAGAAGGAACAGAAGAAATACTTGAAGCAATAATGGTAGAGAGTTTACTCATGTCAGATGCCAAACCACAGACCCAGGAAGGTTAGAGAACATCAAACAAACAAGCCAACGGTTCTACCCAGGTATAACATAAACTACAAAAACTCAAAGAAAAAGAAAAAAATCTTGAAAGAAGTCAGAGGACAAAAACACTTATACAGGAGCAAAGATAAGAATTATATAAATTTTTTGGAAAGCATGCAAACAAGAAAGGAGTAGAATGAAATGTTTAAGTGTTGAGAGAAAAAAAAAAAAAACTCCATAATTCTATAGCATGTGAAATTATCCTTTATAAGTGAAGGAGAAATAAAGACTTTTCCAGAAAAACAAAAATTCAGATAGTTGTTGGCAGCTGATCTGACAAGAAATCTTGAAAGTAGTTCTTTAGAGAGAAGGAAAATGATAGAGGTCAAAAACTTAGATCTACATAAGGAGTGGAGGAGCATTAGGGAAAGAATTAGTGAAGGTAAAATGAAAACTCATTTTTCTTATTATTAATTGAGCTGATAATAAGTTGTTCAAAATAATAATAGCAGCAATTCACTTAATGATTACATTGATTTGAGTGACAGCAATAACATAAGGGACAGGAGGAAGGAATGAGGAAAACTTCATTATTATAAGGTATGTGTACTACCTGTGCACTGGTGTAGTATTATTTGAAAGTGGATTTGAATTAGTTGTAAATGTATATAACGAACTCTAGGGCAACCATAAAAAAAATACTCGTAAAAGAAGTATATTTGATATGCTATCTGATAGGTCTGGATATTAGAAGTGTCATCCACATGAATATTGAAATTGTCAAGAGCCAAGATGGAAGTTATGCTGGGAAAATAGCCTTGAGCCAAAAACTTAAATATTCAACAGAAGAGAGAAAATAATCCTAAAATCTGTAGACGTTACAAAAAGGATAGTAAGTGGTATGGTTTGATGAAAGAGATCCAAAGCTGGGAGATTTTAGGAAGGAGGGAAAGAACACAGTCTGAAGCAGCATATAAAGAAGTCTGGACTTTGTGTTGTAGGTAATAGGAAGCAATTGAGTGCATGACTAAGTTCATATTTTAGGAAGATCACTCTGACAACACAAGGTAGTAAGGATCAGATGGGTGGAGGCTATTGGGAGAGTCCGGTTGAGAGGTAATGGGAAAGCCTGGAATAGTAAGATAAGAAGAAAGAGAACAGATTGTAAGAAGCTAAGAAAGAGAAGCACTTGGATTTGGTCACTGATTACTTATGAAACATTAAAACAGAATAAGTGTTTTAGCCAGGATCATTGTCAGTTTCTGACTAAGATGATTAAGCAAATGATGACCAAAAAAGGAAAAATGGGCAAATGGGGGGGAGGGGGGACCAGCGAGATTTTGAAAAGGATTTGGGGCAAGGATGAACAGTTCAATTTTGAGCAACTGAATTTTAGAAACTTGTGGGACATTGAAGTGAAAGTAAAGTAGAGGAAGAAATTCAGGGTGACTTCTGGAATTCCATTCTGGGTAACGTTGTAAATGGTCATTTTTAAGATTGTGATCAGGAATACATAAGAATGATCAAGTTTGGAGCTAAATTTACTACGCTAATTTTAAGAAAGATGGAGCCTAGGTATCTGTAAGTAAAAAATTTGGTATCAGGTAGGATTAAGTTCAGTAGAGTAGAGCAGAAATCTCCCATAGAATTGTGAAATCAATACAATAGAACTTTCTTTCTCTATTACGGTAAAGAAACACGAAGGTAGGTATCCAGGTCTAATATGTCACTTAGTCAACCTGGATACAGGTTTTGTTATGAACTGTTGTCCAGCTTTCAATTATTAAAATATTGGAAGACATAAAGCAAACTTGAAAACTTCTCTGTGACAATCTAATATGTTAGGCACAGATTAGTTATTTGTACATAACAAAATCTTTTCTAGATTTCTAAGGTGAAGTTACTTTTATCTTCATTTTATGGATAAAGGAAAAAACTCAGAGAAGCTAAGAAGCCTGC
Source organism: Nasua narica (assembly GCA_028533885.1). Classification (NCBI taxonomy): domain Eukaryota; kingdom Metazoa; phylum Chordata; class Mammalia; order Carnivora; family Procyonidae; genus Nasua; species Nasua narica. Next base: position 31,694,141 of record CM052800.1, on the reverse strand, counting down.
TAAAAGATCAGTCAGCAAAGACAGAAACCAGTTTTCTGAACTATGTTCCATGTTCTTTCATCATAACCTGTTTCTGTTCTTGGATTTCCAGCATTGGGTGTGGAGTTTTGGGAGAAGGGCAGTGCCAAAATATGAGAGATTTGAATAAGTATGGATAAGGCACTGGGTAGAGGAGAAAAGAAATTATTGCAGGAGTTTACTGAATTCATGGATGGAGAGTAGGGATGATACTGACTGTTTACATAATGCTTTTGCTAGGTTATCTATTAGGGATGTTTCTTTATTGGAACTTTCATGTGTTTTTTAGTGTGTGTTCTAATGCAATTAAAGAAAAAGAAAGTTTACATTTCCAAGGCAAGGGTACATGGATGTATGTGTGTATATAAATTTCTTAGATAATGCGTAAGTTTATATGGGTTTTTAAGTTTCAAGAAGTTGAAGCCTCCATACACTCACAACTTTCATTGATAGAAATTGTTTTTCTCCCATTTAACTGACAGTGCCTCAACTTATCTTTATGGTGAAAGACTGATAGAGTAATAATTTTCAACTGGCTCAGGTTAAAAAGAAAACCATGGATGCAAAACGGCATCACTTAGGTTAAAGCCCCAAGTCAGTCAACCAAGACTTAATACTGAACCTAACTGCAGTTTCAACCCACAAGGAGTTTAACCTTTAGCCTTCAGTCAGGAATTTTCTGGTCAGCACCAGTAAGGTAATCTGTCACATGGGTCCTCTTCATCCCTGAAAGGAAGTTGAGATAATCCTCCTCCTATGACTCATTTGTCCCCAGATGAAGGTGACTTCACCCAAAATAATCCTTTTTTCCTATTTATGACTTCCTTGTCCTGCCTTTGAAAACTTTCCCCTTTCTATATCCCTTTGGATCTCCCCTCTATCAGCTACATGGGGTGATGCCTCATTCAAGAAGTATTAATAAAGCCAATTAGATCTGTACAATTTACTTGGCGTAATTTTTGTTATTTAACACTAGACAACTACTATTTCCATACATATAAAAGCTACATTTTTTTCACACAGCCTAAAAGACTGAAACTCGAAAGTATTGATAAAAGCTTAATTTATAGTGCATTGTCTCTATTCTGCTAAAACAACACACACTGATCTCAGGGATGAATCTGTTGGAATTTGTCATGCTTTTTCACACATCTAGAAACAAATGTTGGCATATGTCAAACGTCATGGAATGGCAATATTCTAATAATAGATGCCTGTTATGCAGTATCTTATAAGAAGGAAAATAATTTTTATGTATCGAAGTTGTGAATGTATGTAGGCTAAGCTTTAGGGTTAGTTGAAAAGTTATAGAACTAAAAGAATTATCTATGAAATTAAAATAATTAAGATACTATCTGTATTAATATCATTAGCATCATTTAAGAAGTTGTCACTTAGAAAGTATCCAGAAGAAAAATTGGCTCAGAGTGACTGGAGATATCTGAGAAAAAAACAACCAAGTTATTTTGCATTTGTTGGAAACCAAGAAAATTCTGATTCTTTTTAACGAAAAGGTGTTTATTCATCCATTGTTAATCCACTCATTTACCCGTTCTTTAATTTATTCAACACACAATTAATTGCCTTCTTTATACCACATAGTGGGACTGTGGCATAATGGTTTTTAACCAAAGATAACAGCACCCACTTAATGGGCATTTGACTTATTTGGTTGGGGCCATGAGTGAACATTTCATGTAAAGAAGAATCATTCCACCAAAAAAGTTGTCAATAGCGCTTACACTGAAAAACATAGTGTGTACAGAAATACAGTCTCAACTGCAAGAGACCCATAGCTAGGTGGAAGAGTGATAGAAAGAGACTAGAACTTGTTATCCTGGAAGGCAAGTGCTTGCATGCAGTCATTCGTTGGCTGTGACAGAAGAATGGCCCGGCAGAGAGGCAAGAGGGGCATGGAAGCTTTCTCAGGGAGATAATCCATGAACTGTAAGGAGTCAGCCAGGAAGAAAAGAGAGGTGACAAGTGTTCCAGGAAGAAGAGCTGTGATGGTGAAGGCAAAGAAGCATGAGAAAGAATGGTGGTGTATTCTATAGAGTTAAGGTGGTTCATTGATTTTTCATAGGTGAGATAGTAAGGCGGGAAGAAACAAAGTACAGGTCATATGGAGGGGCAAGTTAAGAGGCTGTAGCAGTAATCTGGTGAGTAACTGGTGAGGTCTCACCTCAAACAACTGCAGAGAAGAAGGAGTGAGGGAACGGACTTGTGAAAACACCATAGACTTCTTTGCCTAATACCTATACAATAGCTTTGCCCCAATATCCAAAAGTAGAGTGTTCTGTGAAAACTTCTGTAAATTGAAATGGCATAAAATGAAGAAGCAATTATCATTAATTTACATGGAAAGTTGTTGAGTGTTCCCTGACCCAAAAAACCTCTCAGGCTTTTCTGATACCTTAGGACACATCTTACTAATGAATGTAAAATAAATGGAAATAAAGCACAGATGCTCACAGACACAGCTCAGAGCTCCTGCAATTTGCTGCTGAGATGCTGAGTTGTAGTTCCTGGGAAGGAGCTCAGCTGGGCCCCTCTTGCTGCTCAGGGGTGTGTGCTGCCTCTAGGACAGCTCATTGCAAGTAAACACTGACTGCTTTTTTTCACTTTTCACCTTTTTTGGTAAAAGTGAAAATCTCTTTGGATTTCTTTTGATTAGCAAAAACAGGTACTAATTGTGTAGGTCTTTCATAAAAGTAAAGTGGTTTAATGAAAACTTTCAAAAAGCAAGGGATACCCATGTATCAACATACAATCACATATCCCAAAGCAAATACCCCAAATATCCTTCTTTGAGGACATCAGGAAAGCCTACTCATCCTGAATAGCTGTCTTACTCTTTCTTGTTGTCTGAAATACCTTTTACACCAGAAGAATAAATTCATTCTAGCGGGTCTGTTTGGAATAGAAATCTATTGACATGGATAAAGATGGTATATCAAGTGTAGCTAGCAGAAATAGCAAGATTAAGTCAGTGAATTTAGGGGAGCGTGTATAGATCACCACAACCTTATAGAAAATCAGGGTAGGATAAAAAGAAGACTGCAGAATGCTTGCATTTTGGTGGTTTCAAGAAGGAGATAAACCCAGATGAAAGTAGTAATTTAAACAAATGAAAAAGCAGCTCCAGCCAAGTCTGAACTACACATTACTATGACTATAATGACTCCAAACACAGGTGAAGAATATTATGGCAAAATATATCTATAAATTAATTCAACAGAAAACCTAGAAAATCTACATAATTTTTTTTTTTTTTTTTTAGTCATAAAAAAGTAAGATCATTCTGGAATGGTCTAGGGTTGAATCAGTGGAACTATATGGAATCTATTTTTGGAACTTCTTGGGATATCAGACTTACTGAATTGCCTACTGAGGTGATAATCATTCAAGTAAATGAATTAATGCTTTAAGAATCCATGTTGTGATATCTAACTTTCCATATATTGTTAGGAAACAGAAAAAATATCTAAATGATACAGTGCAGGTGATTCAACCATTTAAATGCAATTACCTTTGGAAGAGACATTAAATTAAATTTAATTTATGCTCAGGTATAAATGACTTATTTGTTTGTTTGTTTGTTTATTTATTTGAAAGAGAGAGGGAGAGATCCACAAGCAGAGGGAGTGGCAGGAAGAGGGAGAAGTGTACACCCTGCTGAGCAGGGAGCCCCACGTGGGTCTGGATCCCAGGATTCTGGGATCACGACCTGATCCAAAAGTAGACGCTTAACAGAGTGAGCCAGCCAGGTGCCCCTCAAATGTAAATTATTAATATCAGAATCCTTTTTGAGGATATATTTTGATAATGGGAGAGAAATGACCAGGTTTTGTTGTTGATGTTATTGTTCTTTAAAATGGGTTTAGAAAATGGAGAAAGACAGAATGGGATTCTGAATCCAATATTCACCTATAATAATATTATTACTCTTAGATTACTGCATGTGAGAGAGAAATCTTAAATTATTAGATAAACTGCAAGAGACCCATAGCTAGGTGGAAGAGTGATAGAAAGAGACTAGAACTAAGAACTAAGAAGTAAGTCTTCTCTAAAATTTGCTTGAGATATAAAATGTAGCAGCAACATGAACATAAGAGCGAATACTTCGATGTGATTTGTTTTATTTTACACTACATGTAAAACCAGAGGGTTTTTAATAAGCAAAAATAGTCGATATTTTATTAAAATTATTTTAATATTGTTGAGAGTCACAAAAATGATTATTTAACCTAAGTCTTGGTAAATCATAGATTATGCGATATATATTATGTATTTCATGCATATTTCATGTTTACATGAAAAGATTTTCCACAGAAGTATTTCCTTCTTTCTTCCTCCCTCTCTTCCTTTCTTCCTTCTTTCAGTCTTTCCTTCCTTCCTTCTTCCTTACTTCTTTTCTTTCTTTCTTTGAGAGAGATAGAGCATACAATGCAAGTTGGGGGGAGCAGCTAGAGAGAATCTTCAAGCAGACTCCCCGTGGAGTCCATAGGCCATAGTCCCATATTCCACAGTTCTATAGTAGAACTCTGTCTTATGACCCATGAGATCATGACCTTACCCAAAACCAAAAGTCAGTCACTCAGTAGACTGAGCCACCCAGGTACTCCCCACCGAGGTATTTTCTATAAGAAGTCAGACAATATCTTCATCTCATCTCTTCCCTTTCAAAATATTCTTATATTTGGAACCATGGTAAATTCTAAATTAAAAAAAAAGTTGATTCTTTTTATATGTGGGTAATCAGAGCAGTCATTCCCACATATGAACTGAAATAAATGTCGAGGCTACAGATGAACAAATTTCATAAATTTGTGTTTGACTAAAACAACTTTAAAGTTTTCCCTTTTGCACTCTTTAATTCAAAAATCTTTCAACATATTCCTTGTTTTCCAGGGTTTCTCAACTGTGTTGTTGGAATAACTTTTGAAACCCCCTTTGTAAGTATTCTGGACCTTTGGGATCTTTTCTGGGGACCTGTGCCTACATACGTATTTAAAATATGTAAATTTACTTTAAATGTCTGGGTACTCTTACTATTATTTTTCTTAGTGAGGGTTATTTTCTTTTCATGATATTTGCTTTAGCTTTTCTTATTTTAAAATCAATCTCTTGGGGAAAAAAATCAATCTCTTGGGTTAAGAACTACAAGTTTGGATGTACCTGCCTTCTTTCTACTAAAATAGTACAATATTGTTTAAAAATGAGAAACAAACTGGGTTTTGGAGGGGAGGGGGGTGGGGGGATGGGTGAGCCTGGTGGTGGGTATTGAGGAGGGCACATATTGCATGGAGCACTGGGTGTGGTGCATGAACAATGAATCTTGGGACACTGAAAAAAAAAATGTATCTTGAGCCCTGCAAAGGGCTCCGCACTCAGTAGGGAGTCTGCTTGAGATTCTCTCTCTCCCTCACCCTCTGTTCCTCCCCCTACTTGTAGGTGCATGTCTCTCTCTCTCTCTCTAAAATAAATAAATCTTTCAAAAAATAAAATGCATCTTGAGTTTTGTCTCATTTTATAAAATTGTTCATAGGTGAAAATATTAGTGCCAAGTCAAGTCTCTGTGAATCACTGGCACATTGTTGCTTTTCATATCTTGGACAGTATTTTACAATATTATTCTTATAATGTTCAGTCTTGGTTATTTCATAAGTTTTTTATACCAATGTTCTCTGTAAACTTGTGCTCTTCAGTAAGTTCACTGAAGAGCCACCTTTATGTCAGCTAATATCTTTTTATTTTTTATTTGGATTATTAGCATTCATTTAACAAAATTTTAAACATGTCCTCTAGCCCATTTTAAAATTCTTATTTATGACATTGATGGATATAAGATTTAGACAGGCTTTTTCCTGTATAGACCTCTGACTTCCCTTTCTCTAGAACATTTGGTTTAGAACACTTGAAATTATAAATTCTTCTGACTGTTTGAGATGTAAATCTTTTAAAAAAGCCTCCAGCCAGTTTATAGCCCAGAAATGTCTTTCTCAAGGACCAAGAAACAGTCTTTGAAATGTAATCATCAAGAAAGATACTCCTCGGGCGCCTGGGTGGCTCAGGCCATGATCCCGGAGACCCGGGATCAAGTCCCATATCGGGCTCCCGCCTCTGTGGGGAGTCCGCTTCTCCCTCTGACCTTCTTCTCCCCTCTCATGCTTTCTCTCTCTATCTATCTCAAATAAATAAATAAAATCTTAAAAAAAAGAAAGATACTCCTCTAGCTACCAGTTTCTATGGGAGGGTAGGAGACTAATTTTAGGGGAACCTTGCTCCAAACTCTAAAACTATCTCCTACCTGAGTTTACTTTTCTTTTGGGCAAGGGCACTTAAATCCACATGGTCTACATTCTCTCCCAGCCCAGATTTTCATATTCTCCAGTCCTTTGTGTCAGAAGAGTTAGATTCAGACTGAATTCTGGCCTCTCCTCCCTATTGCAAGTAGCCTTGAATAAAATCTTCCTTGCTGATTTGATTTTGTCCAATGAAATTTTTGTTTTGACAATGTTTTACTGATTTTTAAGTAATAAATTATCTTCTTTTTTTTTTAAGATTTTATTTATTTATTTGACACAGAGTGAGAGAACACAAGTAGGCAGAGAGGCAGGCAGAGAGAGAGAGGGGGAAGCAGGCTCCCTGCCGAGCAGAGAGCCTGATGCGGGGCTCGATCCCAGGACCCTGAAATCATGACCTGAGCCAAAGGCAGAGGCTTTAACCCACTGAGCCACCCAGGCACCCCATAAATTATCTTCTTTAATTCTTAAAAGGATGGAATAAATCTCTCTTTTCTGAATTCCCTCTTTTCCAGTTAATTATAGTAATAGTTTTTTCATAATTTATCTCCCTTTTTTCCTACCTCCCTCCGTTCTTTCCCTCCCTCCCTCCTTCCCTCCTTTCCTTCCTTCCTTCTTCCTTTGGACAAAGAATCTTAAGTCCTATAATAATCTTTGTCCAGAACCATTAATAGCAGTCCAGAACTGCTATTAAAGCAATAGGCTTGGGTGTAAAGTTCTTGTCTTTTATGAATCTACTGTAGTCATTTGCCTTATTAGTCCAATTTGAGTTGAAAATATCAATTCCCACCATCTCTTCATTAAAGGAGGAAGGAAGGAGACTTTTCCGCCCACACCCCCATATTTTGCTAATGAATTTCATCCCACTCTTCAGAGGAAGCAGCAGTAAAGTATTTGCAAACGTTTTCTGAACACAGGAAGAGTCCCTCAACAGGTGTTATGGAACACATTAAGGTGAATGATTATTTTAAGAAGCAGCACTGGGTTGTCTCCTTCCTCTTCTTATGTTACACATCTTCTACTTATCAGCATATACACAAGAGTTTGCTGTGAAAACACAACTTCTTCCCAGACAGAATATTCCTACTCTAGACTCTTACCAGAATCTAGATTAAGGGCATTTTTTTTGAGGGATGGGAAGGAAAGTAGAAGGAAACATAAGAAATTCAGCTTATGATCTACACTCAGTACTTTCTTTGCTATATTTTGGAGTAACGGGATCATATAATTCTTTAATGTTATTTTCATTTTTGTGCTTTTTAAAAAACTTATTTGAGAGAGAGAGAACATTAAGGAGGAGGGACAGCGGGCAAGGGAGAGAGAGAGAATCTCAAGCAGACTCCCTGCTGAGCGCCGAGCTGGACTTGGGGTTAGATCTCAGGACCCCAAGATCATGACCGAGGCTTAACTGACTGAGCCACCCAGGTGCCCCTTTATGCTGTTTTTTATATTAGTTAAATACCATTGGGGTGAAGGCAGAAATATGCAAAATCTCTGAAATATGAAACAAATCCCTCCTTTTTCTGAGTAATGAAAGTATCATTAAGACAGGAAGTTAGAAGATAAAGTACTTTTACTAGAATTAGTAGCATTATTCTAAGTCCAGATTCATTTCATACTTAAAGTTGAATACAAAGTGATATGTGCATCATTTCTACTCACTGTATCAGTATTGAAAATATTCCAATTCTAAGTCCAGATCCTAGAATTTAAATATTTCAATCATTAAAGTTCCTCTGCACCAGGAGAAAAGAGAAAGACAAGAAAGAAATAATAAAAATGTACAAACTTTATCCTCTATTTTGTTAGATATGGTGGTTCAATCTTCTGTAATAATAATATAGTATCTGGTTCTCTCCTATTCTCACCTTCCTATTTTTACCCTTAGATTCTTGGATTTCTTAGCATAAAAGAAATTCCAATGAAAATAAACACACAACCGACTTTTTAATATGCATCCTCTAAAATTAAGTTCAACCCAGAGTAGCCCAGATTCTCTCTGGATTTTGAAGGCTTCTTGCACTAGAAATATTTTAAACTATTATAGTTATACTATCATTTTGCTTCCTATTTTTCTCAAGTTTGACAGTGAACTCACTTTGCTAAATCGACAAGACTTCTTATCTCCATCTTCCCAAAAGACACAGCTGTGGGAGGAAAGGGAAGAGGAAGGAAGAACAACATATTTACATTTATATTTATATTTTCCATTCAGTACATCCTCTCTGCTTAAATAGATCTTGCCTTCCTGGTGGGTGTTTGCATTGGTTCTTAAAGTTCAGCCTCCTGGGGCTGGCATTAATGACTCTCCCATAAGCCCTATTTTCCAAAGGCAATGGAAGGAGGACTTCAATGAGACATTAGCATCTGAATAGGTCAGGAGTCCTGATATTTAGTGTGCCAAAGATTTGTAATATTTATTCATTTAATTATAAATCAAAAATGTCTGGGCTTTTATCAGCACTTGAGGTTCGCATATAATGCAAAGTTTCCTCTCAAATTAAATCAAATGGCTACCATATGTGTTATTCAAGCAGTAAAGATATACAAATATATATCTCTTTATGTCTCTCTCTCTATATATATATATCTATATATAGATATATCTTTTTATGGGAATGTAATGAAGAACTCGTAATTTTGCTCTATAGAGGTCAAATCTGATTTTATAGAGTGATTGCTCACTATATAACCTCCTTTTTCTGTCCTATATTTATGCCAAAAACCTGTTGTCCCTGAGTGTATGACCTATCATTCTGTCTATATGCCTTTTACAAGCCTCTCTGCTCCTTTCACAAGCTGTCACATTTTAAAGTGATTGTCACCTGCAGTCCCTAGGTACTGAATTGAAACATGTCAGAGACAGCAAGAAGACATTCATTTCTCTCTGGGTATCGCTGCTTTATTGTCATCACACTTGAGGGCTATGAGGCCTTTTCTTTGTCATATTTTGTGGCATGTGAAATCTGCAATGAGGAAATTTAAATAATAAATATGAATAACCTCATTTGAAAAAAAGGGGGGGGAGATAAATTAAGCAAGGATTAAAAGATATGCCCCACTGCATTTATTTATGGTAAATATCTACAGAAAACTTATTACATGCAAGATACTTTAATGTATGCACCTTGAGGTAAAACTGGGCACTTGACACCTTGGGCAATATGTGTAAAAAAGAAAATGTATCTTAGACTCTACACTTTTCCTGTGTATAACTTTGGACATCCTGCTTAACCTCTAGGAGCCTTTGTCTCAACTTATGACTTGGAAAATATTGGCATTTGGCCTGCTTACCTTGCAAGACAGTCAGATGTTTCAAACCAAATAACACATATGAGAATATCACTAGAACCTAGGGTCTTTAATGAAGACACAAAAGCTTCATAAATATTCATATAACTGAAGAGACTGAAATGGAATATGAATGTAAAGAAGTCAGATTAGTGTGATGGTTAAGACCACAGATTCTGGGTTTAAAACCTGGGTTTGCATTGACTGTGTAATCTTGAACAGTTTATTTAGCTTGCTTCTTTCAGCTTCTTCATCTGTAAAATTGGAATAGTATCGTGTCTAGTTCGAAGTAATATTATGAAGAGTATGTCAGTTAGGTCTTGCTGCAAAACAAATTAAACTTAGTGGCTGGAGTCAGCTGGGTGATTTCTCCTGCTGCTTTTGCTTGAGTCATTCATGCAGCTATAGGCATCCTGTGATTTCACCGAGGACGTCTGATGGAAGAGCTTCACTCAGATATGTGTGAAGCCCTATCTCTCTACAGGGCTGCTTACACTCAAGGAGGCTGCTGTGGATCCCTCTACTTGGCAATCTCAGGGCAGCAAGAAAGCAAGAGCAGAAGCTGAAAGACTTCTTTCGGCTCAAAATGTCACTTCTGCTCACTTTACTGTCAAAACAAATCACAAGGCAACACATTTTAGGGGGAGACTTGGGAGATGTGGCAAGGTCACATTACAAAAAGGTGTGCAAACACAGTTGGGAGGAATCCTTGCCACGTTTTGCAGTCTCCCACAGGATTAAATAAGATCACATTTGCAAACTACTTAGAGCAGAGTTTAGAACGTAGTGAGCACTACATAAACGTTTATTGCATAAATCATTAATACATTTTACTGGAGAAGAAACAACATTTACACTTTCCTATGAAATAAGAGTCTATAAAGGGTGCCATGTGCACGCTTACACAAAGGATGAGTATTGACAAGCTAGAGAGCTCTTCTATTTTTGATGAATAGAAACACTTAATAGAGAAAATGACATTTGAGTGTGGCCTTGAAGAAAAGGTAAAAAATAAATTGGCAGACCAGGATATGTGCAGAATCCTCCCTCTCCTAGCTAGAATCTCAGTTATTTTGCCATCTTTAGCACTATGTCCACATCATTCTTCCTCCATCCTTTCTAAAGGTAAAATATCAGATATTAGAGGACAAGCAATCATGTAAGTTAATAATGTTGCTTTGACTAAGAAGTTTTAGATGTCCCTGCTTATCCTTTTCTAAAGTAGAATAAATTGCTCCAATCCCCTTGGGCTGTTTTTCATTTGACTCATTTTTTTCCTATGTAAGCAGGTGAAGAAAATAATAGTAACTAATATTTATTAAACATTTGCCAGACACTGTTCTACGTCCTGTACATCTGTTAATTAATCTAATCATCCCTGTGAGTTCAACACTTATCCCTAGATGAGAAAATTGAAGCACAGAGAGGTTAAGTAACTTGTCTCCAGTCACACACTTAATATATGTCAGCAACGTGTTTCAACCACAGGCAGTCTGGCCTTAATGCCTATGACCTTATCAGTGCCACGATGGGCTGTCTCTCTGCTGGCATCCCAGATCATTCATAATATGATAGATTCTAAGGCTGAGTGTTTTCCGTTTTTTTTAAACCAAATGAAATTTCTAAATACCACCCAAGCCTGAATATCTATAAGAACTCTATACCAATGAGTCACAGAGTATGGAACTATAGAGTATTACAGCTGGAAGATATCATAAAGCTCATCATCTGATGTGACTACCACTTTTTATAGTTAAGGAAGTGAGTAATGTTTTATTTATGATACATTGTGAACTATAGACATTGGCTAAATGCCAAAGTATGTTCCTGTCTTTGCACATGTCCCTATGTGAACTTAGAATCAGGGCATCTGGAAGCTGGAAGGGATTCAATGATTGCATTTTGTTCACTTTTTATAGACCACCTAGATCATTTCAAATTCTAATGCTTTGCTATGAAGCTCAATTTCCCTAGCTTGTTTTTTTTCTGATTCTAAAAATAATAAATATCATTTAAATTTGCATGCTAATGAACAATATAAATACATAAAAGTGCATAAATGCAAAAGAAAAAGCCCATTTAAAATAAGATTACACATAATCCCACTATCTAGAGCTAAGAGCTGCTAACACAATGGTCTATTTTACCATGTCTTCTGTCTGAATTTTTTTAACTAAATAACCCTTAGACTAAGATCCTATCTTTTTTTTCATTTTAACCACTGCTAATGTTATCAAGTTATCAAGTATTTTGAAGATGAAATTTATAATAGCTTCATAGTGATGGGGATTTGGAATATAGGTGAGGTTCTGTGGGGTGAGGTCCAAAGACTCAAATTCTCAAGACTTCTTTGGTGCAAAATGGTGGATTATTAAAACACAGGAACGGGACCCTAGGGCAGAAAGAACTCCTGCACCAGGGTTGTGAGGGGTGGTTAATTATATACTATGGGGTTGGGGGAGGTAAGGAAAAGAGAAGTTTTCAAAAGAACTTTCATATGCTAAAGATGATCTACAAGAAACTGGAGGCCTTGCCATTGTCAAGTTAATGTTTTTCTTTCTAGCTAGGCATTAACATTAAGATAGTTGGGAGCTTCCTGGAGGAACTTTACACTCCGCCTGCTTCAGGTACCTGTCAAAGGGCTGCAGGTTATAAGCACTTTTAATTGTATCTACATTTCCTTTTGGAAGCTAAGGTATTGATAGAGATGCTTTGTTCTTGTAGATTGCTAAAACATTTGTAAACAGAGAGAGACTCTTGTCTTGCAGGATTTTGATCTCTATAAATTTAACTATTTGTTTTTCCTCTCCTTAGCTTTAGGGCATCCAGGAGTGCATGAGGAATGTCACATATATGAGGGGGGGGGTGTCATCTTCTGCTTTTTCCTCAGCTTGCCTTCTGTTCCCTCATCAATAGTATTTCGCTTTATGGCTATAATATCATCATGTACTGTCTTCATTTTATGACTCAGCTTCCTGTATATTTTCCATGATCCCGGCTGGGGTGTGATGTCCTATTTCCTTTTAGTTTTAATGACAATACAGATGTAACAATCTGTATTAAATCTCAAATTTTGATACTGCTCAGAGCACCCTGATTGAGCCTCCAGAAATCAGAAAAGAAAAGATTATAAAGCTTTAGAAACAACCATGAGACAAGCAAGAGGTGGTATTTTGCAATTCAGCCTAGAGGTGAAATAATATTTTAAAATATAAATTCTTGGTCAAAATGAGGGTTTTTTTCTATATGAAAGCCTTATCAAGATCTCTGTACATTTGGCATGTAAAATAAAGTAAAGCTTAACAAAATATTAAACATACCTAGACTTGAATTTCTTTTCTTTTATTTATTTATTTGACAGAGAGAGAGAGAGATCACAAGTAGGCAGAGAGGCAGGCAGAGAGAGAGGGGGAAGCAGGCTCCCTACTGAGCAGAGAGCCAGATGTGGGGCTCAATCCCAGGACCCTGAGATCATGACCTGAGTTGAAGGCAGAGGCTTTAACCCACTGAGTCACCCAGGCGCCCCTAGACTTGGATTTCAAACAAACTTCACAGATTCACTCGCTCTGTATTCTTCTCAGACTTTCTAGGACAAAAATTACATTCTTATACGTACTCGTCACTATTTTCTTACTACATAATTAAATTTAGATTTTTTCTTTCTTTTGTTAATGCTGTTTGGAAATTATAGTGCTTAGGCATTATATTGAGTGTCACTTGTTAAGTAGCATTCTCCAAACGCCAATTTATAAATTACTTTCTATTTGCCATATTTCAGAGCATGATGCAGTGTGGATTTCTGAATTCTTCCTCTAGGAAATCATCCGCAATGATTAGAAACACAATATGTTTTGTTTCCTTTAAGACTGTAGGCCAGGGACTAGTCTTTGCAGTTGGAGACAGTTTTTAGGTCCATGCCCTGTGGCCCCTTCCAGAATCCCTCCTACAATCTGGCAGTTTACTTCTTCAAGGCCAGCAGGAGAGCACCTCTGTGTTTGAGGAGGCATGCATTTTCTACTGAAGGGCTCACCTTCAAAACCCAGAAAGGTGTCTCTGATTAGAGTCCTTAATTACATTTAAAAAGTCCCTTCGCTTTCACCATGTGAATTGAAATATCCCATCATATTCACAGATCCCACCCCAACAAAGGAATAGATTTTTTAAGGGTAGGAGGTCACTGGGAGCCATTTTAGAATTTTAACTGCCACAGCATCCTGCTGAAGCCTTTCCAGCTTCCCTCCCCTAGCTTCACTTATCGTTGATCTTGACTAAAAATCAAGTAAATTTGATCTGTGGTTGCTGTTGACATATTTCTGTGGCATATGGTAAAAGCATACACACATGATTTTGGGTAAAGCCTATGTTTAAACCTGTCTTCACCATTTTTTGGATAAGTTATTTAGGATAGGTTAGGATAGGTTAGACTAGGATAAGTTATTTAACCTCTCTAACCCTCATATTTCTTCTCTAAAAATTTCTTCCATGGGCTTGGAAGGACTATATATGATCATGCATGTAAGGCATCAAATTAGTATTGTTATACAGTAAAAACTCCAGGAATTTTAGCAATTGTTAACAGTTAAAGCTTATTATCATTTTGGTATAGTGACTATGTCACTTATTACTTTGTGATAATAGTACTTACTTTACAATGTAATTCTTATGGGACAAAGATTAGGTACCTATCTGTTAGTTTATTCTGCTTATATTTAATTTTGACTGCGAGAATCAATACTTTATTTAAATCAGACTTAAAATATTAACCAACTAAATCAGTGGTTTTCAAAATATTTTATTTCTACAAACATAAAACTTATGATCTTCGCAAATGAGACATATTTTCCTCTGTATACCTAGGATCATACACAATTGTGGATACAGTAGTTGTAACTTCGATATTTTTTCTCCTATCTGGATTAGCATAAAGCAAATCTGTGAGTTTTGTGTTAGCAAAACTTTGTGCTTTATTAGCATAAAGCAAATCTGCGTGTGTGATTATTGTAGGACTATAATGAATTAGTGCTAATTAATGCAAGAAATAATAAAATAATAAAATACCAGTGACATTTCTCACAAGTGATCTGAAGATATCGTGATGGGGGTCTATTGAGCTAAAATATCAATTTTGGTGAACAAAATGTTTTAATATGTGATATTTTGCTTCAAATTAATGAGGATTTACTTTACATATGGTTTAAAACTAAAGGCTACCTAAAGGCTAAATGCCCCAGCAGGGAGCAATAGTTAGTGAATTCATTCATTATCTGTTTACATTTTAATAAGGAGTAAGTCTCTCTGCTTTTATCACAAGTGTGAATTAAGGGAGAATTGTTCATTTAGGCTGAGTTTGCCTTCCTACTGTGAAGTGTAAGATTTGTGAAATTCCAAAAGAGTTTCGTGTATTATTAAACCAATGAGCCAAGGAGAGTCTATTCCCTAAACAATTAGCTTTCTTAAGTGAAGTACAGAAAGGCAATCCATAAATTCATTACTTATTCTTCCTGGGTGCAGACATTAGCTGGTATTAAGGCTCTTTGAGTTGTGACATATGAGATGTGATTCCAAAGAAAGAGAACGATTGCTACTAGTCACCCAGGAAATCAATCACAGCCTTTTATAATGACACCCACATGTTCATTTCTCGTAATGGGGAAATACATTTTACCTTAAAAGTAGAAAACTATGGACTGGTGCCATAGTGGTTCCCCTCTTGACAATTTATACTTTCCATTTGGAGTTCTCAATTATCAGTGTCTTTTATTAGCCATTGTTTGAGATAATTTACAGGAATATCCAGATGCCACACCAATGAAAACTGGAAAACTCTCGAGTAGTGTGATTCTATTTCAGTGACTATAAATCATAACCTACAGCTACAATCCCAGTTCATCCTGTTGTTTGTGCCTTGCTTCAGGTGTTAAATCCAGTGGGCCTGCTTTCAGGTCCCATTTATGGCCTCATAAATGGCCAGATGAATTAATCTGAGTAAAACAAATGGAAGACTTTCATTAATTTAAACTTAATTAGATAGTGACAGGTAAAAAATATGTATATATAAAACGTTCAATGTAATTTTGAGTATTGCGTGAAACACAGGATTTAAAGTCCTAAGTGAAAATACTGTAACTGTTACTTTCTTGGAACTTGACCTTTAACTCATTTAACACCTATAAGGCTTATCACCCAAAGTTGGGGTAGGAATCCCATTGGAGTGTTAACATTATAAGGTAAATGAAAGAACTTGTCAAAGTTTCTGGCATGTTGAAATGCATAAGGGAAAAGTGGGGAAGTTGTCAAGCACATAGACTCTGGAATCAGACTATTTGGATTCAAGACCCAGCTCTTGCACTTACTAGGAATATGATCTTGGCCACAAAGCCTTGACCTCTGTTCTTCAGTTTTCTTATCTATGAAATGGGAACAATAATAACTATCCATAGTTAAAACTAAATATGTTCATATACAGCAATCACTCAAAACAATGTCTAGAGCACTTTAATAACACATACATGCTTGCTATTAATATTATTATATTGTTATTTTTATCATCATCATTATTAGATAAAGCTTTTTAAAATATTTATTCTATAAGCCAATCAAATACTAAGTCATAATAATGGAATTCTGGTTTTTATTTTTATTTCTCATGTGATACCTCACAGTGCCTGGCTCTTCTTGACTGTTTTAGCACTGGGAAGTTTATTCTAGTCTGGGAAAATTATTCAGAGGAGGAAATAATCCCTATCTTCACATCATTTAAAATTGCCCCTTCTCTCATATTCTTAGTCACCCCAATTACTCTTATGGAATAATAAACTCCAAATCAAACTAAAAAGCATTTAAGAAACTTCTAATGTGATGTGGGAAACAAAGGCAAAAGAAAAGTTAAATTTCCTCACTATCTACAGCCCACTGACAAGTCCTTGAAACAGGCAGAGTGACATTCCTCTAGGAACTCAGCTGCCTCCATGTTAGTATTTTGCTAAGTGCAAAAGGAAATGGGGGAAAGCTTAACCCCCAAGATCCTGTGAGTCTACTTAACATATAAAAATTCCTTTGGAAATTTTCTTTGTCTCCACCTCCCAAGCACATGATCTACTGATACACATGTGAAGGGTCTCGCAACTAAGGTTTTATTAGACAGTAATAAATGAACTTTTCCTAACATTAGCTAGCACCCTCAAGGTCCTGGAAACCTTGCTTCCAAAATTCCATAGAGACTTACACTATTCCTAACCCCCCTCAACTTGAAAATATATATAAATGACCACTCTTCATGACCCCCATGCAGCTCTTTCTGCCAGCAGGTCTGTCCCTGTGCTTTAATAAAACCACTTTTTTGCACCAAACATCTCAAGAATTCTTTCTTGGCCATTGGCCTCAAACCCTGACATCTTTCCTACATCATATAGTACATATTTGCAAACACATATGTGTACTCTACACATGCTTGTGTTCTGAGACTTTGACAGATATTATCTTGTTTAATTATCATTTATATTGTAATTCTGGAACAGTCCCATGAAGTAGTAGTAATTTTAGGATATAGGACACAGAAAACAAAACACAACAGTAGTGCAAAGAGTTTAATGACTTTCTCAAAGTCACACAGTATGATGACTATTTGAAGCCACATATGCCAAAATCTTCATAGCTTGTGTGCATTGAGAAGGTTGTTCTCCTTGTTTATGACTAGAGTCAATTGTGGCTGGTTGCTAGGTGTCCAGGTCTGATTGGCTATTGTCTACATTGTACCCATTGTTAGTTGTTTTTACACCCACCCTGCTCTTAATGAACAACACTGCTAAACTTTTTTTTGAGTGCCTGCTGTTGATTCCTGAGGGGGGTTTCAATAAACATCTGTCTATTTCTCTTTAAGTTCTAAAAGATTTTTGTTCTGGAATTTTGAAGGAATCAGCCATTCTTATTTTTCAGGAGTGAGAATGAAGAAATCCTCAAAATTCTGTATCTAAATTATTTGAACTGGTAGCCAAAGTATGTAGAGAAATGTCAGATGCAAAAGAGTGGGGCAAATCAGCTCCAGGATTGCTCATCATCTACTTGACAGTACAAACCTGTCATGACCTGAATTCTGTAACAGAGATTCCCCAGCAGGCAGGCTTGGAAATGATTACAATTTTCTTATAGTGTAGGTGTCTAATTTCCAGATGTGCCCAATGAATTAATTGTTGGCAAACACATAATATTTAAAAATCGCAGTTTCTCACCTTGAATTTTTATAAAAATAAATCATTTGAATTTAACTCTTTTCCATGAAGAATATGTAGTTGAGAAGCGAGGATTCAAAGCAAAAACAAAAACAAAAAAACCCCAAAACAACAACAACAACAAAAACCCCAATTATAATCTATTTGAAGTCTCCTAAGTGGCCTTTTAAAAAAATCGGTTGATAAATACATCAGCAATTGTTTTTGTGTGCTCTCAGGCATTTATTTAGTTTTCAGTAGCCTGGCAAAATCAAAAAGTCTGGGGCCCAAGAGATGAATAATCAAGATAACATTTTCAATTCAGCATTTTTGCAGCTAATTTCTTTTACAAAACAACAAAGATAAGAACATAAATACAACTAGGTACAATTTGGATGGCTTTTAGTCTTCCGTGCATTGCAATCTAAGTTTGTTCTAGTTCTCAGTCACAAGTCAGACATCCTTTGTAGAACTATCTTACAGATTCTAACAATATTGTATATGATGGAGCAGGCTAGCAGTGAATTTGAAAATGTCCCAGGATCTGAATAGTGGGTGAATGTCAAAGCCTAGTGTATTTTATTTATCAACCTACCCTTTTCTGCTTTCTCCCCTCCCTCCCACCAGTAGATACTCATACACCATACCTATAGTTTAATTCAGAATCAGTTGTATTTTAGATTTATGATATCAAATATGAATTAGTGACAGTTGTGGGCTGAACTGTGTCCTTCCTTCCTTCCATCTCAAATTTGAATGTTGAAGTCCTAATTCCCTGTACTTCAGAATATGGCCAAGTTTGGAGGCAAGATCATAACAGAAGTCATTAAGTTAAAATGAGGCAGGTAATTGTTGTCCTAACTCAATATGACTATTATTGTTATAAGAAGAAGTAATTTGGATATAGGCTTGGACAAAAAGAAGATGCTATAAAGACACAGGGAGAAGATGGTATCTAAAATCCAGAGAGTAGTCTGGAATAGATCCTTCTTCTACAGTCTCCAGAAAAAGCCAGTTCTGCTGAACATCTTAATCTTGGACTTCAAGCCTACAGAACTATAAGAAAATAAATTTCTGTTGTTTAAGTCACATAGTATGTGGTATGTTGTTATTGCAGTCCTAGGAAACTAATTCAGTAGCCTAGTTTTATATATTTTCTTTTTTTTCAATTATATATTTCTTAATGTTTATACATCTTGGAAAAGAGAAATTTGGAATCCATCTTTAATCTCATCTAAATCAAAATTCATCTTCAATGTGTAGCACATATGAAATCTAAAATTATAAAATTAAATTGAAAACGAACACTGTCAATTTTAGAGTCCAACTGCACAGTATATCAGGTAATGATGAGTGCTACATAGAGAAGTAGTACAAGAAAATGGAATAGGAAATGTTTAGGGGATGGTTGTAATTTGAAGTCCAGAGTAGGAAAGGCTTCACTGGGAAGCTAAATTGAAGAAGGTGAGACACAGACATACAGAAATCTGAAGGAAGAATGTTTTAAGAAGAATGAACCCCTGTGGAGGGCTCCAAAATGGTGGAGGAGTAGGATATCTAAATTTCTTCTGTTCCCAGGAATTCAGCTAAATAGTTATCAAACCATTCTGAACACTTGTGAACTTAATAGGAGGTTGAAGTAAAGAATAGCAGCAACTCTATGAACAGAAAAATGACCACTTTCTGGAAGGTAGGACATATGGAGAAGTGAATCTGAGGTGATACACAGGAAGGTAGACCACAGGGAGAGGGATTTTCCATCAGCTTGCTACCAGCAAGTGATAGAGCAGCAGAGCACTAAATCAGAACTTTTAGAAGTTTTAGTTCTGCTGAAGGACGTCACTCCAGTGGCTAAATGGGGGCTGGAACCCTTGCCAGGACAGTATGGTCTCAGGAACGTCAGGGTCACAGAAAGACCAGGGGTGCCTGAATGCAGCAGAGCTCCCAGGTATTGGAGTGGGGAAGCCAATGTCAAAGACTGAGCTGAGGAGTAGGCTTTCAGCTCAGGATTGTCATAACTGGGAACCATCAAACAGGCCTCTGCTTTTCGAGCAGGGGCCTAACAAATGGTATGTCCTGGGAGACTCCCTTTCCTCCCCCAGGTGGAGTGGCGAGGGAGCATACCACAGGAATCTGCTGAGTTTGGAGACTCCAGATGGGGTCATGTGCCAGAGATAGAAATACTCAGTCACAGGCTGGGTGAGCACAGAGTGCAGCTGGAGACCAGGGAGACAAGAGTGATTGATTGTTTTTCTCTGAGGGTGCATAGGAGTAAGGACTTGAGATCTTGGTTCCTCCAGGGCCAGAGACTAGGAGGCTGCCATTTTTATTCTCATCCTCTAAAGCTGCATGGAAAGCCTTCAGGGAACAAAAGCTACAGAGAGCAAACCAGAACAGATTACTTAGCCTGGTTCCTGGCAAGGGCAGTACAATTCCACCTGGGGCAAAGAATCAGTGCAACAGGCCCCTACCCAAGAAGATCAGCAAGAACACCCAGCCAAGACCAAGTTTATTAATCAATGAAAACTATGAAACTCCAGCACTAGGGGAATATAGTACATAAAATTCATGGTTTTTCCCCCATGATTCTTTAGTCTTTTGAAGTTAATTTTTAAAAATTTTCTTTATTTTTTCTTTTTTCTATTTTTTTTTGAATTTTTGTTCTTTCCTTTTTCAACCAACTTCTTGTCATATCAATTCCTTTTTAAAAATATATTTTTTTAAAGATTTTATTTATTCATTTAACAGAGAGAGAACACAAGCAGGCAGAGAGGCAGGCAGAGGCAGAGAGAGGAGCAGGCTCCCCACGGAGCAAGGAGCCCGATGCGGGACTCGATCCCAAGATGCTGGGATCATGACCCGAGCCAAAGGCAGCCGCCCAACCAACTGAGTCACCCAGGCATCCCCTTAAAAATATTTTTAATGTTCATTTTGTTCAACATTAATGTTCACGTTCCATCCCTTCATTGTATTTAACCTTATTTTGTGTGTGTGTGTGTGTATAGTATGTATTATATGTATATATATCTACATATGATATTTACATATGATATCTACATATGTATTATGTATATATACATAAATATATGCATTATATGTATATATAATATATATATGTATACATACATATATATGTATTATATGTATATTATATATATATAAGTTTTTCTTTCTTTAAATTTTAGGATTCAGATTTTTCTTTTTTTTTTTTTAAAGATTTTATTTATTCATTTAACAGAGAGAGAACACAAGCAGGCAGAGAGGCAGGAAGAGGCAAAGAGAGAGGAGCAGGCTCCCTGCCGAGCAAGAAGCCCGATGCGGGACTCGATCCCAGGACGCTGGGATCATGACCTGAGCCGAAGGCAGCTGCTCAACCAACTGAGCCACCCAGGTGTCCCCAGATTTTTCTAATAGACGAAAATATACCCTAAATCTAGTGTATGGCTTTGTTCTATTCACCCACCTGATCATATTCTCTTCTCCCTTCTTTTTTTATTTTTAAATGTTTCTTCTCTCTTTTTTTAACCAACTTCTTACCAATTCCTTTTTAAAAACATTTTAATGCTCATTTTTATAGTCATATTCCTTCTCTTCATTATATTTACTCTTATTTGTGTGTGTGTATATATATATATATATATATATATATATTTTTTTTTTTTTTTCCTTTCCTTAAAATCTTGAAAGGCAGTTTCTTGTAACAGACCAAAATACATCCAAAATCTAGTGTGTGGCTCTGTTCTATTCACCAGTCTGATCATATTCTTCTCCCACTCCCATTTCATGTCTCTTCTGATTTATTTAGTATATATTTTTCTGGGGCCATTGCTACCCTTTCAGCATTTCGTGGTCTCATCTATTTTTCTCTGGGAAAAATGACAAAATGGAAAAAATCACCTCAAAAAAAGAACAAAAGGCAGTACTGACTGCCAGGGAGCTAATCAACATGGACATTAGATGTTGGAACTAGAGTTCAGAATAATGATTATAAAGATACTAGCTGAGCTTGAAAAAAGCATAAAAGATACTAGTGAATCACTTTCTGGAGAAACAAAATTTAACCAAGTCAAAATCAAAAAGACTATTAATGAGGTGCAATTAAAAATGGAGGCTCTAACGGCTAAGATAAATGAGGCAGAAGAGAGAATTAGTGATACAGAAGGCCAAATGATGGAGAATAAAGAAGCTGAGAAAAAGAGATAAAAACTACTGATCACACAACAAGAATTTGAAAAATAAGTGATACCATAGAGCAAAACAATATTATAATAATTGGGATCCCAGAAGAAGAAGGAAGAGAGAGGGAAAAGAAGGTATATTGGAGCAAACTATAGTGGAGAACTTCCCTAATTTGGGAAAAGAAAAAAGCCTCAAAATCCAGGAGGCACAGAGAACTCCCCTCAAAATCAATAAAAATAGGTCAACAAGCCAACTCCTAATAATAAAACTTAGAAATCTCAGGGACAAAAAGAAAATCCTGGAGGCAGCTCAGGACAGGAGGTCTGTAACCTATGATGCTAGAAACTTTAGATTGGCAACAAACCTACCCACAGAGACCTGACAGGCAAGAAAGGACTGGCATGTTATAGTCAGGGTACAAAATGAGAAAAATATGCAGCCCAGAATACTATATCCAGCTAGGCTGTCATTGAAAATAGAAGGAGAGATAAAAAGCTTCCAGGACAAACAAAATTAAAGAATTTGTGATCACCAAACCAGCCCTAAAAGAAATATTGAAAGGGGTCCTCTAGCAAAGAGATAACCTAAAAGTAATAGACCAGAAAGGAACAGAGATAATATATAGTAACAGTGACCTTACAGCTGATCAATGGCACTAAATTCATATCTTTCAATAGTTACCCTGAATGTAAATGGGCTAAATTCCCCATCAAAAGACACAGGTATCAGATTGGATAAAAAACCAAGACCAATTGATAGGCTATTTGCAAAAGACTCACTGTAGATCAAAAGACACCTCCAGATTTAAAGTGAGGGGGTGGAAGAACCATTTAATGGACATCAAAAGAAAGCTGGGGTGGCAATCCTTATATCAGACAAATTAGATTTTAAACTAAAGACTATAATAAATGAAGGACACTATAACATACTTAAAGGGTCTATTCAACAAAAAGATCTAACAATTTTAAATATTTAAGCCAGTTATATAAGCCAATTAATAAAATCAAAGAAACACTTTGAAAATAATATAAAAACTGTAGGGGATATTAACACCCTTCTCATTGAAATGGACAGATCATCTAAGCAAAAGATCAATAAGGAAATAAGGACAATAAATGACACACTGGACCAGATGGACTTCACAGATATATTTAGAACATTCCACCCCAAAGCAGCAGAATACACATTCTTCTTCAGTGCTTATGGAACATTCTCCAGAATAGATCACATCCTGGGTCACAAATCAGGTTTCAACCAATACCAAAAGATTTGGATAATTCCCTGAATATTTTCAGACCTCAATGCTTTAAAATTAGAGCTCAATCACAAGAGGAAAGTTGGAAAGAACTCAAATAGATGGAGACTAAAGAACATCCTACTAAGGAATGAATGAGTCAATGAGAAAATTAAAGAATTTTAAAAATTCATGGAAACAAATGAAAATGAAAACATAACTGTTCAAAATCTTTGGGATACAGCAAAGGTGGTCCTAGGAGGAAAGCATATAGCAACACAAGCCTTGTTCAAAAAAGAAGAAACGTTGGGACGCCTGGGTGGCTCAGTTGGTTGAGCAGCTGCCTTCGGCTCAGGTCATGATCCCAGCATCCTGGAATCGAGTCCTGCATTGGGCTCCTTGCTCAGCAGGGAGCCTGCTCCTCTCTCTGCCTCTGCCTGCCTCTCTGCCTGCTTGTGTTCTCTTTCTGTTAAATGAATAAATAAAATCTTTACAAAAAAAGAAAAAAAGAAATAAGAAATGTCTCAAATATACAACCTAACCCTACACCTACAGGAGCTGGGGAAAGAACAGTAAATAAAGCCAAGCCCAGCAGGAGAAGAGAAATAATAAAGATCATAACAGAAATCAATTAAATAGAAATGAAAGAACAGCAGAAGAGATCAAAGAAACCAGGAGCTGGTTCTTTGATAGAATTAATAAGATTGATAAACCTAGACTTATCAAAAAGAAAAGAAAAAGGACCCAAATAAATAAAATCATGAATGAAAGAAGAGAGACCACAACCAACATCAAAGAAATACAAACAATTATAAGAACATATTATGAGCAACTGTATGCCAGCAAATTAGACAATCTGGAAGAAATGGATGCATTCCTAGAGACATAAACCACCAAAACTGAACCAGGAAGAAATAGAAAACCTAAACAGACCTATAACCACTAAAGGAATTGAAGCAGTAATAAAAAAATCTCCCAAGAAGCAAGAGCTCAGAGCCAGATGGCTTCCCAGGGGAATTCTACCAAACATTTAAAGAAGTGTACCTATTCTTCTGAAACTGTTCCAAAAAATAGGAATGGCAGGAAAACTTTCAAACTCATTTTATGAAGCTAGCATTACCTTGAATCCCAAACCAAAGACTCCATCAAAAAAGAGAATTACAAACCAATATCCCTGATGAACATGGATACAAAAATTTTCACCAAAATAATAGCTAACAGGATCAAACAGTACATTAAAAGGATTATTCACCACAACCAAGTGGGATTTATTCGTGGGCTGCAAGGTTGGTTCAACATCCACAAATCAATCACTGTGGTACAATACATTAATAAAAGAAAGGACAAGACCATATGATACTCTCAATAGATGCAGACAAAGCGTTTGACAAAGTACAACATCCTTTCTTGACCAAGACTCTTCACAGTGTAGGGATAAAGGGTGCATACCTCACTATCATAAAAGCCATCTATGAAATACCCACAGGGAATATCATTCTCAAAGGAGAAAACTGAGAACTTTTTCCCCTAAGGTCAACAACATAGCACAGACGTCCACTATCAACATCGCTATTCAAAATAGTACTGGAAGTCCTAGCTTCAGTAATCAGATAATAAAAAGAAATAAAAACCATCCAAATTGACAAAGAAATCAAACTCTCACTCCTTGCAGATGATATGATACTTTATTTGGAAAACCCAAAAGACTCCACCCCAAAACTGCTAGAACTTATACAGGAATTCAGTAGTGTCAGGATATAAAAATCAATGCACAGAAATCAGTTGCATTTCTACACACCAACAATAAGACAGAAGAAAGAAAAATTAAGGAGTTGATCCCCTTTATAATTGCACCCAAAACTATAAGATACTTAAGAGGCAAAGAATCTATACTCAGAAAACTATATAAAGTACTCATGAAAGAAATTGAGGAAGACACAAAGGAATGGAAAAACGTTCCATGCTAATGGATTGGAAGAACAAATATTGTGAAAATGTCTATGCTATGTACAGCAATCTACACATTTCATGCAATTTCTATGAAAGTACCATCAACTTTTTTCAAAGAAATGGAACAACTAATCCCAAAATTTGTATGGAACCAGAAAAGATCCTGAATAGCCAGAGGAATGTTGAAAAGAAAACCAAAGTTGGTGGTATCACAATTCTGGACTTCAAGCTCTATTACAAAGCTGCAATCATCAAGACAGTGTGGTACTGGCACAAAAATGTACATATAAATCAATGGAACAGAATACGGAGCCCAGAAATGCACCCTCAACACTATGGTAAACTAATCTTTGATGAAGCAGGAAATAATGTCCAATGGAAAAAAGACAGTCTCTTCAACAAATGGTATTGGGAAAAATTGGACAGCCACATGCAGAAGAATGAAACTGGACCATTTCTTTATACCATATGCAAAAATAGACTCAAAATGGATGAAAGACCTCAATGTGAGACAAGAATCCATCAAAATCCTTGAGGAGAACATAGGCAGCAACCTCTTCGACTTCAGCTGCAACAACTTCTTCTTCCTAGACACATCACCAAAGGCAAGAGAAAGCAAGGGCAAAAATGAACTATTGGGACTTCATCAAGATCAAAACCTTTTGCACAGCAAAGGAAACAGTCAACAAAATCAAAAGACAACCACCAGAACAGGAGAAGATATTTGCAAATGACATATCAGATAAAAGGATAGTATCCAAAATCTATAAAGAACTTATCAAACTCAATACTCAAAGAACAAATAATCCAGTCAAGAAATGGGCAAAAGACATGAACAGACATTTCTGCAAAGAAGACATCCAAATGGCCAAAAGACACAGGAAAAAGTGCTCAACATGACTCGGCATCAGGGAAATACAAAAAATCAAAACCACAGTGAGATACCATCTCACTCCAGTCAGAATGGCTAAAATTAACAAGTGTGGAAATGACAGATTGGCGAGGATGCGGAGAAAAGGGAACCCTCCTACACTGTTGGTGGGAATGCAAGCTGGTGCAACCACTCTGGAAAATAGTATAGAGGTTCCTCAAAACGTTGAAAATAGAGCTACCCTATGACCCAGCAATTTCACTACTGGGTATTTACCCTAAAGATACAAATGTAGTGATCCAAAGGGGCAGGTACACCTGAATGTTTATAGCAGCAATGTCCACAGTAGCCAAACTATGGAAAACATGGGGAAAGAGGCATAAGAAGGTAAGGAATCATTTGAAAATCTTATAATTTATTGCAAAAATTATGAATTTAACTCTTTAATGTTATATTCCACTAGAGACAGAAGATAGAAGAGAATTAAAATTGCATTTACATGTTAACGGGAGCAATTATTCTCACTGCATATTTGAAAATAGACGTAAAGTGTCAGGAGTGGCAGCAGAGACCTGATGAAGAATGAGTGAAGTTAGGACTAGGGTGGTAGCAAAAAACGTGATGATAGTCACATTCTGAGTATGTTTTGAAGGACCTAACTGTATTTTATGGTGTGTGGGGAAGACAGAAGTCAAAAGTGACTATTGGTTTTGACCTGAGAAAATAAAGTGATGGAGTTTCCATTGCTGAGGGTGGATAATATTGGGGCTGCGTGTAGGTTTAGGAGGATATTCAAGAGCTCAGTTATGATAAAAAAATGTAATAAGAAAATGAAAATATGAACCTAAAGTTCAAACAACAGTATGGATTTCTGCAAAGGAGAAATCAGCATGTATGCAAGATTTTAAGCCTCAAGGCTGATGAGGTCATCTAAAGAGTTGGTGGAGGTAGAAAATGGAGGGGTTCCAAGGATGAGTTTTGGGATACAACAAAATTTCAAAGTCACATTAAAGAGTTGAAATGAGTGAAGGAGACTGGGAAGGAATAGATAATAAACTAAGAGGAGAAAGGAGAAAAGGAATGGCTTGATTGGAAAGTGAGGCAAATATATCAAAGAGGTTTGATGTTCAGATGTATAAAATGTGAGATGTGTCCCTTTCATGATGGATTTTGTTAAAAGATGTTCTTATCTCTGCAACACAAAATCGGGATTGTGGACATTTGTTTAGTCATCCATTTACTTATTTAGAATTGCAACGTTTATTCTTTCATTTAGAATGGCAGCGTAAACTATGTCATCTAAAATTTCTCTGCTATTATCCACCCCAAACCAAAAAACTCTGGTTGTTGAGTGAGGCACTCTGAAGAAGGATTTCAGTTGGCTATTGCTGCATAATAGCCACAAAAAAATCTCAATGGAGTTCTCATTTAGGTCATTTATGCCTCTTTTAGGGGTTGGCTGATCCAATCGTGTTCCACTGGAGATGATCACAAAAGGCCAATATGATTTATGTGCTTTTCACTCCCCTTGAACTTGTGGATCCAACCAGAGCACATTCTCCTGGCAATAGCAGAGACACAAGAGAGTTGATCCAACCATCACAATTTTTTGAACCTCTACCTGTGTTACATATAATAACATCCACCTGCTAAAGCAAGTCACATGTCCACGACCAAGTTCAGAATCAATATGTGGAAAAAGGGGAGAACAGAGAATCCACATTTTTGAATAATAGTTTAATCAATGACAAGCACAGGGAAAGTCTTCTAGATAAACCAATAATTTAAAAATTCTGTTGCAGACAATATTTCCAATTCTAAGGAGAGTAAAATATAAGAAGAAAAGAGAAAAACAGAATTAGAATAATTTTAGAATTGGGTAAATGCATAAAATTAAAAAATATCAATTATAGTTATTTCATTATAAGTAAATCACTTAAAGGTGAGAGGAACTCGGCTCCACTTTTCAGGAAAAGGAATGGCAAAGAATTCTAGTGTATGGTTAAAAACTAGTGCGGTCAATAAAAATCACAATAAAGGAATTATGCCATTTACCTGCAAAATTATTTTAAATGTTGTTTTTTTTATATTAGGAACTGTGTCTCTTTCTTGACCATATTTGCCCATAATATAAGTCTATTGGGAAAATGACTACTGTAACATGTATATTTATTTCCTTTTCTGAAGCTCAAAGACAATAGTCCTCTGAATAGCTGCAGTTGTCTTGGTTATTCACTTCAGTGATTAATTAGAAATTGTCTCAAATTAATAAGTTTAGGAAGGAAGCATTTTTTTTTTTTTTAATTTTTTTATTAACATATAATGTATTATTTACCCCAGGGTACAAGTCTGTGAATCATCAGGCTTACACATTTCACAGCATTTGCCATAGCACATACCCTCCCCAATGTCCATATCCCTACCCCCCCACCTCCCAGCAACCCTTAGTTTGCTTTGTGAGTTTAGGAGTCTCTTATGGTTTGTCTTAGGAAGGAAGCATTTTTAATTTGCTTTTAAGTGGTAGAGTGTTTAATCCATACAAACAAAAAAAAAATGCAATTTTTTTTTTTTAAGGTTCAGGTAGAGGCTAAGCTATGTATTCTGTTTCACATTAATTGTTTAACTGACTTAGATGTGCCTGAAGGATCTGGCAGTCTTAAAAGCTTCTTTTTATTTCTTTTGCAAGGTCTCATGAATTTCCCTCTTTTAGTCATCCTCATCTTCTTTCAGGTCCTTTTTTGTTGTGTATGGTTCTTAATCCCAATCAGTTTCATTTTTTGTTTTATTCCTGGTCCATTTTCCAGGGCTAGTTTGGCTGCAATTTTTCTATATATAAAAGGAAAAAGAAATATGAAAGAAAATCCAAAACATAACTAATACTTACATTTTTAAATCTTAAAATCAATTAGGGAACTCAGATTTGTAATCAATAGCCACTTAATTTTCTCTCTAATTAATTATTTGGTAATGTAATCAAGACAGACACAATTACCTTAAGCAATTAAGAAGCAACTTTTCCCAGTTACTAAGTAGATTGCAATAAAAATAGAAAATAAAATCCATATACTCTGTTAGCAGTTTATTTTTAAGCATTTCAATGGAATTTATGTAATTTAAAATGATGTTAAAAATAAGAGCATTGATTTTATGCAGAAAGAGAACCAACTAAGTGTAATACTTAATTTTCCTGCTATAATTTGTGGGAGTAGTTAATCCATGATTAAAAAGAAAATGTTAAGAAGAAAAAAAATCAATTTTTTATTGAATCTCCAAATTATTTGGGGAATCATATCTCCTATGCTCTTTCCACAGTGGTGGTTTTTGTACCTTAGCTTTTGTATAGCAAGCCATTGTATTTCTTCAGAATTTTTCTCAAACACTGATTCATTCTTTTCACATTATATGAACTGAGCTATGAAACACTTGTTTCTCTCAGACCCCCTTCTAGTCAATGTGCATCTATAACCAGGAAAGGAAATCAGCGTTCTCTTTATTACCTGCTACCAACCTGTCTTTCAGAAAAAATACCCCCTGCCTTAGTACCGTAGTCTCCCTAGCCCACCCCTCTCTAGTTCATGCTATAATTTGTCCTTCCTCCATGAAGGACAAGAGTAAAATAATTCATCATCTTTTCAAAACCGTCACTTCTTCAACTTCCTGAACTCAGTAGGCTCTATCTTTCCCCTATTTCTGCTGCCCAATTTTTAAATAAATTATTCTCAAACTATAGTTTATATTAAGAACTTGATAAAAATAATTCAGAAGGTATGGGTTAGGACCCAGATAGGTCTCTTTTTTTTTTTAAAGCATCCGAGGTGATGTTTCACGTACATAGTACCTTTGTAAGGCACTTCGTATCAAAGATCTCATGCTTTGAATCCTGTATCTATACCAATAAACTCCGATTCTCCTGTCATTCTTAGTTTTTCCTTCCACATAGCCTCTTTTAAACTTTACCATGATTTCAAGGCTTCTATCCATCCTCTGTTTCCTCTAATTCTTATGCTGTCTCCCACATGTATATTTTGGTTTCACTAACTCCCATGGACCTGCTAGCAGCTTGCCTGAACACACCTGGGTCATCACCAAATGATGACTATGGTGGTATCTTAGAAACTTTTACTTACCAGAAATTTTCTTTTGTTTTATTTTTCCTTGCCAAGCTACACTCTTGAGTTATTATCTTGTTTTTTATGGAAAAAATAACATTTTTTTCCTCATTATGGTATTGCACATTTTCATAATAAAATGTGAAAAAGATATGTCATAACACAATATTTTGAAAAATTATTTCAGTACAATTTTTTAAAAGATTTATTTATTTATTTTAGAGAGAGAAAAGAGGTAGAGTGCGGGAGGGGCAGAGGGAGAGAGAGGGAGAAAATCCTCAAACTGATTCCTCACTGAGTGCAGAGCCTGACATGGTGCTCCATCCCAGGACCCCGAGATCATGACCTGAGCTAAAATCAAGAGTCGGATGCTTAATTGACTAAGCCACCCAGGTGCCCCAATCTCAGTAATAATTTTATTACTAATTTTCTTTAAACATTTTTGTTTCCTGTCAGGATTCAGCAGGCCTTCACTAGTCACTAGAACTGCTGGTTCCTTGATCTTGGACTTCCCAGCCTCCAGAACTATGAGAAACAAATGTTTGTTATTTAAGCCACCCAGTCTATGTTTTTGTTGTTGTTGTTGTTATAGCATCCCAAGCTGACTATGACACTTACAGACTGTTGATGTTTTGGTAACATGCAATACCAATTTTGGTAACATGCATAAGATCTTAAAAATCTACATCCACTTTCACCCGATAATTGCATATCTGAGTGTTTATCCTACCAACCAGTGGTAGTTGGAATTATACAGCTCAGATGACTGGGTCCACTAAGTAATTGTGTTGTACATCTTCATTTGGTCCACTGAAGCTACACAGCAATCTTTTCATGCATCTTTGCATACTTTTGGACTCAAGGCCTAAGCAATTTTCAAACTTTTTGCTTTCCTCCAACTTGTAGTCCCAGTCATGTTTCCTCACTCTTCTTTCAACTTTACCATGAAAATCAAGTCAATCAAATGTACCCTATGCCACACTCTCTAAAATCTCTTAAACTTCTGCTTCTATCTTTGGAAATTTGCTGTTTCTATCTGGTACTGGCCATTCTGGGAACTTAAACCATTAATCTATAAATTTGTGTTTTCATCTTTTCTTTTTCCCCAAAAATTCCTGGAAGAAAACAGGGAAAAAGCTTGATACATGGACTTTGGCAATAACTTCTTGAATATGACACCAAAAGCAAAAATAGACCAATAAAAATGAAAAGGGTCCTCATTTCAACTTTGTGCCTATTTTAAAAAAATAGTGTGTTATAAATATAAAGAGTCATCAAATTTTACAACTTATCAAAATAGACACAAATGGAAAAGAAAATAAGGTTTTAAACTATTAAAGAATGTAAAATTGCATTAAGAATTTCCTACAATGAAAACTCCAGTTTTATGTCACTTCAACAGCCCATTCAGTCAGCCAGGAAATGATGTCACTCTTATACAAATTCTTTCAGAGAATAAAGAAACACTGAAAGACTTCCCAACTCACTTTATGAAGCCTGGATAAACTTGATACCAAATGCCATACAATATGTTACCAAAAAAGGAAAATTATGAACCAAATTCACCCTTCAATACCACAGCAAAAATCATAAATGTTGAAGTATATATAAAGAGTATAATGTATTTTGTTAAAACTTGTATGTTACTGAAATACAAAGTTGATTTAATATTAAAAAATAAATCACCCATTTGAAGATAAAAGGAAAAATTATATAATTATTTTAATACATACAGAAAAACAGTTAATAAAATTAAATATCTATTTATTAGTAAATGCCAATTCTCAAATTAGTAGATTCAATGCAATCCCAACAAAATTTTCAGTATTTTTTTTGTAGGACTGACTTAACAAGAATAATAACAACAACAAAAGCATCCTAAAATTTTCGTGGGAATATAAAGAGCCAAGAATAGCTCAGACACTCTTGAAGATCAAGGTTGAAGGATTTGCTATTCTAGAAAGCAAGATGCATTATAAAGCTACAATAATAAGTCAAGTTTAGAATTGATGTAAGGATAAACAAATGGACAAACAGAACAAGATAAAGGCCCAGAAATAATTCCATATCTGTGTGGACAATTGGTTTAAAATAATACTAGTTCTTTAAGATAGTAGGAAAAGGATTGCTTTTATTTTATTATTTTATTATTTTATTTTATTTTGTTTTTTCTTTCAAGTTTTTATCTAAATTCCATTTGGTTAACATATAGTGTAATATTAGTTTCAAGTGTAGGATTTAGCGATTCATTACTTACAATACCCTGTGCTGTGCTCATCATAAGTACACTCCTTAATCCCCATCTTCTATTTAACTCATCCCCTCTGCCCACCTTCCTTCCAGCAACCCTCAGTTTATTCTCTATAGTTGACTGTTTTATGATTTGACTCTTTCTTTTCCCCTATGTTCATCTGTTTTGATTCTTAAATTCCACATATGAGTGAAATCAGCTGATATTTGTCTTTCTCTGACTGACTTATTTCACTTAGCCTAATACTCTAGCTCCGTCCACATAGTTGCAAATGGCAAGATTTCATTCTTTTTTATGGTTCAGTACCATTTCATCGTATATATATATGTCACATCTTTACCCATTCATCTGTTGATGGACATTTGGGCTCTTTCCATCATTTGACTATTGTTGATAATGCTGCTATAAACATCAGGGTACATGTACCCCCTTGAATCTGTATTTTTGTATTCTTTGGGTAAATATCTAGTAGTGTGATTTCTGGGCCACAGGATAATTCTGTTTTTAACTTTTTGAAGAACCTCCATTATGTTTTCCAGAAAGGCTGCACCAGTTTGCATTCCTACCAACAGTGTAAAAGGTTTCTTCTTTCTCCAAATCCTTGGCAAAATTTGTTGTTTCCTGTGTTGTTAATTTTAGCCATTCTTACAGATGCGAGGGGGTATCTCATTTTAGTTTTGATTTATAATTCCCTGGTGATGAGTGATGTTGAACATCTTTTCATGTATCTATTGGCCATCTGTATGTCTTCTTTGGAAAAATGTCTATTCATGTCTTCTACCTATTTCTTGACTAGATTATTTACTTTTTGGGTGTTAAGTTTGATATGTTCTTTATAGATTTTGGATTCGATGTTAACCCTTTATCAGATATGACATTTGCAAACAGCTTCTCCTATTCTGTAGGCTGCCTTTAATTTTGCTTCCTTTGCTGTATAGAATTTATCTTGATGAAGTCCAGTAGTTTATTTTTGCTTTTATTTCCCCTGCCTCAGGAGACATATCTAGTAAGAAGTTGCTATAGTTGATGTCAAAAAGTTACTGCTTGCATTCTCCTCTAGGATTTTGATGGTTTCCTGTCTCACATTTAGGTCTTTTTTCTATTTTGCATTTAGATTTGGTATGGTGTAAGAAAGTGGTCCAGTTTCATTCTTCTGCAGATTGCTATCCAGTTTTCCCAGTACCATTTGTTGAGGGGACTGTCTTTTTTCCAATGGATATTCTTTCCTACATTGTCAAAGATTAGTTAGCCAAATAGTTGTGGGTCCATTTCTGGGTTTTCTGTTCTGTTCCATTGATCTACATGTCTGTTTTTGTGCCAGTACCACACTCTTAATCACAATAGCTTTGAAATAGACCTTCAAGTCCAGAATTGTGATGTCTCAAGCTTTGTTTTTCCTTTTCAAAGATTGCTTTGGCTATGTGGGGCCTGTTGTGGTTCCACATGATTTTGGGATTGTTTTTTCTAGCTCTGTGAAAAATGCTTGTGGTATTTTGTTTCAAATATTTATTTATTTATTTTTAGAGACAGTGAGGGAGTAGCAAAAGCTATCCCTTTAAGGGGGAGGGGCAGAAGGAGAGGGAGAGGGAGAGAATCTCAAGCAGACTCCCAGCTGAGCATGGAGCTTGAGGCAGGTCTCCTTCTGACAGCACTAAGCTCATGACCTGAATTGAAACCAAGAGTTGGACACTCAACAAAGCTGAGCCACCCAGGAGCACCATGCTGTTGGTATTTTGATAGAAATTGCATTAAATGTATAGGCATTTTAACAATATTTGTTCTTCCAATCCATGAGCCTCAAACGTTTTCCTATTTCTCTGTTATCTTCAATTTCTTCCATAAGTGTTTTATAATTTCTGAGTACAGATGTTTTATGGATTGCTTTTAAAATAACTGATACTAGACCAATTAGGGATCCATTTTCATTAGGGAAAAATGAAACTTGATCTTTACCTCATAAGATATATAGATCACGTATCTGCTTTGCAGAAGCTTGTGTTGTGCAACTTTTGCTTTTATGAAAGACTACATTAATACCCATTTTCCTAACTGACAGAAATACAAAGAGGATTTTTTCTTTTATGAAAAATGGTGAAAAACAAAAATAGCTTTCAGCATTTTTTCGCAGTGAGCCTTTATAGAGACAGTGTGCCCTGAACAGTGAGAGGGGCCCCACCAAGCTCCTTCCCTGAGAACTACACCAAACCTTTCAACATTAAGTCACAAAAGCATTGACCCTTGTGGTGAGCATCTGTGCTTTATCTTGATTTATTTTGTTTCTCCAGCAGCACAATGTGTTCTAAAGTATCAGAAAAGCCTAGAAGAGATTATTTTTGGGGGGCCAGAGAACACTGGAAAAAAATTCCATGTAAATTAATGGTAATTTCTTTGATTTATGCTATTTCACCCTGGAAAAGGTTTCATGGGAATGCTCTACTTTTGGATAGAAGTGGAAACTTATAGATCAGTTCTAGGTGCAATGATTCCTAAATATGAGTTGTAAGATGAAGAAACTAAAACTTCATTTTATGAAGTATATTTATATTATATATACTTATTTCAAGACTATATTTCATATATTTCAAGACTAACAAGATGTTTTGAACATGGCTGGCAATAGAATGAGTGGTAATCAATACACAGTAGGTATATTGTCTTAAAATATTGCTCATTTTGCAGTGAAAGAGATGATATTTACCAACTGAACTGAAAGTGACTTTTTGATTAGGTCTGGAATGATCACTAGTCAGTCATCTCTTTAGCAAACATTTCTTCCTCCCTACCTCCTTTTAGAAAAGAAGTCTTTGGGAAATCCACATCTCTTAAAACATTTCTCTTTTCCTGTTTGACAGTCATGTAATATGGATGGGTGTTTGCCCGCCTCCAGCTCCATGGGTACACATGGAGTAATCTGAACAAATTGGCACAATCACAAACCCTGTTGCTAAATCATGATTTCAAGGATGAGCAACAACTCAAGCATAAGCCAACTACCATGAAATATTTGCTCTGATCATAGTTATTAGTTTTATGTTAGTCCAATCAGAGTGAAACTCAGAACTCATTTGATAGTTGTAGAAAGCTACACCATTGCTACATAAGTATAAATGAGGAAATCTATAACTGAAGTCTATACTATCTGTTGGAAAACATTTTGCAATGAATGAAGCCAACCTCAGGAAGATGCC
The DNA here is from genome assembly GCA_028533885.1 of Nasua narica. Classification (NCBI taxonomy): domain Eukaryota; kingdom Metazoa; phylum Chordata; class Mammalia; order Carnivora; family Procyonidae; genus Nasua; species Nasua narica. The sequence continues at coordinate 31,658,538 of CM052800.1, read as the reverse complement.
AACTAAAAATGATAATTTAGCCAGGAGAATTACTGAGAATTTGGTTACTTTTCTTGTTAAAACAAGAAAAATTAACATCCCAAGTTTTCCAGCTCAGCTCTGTAGCTCTCTGCATTTTCCCTCAGCTTTCATTTCTCCCCCACCTTAAATCCTCTGCCAAACCTCACTAAAGTGTGTTTCCTTCCATTTAGTTCAATATTTCTTTCCTGAGAAACTGAAGCAACAGCTTTCTCTTTTCACAATGAGAATGTCTTTTCCCTTTAGGCCTTGGCTTGGCTAAGGTAAAGTTACTGCAGCATCTTGGCTAGTCCAGTGGAAGAAAGCCAGAGGAAGCTGGCTATTTGTGGAACTGGTTTAGAATTTTAAAGCACAGCATAGAGTACGGGGAAGGTCACTTATAAAGTTATTTGGGGTTCTTGAGATCTAGAAGATCTAAATAACTTGCCTAAGATCACACAGTGATGAAAAATAGAGAAAACATCATAAAAATTAGTGATTTGGGCTTAATAAAAACTCTCACTTTGGGGATATTCAGAAGTTATCATAACTTCCAGAATTCAAATAATTTAGTTAATTTTTCACTGGCAATAAGAATAGCAACTAAGAATAATTCTTTACTAGATATTCCATCTTCCATTTTCTCTTAGATTCCAAGAATAAGCTATGTCTTTGGAACTGATACTACTCACTCTAGACAGGATTTAAAAGAAAACATCTTTCAAAAATAGACTTGTTTATTCTCGGATTTAAAAAGGACTTTAGAAAGTTGATTGCAAGAAAATGTTGAGAAAAATTAGACCAGTTGTAGGCCCCTCCAGAATCATGTCTCTTCAGCATCCTGCTGAGGACTATCATTTATAGGGGACTTTCCCTTTTATGTGCAAGTTGCTAAGCTTAAACATTCAAGATCTCTGTTTTTTGTATTGATTTGTGTTCATTCACTTACTTGATTTTTAAAACAAACTTATGAGGTTGTTGGAAGAATGTTTTTATTGCCGTTTGTTATTTTGTTTAATTTCACAGGCAAGGACACTAAATTTCCAAAATCACCCAATAACAAGTGAGAGAACCTAGATTTTGGATCTAAATATTGCCACTTTAGGATCAGAATTCTTTCACCTATATTGAATTTCCTCCAAATTTAGGCAGACCCATAATTAAATAAAGATACAGAATAGATAATAGGTATCCTCAAGACAAATAAAAGTGATATTTGTATTATCTCTAGTAATGAAGAATGCTCAAATTAATTCCCCTATTATGTTTTATTATGGTGAGGTCTACTCTTCTAAAATTACCATTCATTCAGACAGTAAAAACTTGAAATTATTTTGTTTTGTAAGAACTGCTCTGGGATCAATGCAAAAAGAAAAGTCAATCTTCATTTCATAATGGAAAATAATCATAATCAAACTAATTTCTCTTCCTCAAATTCAATGAGACTCCAATAGTAGGTTGCTTCTTGGGAGAAGGTTTAGTTGGTTTTCCAGGTTATAAAAGAATGAGCAAAACTTTTTCCAAAACTACTGGTTGCCTGGATGATTTTCTTTTCTTTCAGAGACTTTTGATAAAAAAATGATATGAAGGAACTATCCATTGAAATAGATTTTTGGAGTGTATATAAGTGAAAACATTCAATATGCTCTAATATTTCATCTTTGGGAATGGACTACCCAAAGTGATTTCATCAACATTTATTGGTTATCTTTTTTGTTTAATGGTTTGTGTTTGTTCCTGAAAGGCTTTAGGTTGTGAGCATACAAAAGCATATCACATAGATTTCCAATACTCAAATTATTTATAAATTTGTTAGAAACTCTCTTTCTTTTTCTTTCTGCCATTTCCCAAAGTATAGCAGAGAGACTATTTCCATTATTTCTAAATAAAATAGACATTCAGTAAAAAAATTCTATTGAGTATCTCCTATGTGCCAGATACCATTCAAGATTATGGAATATATCAGCAAATAAAACTTTAAAACATTCCACAGTCCTGAAACTTCTATTCTTATAAGAGAAATTTATTTGCCTAAAAAATATGGGGAATAATTACCAGAAATAAATTTATGCCAAACAGGTGACAAAGAATGATTAATTAATATCCATTCAGAAAACGAACATTAACTGAGCATTAGACTGGAAATCAAATGAACCAAATCCATTTTGGTTTGCCCCTTTTCTCCATATTAAACATCATTTTCTCTGGAAGAATGGTTCTGAAAGCCCTTCCATAGCAGTCGTTTGCATAATGGCTTCTCTGTTTTCTTTTTTTTACATAGTAAATGGATTTAGAATATCCCTATTATTCCCATCATCTGTTAGAAATCAGTCCCTCTGATTTGAAAAGCATAGGAGAATTGTGTAAATCTTACAAAATTTTGGATTATGCAATCTTTGTGAATCTATGTTTCTGGAGTCATTGGACCATGACAATGATTGATTCAAACAAAAATCCACAATGACAGGGATAATAATAAACATGACAAGAAGCAGAACAACAAGTCTCTAAGATTCCTCAAATATATAATGTGTTCCTTAAAGCCATCAAGGATTCTAACATATCTGGACTACCAAAAGTAGATGGCCTTTGGTAGTTTTACCAGTGATCATTTGAATGATTGAAAAAATTTATTGTTGCAAAAGGATTCACACTTAGTTTGCTAGAATAAGCTTCCCTTTAGTATTTGAAACTGGCTTATATGTAAATGTTACCTTTATATATTAAGTTTTATATCTTCCTGTGGCAAAAAGAACATTTTATCAGAAGTTTTATTAGAGAAATGTTAGATTTCTTGGAACTCTGGTATCTCCTTTTCACTAGGGCTTATTTTTAAAAAAGTTTAAAAACTGGTCTGGAAAATAAACTATTTTGGTGAGGCAACCGATAACCACCTTCTGGGAAGTAAATAGCATTTCTGATAAAGTGTGTAAATTATTTATGAGGAAAAATAAAGGGAAAGATTTTTTTTCTTGGAAAGCAGTAACCTAGCCATCCAGAGTCTAATGACCTCTAATCAGACATTCTTTTCTTTTCCTACAAATTCTAACAATAATTTTTCTAACTGTCAATTGTCAATAATTTTTAAAATTCTTCTACCACAAATATTTCAACTAAGAGAAATATGTTCTTTTTTTTTTAAGATTTATTTATTTATTTGACAGAGACACAGCGAGGGAGGAGGGAACACAAGCAGGGGGAGTAGGGGAGGGAGAAGCAGGCTTCCTACTGAACAAGGAGTCTGATGTGGTACTCAATCCCAGGACCCTGGGATCATGACCTAAGCCGAAGGCAGATGCTTAATGATTGAGTCACCCAGCCCGCCCATGGGATAAATGTTCTTTTAATGAATGGTCTTGGGGTAACTGTATACTCACATGCAAAAGAATGAAGCTGGACACTTACCTCACACCATAAGCAAAAATTAATTCAAACTTGATCATAGACCTAAATGTAAAAGCTAAATTTATAAAACTCCTAGAGGAAATAGCCATAAATCTTTGTATCCTTGGTTTGGACAATGATATCTTAGACATAACATCAATAAGCAACCAAAGAAAAAATACACAAAAGAACCTTTGTGCTTCAAAAGACACCATTGAGGAAAACAGCCCACAAAATGGAAGGAAGTGTTTTCCAAACCAATCTCTGATGAAGAACATGTATCAAAAATATATTAAGAATTCATACAACTTAACAATAAAAAGGCAAATAAGTCAATTAATAAATAGACAAAAGATCTGAGGAGGCCTTTCTCCAAAGATGCTGAGGGCAAACAAGCACACAAAAAGTTCCTCAACATAGTTAGCCATCAGGGAATGCAAATCAAAACCACAATAAAATCCACTTCAGACTCACTAGGATTATAGTAAAAAAGATATGCAATAACAGCATTGATGAGGATATGGAGAGAGGGCAATCCTTATATAGCTCTGGTGGGAAAACAGAATGGTGCAGCTGCTTAAGAAAGGAATATGGCAATTCCTCAAAAATTTATAATTAGGTAATCATATGACCCTGTGATTCTACTCCTGGGTATATATCCAAGAGAAGTGAAAATTTATCTGTACACAAAAAGTTGTGTGCAAAATTTTTCATATCCATATTATTCACACTAACTCTAAAGTAGAGACACTCAAACCTTCACCTACTGATAAATGCCTAAACAAAATGTGATATATCCATGCAATGGGAAGTTACTAAGCAACAAAAAAGGACTAAAGTATTAGTACATGTTACAACTTAAATGAACCTTGGAAGCATTATACTAAGTGAAAGAAGCCAGTCACAAAATTCCACAAATTGTATGGTTCTATTTATATGAGATATCCAGAATAAGCATGCGTATAGAGACATAAAATACCTTAGTGTCTGCCTGGAACTGGGTCTGGGGATGTGAGGACGAAGGGAGGGAAACCACTGCGAATGGTCACTAAGTTTCTTTTGAGGGTGATAAAAATATATTGAGAACTGATAGTGGTGATGGTTGCACAACTTTGTGAAAATACTAGAAACCACCCAGTTGTGCACTTATAAGGATGAATTTTGTTGTATGTGACTTATAGCACAATAAAGTTATTAAAAATGAGAGCTATTTGAATTGGCTTGTTAAAGCCATTTACTTTGAAGAAAGATTATATTAAAACTTTGAAATATAATTATAAACAAATTATTTGTATTTTTTAAACACTGGTACTAATATATAAAAAATAAGAGTAGTATTAATATCTCAGTCCAATTGCAGTAAAGGTTTGTTATTTGAAGGCAGCTCTTTATCCTTCAGAAAAAGCAATCCACGACATCTTTATAAACAAATAATGGAAAAATCTTTTTCATAATTAATAAAAATCATACTTAATTTTACCTCTTGCTAATTATTCCTCGTGAATTTTTTTCCTCATCCCTCTGAAACCTAGACAGCTAATTAGAACCTAGGCTTTGCTGAAGTGACACCTATTCATAACTAGTAAGTTTTGCTGTGTTAAAAAAAAAAAAAAGGACAGAGGCATTTTTTAAGTAAATAGCACTTCTCAAGCCTTGTTCTTTTACCACCCTCAATTTGTGTATCTCTAAGAGCTCATATCTTAAAGAAAGCAAAATCTGACAAGATGAAATAATCTACTTTCTTATCTGCAAACTCAGATGTACAGCCCTAATATGTGTTCTTTAATCCTGAGTAGAACTTTGTCCCCACAGTAAATATCTCTTTAGTCCATAATACTATTCTAAGAATTCTTCTCCTGCCCAGGCAGCCAATGTGTATACTAGGACTCCATCCTCATGACCAAAGGTGATTGTCATGGGATAGACATGTGACATAAGCTGAGCCAATTGCATTTTCCAAATGGGTTCCTTGGAGAATTCCAATAAAGTGTGTTATAAGATATTTCATGATTAATGCAGGTTCTATGGAAACACAAAGAGTATATTCTTAACCCAGGCACTCAAGGAATGCATAATCAGGCCCAAAGAACACTGGAGAAAGAAATAAAAGAAACCTGCAGTGTTGGACTCTTCCCGGGTCTCTTTTGCTCCAAAATATCTGCTATTCACTGAATCCCTTTACTCTTCTGGAAGTTTCTGAACTCCAGTACAGTCATGCCTAGAGAGTGGTAAGTAGGGTCATGCTCCAGAGTTAGGTGCTCTTCCACATTCTCAAAATCTTTTAATCTTCTGATAACTTTGCCTTACTTGGCAGGATCTACCTTCATGCCCCTAGAGTGAGAGGGAAGGAAGAAAGGACATGAAGAATTTTGTGGAAGATTTTCATTTTTGACATAAAAAAAACCTTAAAGAAAGTGTGGCATGCTAATTTTGAACACATGACAAGAAAAGCTACAGTAGAGCTGCAATAAACATTGTTCATGATTTATAGTGCATTGATGCTTGCAAAGGGATATAAAAATTAAATTTTCTTTTTGAAAATGTAATCACAATTAGTGTAAGAATACAAGAAGGAATACGACTCTTGAGGGAAATAACCTTTTGAGAACTGGAACACTTTTGAAAACTCAAGTCACTCAAAATACTCTGATTCCAGTAATATGCTTGTTTAATTACATAGCTACTCAGCTATTTTACAAAGTATACTTCTTTGACAACTGAGAAAACCGAAAATTGGACATCATTAACCTTGAATGCCAGAGGGCATATGTTATTTATGCTTAGTATAAAATAATTGAATCCAAGTCTAGACACTCGGGAACAATTAGAGAGCAAGCTGTTTATTTTCCATAGCCTCTGATACCTTTTGGGAAAGCTATGACTTCTCAACTTAGAGACAAACAAAATCCTCTTTAGATTTTTTTGTCACCTAGTTTCACCTTTTGTTTCACTTTTTCTTTATTGTCTCTATGTTTACCTCTATTCATTAGCTGAAACTCATAATACTTTATCAGACATAATTAGTTTCTCTGAAGTATTTGACACAGCCTTTCCTTTACCTGGTTTCCTTAACATCAATCTCTCATAGTTTTCAATGTTGTTTTTTCTTTTCCTCCTCCAATCTTGGCACACTGCATATTATTTCATTTCAATTTAGTTGAATTCAATTAATTTTCTGAAGAACTACTATATTATGTGCTAACCAAAGTGCTAAGTGTTGAGAATATTATGATTAGTAAATGGGTCTTTCTCATCAAGAAACTTTCTATAACTGGAAAGAAAATATGTCAACAGGCGATTGGCTGGGAGAGCTCATAATAGGACTGCTTTACCATAACTGATCAAGTCAAGAAAGATATTTTAGTGCAGATGGCATATAATCTGAGTTTTTAAGGACAAATAAGAGCTAACAATATGTGGCAAATCTATCCACCATAATCTAGATTTTTTTCTTCCATGACAATGCTGTTGTATCTGAGTCATAGTTTACTAGCCAGGAACCATAAATCTCAGCCCTTTGGAGACAGATAACATCATGTGAATAAGCTTCTGCCAGTGGAAGATAAGCAGAAATTATGCATGGCTCCTTCTAAGAATGATCCATAAAATTTGGAGGTACACTCTTCTACAACTTTCTATCTCTCATGGATTGGTATGGTGATGATGACAGCAACCTTAGAAGCCATGTGTCAATGGCGGAGCAACCATCAGCCATGGACTTTGAATGATGGTGCAGAGAAGAGCTCTAACCCTTGATCTCCTTGTATGGAAAACCCACTCTGGCCTATTGTGTAAAAAAGAAAAGCTTTTATTATGTTTGAGTCACTACATTCTATTTTTGGATCTATTTGCTCTAGTAGTTTAGTCTACTCCAACTAATCCACCAGGTTATAGGTTTAGGAAAGACATTCCTGTCAAAGAGGGTACCTAAAGTAGTTCATCAATGCTTGAACAGAGAATATGAAGGAAAATATGCCAAAGATGAGATGGAATTGAGAAGTGAGCCAAAACATGACAGACCTCATTGACCCTGAAAAACTTACAAATTCAACCTTGAAAAAGTTGTAAATTCAACACATTACAAAATGTGAAGGTATTGTGGAATTTTAGAAAGTAGAGTGGCATTACTTAGCTATGACTGCAGTGTGTTATAGAAGTTTGGAGGACATGAATGTAGGAGGAAAAAGGCAGATAAAAAGCTATGGCAAAAAATAAGATAGGAATTGATGAAAACCTGAAGGCTTGAAAATATAGGTTCTTGTGTTTGATGCTTGAAGTTGGAATCCTGGCTGTACCATGTACTAAATGAATGATATTCTATAAGATGGAAGATGTTTTGGAACCTATTTTACAAGATTTGCATGTGGATTAAAGGTAATAATCTATGCAAAGTGATTAAACATAATACTAGACAGATAGTAATCATTGCTACTGCTACTGGTTTGATACTACTACTTTTTTTAAGGCAGCAAAGATGGACAGAAGGCCATTTTAAAGAAAGATTTCCCTGGTAGTATTTACAGGGTTTTAGAACCAACTGGACTTAATAGAGTGAGAGAAAAGGAATCAAAAAGTCTTCCCAGAACTCTAACTTAAAGGTCTAAGTGAATGTTGGTGCCATTCTAAAACATAAGAAAATTTGATATTTCTTGATATGGGGAAAGGCAAAGTCACATTGCAGAAGAGCATACGAGATGACAGATACCATTGGTGACATCCTTGGAAAATAGAATCTTCCATATCGCTTTTCCACACTTGCTAGTTCTCAGATTTTAGACTTTATTTTCTTCTCTTTGCACTTTTAATCTAATTCTCTCTTCTAACAAGCGATTTGTAGTTGTAACAAGTAATAGATGAATAACAAAACGGCTTTCCCGTTTCTTCCTGTGAGCCACTGACTGTGAGTTGGCATTTATAAGTCAGCAAGAAAAGTGTAAGGTATTTACTAAATGATAATATAACCATTGACTCCTCATATGAAAATTGATAAAATTAGATATAATTATCTTATACTACACACATAAAGTTCACAGAACTCTAAAATTATTGAAAGAAAATACCGAAAATTAGCTATCACTTGTAGGAGGGAAGCAGTTTCCAAAAAAGCACAAATTATAAAAGAGTAATGGAGTAGATCCTATTAAACACAGCAAAATAGAAAATAAATGTAAAACATAAAAAGATCTGTAAATTTAAAAACTTGTGATAAAGACACCTGAGTAGCTCAGACTTTTGATTTCAGCTCAGGTCATGACCTTGGGGTCATGAAATTGAGCCCTGCATGGGAATCTGGGCTCAGCTCTGAGTCTGCTTGAGTTTCTTTCCTTCTCCTTCTATGCACTCCACTGCTTATGTGCACGTGTTTTCTCTCTCTCTAAAATCAATCAATCAATCAATAAAAATCTTAAAAAAATAAAAGACCTGTAATAAACTGGGAGAATCTATTTGCAACAAATTTATTAATTTGATTGCATTCATAATTTATTAAAATTTTTATATACCAATGAAAAAATACAAAAACTTAAAAAAATATTTTCTTTGTTCAGAAAAAGATGGGATATTTTGGGGTTTTTTTCTTAAGTTTTCCTAGTTCTGTGCATTTCCCAATTATCTTTTAAAATTATCATTTCACACACATCTAAATGGGAAAAAAAGTCTGACAGAAAGAAATGATGGAAGAATCTAGGATAAATATGAAATTTTGAAATCTACTGGTAGAATTGAAATATGACCACATCAGAGAACAATATAATAATCTCTACTGAAAATGAAATACATTATCACTTGGTCCAGAAATTCTGTTATTAGATATATGTAAAAAGAGTTTCTTGTAAATATTTATACAGATATCCCTGATTTGACAAAACAAAACAAAAAACAAAAAAAAGGAATGTACCTTAAAAAATAGCAAAGTATTAAATGAACAAAGCAAGTATTAAAACATAGAAAATAATACCAAAAGCATAACTAAAGGATACATATACCCACATATATGGTAGAATGGTGGGATTTGTATTCTGGTTCCAGAATTTATAATTTTTATGAACTTCTGTAGTCTGTTTAAACTCCATGTGCCTTAGTTTCTTTATGTATAAAATCAGTTGTTTTGATGATTAAAGGAGTTAATATGTGAAAAATGCTTAGAGGAGTCCTTACTTTATAGTGAATGCTCAGTAAGTATAAAAAAAATCATTACTTTTTAATACTACTTCTGCTCTTCTTCCTCCTTCTTATTATTAAAATATGGACTAAAGAATATCTATCAGTTTATAATAGTGCTTGTTTCTACAGATGGAGAGAAGTAAGACCAAGAATAAAGTATAAATGGACTTCAACTTCATCCGTTATAATTTATTTTATTTATTTGAAGATATAAAACAAACAAAAAAAGAATTATAAATATTTACCTATATCATGAGATGGGCACAAGCATAGTTACATATTATTCTCTGGACTTATTTTTGAAAAAAAAAAAAAAAGACCCTCAAAATACGATGAGGGATCTGAAGATTTTAAATATTTATTTCATCACTGGCTCTGTTTCATGATAGTGGATAGTTTGAAAAAAGAATTTAAGCAACTAACTTATTAGAGAGTTTAGGAACAGAGTGTTCATATTTCTTGTCATCTGAGTGAGCAGGGTTAATTGTGAGTCTGTAAATATAATCTGCATAGGTCCTGTTGAAACAAGTATGGGAGTGTCTAGCCAAGCTGGAAAATGGAAAAGGCCTGAAGTTAGCATTTTTAGGAGGAAAATGTGACATTTGTTCCCCATTAACCTTTAAAGAATTAAAATAGCAGGGAGAGAGAGGTGTGTGCTCAGGTCAGCAGGAAAGGTAGAGACAAGCCAGCTGGGCCTGTCAGTCCTGCCAGAAGCATTTATTCCCTCTACTTAGTGAGCTCTCCCTCTAGTGAGGGGCCTTTCTATTCTGGAATTTAAGACATACCCTGATTTTAATGAACTTGACTTAGTCTCTCTGTAAATGGAATTGTGTTTGTCAGACTTGTTCCAAGTTTTAGTTTCAAAACAATCATCGACAATGTATCTATTATAAATAAGGTTTGCAATAATAAAATAGTTTGTTAATATTATGTAGTAAATTGATTAATTTCTCTCTTACCATGTTATCTCACTTTATTTGTTAGGGTGACATTGGGTCATTCTAAGTCCCTTTATGGTTTCCCAGTATGGAAAATGAGTGTGTGGTGTGAATGGTACCAGGGTTATCTAATGGGGGTGGGAGGGTGTTGGTGGTAAGTTGATCTTCATTAAGAATTTCTTACAAACTTTATTATAAAATGTTCGATCAACTATAATTATATATTGCATTCAGTCCCTCAGCCAGAAAGAACTCCAGCTTGCTAAATAGAATAAGAAATTAATGACAACAGTCGGTACTTTTAAACTACATCTAAATGAGATAGACAGAAATATGTGTGCTTTGGAAAGGCAAGGTAAAAGAAAGAAAGAAAAAAATATATATATATACAGTTAAAGTGGGATTCCCAACCCACCAAGTCAGTGTTTACAAAGCCAGGAGTAGAGATCACATCATATTTTATGAGTTGAAGCTTTCAAGGAAAAAAAATGATTAAAAAAAAATAAAACTAAGAGGAGCAATTGTAGCCATGGGAATTATATACAATAGGGCTTTTGCAATGATATTAAGCAAGGAAAAATACTAGAGAGAAAATAAATGAGACACATGAAAATAATATTGGATCTGAAATGTCTAAGACTCCTAACTGTTTAATTCTCTTTATACTTGTCTTTAAATGACACATAGGAAGAAATATTGGCAAAGGTAACCATGTTAAAATAATAAAGATATATGAAAAATAGGAAGACACTTTAAAGGAAAATGCACATAAATCCTGAAGTTTATCTAAATAAGATAAAAGCTTCGCAGTGAAAGGATCAGCACACTTTTTAAAAATTGAATGTCTTTCAATAGTTTGTAGTTATGAGTTATGAATTGAAGTCAGTAAGAAGAATTACTCTGGTAGGGCAAAAAGAAAACCCCAAGAATATAGTGAAATAAATATACTATGGTGGGAAAAAACTTCCAATTTCTTGTATGATCATGTAGCACTCAGAATGTTAAAAAAAAAAAAAAACTCCCCAAATCCAAATTTTTAAACATCGTATAATTAATAAAGTAAAATTGGACAATATTTGGATTTTTAAAATTGTTCTGATATGAGAAGCCATGACAGTTTATTTTTATTTTAAGTCTAATGAAGATTACAACACAGGCTATAAACTTAAGTAAAGGATTGAAGTTCAAAATAAAGTGAGTAATGAGAGAAGACTAATTATGTTTTAAGATCCCAAATTGCTTTGAATTAACTAATTTTCATGAGACTAAAAAATCTTATTTGGCAAAAGATGAATAAGAGTTGATTCACAATTCTTTTTTTTTTTTTAAGATTTTATTTATTTATTTGACAGAGAGAGATCACAAGTAGGCAGAGAGACAGGCAGAGAGAGAGGAGGAAGCAGGCTCCCCGCTGACCAGAGAGCCCGATGTGGGGCTCGATCCCAGGACCCTGAGATCATGACCTGAGCCGAAGGCAGAGGTTTAATTAACCCACTGAGCCACCCAGGCAACCCTGATTTGCAATTCTAGAATAAATATTGGTAATGCAGAATTAAAGGATAAAGCTCTTCTGCTCTAGATAATGAGGAAGAAGAGCAGATTTACAGCCCAAGTTACCTTATGATAACATTTCTTTCTTATTTAAGATGAATCCTATTTTGGCTTCAGCAACTGAGAGCTACTGGTTTCATCAGAGGCTTCAAGGAAATGAAGTCCTTGAAGGGGGACAGCCACAATAATTACTAGGGAGAGATGAGGTCAGGAGTGTAGGTACAACACAGAGGTTCTATTTGATATTGAGAGTGGGAAATGAAGAAGAATGACTGAAAAGACACTAAGTATTATTTCTAATGGAAGTTGATATGGCAACCAATGTGAGTTATTTGATGAGACTTCAAATCTTTTTTAAAAAAATTATTTACTTGAGGGTGGAGGGGCAGAGGCAGAGCGAGAGAAAAAAGTCTTAAGTAGACTCTGAGCTGAACATGGAACCCCATGCCAGGCTTGATCTCACCACCCTGAGATCAGGATCCTGGTCGGAACCAAGACCCGGTGACTTTACCAACTGTGCCACCCAGACACCTCATGAGACTTCAAGTCTACACAAGTCATTTCAGTCCAAAAACACTTTTATTGTAGAATTGATACTAGGCACTGTGCTTGCCTTAAAGGGTTTGAAGCTTAAATTAAGGAGCACAAATTAAATGACCATGGGGACTAGAGTAGATTAAAAAATAAAAGGTAAAATTTGCCAGATGCTAAAAAATAGAGAAAAGAGAAGATTATAGCAAGCTTAGGGTAGAGAGATGCCTTCTTAAAGCCAAAACCTGCTCTTCAGAAAAGCCAACCAAGAGAAAATGTTGGCCTAGCGGTACTAGTATTCTTCTCCCTCTGCCCTCCCTGCCTCTTCCTTGCCTGCCTCCTCTCTCCCCTTCCTCTTCTCCTCTTTTTTCTTTTGTTGTTCTTTCTTCTTCTTTTCCTTTTCATTCCCTCCTATTCCTTTCACCTTCTCTTAGTTTTTCCTTTTAATTCTTCTCTTTTTTTAGTTTCATTTTTTTTAGTACAAGTCAGAAAGCCAGATTTTATGCAAAATCTCTGTCAATTTTCAATGCTACTAATTGACTGTGAGAAAAGAAACACTAGTAAACCACATGTATATGGGAGTAGCTGTAGCTCATGGACTGTCATTTTCAAATGCTGCTCTAAATAATGTAGTTGCTACAGTTTAAATTATGTGATTAGTTCTCTACTGAGGACAATCCAAAACACTGCTAGTGAGTTTCTTGTTCCATGAAGGCAAGCAAGTCTTAATTAAATGGAATGAAGAGAATTTATGGACATGAATTTCTCTGTTCATTCTCTGGTGGGGTTTAGGGAATGGTGCTTATGGTGGGTGCACCTGTTAATAATGTTTTACTTCACTGGCTATTAACAAAAGATCATGGTCTTTTCAAATTACCATTATTTAATTTACTTTGCGGCTCTAAAATGGGAAATTGTCATAGATATATGATTAAGAGGATGAGAAATTATTCAGGATATCTTCAAAGATTCCCTGACAGTGAGATCAATTGTGCCAAGATTGCCTTTTGCAAAGGCCATTGTCTTTTGCAAAGGAAACCCCACTGATAGAAGCATATGGAGATAGTATGCACAAAATCAAAGACATTAAATTGTAAAGAATAATCCGGTTGGTACCCCAGGGTATGGCCTAGATATAGCAATAGTTAGTTTTCATCTTTAATTTAGGTATTTCCAAGACAGGGTGAAATTCATTATTAAAATCTTCATTGTGGCTCAGTCTATTTTAAATTACACGTTTAACCAAGCTGGTTACTGTAAGTGTGAACATGTAATTCTCCCCATTGTCATGAATGCCCTTGGAAATCTTTATCCTTTGATTCACCTCATATTATGGAAAATAATTAACCATATTCTCCGTCATTACATCTCTGCTTCATGTCTACAAGTGCAAAAAGTTTTATAATTTAAAGTAGTAAGTTTGCTCTTCACAGGCTTAGTTTTCAAACTCTTTTCGGGGTCCCTCAGTCCAGCACAGAAGACATCTAGGGATCTAACAAATCTTTTTCAGATTGAATTAATTAAAACATAGCTTGTGAGACAGTTAGGCTCCTTGTGAGTCTAAGGATAGATCAGAGATGAAATAGAAATAAAGATACTTTTTGTTACATCGAGATAAGTCATGTTTACAGAAATTAAATAGTGCCAAGAATATTTAATTTCTCTTTAGAAGTTGAATTTTCATAGCTTCTATTTTTAACTACTGCATTTCACTATTTATAATAAATTAAAATATGTTTAATTTTAGAGTTTTTGGAAAAGAATCACACCCATGGCGATAAAATACCAAATTTTTGTTTAGTTCGAATGACTCTTCTACTGTAAACTCAACTTCTTCAAGAGGCATTGGATATAGTAAAAAGTATTAAAAAAAAACTAGTTGAAAAATATGGATTCTTATCCATGTTTTGTCACTTTAATGATGTAACCTGGCTATGCCAGTCACCTTTCTGAGAATTAAATTTTTACCAGCCTAGAAAAAAATAACGTTCACTTGTTTCTGAAGTAGTTATTTGAAACAGTTGCAATGTGCAAAGAAGTTGCAAAGAAGAATTCATATAAAAACAGTGACACTATGCAAATATAGTTGTGCTTTATTCCAAGACCCTTATCATAGATATAATTGTGTAATTTTTAAGAATATCTGTGTAATTTTTAAGAATAACTTTAGGGGTGCCTGGTCCTGTGGTCAGTTAAGCCTCCACCTCTTGCTTTGGTCAGAGGTCGTGATCTCAGGGTCTTGAGACCCAACCCTATACTGTGCTTCAGAGCACAGAGCCTACTTGAGATTCTCTCTCCCTCTGCCCTCCCCCTGCTCTTTCTCTCAAAAATAAATAAATAAATAAATAAACAAACAAATAAATAAAGAAGTCTCTTAAAAAATATCCGTTAACTTTAATAATCTCCCAGCAGAGATGTGCAGCAGTCACAATAGATTAGGTTATGCTGTACACAAACCCTCCAAATCCCCAGGGCTTGAGCATAAAGAGTTTATTTTTGCTCATACCCTGCAAGGCCTGGGGACCACATTCTGCATCACACGTCCTGAGGCTGCCGAAGCCCGTGCAGTCTGGACTGCTCCCCGTATTCTTGGCTAACTGGAACTCTACCACTCTGGCAAGGGAAAAGCACGCCAGACGGGTCAGCAATTTATTTTTCACAGTTCTCCCGAGTTTGAAGTGTCAGCAGGATTGGCTTCCTTCTTCTGAGGCTTCTCCTTGGCTGTAGAGAGGCATCTTCTCGTTATTTCTTCACATAGTCTTCCTCTTTGTCTTAATGTCTTCTTTTAGGGGCATCAGTCATATTGGATTAGGGTCTGCCCTAATGACCTTATTTTAACTTAATTACCCCTTGAAGGGCTCTATCTCCAAATACAGTCACATTCCAAAGCACTGGGGGTTAGGATTTCAACATAAGAATTTTGCGGGGATGCAATTCAGCCCGTAACAGAAGCTCATCCAATGAGAGGGGCTGGGAAGGACAGCATCAATGACTACAACCCCTATCTTTTCATTGCCATATTAAATTATATGGTGTGTAGTTGGTACTTAAATACAAAAAAAAATGTTAATAAACTGTTACTAATATACCAGGCATCTTTTTTTCTGAAAATAGACGTATAATTGCATATGTAATATATAAGTATAATTTTATATATAATATACACTGTCATCTACTTTAATCAAAATATATTCTATAAAGCTTTAAACAAAGGTATACAATATTTTTTCCTTCTTTGGGTGCACCTGCGTGGCTCAGTGGGTTAAAGCCTTTGCCTTCAGCTCAGGTCATGATCTCAGGGTCCTGGGATCCAGCCCCACCTCGGGTTCCCTGCTCTCCTTCTCCCACTCCCCCTGCTTGTGTTCCCTTTCTCTCTCTGTCAAATAAATAAATAAAAAATCTTTAAAAAACAAAACACTTTTCCCTCTTTGAAGTAAAAATGCTGAAATGTATCCTCTTTTTTTCTTCAGTGATCTGTTTCTGTCTTCCTATTATAACTGAACTTCTACCTACCTCTTTTCAAGCATAGAACTTACGCTCTGCATGAATATGATTTCATTAAATCACATGCCATTGATGGCAAGAAATCTATTTCTGAGTGAGCTCCAAACACAGAAACCATCAGTAAATCAGTCTTGCAAGGCTCATATATCACCTGGCTCATTAGAACCCATGCTTGCTCAACTAAGAAATGAAATGAGACTTCCTCAGTAGGCTTGGTTCCAGATAGAGAGACCGGGAATAATATTGTAGGATAATTTATTGTGTCAGGGTTCTGTCTCAAATATTAATACAAAGTTACATGGGACAGAGGACATTAAGCACATTTTCTCACCTATATGGATAACTGTGTTGATAATCTATACCATCCTTTAAGGAAATTAGAAGCTCGGGGGATTTTTTTTGAATATTTCAGTGCGAAAGGATCATTACCTGTCGTGGCTCATTTACAGTGATATCATCTCGATTCGAACCATTAGAAGATGGAAATGGATATTGATCAGTTGTTTTAGCAGCAGACCAACAACTTCAATTTAATGCTTGTGTAACAACATTATAATGGCAATGGTTACAAACAAGATGCTCATTATTTCACACATAGGACAGATAGCTTGGCTTCCTTATAGTCTTAATGTCCACGTAATTTAATTATTACACTCTCCTTGATATAAATGAGCTACAGTGTGCAGATAACTCAGCTCTTTAAAAATAGAAAAGGATGGCCAATTAGTGACCAGCACTGTGGTCACTACTTCTATTTGGTTATTTTTTAAAAAAAATATTAGTCTTTTAATTTTAGTAAAGGTATTTAATTTTATTAGGTATTGATACGCATTTTCAAAGTTGTAAATGAAGATATCCCAAGAAAGGAAATTTTGTTTCTGTGAAAGTGAAAGTAATTTCTACCACAAGATCACATTCTGCATGCTGGTAGAAAAAGGAATCTAATAAACGTCAAATTTTATAAGTCAGTTTGGGGTTTTGTAAATCATTTCAGGCTTAAACTAGGTCAAATCTAGAATCCCTAGAAGGCACAAGAAAGTTTCACCTGCTCTGTGCCACTCAAAAGTAGCTTTCAGGGGGCTTATAACTTTTATCAGACCTTCTTCCCCTCTTTAGGCCCCCTGTAGATATCTTTCCTCTTATTCAAAGAAGATGCCAGAGTTATGATTAGCATGAGACTGATTACTAACTGGAGTTCCAGTAGTTTATACCACAGATGGGACTGTTCCACACGGCTTGTTGTTTCCTTGACCTTAACATGGAAAGCTAGGCATTAGCTCTCCATTCTCTCAGAAGCATCTGTTAACGGGATTTCAGATTCAATGTTGACTTGGGTTGAAGGTTTGGGGTGTGACCCTCAGCTACATTCACATTTCTATGACTGATTTTAGCATTCTTTCCTTCTCCTCAGAAAATATTTAGTCCGAAGGGGTTTAGTTAGATAAGTCTAGTAAAACTAGTGTCTCTATTTTTTCTATTACTATAACTTGAGGCTTTGGAAGATAAATGTAAAAACGTGATACCATTGTTTTCCAGTTGCACTGTATTGCCCCTTCCTTGGGACAGTGGCTCTCTCTGAATGAATGGAAAGTACTAGGAGCATCTCTGGCAACAAAGAGATGATCAGGACAGAAAAGGAAAAGCTTTTAATGCTTTTCTAGTAATGCTTCTCTACTCAGTCACAGGTTAGAAATTGAGGAGGGGGTATTCCTTTTCTATTTGGCAGCAAGAAGTTTAATAGGAAAATGATGGGCTTCAGAGTCAGATGTTTGCATCTGAGTATGCCATTTTTAAAACTCTTGGTCATGTTTTTATTTAAAAAAAGTTTTTTATTTGAACTACCAAGGGATTACAAAAATATTTACCCTTAGGATGAGAAAAAAAAATCGTTAATGCAATGTTTGACATATACTATTTGGGTAAAATATGGTTTGCTACTATTAGCATCAGAACAATATATAGAGTCACTTTTCATATTTTATCTATTTTGGTTTCTATATCTATAACTTAAAAATGCCATTTCTAATGTCCTCATTTTACTATTTTACATCTATATTTTCTATTATCATGGATCAGAGTTAAGTAGATTTCCTTGAACTCAATTTCTTGTGCATTAACTTTTTTCTCTTATTCTCATTTCACTTTCTGAAAGCTATGCTCTTATGGTCTAGGACAGTTAAGTAGATTTCAAAAGCTCAATTTTCTTTTATCAACATGATAGTATATTTGAATTCCATAGTAATGGTCTTTCATCACACTATTTTGTTTTAATTCTTTCCTCTTCTGCTGGATGTAAAATACTTTACACAGATGGTTTTGCATGGAATTTGAAAAGAGTTTTCCTCTGGTTGAAATGGTATAAAGGAGTGGGTGAAGCTGAAAAAAGGTGATATAGGATCTGGTATCCGTTCTGTCTCAATTCACAGTATAACGTTGAATGAATCACTGACGCCCATCTGTGTGGGGGGTCATCTGTTGAATGATTACATTCAGTTAAATTATCTTTAAGAGTTTCCTTGCAGATCCAAATTGTGTTCCACTTGAATCTGTATCTAGGCTAACAGTATTAATTTACCCTGTTTTAGGCATTGTGCTAGACATCTCATAGGTGAAACCTCATTTAATTCCCATTCTAAGATGTATATGGTATTATCTGTATTTTACAGATTGGGAAACTAGAGATTAGAGAAGTTAAGTGACTTGCACAAGGTTGTACAACTGGTAAGTAGTAGGGTTTTTGACCTGAAATCAAGCCTTTCTGACTCCAAGTGTTTTTATTTTTATCTACCATTGCCATAGTCCTCCTAAAGGGAGAGAAATGAATGTCAGAAGATCAAGTAAAGTGTCTGATTGAGTCATAAAATTTGGGGAACTAATATTTTCTGAGAATAGTTGTACTTAGTATTAGCTAAACAAATTATTTCTTTTTTCATTGTTTTCGTGCAATATAAATTCATATTAGCAGTATAATTTTAATTTTGAAAGAATTAAAAAATTAAGCTATATAATAATCTGTCCTAGAAAACCCAGTTTTGTTGACTACTGAGTTATACTTATGAATAAAACTATCAATAATACTTTAGTTAATACTAAACTATGTGTTTAAGGATGAAGTTGGAAGCTGCTACAGAGAAGGGTAAGAAAGCTAAGAAATATAATAGATGGTACAATTCCACAAATTCAACAAAATCCAGAAGGTGGTTTTCATTAAAAATGCTCTGGTTCAAGTAGGTTGGACGTCCATATACAGAACTGTCCTCTTTAGATGTTATGCTAATACCTCATTTCAAAAAGAAACAAACTTAGTTTGAGTGAGCCTGGACTTCCATTCATTAAGAAGCTAAATGGAATTCCCTCTTGATAAATCTTGGTGTACGGAACAACAGAAACAGTAATCACACACACACACACCCATACACACCCACACATGCAATGTGGACGGCACAAATGAATGATAAGTTTATACTAAAAGCTCATAATTGAATGTGCTTATGTTTGTTATTCATTAGTAAATAATCAAAATATCTACATGTTAATAGTTAGATTTGTTATCTACTTATTGACGGATAGCCTTGATTTGGCCTCTAAGCTCCACTACTTTCCAACCTGAGTACTCTTATAAAAGTTATTGAATCTCTCTTAATAATAGTACCTGCCTCATAAGTAGGTACTTATAGGTGAAGAGAGAATAAAATGAAATAATTTATGTATAACTCGACACAGAGTATTGCATAAAATTAACTTAAAATTTTCAGTTGTTGGTCTTACTCCATTGTAAGCAAAAAAAAAAAAAAATGGGGGGGGAGAGTGGGCAATGTTATTTTTTAGGGTGAATGGAGTAACAAATGATAGAAAATTGGGAAACTACCTAACATCTCTTTAGGCTCTCTCCTCCCATAAAGAAGGATGATTTCAAAATTAGAAAAGAAAAATATTTTCTAATTCCAAAATTAGAAAGGATATGAGGAGCTAATAACAGGGTCAACTTCGCCCTTTGCCATACTGAGAGTTTCATCATCTGTCATTTGAGTTACTGACTGACAATAACCATCCGGCCTCTAGTCTCTCACTGATTCCAATATTCCATTCATGTTGCCAACACTCACCAAAAAAGAATCTCCACAGATTGCATAATATCCTTTTCTATTTAAAGTCTTTAGTGCCCTTTATTCCCATAGGATAGATTTGGAATGGCACTCGTGGCTCTTACCAAATTGCACTGAGTTTAAATCTAACAGTATGTTTCTTTTTTTACTTATAATTTATGCCTTAGCATGTTTTATTATCTTACCCAGGGTACTTTAACCACTCCTCTTTTTGCTGATAAATAATTTATTTTTTCCCTCAGAATTCTTTTGAATATTACCTTTTTAAAGTCTTTCTCAAATCTCCAAGGTTTAGTTAATTTAATCTTACTCTTCTCCCAGGTTCCTTTGAATATAATTTTGTTATGAAACACTATTTTTATTCAAAAGTCTATCTCCTTCACAATATTTTGAGCTCCTCAAGGACAAGGACCATGTCTTGAATTGATTCTTAAAACAGCAATTTCTAGCGTGATATCTGGACCATTTTATTGATATCTGTTGACTGGATAAATAAATTACTAAATAAGTGTGTAAATCCCTGGACATTTATAGAATATATTTAAAGCAATACAGAAAGTTTACATTTCAAGAAGCAGTGGGCTTTACCAAAAACAAGTATACGAAACTGAACTTCTTTGTTTTATACTGATAATGTATTCTATATTTATTTGTGGTAGAGATCACAATAATCTCCCAGATCCATTTTCTTTATTCCATAGTAATAAAATACCTAAAATTTTATGGGGGACATGGGCACACAGAATTTAAAAAGGCACTTTCTAGATTTCCTTTAGGGGAGATATGGCTGTATGACTAACTATTAGATAATAAGATATATGTGGAAGTGTCATGTAACAGCTGCCAGAATCCTTTCCTAAAACAAATTTGCATTGTACTTTCTTCTTTACCCTTCCTCCCTTCCACTGTCTGGAATGTGGGTGTAATAATTGAAACTTGGAGTAGCCATTATGAACAATGAGTTGACCTTGGGATTGGAGGCCATGAATGATGAAGAAGTAGAAAGAACTTGGGATCTTGAGAATCGTATAGCATAGAGCATCTATACTAGCTTTGGACTGTTATCTCAAACTTTTAAGTGAAGAATAGATGTTTTTATTACACTTGAAGCACTTTTATTCTGGTTCTCTGTTAATATATACTGTGAATTACCAGATAGAATTCAGGGCATAACATATTATTCAAAGCTGAGTATATTTCGAAATGTGTACATTGTGGAGATATTAAGAGACTTGCTTATTGCCACAGGACTGCTAAGTAGTGACATATGGAAAGGAACTTGGACCTCTTGCCTTCTAATTTTGTGACATCACATACCTCTACAACTTCCCCAAGCTTTTTTGCCTTATTTGTGGGGGATAAAAAGTCCATTTCAGAAGGTGGTCATAAATGAAATGATGCTTAAATGCTCAATAAATGTCCACTGCTTTCCCCAGAGAAACTCTCTTTGCTAAATCTGTAGGAGTAGAAAAATATTCTTGACACAGTTTATCAGAATTCCAGGAAAATACTTGACAAATTCTCTTGGATATGACTTACTTACAGATAAGATAGAGAAATGTGCATATGTTAAGTGATAGAATAATTCAATAAATGTATAGCTACTCCCAAATGTGTTGTTTAATAAATGATTGTCACCTTGAGGGAGGTATTTTGTGGGCAGTCATAAGATTCTCTATTTATCCTTATAAATTTTCATCAGTCACTTGGATGAAGGGACGTTTGTCAAAGTTACAAGTGATGCAATGTTGGCAAGAGAAGCTAATGTTTTAGATGATAGATGAAAAGTTTAATAGTTTTTTTCAATAGTTTTCCCCGCCAAACTTAACTTGTAGATCCAAATTAACAAGAATCTTAACAGAAAAAAATTAAAAAAATTGAAATTTACAATAAAAATATCAGTAGCACAAAATACCGAACTGGGACACCTGGTTTAACAGAAGCTCAAATTGAGTTTACTTTAAGCATAATGGGAACCAATAGTAATTAAGGAACGTTATGATTTTGTTGTCAATAAAAGTCTATATTAGGACTTTTCCAAGTATGGTTTGTAAACAATTCAGGTCAAAATTCTTTGGAATGTTTCTTTAATATTTATGTTCACACCAACTTCTGGGGAAATACATTTAAACTGTGTCCCAAAGATTTCTTGGGAAAGAGGGGTCTTAAATACTGAAAATAACTGGTTTAGATGAGTGAAGTTCCATTTTTAGAATATTCTCCTCCATTCTGGAAACTGCATATTAAAAGAGACACCATTGTTTCTGGGTCTATCCAGAATCATACCTCCATTTGGCAAAGGATTAAAAGGCTACGGCTCATAAGGATACAAATGAGAAATTGAGATTATTTATACGGTGGAAAACTAGACCCACAAGGATCATATTAACAGTCTTCAGATATTGAAAGTGTTTTTGTCTAGAAACAGAAGGTAGAACTTAATATCATGAAGCCAATACTACAGTATCACCTAAGCAGGAATCTCGATTCAATGAAATCAAACACGTACAAATTTGATGCTGTCATTTCCCTGTAATTATTCAGGCAGAGTCTGGAAGAACATCTTGCCAGAGGACTTTTCTTTTTGGCAGGAATTTATTAAATGATATCTAGTGTTTCTCCCTTTTTGAATAATCTTGGTGCCTTACTTTCGCTTTTTGTTCTTTCTAATCACTCACTGATAGAAATTTCTGTGCTAATAATGTAGAACAACAAGAATACTTTATTTCTCATTACTGGGATAATTTAGAACTGTTGGACCTGAGGAAACAAACTGTGACTCTCTCAATTTACCTAGAAGGTGAAAGTAATCACTCAATCCAAATATTCTCTAATAAAAAACTTTATATGTTAATTTTAATTAATAAAAATATTAAATACATATTTTAATTATTAATGGAAAATATATGAATACGATATATTGCTTTCTAGTGTTAAAAATATGTACTGTCAAAAAAATGTACTGAACATATCCTAGGTATAGCCTTAAAACTCTCTTAAAATCTCAGTGAAAACACACATATTTAGATTTTGGGGGAAATATTATGCTAGCATTGGTCTTTAAGCCTGTTCATACATACACCACTGCTAACAGATTTGGTCAGTATTTGCCAAGGAATTGTACAGTGCGAACATTAGTGCCAAAAAGAGATAGGGTGTGTCCAATTCCATAAGGGGTGAAATCATTGATTTGTGTAAGCTCTTTCCTGTTGGTGCTTCAGAACTGACTGAGCTAGCAAAAAATACAGAATCTATCTTACCATATCTTCATATGCTTGTGCTTATTGCCCTTTGAACAAGGTTAAAAATTAATTGAGGTCTAAGGTCAAATTTTTATCAACATTATTTTTTAAATCAATTTAATTCTTAAAGAGTAACATTTCAATAGAGCTCCTAAGCTAATAATTTCTTACATGCTTTATGGCATAAGGGAAATAATATTTTTAGATAATAAATCCCCAAGTTATTTAATACTGTTTGCTGCAAATTTAATGTATAAAGCATTCGGCAGATAACTATAAAAACATATTTTAAAAAATTGTCAATTCATTAACTTCTACTCTGAACAGAGCCCGTGCCTTCTAAGAGTGTTCTAAATACACAGATACAAAATCCCTGCACTCACATTGCTTATAATATAGCTGAGAAGATAAAATATTTAAGTGAAATAAATTACACATGTCTCCAAAGAGTATAGATCTTTAAGCATGAATTAATGTGTTTAAAACAGGCCATTAAGAAGTAAGTTGCAGTGATAAGTAAGGATGTAACTTTTGAATCAGGGTTGGCAACTGTTTCTATGTTGAGTAGAGGGAAGTATATTTCAGGAAGTTAAAATTAAATAAATAAAATGAGAAAGTTAAAGTATTATCAGCATCACATAAAGATTAGAGCACAAACTTGCAAACAGTCCCTCTTGAAGATCAAACGACTTCCTCACCTGGAAGGTGTGCTGTGACATGCTCAGTGTGTTTACATTATCTAAGCGAAGATTGCATCATTTAATAGATGCACTGCTGCTTGTCATGGAGATGGGGAAAGGTAGGTCTCAGTGGCAAATGGCCTTTACAAAAGGCAGTGGTCTCTTTTCCATCTTCCTTTTTGCCGCCTTTCAGCAAATCCTCCCTCAGCATCCCTGCCCCCTTCATCTCAGTTTCCTAGCTGATTCCTTTGGCATTTACATCCACATTAGTTTTGTATTACTGTTTCTTATTTATATCTTTGTGTGTTATATATGTTACCTTCCTATTAAGGATGATGTTGCTTTAGCTCTAACCTTGCCACGGACATTTGCCTCACCCATCCTCCAATGCAGTTATATTATGATTTTCGTTTATATCACTATTCAGTTGTTATGATGACATAAACATATTAGCATCTGAGCCATGAAATGTAACAAAAACAACAGCAGCAACAAAAACCACACAAAACTCTTCTTTAGCATTCAATCGGTGTAAGATACTAGTTTCATTTCCCTTCTCCTCCATTCTTATTCTTGGAGTTCAAATGTTCTTTCTTTTTTTTATTTTTAAGATTTTTTTTAAATTTATTTGACAGAGAGAGAGAGAGTGCACAAGCAGGGAAAGTAGGAGAGGGAGAAACAGAATCTCCATTGAGCAGGGAGCCCAACATTGGGCTCAATCCCAGGACCCTGGGATAATGACCCAAGCTGAAGGCAACCTTTTAACTGACTGAGCCTTTTAATCTATTTTCTAGGAGGTATCTTCAAACTCATGTTTTTATCTGTTGGGGATGGAAGGGGCAGAAGGAGAAGTGTATTCCCCGCTGAGCAGGGAGCCCAACTCAGGGCTAGACCCAGGACCATGGGATCATGACCTGCACTAAAGGTAGATGCTTAACTGACTGAGCCACTCAGGTGCCCTTACAGTTATATATTTAATTTCTTAAATCACTTCTGTTCTCTGCATGTTTGTCTGTTAGTTCCTCATATTCATCTGTGCTTGTTTTAGAGTGGCAATATCTTCTCTTTTATCCCTTTGGATATTAAGTAAAACATTCTGAACTTCTCCCTGGTTCCTCTGACTTCCTTTTTGCAGATTGTTTTAGTCTGTCTTTCACATCAAAGGATTTTCTGAAATGTCTATTGATCCTTCATTAGATATTTCTGTTTGAGACATATACACTAAATCTTCAGAATTTTTGTACATACTTTAGGGAAAATGAGAATTGTTATCAGCTGGGATTCATAGTAAGGTGATCTCCACCTGGTGGAGATCCACATAACTCAGGGTTTGCTCTGTTGGGTACTTTTTCCTTGATAATGAAATCATCTTGTCTGTCACTTGGGAAATACATTTGGCTGCCAACATTTTGAAATTGACTAAGGGAAGAGAAGTATATGTGGTTGATTTTCAATATGGTAATTTCTGGTCTTTTTTGTGCCTGGTCCCCCACTCCCCCAAAGTCCGGTCCTTCTAGATTAATATCTCCAGAAGGAAATCCTGGATCTAAGAACTATTTATATAGATTTTCAACTATTTCAACTTATTTTTTTTCCTTACTGCCACTGCTACTTTTAGAGTTATAAATTTCTTCCAATTTCTTAATCTTTCTGTATTTCTAAAAATCAGTTTGTTTCTTGATTTCTGCATTGGATAATTGAGTTTCAGCTTATTTAGGGCTTCATATTATTTATCATTTATCCATCTGCTTTATTTTTCTCATTTTGCCTTTATGGGCTTTATCTTTCTTCATAATTTTGTAGGGTTTTGGGGTGGAGAAGATGTAAATCAATATTTAAAAATCATTTAACAAGAGGAGGTTCTAAGTAAATTTATTTCGGGAGTGACAAAATGAACTCCACCTCCTCCCAGAATACAGTCTTAAGGAAAAAATATGAATCTTTTCTACATCTCAGATTATAAAGCAAGGGTCATTGGCATTGACAGCGGCTGGCCTTGTAATGGGATAAACCAACATTTGGGCAGATTCAAATGGTAGTTTGTGAAGTCATTCTATGACTGTCAATGTTTAAAGAGCTGATTAAATTTAGGAGACTATGATAATGATTTTCCTGAGCACCCTCTTTGTAAGAATGAAATACATTCAGGTAGAAAATAAGGGCTCTTGGGTTAGAGTTCCCATGAATGTCTTTCCTTCAGGCAGAAATGGCATTGTCTGAGAACAGGATCATGGAAACTTCAGAAGTTATCATCACTGGAAACTAACTTTCTGTATTTGTGGATCCTTCTTATGAGCTTTCTACTCAAGCCTACACTTAAGAAACAGATGTATTCTTGGTGTGCTGACAAATCAGGTTTAGAATATGCAAGGTTTAGGGACGGACTCTGGGCCAACACAATTTCACAAGATAAATGTGGTGCTGAGTTGGAGAACAAATTTCAGAAAATAACTTTTAAAAAAAGGCAAGTTGGGCAGCCAATATTTCAAACATAGAAATGGTCCAGTGAGGAAACAGAAGACATTAAAATGGAAACAACAGTGACTGAAGTTAACACCTATTTTCATTACAGCTCCTGGAGGCCAGGTGTCTCAATCTGGAACCCTTCAGCAAAACAGACAGCACATATGAAGGAGTCCAATAAGAGGCTACCTATTGTACATATAGGGAACTTATTACAAAACCTTTTAGGAAGAACCTAAAAATCAGACAAGGTTTCAATGAAGCAACCAGGGGCTTGTCAGCACCATCCTTAGGGCAGGGGGTACATAGAGAAAGAGTGACTGTTGGACTGTAAGAGCTGGGGCTGCCTGGCAGGAGCTGAAACTACAGAGGAGATAAATCTATTATCTATAGACTCCACTAGAGGTGGAGAAAAAGAGAGGGACAAACACTGGCTTTTCCTTTCTTCATGCCCTCCTATATCCCACCAATGTACCCCATTCACTGACCTTAACTGGAAGCCAATTATCAGGGAATCCTAGAAAATATAATTTTCAGGACCAAGGCAGGGAATTCAATTAAGAGCAAATGAATTAAATCCTATCTTCTGCCAATCCAGGGCTTTTTTGCTGGATTCATAAGCTCAATACTTGTGGAGAGAGTATCCACAACCTAAGTGCAGATTTTAACTCATTTGTTCTTAATTGAATTCCCTGCCTTGGTCCTGAAAATTATATTTTCTAGGATTCCCTGATAATTGGCTTCCAGTTAAGGTCGGTGAATGGAGTGCATTGGTGGGATATAGGAGGGCATGAAGAAAGGAAAAGCCATTGTTTGTCCCTCTCTTTTTCTCCACCTCTAGTGGAGTCTATAGATAACTTTCTGATTGGGTCTTTTTGGACAGTCTTCTCTGCAACAGAATCCTTAGTAAATATTTAAGTGAGACAGATTTATTCTTATAGTTTGGGCTAAGTCTTGAGCTGTATATCTTTTTACAGCTTCTTCAAAATTTCTTGCCCCCTGAGCTGGTCTTGCCCTTCCCAAGTTCCAGAAAATCCATCTAATCTGTTAACTACTGACTAAAAAAATATGTGCATATCTCTACTTCAGGATAGCTCTCTATCATGTAAAAGAGACAGTAATATATATTAAGAGAAATGCATCCTAATGGGGAAATACCAACTTTTGTCTCCCCTTTCTACTCTACTAATTTACTATAGTTCCACATCTGGAAGAGCAGCTGCAATCAGAAACCCTGCCTACTGAAGTTTACAATAATTCAGTAATTCTTACAGATCCATCAGTCTTTGAAAGTGGTCAAATACAAGAGTTAAATGGGCTGTGCTGTGAAACATTACTCTTGAATTTTCATCTTTGATGGTGGTACTTGTCTTCTTTGCCTTTTTTAGTGATTTAGTATTGCTTTTTATATATAATTTTCTTAGGACATAACTAGTCTCTAGCTAGTAACTTGGCTCTCCCTTCTATAGTATCTCTTCCTAAGATTCTGTCAGATTCTGTCAACTATGTACAGTATTTCCAGAAACTATACACTTCTGGAACGAGAGGAGCCAAACACAAATGTCCTATTGGGTATGCAGTGAGGTGACCACAGGTCGAAATGGCATTTTATATTTAATCCCCAACAACACCTTCGTCTATTTGCCCAAGAACTAGTATCAATTCATAGTCAGTGCCCAAGTGTAAATTTGGCAGGATCTTTTGGCAAGGCCAGGAGATATATTCTTAGAATTTATTTGTGGGAACCTGGGTGGCTCAGTGGTTAAGCTACTGCCTTCGGCTCAGGTCATGATCCTGGAGTCCCAGGATCGAATCCCACATTGGGCTCCCTGCTCAGCAGGGAGTCTGCTTCTCCCTCTGACCCTCCCCTCTCTCATGCTTTCTCACTCTCTCAAATAAATAAATAAAATCTTTAAAAAAAAAAAAGAATTTATTTGTGATTTCATTATGGTATCTTTCCTCATAAATACCCGACATGCTCTTAATTCAAGGATACCAAGTCTGTTGCAGGATTTAGGTCTGGAAATTCAATAAGAATTTATGACTCTCTACTGAAATGACATTCCAGACTTCTGCCCATCTCATTTGGATTTTTTTCAGCTGTATAAATCAAGCATGGTCTTATTGCACATTCTGATATGAATGTATGGTCAAGAAACTTGTTATAAAGATCACTAGGGGTTAAGTGATGGTGATCATCATGATGTTCTGCTGCCTGAAGTGGTTACCACTGCAAATCTGGCTGTGGTATTTATAGCACTCCTCTAACTCACCGACTCCGTAACTTTCTGACCCCTGGAAATTAAGGAATCTATTTCAACTGCAGCATTGAAGCATCCTTAACCAACATCCTGGCCCAACAAAATTACACATTCACTTAAATGCTTTTCAAGTTACTGAAACTCCTAGCAACAGTGCATTTCTTAAGACCTCAATACAAGGCGTGCCTTGTATTGTGAGGAAGTAGGTGGGTGGGTCCTAATGGCAAATTCACTCTAACATTTCTCTTTTGTGGAGTATTTGGGTTTGTTCTTTACATCACACCAAGTTGTTTTTCTGATATCCTGACTTCATTTAGCAAGAGCAACACCTTAGTAAGGACTTCAGTTACCCAGTTGAGAAAGCCACTTTCAAATGCTCAGGTTGACACAGTGATCCTGAGATCTGTAGGAAGTGCATCCATATTAAAGTTAATAGCCTCACCTAACATAACCTTCTCTACTATTTCTGATGTCCTTAACTTAGTCCCTCTTCTAGTTGCCCAAATGTTTGCTCATGTGAATTAGAAAAATTTTAAAAATTTTTGGCATATACTTCTTAGGCTCCTTGGGCTGACTTTCAACTGCTTCCTTATAAGTTAGGAGTGGACTGTGACATGACTGTGATTTTGGGGCTAGAGATAATGGGGAAGGCAAAGTTGGGACACAGAGAGAACTGGTTCCCTCTTGTATGGTGGCGGTCCCCGGCACGCAGGACTACACTTAGAGGAAATCAGAGACAACGCTGTTCTGGCTCATTGGGCTTGTGGGTACAGAGTGTGCTGAGTCCTCCAAATTCCCCTATACATACATATCCCAGTCCTGGTTTCTTCTTTCCTATCAGTGCCATAGTCCATACATAATAATCTTGAAAGCATTGTGAATTCACTTGATGTCAGAATTTGCCAGTCTGTAGGATAAAGTAGTGTACTTTTAAATTTTGAGATATCTCTGTCCTTTGATATTGAAAGTTTGCCAATCCTTTCAATATATCTCAAAGCTTCTACTGGTACCTTGAGCCAAAATTATAGCTATTTTGAAGATTTCATTTTGTGACTCTCTTTTCTTACAATATTCATTGCTATAAAGGCAACTACCTCTTTCCATAGATCTTGACTTTCTAATGGACTTTATGTTTTGGAAGTAGCAATGCAGTCCCTAAAGACGTGCATTCATTTCCAAGAGGTCATTTAATTAACTGTTTTGTCACCGTTCACCAAGGGGTTCCAGGTTACCATTCCTCATTAGTGGATTTTCACTGTCTTCAGGTCAAATTAAGTGTGATTACTGTAGCCTGTTGATTAGTGTCCCCTAGAAATTCGCATCCATCTGAAACCTCCGAATGTGACTTTATTTTGGAAATAGGTCTTTTGCAGATATAATTAAGGTAAGGATAGAGATTAGATCATAATGGATTATGGTAAGCCCTAAATCCAAGGCCAGTGTCCTTATAAAAGACAAAAAAGGACACACAGAGATACAGAAACCATATAAAGATGGAGGCAGAGATGCGACCTCTGCTGCCACAAGCCAAGAAATACCAGGAACTACCAGAAACTAGGAGAGAGAAAGAATTATTTTCCCCTAGGACTTTTGGAGGGAGTATAACTCTGCCAACACCTTTAATTTTAGCTTTCTAGCCTCTAGCAGTGTGAAAAAAATTAATATCTGTTGTTTTAAGCCACTAAGTTTGTGGTAATTTGTTACAGCATCCCTTGGAAACTAATATAATCACAAATTACATTTCTTTTCAGTTATCAGAGTTATGTGCACTATTCTGATTTTATTTATTCCTGTACTACTGGGATTATTAGTTTCAAGCAGAAAAAAATTTGCTCCTTTCTGACTAAAAAAATCCCATGCCATTTATTGAGGATCCCCATGAAGTTTTGGGGATGAAGCTTGGAAAATGGTTAGTTAATGGGTAGAAGTCTAGGAAGTCAGAAACAGCCTAGATGGGGACCTAGGTCCAGTGTGGCGGGCCCAGCACTGCCACAGCCATGGGGCACCACACCGATGAGCTGTTTCTCTTCAGCTGCTCTGAATCTAGCATAACACCGTCGATCCTGCTGTCACTGCTCTTTCGACCCTGAACATTGTGGATACTTCTGACATTGCCACAATGAAGTCTTCTCTCTCCCTGCTTCTTGGAATCATTAGATGCAAATTTAGAGTCCTAAGAGGTTATATGATATCTTTCTAGCCTGGGTTAATTTTTCATGACTTAGCTTGCAGGAAGACGAAAAGAGAGCCTGGACATGCAAACATCAGTCTTTAGAAATTGATGAGGACTCTGCCTCCCACCAGATCTCATAAATGTTGGGCGATAGAGTAGAATTTCACAGTCACAGGAAGGAGATCAAAGGTGCGGAAACAAAATCAAAATAAAACAAGACCAAAACAGCAAAAAATCCTTACCCATATGTGTTGCACATGTTTAAGGCCAGTTCTATTCACCCCATATAGAGAAAAACTCCTTCCAGACTCTGTCAAAACCCCTTCCAAAACTGTCCTATAGTCTTAATAAGAAGGTAGGAGAAGTTGCATTAGGTTCTGTTACCCAAGTTCTGTCTTTCTAGAAAAAAAAGAATGGTAAATACACAGTTGTTCCTTGTATCTCACTAATTACAAGTTTCTAAAACACTTGGAACAATAGTGTATTTACTTTTCTTGTTTATCCCCAAGAGATCTTTGCCCATATTTTATCATTATGGTATCTTTGCTATTGCCATATTCAGAATTAAACTCAGGTGGTTAACTGAATTAAAATGACATTTTTATTTATGTATATGTAAAAATATTAGGGACAATATTAAACTCAAAGCTTTGATACTATCATTTAAGGAAATCAAATGAGTAAGAAAAACTACTTTAAATGTCAACTTATAGTATTATTTCAAAGGAAATGTATTTCATATTGATCAAAAAAGAAATGCGAAAAATGAGCTTAATAGATCACTTGAGATGAAGGAAAATTTACTGATGATTGCAATATCTTATTGTCTAGGAAAGTTAGATTTATTGTTGTCACTGGAAGTTCCCCAAAGAAACTTATTAACCAATTCAAAATAAAAATCAATTTCCATGGTTTATGCTGTCACCACTATTGATGTTTGAATACATATGACTGAATGGCTTGTCTTTGTGTTTGTCGAGTAATATGTGAGAATAAGTCACCAGTGTAGCATACATAACATTTATCAAAGATTTAGGAATTGGAAAAAACACAAAATGTCATGTCACATTACTTTATTCCATAACTCTAAGGTAGAATGAACTTCTGGTAAACTTTAGAATGAGAATCTGAAAAGGTTTAGCAAACATTTTCACTCTATGAGTTCATACAATCTAAAATTAAAAGCATTCTCTTATATTACCTTTATTTGAAAATAGTAACACTCGTTTTAAACATGTATTTATGGTTAGGTATCACAGATTGCTTTGCACATTCTCCATTCTATCAATCTTCTAGTATATTTTTCTAATGCAGAGATTGGAAAACTAAAAATTACATTTTTAAAACTTCTTTGTCGCTAAGCTTCTGGGTGCTGATTGAGTCCCACTAAAAAGATCCACCCATGTGAGATTTGGAAAGCTCAAGTGGGAAGGAAGCCATCTTTCTGGTGTTTGACTGATTTCTGCAGGCAGTCAAGGTCATGGAGATAGGACATTTTTCTGTAGCAGTCAGCATTCCAGTTTCTCTTCTTCAGCTTCCTGGTTATAAAAACAAAACAAAACAAAACAAAACAAAACAAAAAAACTGCTACCATGTTCCAAGATCCAGGCACTAGTTTTGTGAATTGGGAGACATTTGTGGTAGTAATGGCTTCCTGACTGGATTCCTGAAGTCTGTAATGCAATCATGGCAGTGTGATCTTCATCTCAGCAGTTTCCATGGTGGCTTCAGTGGTAAGAGCTCCCTTGGAGGGCAAGTTGTCCGGGTTTGGGAGTCAGTCTTTGAAATCCCATTCTAAATTGTATTCTTCCAACCCTTGCAATAATTTGTGGATACCTACCTATTTCCTTATAGATAATCTCTTTCTAAATACAGGCATAAAGTACTTTAGCATTTTTTATTTCCTGAGTAGAATGGTGACTAATAAAACATTTAAATGCTTCATCCATCTCCTAAACATGAATTATGGCATCCAACAAAGTGTAGACAGCTCAATTTGAAGATGGACACATCTTTGAGAGGTAGCCAGTCAGATCTTCTCTTCTAGAAAAGTTTGGCTTTGGCTGAACCACAACTTCCTTAAAGATGCAAGACATAGGAAGGACCCATAGAACAGAACAAACTGCAAGTCTCATTCGGGTAGTTAGTTGGGGGAATTGTTATCCTCTCTGTGACCTTCAAACCCTACCTTCCAAAGCTAATCATTCACTAATGCATTCAGATCCCTACTGCTATCACACCTTCACTTGAAATCTGGACAATCTGACTTCTAAATGATTTCTAAAGGAATCTAATATTTAATGGTAAGATTTTTCAAATCTCCCAAAAGAGATGAAAAAAATATTCATCATCTGGTTTTCTATTTATATTTCATTGTATGTATCATGAAATGTGCCATTTACCTTCTTTTGCTTCATTGAAAATAAGGGCATATCTACTTCTCTGAGATGCTTAGATTTCACTTAGTGATAAAGAAAAGCATGGCCAAAGCTTTCCTGGAGACTTGTTTTCTGTTCATTTGTGTTAATTTTTATGGAGCTAGTAATTAGTGAATTACTTAACCAAAATATCTTCCCAGTAATCAGGAGTTCATATTTTACAATTATTACTAAGTTCTTCCACAATAAATGGTGGCAAAAAAGCATTTGAAGCCATAAAAAATGTGCCATTTAATGAAATTAAAACTCTGGCTTGCCAGAGTATTATACATGATGACATGTTGCTTGAAGGAAGTCCATTTTGCTCGGAATAAATAAACACTGGTGGGATATAAATCTCTGTTTTAGATTTCAAATGCAGTTGTTTACAATATTGTACCTAAGGGTGAAAAACAAATGAGGTAAATGAATTTGTATATACATTCCATGATTTTCCAGCAGTGTTATAATTAAGACTATAAAACATTGCCTTTAGCAAATAGCTATTGTGGGAATTCTTTCCCACAGCCTTATGCATGGCAGCCACACTTTATTTGCCTTGATTTCTCTGACAATGATTGCGACTGTCTGAAGAAGGAAGGCAAAATGTAATTTTTATATAGAATTGTTTACAAGAAAGACAAATGCTAACAGGATTAGCTTACCCTGATTAGCTTCTGAAAAATAGAGAGAATTCTAGATTCAAAACCAATTCCCTTCATAGAGCAGAGGAAAACCATTTCTGTGTTTTGAATGAAACCACGGAGGCCCTGATGGTCCCTGGTCAGAGGCTCAGAATATCACAAATCATACACAGAATTGCACAAATTCTAAGATAGGTGAAGAGAATCTCTGCATTGTCAATGTCTTTGTCAACCTATTGTACCTTATCCCTGATGTGACTGTATTTAACTCATTTTTAGCTAAAAGGCAGTCTGCATAATTAATCCAACATTAATACCCCACAGCCAAGCCTTGATGTGATAGTGGGAGCCAGCTTCCCAAAGCTCCTGGATGTATTCCCTACTGGCTCTGCATTTCCTCCTACACGGAACACTGCTCCTTCTCAGTTTCTTCCACTGGCTCTTGTCCCTCTTTATGACATTTAACTATCAGCATTTCCCATCACTCATTCCTTGTGCTGCTGCTTCTCTCCATCCATACTCATACTTTGGGTAATTTTATGCCGGGTATGGCCATAAATAGCATCCCTATCCTTATGATTCCCAAATTGATATCACCAACCCCAGACTTTCCCTTGGTTCTTCACTCCCCTATTTGACCCATAAATTTTAACATGTTTGAAAAAGGACTTCTGATCTATATCTCCAAAGTCACTACCTTCCCTGGAGTCTTCTCCATTACTTTTCACTCAGGTGCTTTTCACTCACTCAGTAGCTCAGGACAAAAGCCTAGGTTCATGTTTGTTTTTCTTTTTCTTTCACAACCCAAATCCAGTGCATCAACATGCCCTGCTAAGATATATCAAAATATATCTAGAATCTAATCACTTTCTCACCACCTCCACTTCTATTCCGTTCAAGTTGTCATCATGTAGACGGTGACAATTGCAACATCTCCCAGCTGGTCTTATTCCTTCCATCCCTCCCTCTCACCCTTCTCACCAACTTCACCCTCAAGTCTATTCTCCAATATGGTTTAAAAATATTTATCAGAGCACATTAAACTCAAAGTCCTTCAATGATTTCCACAGAATCAAAATTCTTCTTTATGGCATAAAAGAACCTCTTGGATCTGAATCAGGACTATCTGAGTGATCTGATTTCCTCCAAGTTGTTCTGGCCTGCTCATTTCCAGTCCCACTGAATGCTTGGTTGTTTCTTGAGCTCTAAGCTTGCTTTGGAGACTCTACATTTGCTGTTCTCCAGTGTCCTCTCCTCTAAGAGAACATATCTGATTCTCTAACATAAACAGCATAGGAAACTGACATACTCTGTTTCTTACTCTGCTTTGTCTTCATATCTCTTAGAAATTCCTCTTTGGGAGGAGTTTGGTTTCTTTTAAATTTTATACTTTCTTTTCTTTTGAATATTCTTACTTGTCCCTCTCCCTCAACAGAAGGTTAAGTTCTGTTGTACCACAAGTACCTATTCTTTTTCTTACTTGTCACCATATCATTGTGCCTAGATCACAACTTGGCAAGTAGTAGGTGCTCAAATATTATTCGTTGAGCAAATAAAATTTCCTTTTCCCCTCTTCTCTAAGTCAGCCTCCTCCTGAGTATAGCAATATCAGCATGCAATTTAATCCCCTCTTGAAGAAAAAGATTATTAATCCTTACTTGCTTACTCTGAACCACTGATACTCCTAAGTCTCACACAGACATATTATTTGAGCTTGCCTTTCCTTTTGGTTGTCTTCACTTTACCAAATAGTTAACACTAAAGAATGATTGTAACTCCCAGAAAGAAATTATATTTAGTCTGAGATTATAGATTCCATTCGAATTACATATTGGTGCCAGGAGTTAAAAAACAATAATTTTAAGAAAATAAAGTTTTCACAAACAAAACAAAGCTTTAGTTATAATAATTTTATTTAAAAGTGATTCTCATTTATTATTCTAGTTTTTCTTTACTCTTTGTGCTGAATAGAAGCTTATTATTTTTGTCTCCATTGCAGTTGTATCTATAATTATTATCAATATTTCGAGAATTAACATGTTTATACATTCCTTTGTGTTTATGATTTTTTTAATGTTTAGAATTTCGTACTTGCACAGATACCAAGATGAAGATAGTGTGGAATGCTAAAATAAAGATGGTACATTTTGTTTAAGTTTATTTAAACTCAGAACTGAGCACAGTGTATTTGATTATGCTGAATTAATATTTTTGAATTAGATTAACTTTACTTGCTCAAAAATTGATGGAATCTTAATTATCATTAAATATTTATTATAATTCCATTATTTATGACACAAGCTGTTTACTTGTAGTTTATTTCTTAGTACTTGCTTTCTATGAAATGAACCATTTCCATAATGATATAGATTAGTGTTCAAGGATCTTCAAACATTTGTTTTCTCTTTAGACAGTTTATGCTTCTATCAAGTATTTTCTTGTCAATGAGCTACTAAATACAGGGAAAATTTGCATCTTTTATTGTAGTTGAAAAATAACCTCTATCATTTCTACAGTGTTTTAGAGTTTACAAAGACTAGCCCTAAACATTATTTAACTTGTTTCTGACAGTACTACTTTAGAGTTGCTGATATTCTTTCCAAATAGTCTCTAAAGAAACAGTCTCTGATCAACTAAGGAGTGCCCCAAGATTATAGAGCTAAAGAGAGGCAGAATCAAAAGTTCAACTAATTTCAAATCCTAAACTATCTTTTTGTAATATTTTAGGAGAAACTTAAAAAAAAAGTACACTGCCTTATTACTTGTAGTAAGTGGGGAAGAAAATAATTAGACCCAAGGAAATATACCACATTAAGAGATGGAAAAGCTTTTTTTTTTTTTTTAAAACGGTTCCTTTCTCTAACCCCCAAAAGAATGAAATGAAATTGGTCTCTTTCCTACATTTCACTAACGATCATCACAATTTTTTAAACTAGGACCATATTTCCCATTCTCAGTTAGAAATATGGTTGATCCTTGAGCAACATGGAAGTGAGAGGTAGGAGAAATTTTTTAATCATTTTTTTTTCTTTTGTGGCTATCTCTTTGGTCAGATTATACTGAGTTACTGATCTTTAAAATTAGTTTTTAAAATCCTCAGTATGATTAAAATTGAACTTTTCATCAAATCCTTGTTTATGGGAGGGCATAGTGGGAAAACAAGAACCTCAGAGAATTAATATCTTTCTCTGTAGAAGACCCTAAGTAGAAGTATGAGTGAAAAGCCAAATACGGAGATTTGCATCTGATTATAAACTTTTATGACAGATACTTAACTGTGTTCACCATATACTAAATAGAGCATATGATACTCCTATTCATCATAGTAGTACTTTATTTCTTCTAAGATATGTTGACTATGGTACTTGAGACCTCAATAAATCAGAAGGAAATGAGAAATAAAAATATTAAAGCATTTCATAGATATTAATGTAAAGTCCTATTCATATATTTTTTAAATGGCAGAGATTAATTATAAAGCATAGTTTCTCCCATCAAACAGCAACATGTGGGATCAAGTTCCCTGACATAGCTGAACTTTAATCAGAGGAAATAATTAGAAATTGCTCACTGTAATAACTTATTTCTCACAATTTAGAGTGTGCCATATATCAACAGAAACAGACCAAGAGAAGGGCAATGGAGATAAATTATGTTCATAAAATGTTCATAATATTAGTAAAGGAGTAATGATTCTTTTAAGTACAGATGTAAAAGCAAAATTCTAATTATGGCTTAACTTTCTCACAAATCGTAAGGTGCTGAACCTCTACAATCTCTAAATAGTTTTCCAGGAAATGCTTCAATACACTAATTGGATTGTTTGAAGGTAGTTAAGACACATGGTTCTTACAACATTACAAGTATACTGTGGAAGGCCAGAGGAGACTAGGGAGACTTCTCCCTAAACCCACACTATTGGTTCTCAGTGTTTTGCTTGAACAACTGAATGACAGGAAGTATTATCTGTTATTTACCATCCCAGGTACCTTTCTCATGACGGTATACACCAAAAGGCTTTGTTGAGTGGCATGATGGGTGTGGGGCACGGCCTAAACTAATCTGCATAGCAAATAAGAAAAATTACCCAGTGGGTTGGGAGGGGAAGTTATGACGTAAATGACATCAGTGGATTGAGAAAAGAGACACTGAGTGAGATTATGTGTATTGTCATACTCCTCTATGATCCCCTCTAGAAAACCTTCAGTAAAATGTAAATCTCTC
Source organism: Nasua narica (assembly GCA_028533885.1). Classification (NCBI taxonomy): domain Eukaryota; kingdom Metazoa; phylum Chordata; class Mammalia; order Carnivora; family Procyonidae; genus Nasua; species Nasua narica. Next base: position 31,620,261 of record CM052800.1, on the reverse strand, counting down.
TCCGTCACACAATAAGCCATGACCAGGGCTGTTGCCCTGAAATGACAACTAGAACTCATGCTTTGGTAAGAATTAGAGTAAACAAATGTGTTAACTGTGATAGGACAAGAATTCCCTTCTATGGTAGCAGTGAGTTTTTAAGTGGGCCCTTGAATGGTGACATGGTCCAGCATTCTAGTTTAAAGGAGCATAAATTTTCTGGGCTTTACTGACCTGGCTGATTCCTTCTTCCACGTCCCATACTGAGCCCATCCAATTATTGGTGTCCCTCCCTGAGGAACAATGCGAGGCATTGAAGTACCACGTGCACTCTTTTTTATTCTTAACTGTAGACACTCTGAACTGCTTTTCTTTCTTTTTTTTTTTTTTTTCTGAACTGCTTTTCACAAAGTGAAAGTAATGAGTCAAATCTAAGTCATCTCTCGCCATGATCCTTAAACCTGGAACTGCCTTTGTGGCCTGCCCTACTTTACCCTTAGATTGGACATTCTCCGGAGAAATAAAAACTTTGTGTCTCTACTACAGGTTTTTAGGTGTTTTTAGGGTAAAAGCAGATACAGTTGGTGACAGCCAAGATCTGGAGTGGAGGATGAGGTAGAAAGTAGAGCATATCAGTAGCATTTTTGAAGCCCATAGTAATAGAAAAGAAATAAATAGAACTACAGGAAGACCAAAGGAAGGCCTTATTTCTAAGCTACCATAAAAAAAAACAGAGAAACAAACTATGGAGAACCGTACAACTTACAGAGGACTCTATACTCAAACTCTAAACAAACTATAGAGAAAACTATAGAGAAAGAAAAGTATACTTACAATTTAAATCTGCCCCATCTGACAGACACAAAAAAAGATGAAGCAGGAGGGAGAGGACTATTCATTATATTGAGATATAGTCCCTCTATATCTGCTTTGTGGAGAGGTTTTATCGTAAATTGAGGGGCACCTGGATGATTCAGTCAGTAAAGTGTCTGCCTTAGGCTCAGGTCCTGCATGACCTCCAGGTCCTGGGATCAAACCCTCCATCAGGCTTCCTACTCAGCAGGGAGTCTTCTCTTTCTTGCTCCTTCTGCCCCTCCCCATCACTCATTCTCTTTCTCTCTCTTTCAAATAAATAAATAAATAAAATTAAAAAATGGATGTTAGATTTTATCAAATGCTCTTTCTGAATCTATTGAGATGATCGTATGATTATTATCCTTTGTTTTGTTAATGTGTTGTACCACATCAATCCATTTGTGGATGTTGAACCCCATCCTTGTATCCTCAAAATATATCTCACTTGATCATGATGTATGATCCCTTTAATGTCTTGTTGAATTGCTTTGCTAATATCTTGTTGAGAATTTTTGCATGTATATTCATCAGGGATATTGACCTGAACTTTTACTTTCTTGTGGCATCCTTGTCTGGTTTTGGTATCAGGGCAATTCTGGCTTCATAAAATGGACTGAAAGAGTTTTCTATTTTTTGAAAGAAAAGAACTGCTTTCAATTCTTCTTTGAATATTTGGTAGAATTTGGTAGAATATTTGGTAGAATAATTCGGTAGAATTCTATTTGGTAGAATTTGGTAGAAGTTATCTGGTCCTGGATTTTTGTTTGTTGGGAGCTTTTTGATTACTGATTCAATCTTACTAGTAGTTGGTCTGTTCAGATTGTCTATCTCATTGTGATTCACTTTGTAGGTTTTTTGTTTCCAGGAATTTATTAATTTTTTTTTCTGGGTCACCCAATTTGTGGCATATAATTGTTCATTCCATTCTCTTAATGATTCCTAGTATTTCTGTGGTATCAATTGTAACATCTTTTCTTTCATTTCTGATTTTTATTTATTTGAGTCCTCTCTCTTTTTTTCCTAGTGAGTCTAGCTAAGAGTTTTGTTTTCAAAGAACCAGCTCTTAGTTTCATTGATCTTTTATGTTATCTTTAGTCTTTATTTTATTCATTTCTGTTCTAATCTTTATAGTCTTTCTACCAACTTTGGGCCTTATTCATTCTTCTTCTGGTTCTATGAGATGTGAAATTAGGTTGTTTATTTGACTTTTCTTGTTTCTTCTGGTAGGTGTTTATTGCTATCAACTTCCTCTTACAACTGCTTTTGCTGTGTCTTATAAATTTTGGTATATTTCCATCTTATTATCTCAAAGCATTTTTTGATTTCTGTTTTTGATTTTTTTCTTTGACCCATTGGTTGTTCAGTAGCATGTTGTTTTATCTCCACATATATGTGAATTTTCTAGTTTTCTCTGTGTAACTAATTTCTAGTTCTATACCATTGTGGTTTGAAAAGATAATTCATATGATTTCAACACTCCTACATTTATTAAGAATAACATATGATCTATTTTGGAAAATGTGCTCTCGAGAAGGATGTGTATTCTGTTTCTTTTGGGTGAAATGTTCTGTAGATACCTGTTAAGTCTATCTGGTCTAATGTATCATTTTATGGTTGATGGTTCTTTATTCATTTACTATGTAAGTGACGGATCCATTGATGTAACTGTAATATTTAAGTTCCTTACTATTATTATATTGCTGTTTATTTTTTCCTTTAGGTATGTTAATATTTGCTTTATGCATTAAGTTGTTTCTATGTTGGGTGCATAAATATTTACTAATATCATACCTTCTTTTTAGATTGACTCCTTCTTCATTATACAAAACCCTTCTTTGTCTCTCATTATAGACTTCGTTTTAAAGTCTGTTTTACCTGATGTATGTATAGCCACTCCAGGTTTTTTGTTTGTTTCCATTTGCATGGAAAAATTTTTTTTTCGTCTCTTCACTTTCAGTTTCTGTGTGTTTTTACTTCTAAAACAAATCTTTTATAAACAACATAGAGATGGGTCTTTTTTTTTTAATCCACTCAGCCACTCTACATCTTTTTATTAGAGAATTAAGTCCATTTACATTTAAAGTAAAATTATTGAAGGTGTCTACTTATTGCTATTTTGTTCATTGTTTTCTGGTTGTTTTTGAGGTTTCTCTCTTACCTTCTTCTCTTGTGGTTTGATAACTTTTTTTAGTGGTATGCTCATATTCCTTCCTATTTATTTTTTATGTATTTGCTATAGATTTTGGCTTTGTGATTAGCACAAGGCTACATATAACAACTTATATCCGTTACAGTCTATCTTAAGTCCAACAACTTGTTTAATCCCATTGTAAACCTCAACATTATTATTTCCCTTCACATTTTGTTTTTGATGTCACATGTTACACCTTTTTATTCTTGTGTATCATTTAACAAATTATCGTAATCATAGTTATTTTTATGACATTTGTCTTTTAATCTTCATACTAGCTTTATGAGTGATTAACCCCTATGTTTACTATATATTTACCTTTCCCGTAGGATTTATTCTTTCATATGCATTCTTGTTACTAATTAGCATCTTTTCTTTTCAGCTTAAAGAAAAGATTTCTTTCTTTTTTTTTTTAAGATTTTATTTATTCATTTAACAGAGAGAGAACACAAGCAGGCAGAGAGGCAGGCAGAGGCAGAGAGAGGAGCAGGCTCCCTGTGGAGCAAGGAGCCCGATGTGGGACTCTATCCCAAGATGCTGGGATCATGACCTGAGCCAAAGGCAGTTGCTTAACCAACTGAGCCACCCAGGCGTCCCGAAAAGATTTCTTAATTAAAACATTATCCAACATTATGTCAGTATACACTCTGGGAGAAAATGAGAATAAAAAATAAGTTGAAGGGAAGCTCACAGTTTTTAAGATAAGACAATGACACCTTACCTTTTATTTATGTATTTTAAAATCAATAGCAGAACCACACAATAGATGAATAATTCAGTTGTTCATTACTTTCATTTTTTTTTCAAACTAAAACAGAAAAATTAGTATGTTATTCATCCATGGCCCAGAATATTAGTGAACTAAGTTCCTAAAATTTTGTAACTAGCCTGGTAAAATGAGAAGTTATAGGAGGTAAACCCAAGGTAAGTGATGCTAATAGGGCAAGAATCGGTTGGAACATTAATTAGGTTTATCTCCATTCCAAAAAAGCTTTGGGGGATTCTTTTGTACAATATAGGGGTAGGAAGAGTAGACTGGGACTCCAGTGGAGAGTTAGACCTTGTGAGTATTCCTGTGATTTATGATTATTTCATTTTGAGACAAATTTGATTAAAAATAAATTCCACTTTTAATGTTAACTTGATTTATTCTTAACTTGATTTACATGTGAAGGCAATTTTCATTGTCACTTAGGCTACCCATACAAAAGTTTTTGTAATAATCAGTGATAGTAAAGATATTTGTTGATATTTGAAAATCAAAATTAATTCTTACCTTTGAAAAAGTGAAAAATGTTGAAAAAGGGAACTTTATATTATACCTTAATTATTCTGCCTTTATTTTTGCTAGTTTTTACTTGCATGTAAGTTATAAGTGTGAATAAAGAATTATCAATAACTCCATAAAGTTTATTTATTTTTAAGATTTTATTTATTTATTTATTAGAGAGAGAGAGAGAGAGTGTGTGCACAAGCTGGGGGAACAGCAGGCAGAGGGAGATACAGGCTTTCTGCTGAGCAGGGAGCCTGATGTGCGGCTAGATCCCAGAACCCTGGGATCATGACCTGGGACCAAGGCAGACGCTTAACCAGCTGAGACACCCGGGCATCCCTCAAATAATTCCACCAAGTTTAATAACCAAAATTACAACGCCTCTTTCCCCTTCCAACCAATACGCTCTAGAAGTAATCATTTTCAACTCATTTGGGACTTACACCCTTTACTTACTTTTCAGTTACAGGGTTATTAAATTTCCATCATGGAAGAAAAGGTGGGGTTCAGCTTCATTTAACCACCACTGCTCACCACTAATAGTGCAGCTCTCATACCTACATTCTTTTAATACTGTTAATTTATAATTTTGGTTAGACTTAGTATTACTGCTTCTGTAAATATTACTATGCTGAAGCTAATGAGAGTTTATCTTTGTAATGCAATATAATTATTTTTCCTAACAACTTTTTGTTGTTATTGGTGTTAATGTTTTTTTGTTTTGTTTACTTATATTTTAGAAATACTCACTATTAATTAATCTATAAACTGTCCTCCAGTTGTTTATACTCCCTGTCATGTGATAGAGTCATAAGCTTCAGATACTCTGCCACTATTGTCTTTGTCTAAACTGTGCCAGTTTGTACTCCAGAAATGAAATGCTGCAGGGAACTTAACTTCTTATTTTCCATCACAATCAACCAGAGAATTCTTTTCAACTCTCTGTAGTTAGATCACCCATTTCCTGGATACCATGTCTTTTACTTTATTGAGTTATTGCTTTTTGTTTTCCCCTCCTTGAATTACCACTTTAGTAGATTCCTCAGAAAATATGTGAGAGATAATTTTTTAAACCCATGATATCTGAAAATACCTACTCATATTTGATTGAAAACATGGTTTGGTGTAGAATTCTAAGTCTTTCAAAAGTTAAAAAGCATTTTATTAATTCACTCTAACTCTTGATGACATTATTAATAAAAGCAAAACATTTTTAAATTTTTATTCCCTCAGTAATATGTTCATTTTTTAATTTTGTTTTTTATTCTCTCAGAAAGTATATCCTTTCCACAATGTTCGGAAAGTTCATTATAATATGCTCTGGGATGGATATAGTTATATATTTGCATAGTATTGGACACTTTGGGGAAATTTTCAAATGAAATGCATTTACTTAATTTTTATGATAATATCTTGAAAAATCTCTTTGATTTTTTTTCTTTTCCATTTTTACCTTGTTTCTTTTGTATTTCTTTGCCTTATCTTTTTCTGTAGTTTTTAAGATTTAAAAAAATTATAATTTTATTAATATTTTGGTAGGTGTATGTATGTGTGTGTCTTGAATGTTTGTATATATTTTTTCCAAGAGTTTTTATTTGTTTACTGATAATTTCTTCTTTCCATTCTATTGAATAATTAATGTTTATTTATTTTATAAAACAGCTTACCATCAAAAGCTCACCATCATTTCTTAATCATGTATCCAGTTCTCAACAATAAAAATTAGCACTTTTATAGATTCTTCAGAGATATTTATACAATCAGCTTTAAATACATTTTTTCCTTTTTACACAAAAGATAGAATATTACATCTTTCTTTGTTTTTCTCACCTAATCTCTGGGTGCCTTATTTTGTGTGAAGATCATAGAGAGCTTCTTCATTCTTTTTTATGTGTAATCATTTACTTAATGAGTTCTCTCTTGATGGACATTTGATTAATTCCCATTTCTCGTTCTGACAGTAATGCTACAATGAATCACTCTGTTTGTAGGCCATTTAATGTATGGGAAAATATATGTTTAATGCATGAACAAAGATAAATTCCTAAAAGTGCAATTTCAAGATTAAAACACATTTGAAATGCTGATAGATAGTTTCAAAGCTGCACACCACAGTCAGTTTTTAATTTTGTTAATTAAACAAGTGAAGAACAGTATTCCAGTATATTTTTAATATATGCATTTTATTCTCACGCTGAAGGAAGATTTTTTTAAATTTTTATTTTATTTTTTCAGTGTTCCAAGATTCACTGTTCATATACCACACTCAGTGTTCCATGTAATATGTACCCTCCTCAATACTCACCACCAGGCTCCCCAAACCCTGGACCCCCTACCCCAAAACCCTCAGTTTGCTTCTCAGAGTCCACAGCCTCTCATGTTTCATCTTCCCCTCCGTTTTCTCGCAATTCACTTGAAGGAAGATTTTTTTTTAACGTTGAGAGATATTTATTTCTATGAACTGTTTATGTTCTTTGCCAAATGTTATATTTTGGTAATTGCTTATTTCTTATCAATTTACAGGTTTTTATAACTATCCACTAAATAAACTGTTTTTTTTCCTCTCTGATATGATCTGCACGGTCTTTCTTTAAATATTATTTATTTATTTATTTATTTGAGAGAGAACCCGGCAGGGGAAGGGGGCATGGGGAGAGGGACAAACACACTCTCCACTGAACATGGATGCTGACATGCAGCTTGATCCCAGGACCCTGGGATCATGACCTGAGGCAAAGGCAGACACTTACCAATATCTACCTTTGGTTTGCCCCATACTTTGCAGGTTTTAAAAAAGTTTCTCATAGTTCTGGGAGTTGGAAATCTGAGATCACGGTGCTTGTGTGGTAAAGTTCTAGTCAGAGCCCTCTTCATGGCTTGCAGATGGTTGCCTTCTCATTCAGTTAGGCTGCAAACATTCAGTCTGTAATATTGCACCCTGGTTCTTGAAAATTCATTCTCTTCTCACATGCAAAGTACATTGATTCCATCCCAACAACCCCAAGAGAGTTAACTCATTCCAGCATCAACTCTAAAGTTTAAAGTCCAAAATGTCATCTAAATGTCATCTAAATCAGATATGGGTGAGACTTGAGGTATGATTTATCTTGAAATGAGATTCCTCTCCAGCTATGAACCTGTGAAGGCAGACAACTTATGTGCTTCCAAAATACAATAGTGGGACAGCTATAGGATAGACATTCCTATTACAAAAGGGAAAAATAAAAAAGAAGGAAGAAGTCACAGGTGCCAACTAAGTCTAAAATATAGCAAGGCAAATTCTATTAGATCTGAAAGCTGAGAATAATCTTCTTTCAACTGATTATCTGCCCTTCAGGCCCTCTAGGTTAGCAGTGCCACCTTCAGGACCAACTGGGGTGGAGGTCTTACCTTTAGGGTCTGCTGAAGGGATGGTTTTGTCTCTACAGCTCACACCTCCAGGGTTCTGCCAGGAGACCCTAACCCAACTTTGATCAACTGTTGAGATAGGGTCTGTTAGGGTTTGCCACTGTAAAGTTATTCTTTCCCGCTTCCATACTGTACTCACTGGAAGGTTGTCATTATGCATGGCCCACACTTACAGAGTAGGGAGTTATTCTCGGTCTTAATTAGGGCAGCTATAATAAATTAGCATAGACTAGGTGACTTAAGCAACAATGGAAACTTATTTCTTATGCCTCTGGAGTCTGAATGTTGGAGATCAGGGTACCAGCATGGTCAAAGTCTGGTGAGAGATGCCTTTCAGGTTGCAGACTACTGACTACTCATCATATTCTGTCATAGCAGGAAAAGTTGGCTAGCTCTCCAACTTCTTATCTTAAGGACATTAATTTTATTTATGAAAACTTCACCCTCATAATCTTATCACTTCTTACAAGCTTAACCTCCAAATATGATCACATTGGATCAAGGTCTCAACAAATAATTTTGGTGAGGGTACACAAACATTCAGTCCATAATGCTACCTCCTTACAGGTGTGTATCTGCAAAAATTATTAGGATTTTTTTTGCATGGGAAACTTTTCATAATGTTTTTAACCCACCTGCATAACCTTTAAAAAAAGATCTGTTTAGTTCTTTATTTTTAAGCATAGAGGCTTTCCTCTTAAATATAGTGATCCTTGGTTGTCTGTTAATTAATAAGAGTTGAGAAGAAAAACTAAAAACCAAATATAAGCTTTGTGTATGGAGATGAGGTGAATTGACTATAGCCTTCACTTTTAGGGTTGTCTGGATAAGTAACCCTAGGTTAGTATCATTAGTTCTTTTTGTTTGCTTGTTTATATGTTATTTTGAAGAGGTCAGGGTCTGCAGTCAATAATATATTTATAATCTCCTACTGGGAGTGTATATAAGCTACACTTTTTGGCTACCACCTTTGTGATCTGAGGGAAGTTGGGGGTAGAGGTGGTGTTGTCTGTGGGGATGACTCAGCTGTCAGTATACAGCCAAGTTTTTTTTTTTTTTAAGATTTTATTTATTTACCCGGCAGAGAGAGGGATCACAAGTAGGCAGAGAGGCAGGCAGAGAGAGAGGGGGAAGCAGGCTTCCCGCTGAGCAGAGAGCCCAATGCGGGGCTCGATCCCAGGACCCTGATATCCCAGGACCCTGAGATCAGGACCTGAGCCAAAGGCAGAGGCTTTAACACACTGAGCCACCCAGGCACCCCTACAGCCAAGTTTTCATTAACTTTTGTGAGACTCTAATCCTCAATCCTCACTTGCTCTCTCTCTAATGAAGGATCTCTTACCCCGCTTTGCATTAGGAAAATGAGATCAGGGGAATCTCTGCTTTTAGCTGCTTCTCCCTCCACCCTTATTTTCCATCTTTTACATAGACTTTTAGGTACATGTGAATTTAACTATGAAGCAATTATCAACCAGAATTCTTATCTTTATCCCTACTTCTAAAAGCACCGGGCTTCTGGAATCCTGAGGCTTTTCTTTGTTTTAATTTGTAAATCAGGTTGCTTTATCTTTTCTCTCATTTCTCCCAAACTGGCTTAGGAGTCAACTGTTTGAGCATGATCAACTAGTTTCCTTTTTTTCTAGATTCTAAAATGGTGTTGCTATATGTTTTTAATCTCTTCACCTTAGGGAGTTTATGAATTAAAAATTCATCTACTGTTTTGCTTTTTTAGACACTAACAATGAAAATAAGGAAAGGGAAATTAGAGAATTGATTCCATTTACTATAGCCCCAAGAACCATAAGATACCTGGGAATAAACCTAACCAAAGAAGTAAAGGGTTTGTACTCAAGGAACTACAGAACACTCCTGAAAGAAATTGAAGAAGACACAAAATGGTGGAAAAACATTCCATACTCATGGATCAGAAGAATAAACATTGTTAAAATGCCTATACTGCCCAGAGCAATCTTAACTTTTAATGCCATCCCGATCAAAATTCTACTGGCATTTTTCAAAGAGCTGGAACAAACAATCTCAAAATTTGTATGGAACCAGAAAAGACCCCAAATTGCTAAAGAAATGTTGAAAAAGAAAAACAAAGCTAGGGGCATCATGTTGCCCGATTTCAAGCTTTACAAACAGCTGTGATCACCAAGACAGTGTGGTACTGGCACAAAAACAGACACATAGACCAGTGGAATAGAGTAGAGACCCCCAGATATGGATCTGCAACTCTATGGTCAAATAATCTTTGACAAAGCAGGAAAAAACATCCAGTGGAAAAAAGACAGTCCTTCAATAAATGGTGCTGGGAAAATTGGACAGCTATATGTAGAAGAATGAAACTTGACCATTCTCTTACACCATACATGAAGATAAACTCAAAATGGATAAAAGACCTCAATGTGAGGCAGGAATCAAAATTCTAGAGAAGAACATAGGCAGTAACCTCTTCAACATTAGCCACTGCAACTTCTTTCAGGACATGTCTCTAAAGGCAAAGGAAACAAAAGCGAAAATGAACTTTTGGGACTTCATCAAGATAAAAAGCTTCTGCACAGTGAAGGAAACAGTCAACAAAACAAACAGGCAAAAACAAAACAAAA
>CM052800.1:31569101-31609446 GCA_028533885.1 Nasua narica | reverse complement strand
TCAACATGGACAGGACTGGAAGAGATTATGATGACTGAAATAAGTGAAGCAGAGAGAGTCAATTGTCATATGGTTTCACTTACATGTGGAGCATAGGGAAAAATACGGAGGACATTAGGAGAAGGAAAAGAAGAGTGAACTGGGAGAAAACAGAGGGTGAGATGAAACATGAGAGACTGTGGACTCTGAGAAACAAATTGAGGGTTTTGGAGGGGAGGGGTTGGGGGTTAGGTGAGCCTGGTAGTGGGTATTGAGGAGGGCACATATTGCATGGAGCACTGAGTGTGGTACATGAACAATAAATCTTGGAACTCTGAAAAAGTAAAATAAAAATTAAAAAAAATTCATCTACTGTTTTTTAGTGGAGCTTTGGAAACATGAAGGTAAATGCATGTGTACAATTTTTCCCTTTAGTTAGCTAGGTTTTATTTTCATACTGATATAATGAGTTGAGAATATTATCCTCCATCAATGTTTTTTAATACCTTTTTAAATATCATCAGTGAAGTGGGGGAGGTAGCGTGGAGACGTGTTGTCCTGCACCTAACTTGGAGTGAAGTGCTTCTGCTACTCATTAAAAGCTGAAGCATGGGGCGGGGGGGTTATGTTCAGTCAGGAGACCATAGATGGAGTCTCTCTGGGGCTGGGGACAATCTGGAACTTTGAGGAGAGGAGAGAGCAGCAGAACAGAGAGAAGAAGGAGTGAAAAAATTTGAAAGATTAGAAAAAGTTGAGTGAAATTACAGCAGTTGTTATGAGTTGGGACATTGAGGGGAGGGTGCAGATCAGTGTTTATGAATAATTTCTGGGGTTTTTTAGATGCTAAATTGCCTCCTTTATGTCCCTGGGATTGCCTATTTAATCAACAGTAATGATTTTCACTATTCTTCAAGATATTTGGAGTCATATTTCTTTTTATATGACTTTATTGAGATTGAACCATGTGTTGTCCTATTTTCTAGTCAAATAATGCATGCATTTAAATTATAAAAAACTTGCTTCTTCTAAAATTGTTCTAGATAACATATTAAGAACAGACATATTTACATACTGTATCTGCAAATACAGAGTAAAATTTAAAACAGGTAATAAATGAGAAAAACATCTGGCTGAGGTTGTAAAACCCCTTTTTGAGGAAAATATGACATATAGCAAGCTCTCCTTTCCAAAAAAAAGGAAGCATGATATTTATGAAAATCTTATGATGTGGGAGGAGAAGCAGATATGCTTCTGAAGGAGATAAAGCGTTCATGGACACTGTATTAGTTTCCTGTTGCTGCTATAACAGCACAAACTCTGTGTCTTAAAACACCAAAAATTAATTATCTTAAAATTCTAGAGGTCGGAAATGAAGATGTCAGCAAAATTCATTCCTTCTGGAGGCTTCAGGGGAGAGTCTATTTTCTTGCCTTTTTCAGCTTCTAGAGGTAACCTGTATTCCGCAGTTGGTGGCTTTATCATCTTCAAAGCTACAGAGTAGTATTTTCAATCTGTAGTTTCTAACCTCTTTCTTCAACCTATAAAGACTCTTGTGATTCCATTTTATTCAACCAATAATCCAGCAAGATATCCGCATCTGAAGATTCCTAACTAAATTATATTTGCAAAGTCCCTTTTACCATCTGAGGTAATATAGTTAGAAGTTTCAGGACTTAAGACGTTTTTGGTGAAGAGAGGAGACATCCCACACATCCTAGATATGTAAAAGGTGAAAAAAAAACAATTCAGTCGAGGGTAGAGGAGGATATATTTTGTATGAGTCCAAGCAAAAAAGTCACGTCATAATCACCCATTTCATGCTTTCGGTCATCTGCTCATTTCTTTGCTCATTAGTAAAATCATTAAATCATAACAGACAAAGAAGGGGAAAGAATGTAGCCGGAAATGGGAAGCACATGAGAAAAGGCAGCACCATGGCAGGAATGGGTGGTATGTGGTTGGGTGGGCTAAGTCCACATGTGTGTGCACGTGGCATGTGCCTGTTTGTTTTAAGCATGTTAGAAATTTACAGAGGGTTCTGATCTAAGAAAACAGCATTCTGACTTCATTTGGCTTTATAGAAATAATTCTGCTGATTGTACCATAGGATTGGTCTTAGTGTTATTTTTGATTCATGTACCAAGTCATAAAGATATTGGAAATATGCCAAAGCAATTTCCCTCATTCAAATATGAAGCTCAAAAAAGTAAACAAATGAGAAAGTTTCCAAAATCACTCCTAGCAAAAGCATTAAATAAGGCATTGCTGGGAATGTCTTGACGGAGAGGCTTAGAAGTAACTATGAATGATTTAGAAATAATAATTTATCTTATAACAATCAATTTGAAGGTACTTATGGCCTAAGTGCCATCATTTATAAAGTCATCACACCACCTCATCATTTAGGATGGGTAATTGCTTATATTATTCTGGGGTTTGGCAAATATGTGAACGTGGACAGTTTGCTAAGATGAAAATATTCAGCAGTGGTTTCTACTGATCTAGTGCCTTGCTTTCAAAATAAATACTGAATGTCTTTCACCAAGTCTAATAAAAATTCAATTATTGAAATAACTGTAAGGCATGTTCCAGTATTCACAGAGAAGCAAAAAATAATGGAAGAGTGTTTACATTTCTGCCTGTTTACAATAGTAAGTAGTTTTATTGGGAATATTTCCTTCATGTTTACAGATAAATATGCATAAATACAGACCTTACTTATTGAAACGGTTGCCCAACTGTGTGTGCATATAACCAGAGAGCTGAAAGAGGAAGCGAGAAATCACATCTGATCTAACCTTGAAAATCTTCATGAAAAAAGCTTGGGACATCTCATCATTTCTTAGTCAGTTGCCTTTCCTGTTTATACTGCAAGCATCTGAATAAATGCAGACACTTTTGGGGACTCTTTCTCAAAATAGAGAGGACCTATAAATTATTTATGTTATTGTATAATTGTTGCATAACCCAAACTGATCAAACTGAAACATTTTTAGAGTGTGGCAGATGTAAATAAAATTCACTATGCAACACTAACCAATAACGTTATACTTTTGACATTTACTTGGATATTTATATGTGATACTTGATATTGCATCCAAAATTGCTGTCAGTGTAAGTAGTTAATGAGTCTATATTTGCCATCCTTGGAACATATTTCAGAGGGTTGGTAAACAATTGTGGGTGTTAACTTCCTCCCCTGGTTACATAAAGCTAGTTAAAAATATTCTTTCCTGTATATGATAATTTTCTTCTCATTTTATGTTTCTCCCCAGTAATTAGGACAATGCTATCATCATTTGCTCAAAAAAATCCTTATTGTTGTATTTCTCTTGGTGTTGTACCACATTGCATTACTGTATTGTATTACTTTTTTTCTTTCTTCCTGGTCTTCTTTACTCTCATTTTCACTATCCCACTTTAGTATATAACAAATTTGCAAATATGTATGCAACTTAGCAAAATATGTTTTTTTTTTATGTTCCCTTTGCTTTTCTAATATTTGAACTTATCTAAGAACATTGGTCTGTTCAAGATTCCCATTTTTTTTTAATTTGGCATTTTATACTGGTTCCAGTAGTTCATTCCTTTGATCTATTTTTTAAAATTCATTGATATATAGTATTGATATGCTGTTTTTTAATTCTTCTAATATTATCTGTTTTTTCTTATTTTCATTTTGCTTTATTTTTATCTTTCCTCATTTTTTATTCCATCCTAGATTTCCCAATACTGATTTTTCCAGATTTGCTTTTTCATCCTCATGTAAAAATACATATCATTAATTTCTATTCATATTAATTATTTCCTTCCTTTTCTAATCTTCTGGTTTTCTCCGTTGTTCTATAACTGTCTTCTTGAATTGAATATTGATTTGCTTTCAGTCATTACATTTTTTTCTCATAAATATGTTCAAAGCTACAAATATATCTTTAAAGATTACTTTAGCTAAATTCTATACATTTAGTTTGAGTATTTTTATTTTAATACAATTCTGTGTGTTTTGTAATTTTCCTTTTGATTTCTATTCAGTATAAAGTTTATTTATTAGTTTTCAAAGTATGCAGTTACCTTTTTATTTTTACTTTGAGGTTTAATTACAGAGGGCTGGAAAGCAAAGTCCGTGTTCTGCTAAAAGTTTAGAATTCATGAAGGTTCCTTTTTGGACTATATTATCCCTGATTTCTGCTTATGTTACACCTGTACTTGGAGTTCTCTGTTAATCAACTGAAAGTTTATATGTGTACTTTCACACAGATAAAAGATATTATGGATGTGAGTATTAATTCTGATTTAAAAGTCTGGTAAAATTTTGTTTAATATTTTTTTTTGTGTATCTTTTAGCTTCTGAGAGGAATGCACTTGAAAAATCTAAATACTAATGTTGATTTATCTATTTCTCCCTATGGCTCTGTAAGTTTTTGTTCTATTTATTTTTGAAGCTCTATCATGTGCATATAATTAAAATCATTGTACTCTATTAAGCTTAATAATCCTTTGCAAGTATATAATATTTTTATATTTTATGGTACTTTTGCCTTGAATTTTATTTGATGTTATGTGAAAGTCTTACTTGCTCTTCCTTTTGCTTCAAAATGGCCTGGTGTATCTTTTTTCTGCTCCTTCATTTTCATCCTTTCTTCACAGTTTTATATATCTTTTATAACACCATTGTTGAATATGTTTTGAAAGTTTTCTTCTAATCTAAGACTCCATTAAATAAATTTAATCCACTTACATATATTGCAATACATTATATTGAGATAGTTCTTCTGTCTTATTTCATTTCTTCTTAGTATATTGTTAAAAATCTAGCTTAGTTTTATCTTTCCTTCCATTTGTTATATTAAAATTTCCTCTTCTGTCTTAAAAATAATACTGTCAAATTAAATTTTTGGTGTGATTATCTGTTACTTATAAGACACATAGTCATGTTCATGTTTTCATATGTATTGTTTACAATTACCAGCATCTTGTCCTTAAGACAAAAGAAATGTATGTTTTAAAATACTACTCTCTTTTGGTTGTGTACCTTTCATGGTGTTTTCCTCTGTAGTATCCCAAGGGTCAGGATGAATATGATAGGGCCATAACTAGGAAATCCATAACTTACTGGACATATATATGCCATACATACCAATATATGTGTGAGTAGAAGAAGGTGCACAGGAAAGCAAACTTCACCTACTGTTCCACTGAGGGGTGGATTTCTGTGGGAATAAAGTGAAATCATGATCCTATCACTACTGTACCCACTGTTGATTTATTTTGTGCCACATGTATCTTCATAAGTATTAGATCTACTTGTATAATGCCAGTATATAATATAAGGCAGAATAACATTATTAACAATTAGACCAATCTGCCAAATTGGTAATTGTCCATAATAGTCATGATTTATTATCTTGATTAACATAAAATCAAATCCTCTTCTTTTTAAACAAACAAGCAAAACAAATGTTCAGTTAGCTTCTTTCCATTTATTGTTTTGTAGTGCATGGATTATTTTTATTGTATTTATTTAGTTTCTGTCGGACCAGCATTACCTCTCTTTTCTTGTCCTCACAGCTCCCTCTTAATTTGGGGGCTGCTCCTTTTTCTTTTCTAGCTACTCAAGGAGGAATCATTAAATACTCACATGATCTACTCTTTGGCCACAGTTGCCTGGGGCTGAGGTGTATAGTTATCAGAAAGCAATCATTGGTCATCTATGGGGTTATAAAATCAGGATCTAAGAAAAGAAGTCAGTCTACTGGTGGAAGGAACCATGAAGTTGTCAAACTATCTGTGCTCATGTTTCCACTGTGTAGAGGAACTGTGGAGAAACAAAACTGATGTATTTTAAAGAGACAGAGAGGGGTCTGTGAGTAAGGGGGAGAGAGAGGGAGAGAGTTACAAAGTGATAAATTCACAGGTATATAAATAAGCTGTGTGTGTGTGCGTGTGTGTGTGTGTGAAGTTTAACAATCCTCTAAACCATAATTGTTAACAATTTATATTCTTAGAATCATGAATCAAATTCCACGTACCAAGAGGAAAACAAGTAAGTTACTTATCTTTTGTGTGCTTTACTATCCTCAACTATTAAATGGCAACGATTGAAACACTTTTCTAGAATAGCCATGAGGTTTCAATGACTGGATAGAAAGATATGGATACGGATATAGATATAGATGCATATCATTTAGAACAATGCTTTGGAAGAGAAAGTGCTGAACAATATTCTTTATTATTTCCAATAACTGTTGAATACTAGCTTTTGTATTTTCCTCCTGTGACAGGAGCTATATGAGTATCAATCAATTCCCATTCTTTCCTGAAGCAAACTTAAAATTCCTATCAGTAATTCTTTTCTCAGCCACACCATATCACACCACTACCCGAGGTAAACCTATTTCATAAAGCAACAAAACAAAATTAACAATAATCACAAAATTGCTCTTATGTGAAGGTTACTACAGGATATTAATTTTATTTATTTATTTATTTGTTTGTTTGTTTATTTAAGATTTTATTTATTTATTTGAGGGAGAGAGTGAGAGAGAGCATGAGAGGGGAGAAGATCAGATGGAGAAGCAGACTCCCCAAGGAGCTGGGAGCCCAATGCGGGACTCGATCCTGGGACTCTGGGATCATGACCTGAGCCTAAGGCAGTCGCTTAACCAGCTGAGCCATCCAGGTGCCCTAATTTTATTTTTAACTTGGGTTTTTGTCATGAAAAATTCTTGTATCTGCACTGCAGTGATTTGTATGATTTATCCTTCTAAGATGTATTAATAATAAAATATATATATATACACATAGATATAAAATTTGTAAAATTGCAGAAGACAGAATTTACATGTTTAACTTTGAATGTATGATATGCAATGCCAACAGAAGTGGAAAAAGAGTGTGTGTGTGTGTGTGCATATGTGAATACATATATCCAAAATATGATTTTATGTTATTTCATATGCACATTATATATATATATATATATTTGCAGTTTTATTTTTTATTTTTCTCCCAAATATGTTTATTTTATTTTTTCAGTGTTACAAGATTAATTGTTCATGCACCACAACCAGTGCTCCATGCAATACGTGCCATTATATATTAAGTACATTTCCGTGAATTCATTTTAAGATGTTTAACATAAATGTGGTTAAATTAAAAAAAGCATTAAGTGATTTCTTTAATAAAAGAAAATAAAAACTAGAGAAAAAGAAACTAAGTAAAGAAAAAAAAAACCTTAAGATTCTTTGAAGAAAGAGAGAAGTAGAATCAAGGGACATTTAACAAATCTGTGACAAAATGTGTCACGATTCATGTTACAAGGTTTGGAGAAGGGGTTTACAGAGTCAAAAAAATGATCAGGACATTGAATGATCTGATTTATTTCATTCTCAATGTAAGATTTACAGTGAGTTTTGAATATAGAAATATGTGACAAAACTTTCATAAATGGACGTAGCTTATCAGAACAGCACCTCTGGGATGTCTGGGTGGCTCAGTCGTTAAGCATCTGCCTTTGACTTAGGTCATGATCCCAGGGTCTTGGGATTGAACTGCAGGTCAGACCCCTGGCTCAGTGGGAAGCCCGCTTCTCCCTCTCTGCCTATCCTACCCCCACCCCCGACTTGTGTTCCCTCTCTCTCTTCCTGTCAAATAAATAAATAAAAATCTTTATTAAAAACAAACAAAAAAAGAACAGCAAGATGGGGTCTATTTTTAGCCTAGCGAAACATGCACATCTTCTTGCTTCATATGTTTGGAATTAAAGCCTCAAAGACCCTAAGAGTCTCTCCTTAGAAGTAAGTAATTTTCAAGGGTCCTCCTTTCAACCACATACTCCCTATTAGTTTCCTTTAAATTTTCAATTTTTTTTTGCTATATATAATCTGATTATTTTAGTTTGAAGTGATTGCAGTACATGAGAGAGCTGCAAAAATTCCCTTTTCCTCTTAAAATCATATAATCTTCTCTAAAACATTTAAAAACATTTAAGTTAGAATATTCTTACCCAGTCAGATGTGTTGCTAATTTTCCTGGTGTACTCCACACACCTGTGGCCCTCCATGTGCTAAGAAAGTGGAAAAGTATCTAAAGACCTGCATTTCAATACCTGCTGTCAAACTAAAAAATATACAGCCTGGGAGTGAAGATAATTGATGTGTGTAGGGTAATGAGAATCAGCCCAAATACTAAATGATGTATTTGTTGCTGCTATGCCATAAAGTCCAACATATCTGGTATGCTTATAAATTGTAAATTCTACTTGCAGGGAAGATGTGCTTCTAATAGCTCCGGCTTCATGGTGAAATTAGTCCTTAGAAACATGTTTCTAATATGTACTTACTTTTGACCTTACATAAGAAGATAATCTTTCTGTATCCTGGGATAAATATTTCTTCAGTATTAAGTGTTGAAAGTACTATATTTTTTGATAGCAAGGAAGGATAGAAAATGGCAACAGTTCTAGAATATTTTCATATGCATATTTACTCCCCTTTTCATCATTAAATTAGAAATCGACACAGGCATTAGTGCATTTAAATATTAACTGGTGGGAAAAAATTATATGGAGAATTTATGGAGGTGGTGAAGAGATGCATATAGGGACAAATAGCTGAAGGGAAGAAGGGAAAGCATGGTACATGGCTTCATGATATCTTAGATCTAGCTCTCCCTCTAGCCTGTGAGTTTCTAAGTAGAAATATGGGTAGAGGAGAGCTAGAGGGTGAAGAAAATACTATTTAATTTGCATATCCCTAACAGCTACTCCTGAAATCTCCTCAAAATGCATTACTTCCAGTCAGCTACCAGCATACCAACAGGCTAGAT
Source organism: Nasua narica (assembly GCA_028533885.1). NCBI lineage: Eukaryota > Metazoa > Chordata > Mammalia > Carnivora > Procyonidae > Nasua > Nasua narica. The sequence goes on along the minus strand of CM052800.1, from coordinate 31,600,641 downwards.
GATCAAAATTCATTTTGGTATGTTTGGATATTTTAAAACACATAACACGTTTTCTTATGAGACCATAATAATGACATTATAATGTTAAAAATAATCATTTTCTAAACCAGACAACATTATCTTATTTAATCTCCCATACAGTTTAATGGTGGGACTAAAGAGTACTATAGAACCTGGCTAAAATTTATGAAGATAATTCTACAGAAAATGTTTTCAAGTGCTAACCTGGTCTTTGAGAAACAAATCTTCCCCTCTGACTTAGCAGTGAAATGTCTAGAAACGGTAGCTCCAGTGAACCATCTACATGTAGGTTTGTACGATCTATAGATCTGTACGTACAAAGTGATTTACCATCAGCAGGAGCCATGAATGAATCAACTCAAAATCAACTCATTACATTTCCTCCTGCTACAGTGTTTCCTTTCAAGAGAATGGCTTTTTCAGTTGGCATCACCGTGTAACAGAAAACATAACCCACAGTTTACAGAGGAAGAAACAAACTTAGAGTGATTAAGTGATTTGCCAAGGATCATACAGCTAGTAAAGTGGTAGATCCGGGATCAGGGCCAGCTACATAATTTGAGGGCCCAGCAGAAAATCAAAATTCAAGGTCCCTTGTTCAAAAATCAGGAAAAAAGGTTTTTCCTTTCCTCGCCAGTCTGTCTCTTCAGCTGTCACGGTGTTTTTTATTTTCCATTTGATGTAATACTCCCTCCAGCGTGGGGATACTGGGATGGGGATGAGGATGGTAGACTTGTATGGAGTCCTGTCTACTCCACGTGTGTGGGGCAGGTGCTGAGACATGCTCCTGCCCTCCCTCACACAGATGAAGGATGGCAGCAGTTGTTAGATGGGAGCAAGTGACAGAGAACCTACGTAGGAGAGGTGAGGAGGGATGGTGGGGCTGGGAGGCAGGACATGTGTGAGCCAAGACTGCAAGCCCCCAATGCATACGTGCTTCCTTGTTCCATCAGACTCCACTTACAAACACAGATTCAAAGATAACATTATCAAAAATTTCATAACAACTTCTGCAGAACATTAACCCCCAAGCTTGGGCCTCCTTCTGAGTACGGATCCCTGTTTGAAGGTCACATGGACTTGACACTGATCCTGTGCAGGGCACTAAACCAGGTCATTTTATTTCAGAATTTTGTATTTTCCTCCATACTAACTATTCTAGGTTGAAGTTTATTTGTAGAGTGGCCTTCTTAAAGTGTAGCATTTCCATGGAGTGGGCCTGAGAATTGAGATCTTAAAAAACCCTGAAAAAATGGTTCATAGACCTTGGCTTTAGAATTACTCCAAAGGCACACTCTTCATACTAAAGTGCATGCACTTTACGTTCTTGCCGATAGCAGCAGTTGACCCCTCTTAGCAGAACTGCTGGTGTACCCTTGAGATCATAAAACCCTCTAGGCACAAAATATATTTTCCACTGGAGATTTCTTGACAATTAGTTGCTGAAAATGTCAGACGTAGAAGTTGGCTTTCAGTTTCATGTATCTTGCTCTTTTTCCTTCACCATGTAGCCTGTGCCTCATCTGGATTTGACGTTTATTGGCTGGTTTATTGAGATATACTAGATCCATCAGGTACCCAACCCACATTGTAGCTTTTAGTTATATTTGTGGATGCGATGGGACTTTGGTGCAGATTGGAAGGAATATGAAATGGAAATACTATTCATATCAATCTTAATAAATGAAGCAATTAACATACTTTCTCAAGAGGACATGGATAAAATTTATATTGTTGTTTGCTTCATCAGTTAAGATTCAAATTCTTAACTGAAAGGATTTAAGATAATTGTGCTTGGTTCCATTAATGGAAACAGGTATTTATATTTTTTTTCCTAGGAAAATTTTTGGCTTTTGAAATATCAAGTATCTAAATATACCGTCAATTTGCTTACCGATAGTTTCTCAGCTACATAACCAGTTTGTGCTCGTCTTTGTTTTTATCTTAAGGGTGACAGACATTTTAATGGTCTTAGCTTGATCTAGAATGATAGTTATAGCTTTTTTCCTATCTCTTAAAAGCACTCTAAATCTTTGTAAGTAAAGGAAGATAGTTAAGATTGACTGTGTTTTCTATATTTGCTGAGATAGAGTTTTCTAAATATTTTATGTGCTCAGGTACACGTGAAAAGTGGTAGGACTGCAGTATTTATTTTGGAATGAGTTGAGTCAGCTCCATTTATGATTGATTCTAATTATTTCTATTTAATAAAGGTAATATGAAGGTGGTACTGCTTTTTTATCCTTCCATTTTTTTCTCCTAATTGCGCAATTGATCTTAGTTGTGTAAGCACCAAAAACAATTAGGAAATGAAGTGTAAATGATTCTCACTTTTTCAGATTTATTGAACCAGAATATTCAAGGTAAAGAACCAAGAATTTGAATAAATAATTTCCTTAATGATTGCTATGTAAGTCCGTCTAAGTCTGGCATACCTATTTAATCAAACTCCTGGAATCTTCCTTTTATTCTTTCCAAGATCCTCACATGATTCCTTTCTTATGTTTTTCAGGTGTCAAATCAAATGTTCCTTCTAGAAAAGAATTTTTACTAAACAATCTAGTTAAATGGGGGCCTTCATTCTATATCCCATCCTGGTCAAAATCTGTAATTTTATTAAATTTCTTTTTCTGTATTAATTTGAAATTGTTTAATTTACTTATTTTTAATGTAATTTTTTGGGTTTTTTAAAAGATTTATTTATTTTAGGGAGAGAGAGAACGTGGGGGGAGGGAAAGAGGGAGAGAAAGAGAGAATCTGAAGCAGACTCTGAGTTAAGCCAGAGGTGAGGCTCAATCCCACAACCATGAGACCATGACCTGAGCCAAAACAAGAGTCCAGGGTTTAACTGACTGGGCCACCAAGGGCTCCATTATTTGTTAATGTAATATTAATTGCAATGGAATGTTTACTGTATAAATCTCACCAGAATTAAGCTTCATGGAAGAATTCTCTCCATTATTCATTGCTGCATTCTCTAACTAGAATGGATCTGATTCATAATAATTATTTTTAAAATCACTAATTTTAACCAAGTTAATTTTAAAAATAGTTATTGAGGAGGGTGATGTCAGCATCATAATGGCATGAGACTCATTGTAACTAATCAGTAAAATTACAGGAAATTCAACATATAGAAATCAGTAGCATTTCTATACACTATGAAATATGTGAAATATGTGATGAAATATGTAAAAAAAAAACCCATTCATAATAGCATAAAAAATCAATAAGATATTTAGTGATAAATTTAACCAAGGAATTGAAAGTCCAAGAACTATAAACTCTGATGAAGGAAAGTGAAAAAGACACAAACAGTTGGAAAGATGACATGTTTGTGACTGGAAGAATTAATACTGTCAAAATGTCAATACCCCCCAAAACCATTTATAGATTCTATGCAATCCCTATCAAAATTCTAGTGGAATTTTTCACAGAAATAGAACAAATAATTCTAAAATATCTATGGAACCAAAGAAAAAAGAAAAAGACCCCTAATGGTCAAAACTTGAGAAAGAACAACACTAGAGGTATCATGCTCCCTGAGTTCAAACTATTCTTTAAAGATACAGTAATCAAACCAGTATGGTCCTGGCATAAGAATGGACACATAGACCAATGGTACAGAATCCAGAATCCAGAAATAAGTCCTTGAATATATGGGGATAATATTTGACAAGGGAGTCAAGAGTACTCAGTGCAGAAAGAACAGTTTCTTTATTAAATAATATTAGCCAAACTGGATAACCACATTCAGAAAAATTTAAATTGGACCCCTATCTTACCCCTGTCTCACTGACCACTCACAAAAAAATAATTCAAAATGGATTAAAGGCATGACCTGAAACCATAAAACTCCTAAAAGAAAATGTAAGGAAAAAGCTTCTTCACATTGGTCTTGGCAAAAAGTTTTTTGATTTAACTTTAAAAGCACAAGCAATTAAAAAAAAAATCAACAAGTGAGATTACATCAAACTAAAAAATTTCTGCACAGTAAAGGAAAACAATCACCAAAATGAAAAGGCATCCTATGGAATGGAGAAATATTTGTAAACTATATATAGGATAAGGGTTAACATCCAAAATACATAAATAACTTATACAACTCAGTAACAACAACAACAAAAACCAATTAAAAAATAGGCAGGTGGGGGCGGGGGGTAGTGCCTGAGTGGCTCAGTCAGTTAAGCACCTGACTTTTGATTTTGACTCAGGTTATGATCTCAGGGTCTTGGGATTGACTCCTGCATCTGGCTCATGCTCAGTGCAGAGTCTGCTTGTTTTTCTTCCCTTGCTCCTCCCCCTGCTTGCTCATATGCTCTCTCTCTCTCAAATAAAGTCTCTCTCAAATAAATAGTCTTTAAGAAAAAAATAGAGGAACTGAATGGATATTTTTCAAAGAAGATATTCAAATGGTCAACAAGTACATGCAAAGATGTTCAACATCATTAATCATCAGGAAAATGCAAATTGAAACCACAGTGAGATATGACTTTATCCCATTAGAATTTCTATCATAAAAAAGACAAAAAATAACAAGTGTTGGCCACACAGTATGTTAACTATGATAAAATAAAAATTAAAAACTTAATAAAAATAAAATATTTTCTTAGTTTAAAAAAAAGAATGTGGAGGGAAAGAAACCCTTGTATACTGTTGCTGGGAATGTAAATTTGTTTGGTTACTATGGAGAAGAGTGGAGGTTCCTGAAAAAATTAAAAATATGACTGCCATATAATTCAGTAATTTCACTACTGAGTATATATCCAAAGGAAATGAAAACAGGATATTGAAAAGATATCTGCACTACCATGTTTACTAGCATTATTAAAAATAGCCAAGATTTGGAAACAACTTAAGAATCCACCAACAAGTAAATGTATGTGTATGTCTATCAACAGAAGAATAGATATATATAATCTATGTCAAAGAAGGAAATTCTTCCTGCCATTTGGGACAACACGGATAGACTTTAAGGGCATTACGTTAAATTTGGTAAGTCAAGTAGAGAAAAACACATGCTGTATGATAACATTTATATGTGGAATTTAAAAGATTCACACTCATAGAAACAGAGAGTAAAATGGTGGCCAGGGGGTGGGGAAATTATAGAGATATTAGCTAAATGATACAAACTTGCAATTAGAAGATGAATAAGTTCAGGGAATCTAATGCACAATATTGTGATCATGGTTAACAAATCAGTATTATGTACTTGGAAGTTTCTAAGAGAGTGGATCTTAACTGTTCTCACCACAAAAAAGAAATAATAATTATATGATGGGATAGAGGTAAAATAGCTTATGCTATGTTGGTAATCATCCCACAACATATAAGTGCATCAAATCAACATGGTTTATACCTTAAACTTATACAATATTATATGTCAATTATATCTCAATAAAATATTTATTGAATGAATGAGCAAGTTGTAGAACTGTATTACATTGTGGACAGTCACACACAATTTTTCAACATTCATACATGGCAACCCTACTTTATTGATTTCTCTGGCTGGAAAACAGTGCTATAGGAAGAGCAAATGGTTTTTACTATCTTCTCTCAGAGTTAGAGTTCTATATTTATTTGAAAATAAAAGCCTGATAAATTTTGCCTTCAAACAGAGATTATTAGAACAAAAAGGGAAATCATGAGATAGTTTTTATCGTATTTCTTTAATAGATTATGAAATTGGTTAAGAATGACTAAATGCCTAATTTAAAGACACAATGATTTATAGAAGAAAGTCTCCTATAAATTGGTAAATCTTAAATTGACAAACTTAGCAATGTTGCCACAGCTTTCTTTTCCTTAATGAGAATCTTAGTATTAGAAATCCAACTCAAACAAAGGGAATTTGCTTACGACACAAGAAGAAACGTATTGCCTTCAGTCCCTTCTTGATCCCAGCCCTCATATGAGCTTGTACGTGATTTCTATGTCTCCATTCATCTCTTCTCTGCTGTTCTCAATGCCTTGGTCTTAGGTTTCTCAGACTGGAGATGTGCTTATTTAATGTGACTAGAGATGAGTCCTATGCTCGCTCTAATTTACAAGATTTCAGGTTAGAAATGTCAGTGAAAGAAGGACAGCATTTTTGTCCAGGACCATATATACATAACACACAAGGTCTCTAAGGGTCCCTGATGAGTGTGTACACCTCTGTGAACCACATACTATGGGAGACAGATTGATGGTGTTTTGCTCAAATAGAGCTCTAAACTCAGTTTTGTATCCGGGAGAACAAAGACTTATCAATAAAAATAGTTGAAGAAGAAAAATTTATATAAAAGGTAGACAAACACATCACTACCACAAGCTATTATTCACAGTGATTTTTTTTATATTCACATGAGTTTATCTATATACAAAGTTAATCGAAAAGGCATTTTCCAAATACCTTCTGCTTGGTTATTTATTTACCAGTTCTAAATTGAGTTATTTATTTATATCTAAAGCTCTGACATCTCTTTTGCAGTTATCATAATTTTTTTTTTGGTGATCCTTTCCGAGCTACATCACAAAAAAGAAAAAAAAAGATTTGTGCTGTTTGAATAGACATCATAATTCAGAAAGAGGAATTGAACACTTTGGTAGGAGAGGAAAAAAATGTAAAAACAAATTTCAGCTTGTAACCAATTTTAATAAAAGTGTTATCTACAGTTATTATGAACAGTTTTCCATATTATTATTAAAACATGACTTGTAGAGCAATTATTTGGCCCTAATAGGTTCATAGGACTTAAGAGAAAAATATTCCATGTGAAAAGACCAGTTCTTTTTCACTTTCTTGCCAAGCCAGACTTCTGTGTCTGATCTCTCTGCAAATGTTGCCCTTCCCATACGTAAAGGTGTCCTATTGGTTGAGGAAGGAAAAACTGCTTTTTCTTTTCCTCTCTGTCATCTATCTCTCTATCTCTTTATCTCTCTATCTCTCTCTCTATCTATCTAGGGCAGGAACAAAGGGAGAGGAAGAGGGAGAGTCTTAAGCAGACTCTGCACTGAACAAGGAGCCTGACACAGGGCTCGGTCTCACCTCCCTGGGATCACGACAAGTGCTGAAACCAAGAGTTGATTGCTTAACCAAGTGAGACACCAAGGTGCCCCAATATTACTCTTTTCCTTCAACTATATCCTGGACAGGGAATACAAGCTCTTTTTAATTTTCCATAGGGCACCCAATTTTAGTCATTGCAATTGATAAGAATTTCCTAAAAGTTTAGAATTCTGGGGGGAAGTAAATATAGTTTGTAAATTCTATAAAATTTCTAGTTTTAGATACCTTGAGTGTGTCACCTTTCCTGCCCTAGTCCTGTACCACAACTCTGTGGCATCGGGAGGGCTCTATTCATTGGGATGTTTCAGAATTGAGAGGAAAAAAATGACTCCAATATTTAGAAATGAAGTTCCCTCCACTTGAGTTGAAGCCCAGTCTCCCAAGTCTTTATTTCTTGGATAATTTCCCAGATAATTTGCAATGGATAAATCCAGTCCTTTCAGGGAAATCTCAACTCCTATCCACAAGGTTGCAGTCAGGGCTTCTGAAAACGAGTCCAGAGCTCATGTTTTAATTTTAAAAAGACATCTCATTCAGGCAAATAGAAAACAGTGCCCTCCGAGGACCAGATCCACAGACTTCTACTCTGTACAAACAAAACAAAATAAAACAAAGCAAACAACCAAAAACAAAAACAAAACAAAACAAACTGAAAAAAAAAAATCTCTGTTGGGAACTAGACATAGGCCAGGCTGAACTTCAATCTCTATCTGTTCCCAGACAGGTTGCTTTTACTCAGGACATGAATTGCACAGCTCTGCATAGCAGCATGGGTATGGTCTTGCAAACGTTATCAGATCAATATTTTAGTATAGTAGATTTTCCTATTATCTAAAGAATTTAGACAGAAATAATAACACAAGAAAGAAAGAAAGAAAGAAAGAAAGAAAGAAAAGAAAAAAAAAGAATTAATAGCACCAGTGTCCTCTGAGCCTCCTATGTCATCATTCTGAGCCAAGTCATGATCTGCAACCCTAGTTCAGGTTGTTTTCTTCAACTCACCTTCTACAATAGAAGGTGGAGAGCTTACCAGGTTTGGAGATCCTATTGTTTTATGGGTCTACATTTCAGATCCCCCCAGGAACAACTCTCCAGTAGCATGCTCAACTCTGCAGGAATAAACCATATCAGAGTCTAAATTCTTCCTTAGAAAAAAACCTTAGTCTAAATGAAGCCTATGCAGGAATATAAATCTGCTACAATAAAAAGTAAATTTACATTACTAAATACAGCACTTAAATGTTTGATCCATAAATTCTTCTTGTCAGTTGCTTCCCTGCATTAAGGTCTTGCCTAACTCACAAGGTTCTACTGAGTGATTTAACTTTTACTGTCCAAATGAAATAGCACAAAGATAAATTTGAGTTTTAACATTAAGTAAACAAAAATTTTTTTCCAACTTTTAAATGATAGTCTTCATAACTTAAAACAACAGCCAAATATCTATATTGTCAGAGAAAATCTTGATTGGAGACAGAGAAGTAAGTCAAGAATGGAGCTCTGTTCTCTCTCTCTCTCTCTCTGCCTCTACCCCTTTCCAGCCACCCTCTCTCCCTCTATCTTTCCTTTCTAATGCCATTAGCTATGGAATATTCTCTTAAAATTTTGTCAGCTTTCATAACTATGCACCTAAGGAAAACACCCAAGATAATCTTGAATTCAATAAGAAATAAGAGAGTGATCCCAAGGTATGGGTTCAGTGATTTTCATATTTACAATATGAACAGAGCCTCATCTCTGGTTTATAGTTGATCTTTGGGAGCTGATCCCCATAATGAGTGTGATTTGTCATCAATGGGATAAAAATTATTTTTTCTATTGTGAATTCTGCACAAATACTTTAGCAATAAAGCCCAACTTTGCCTTAGCCCATTTTGATGGATAAGAGTGCTACATTGTCCATGGAGAAAGACACGCCAGATTCTCTAGCACCTTACTTTATGTATGACCTTTCATCTGAAACTTAAAAAAAGAAATCTATTGGGGGATTTTGGGTTTCCTTTAAAATGTAACTATTTCCTTCTCTTAAAATTGATAAATCCTGCTAACTACCAAATTTGTGCAATTTTATTTATAATTTAGTATTTTCAGTCATGTTTTTCAGACTGTGTAATATTGGGTAATGATTAGGTAGTTTTATATTATGGATATCTAGAGGAGGCCAAGTTACTATTATTTTAATCCAGGCTTCAGTATTTAAAATGGGAGAGTCACCTCTATTGGTTTATCAGTAGAAGAGAAGGACATATAAAATTTAGGAGACCCTTGACAGTTGAACTAACATTGCTAGTTGGGTCCATATAAAATTATTAGCCTACTTTTGTAAAAAGGAATATGAGGTTGTTTTTTTATATTTATAGTGCCAAGTGAATTTTTATTAATATAGAACAATATTCAGAAAGGACCACCACATTATATTTAAGAAGACCAATAATCAAAGAAGTGCCAGTTTCAGCAAATTCCATTGTAAGCAATTTTGATGAACTCTTATTGATTTGTCCTATTAGTTATTTTCCTTATTTGTAGGATAAGAATAGTTAAATTATTTTTAATTTGTTAAATAGAAATAAAAAAAAGAGTATGAGCCCCAATTATTTTCTTGTATATTATTCACATTTGTGGCCTTCATAAATTTTTCATGAAATGAGATTGTCTCATTTATTAATTTTGTATTTGTTTATATTCTGATTTTACCAACTGGAATGTAAACTAACAGGTCCTTTTCCACTCTGTTTAACAAAGTGTCTCTGGCACCTACTGTTAGACACATACTAGAGACCTCATAAATATTTTTTGAATGAAACAATGGATAATGAAATATACTATATTCTAGATACATAAAACATTCATTCATTAAATAAGAACTTATTTTCACCTACCAGATGCAAAATATTCTTATAAAACATGAAAAATGTTATCTGACAGTAGATATGCAGAAAAATTTCACATATACGTAGATGTAGTTTTCAACTTTATAGAGACTTATTTTATGGGGATCAATTTAAACTGATGATTTAAGAATCAACAGAGGTCAGGAAAAAAAATTGCTAAAAAACCAGATATTCTATTATTAACTCTGATTTGAGGAAATACAAACAGGATGAAAATATTCCTTTTTCAAACTAAGGAATGCTTTAAGAGACAACTATAAAAATATCGCTATTTTGAAGTGGTAAAATCTCATACACACAAAAAGAATGTTATGACTACCAACTTTAAGAAATAACTAAGATATGTCTGCATTAAATAAGAAAAAACAAAACTGTTTCAACTGAGATGTCTGGTTGACTTTCAATCCATTTCTAACCCTGGTCATTGAGTGAAGCCACAAGTAATTAACATTCTCCTCATTAACCAACTAACTAATGAACTACTATCCTGTGAGTAATTGTTTATATGTATATGTACACATAATCTCTTTTGTCAATAATTACTAGTCCTACTTTCCAAATCTATAATGCAGCTCAAAGCAATTTCATGCTAACTTGGTAGTATCATAGAAAGCATGAAGACAGTTTAACATATACAATTATCCTTGTGTTCTCATTCATCATTTTGTCATGTATTGTCCACACATTTATTGAGTGCTTGCTGTGTATTTTCTATGAACAGTAAATATAACAACTCTATCCTGTAACAAAATCCCAAATCTTACATATTAAAATAAACTTGGTGATTAAAATAAAACTTAATATACTTAGTATACTCTGCAATAAGGAGGGAATATCTATTTACAATTTACTGTGTTCCTCAATGTGTTGAAATATAAATTAACATATTTTACCTCTGAATATTTTGGGCAAAGTAGTTTAGTAAAATAATTTCTACAATTCTAAAAAATTGACTATATATAAAACTTACAATATTCACAATGTTAGATTTTTGTTCCTCATTAGCTCTTCCTCAATTAATAAATACGTGTTTAAGAGTCAGTAAAAATTACCTATCAGTACAACACAGATTTACATCAGTTGTAAGTTTCTTCACTGAATGTAAATAAGAACTTTCTTCGAGCTTTATGATTTGCAGTGGTTACCGGAGGTATAAAATTGAATTCATTGGATATTGTTAAAAATAGGATTCTCAGGAGATACATTTTATATGTGATGTTCTGTGGGAAAGGAAGACATCCATGTAATTTTCCAAGGTCATGTCTACTCTCTATGTATGGCAGGCACATCTGTAATATACCATAACTCTAAAAAGTGCTGGATCAAGGTTTTACCAGGTCACAAGTTCATCATCCAAAGTCAATGGCTGCTGTCTAAAGATTTGCAACTACAGCAGAGACATTGAAATTTGTTACAAATGTCTAACAGTTCTATTCCAACTTCTGCCATATGAAAGGATTAATGCTGTGCCATTTAAAAAAATGTTTTATCTTGCATTAACTTTCTTGATGATTAGTGAGCTTTAATCAAGTGGGATAGAAAGACCAGCTATTCAAACTACTGAATACTGAAAAGGTCACAGTAGTGCAGCACACTCCCATAATTTATTGTCTCCTATTACATACTCTAAAAATGATCATATTACCTTCTCAAAGGCAAAATACTAACTATCTGACATAAAGTCACCGTATCATTGAATTCAGATCCATTAAGGTCAAAGCTAGTAACACTACGTTACCTGTATAAAAGCATTACTTTGAAGAATACAGCATAGTAGAATTATACCAGAGTAAACCAAATTCAATTTAAACTATGCATCATTAGGGATGTGAAACTGAAAGTATCATGTGTTTATAAATAATACAGAAATTGTTTTTAAAAATCCCAGATAACACATATATACAGACTAGAACCTTTCACCATCTGATGCAACAGTCATCCCAGAGATTCCCACATATATCTTCATGTAAAAGTTAGTTATATCTAACCAAGGCACTGAAGGTTTTCTCTGGATCCCATTCTTGGGATGATGTCCCTTACTTTTTCTTACCTTTGACTCTTCTTTGTAATGGTGCTTACAGCATACTTACTCAATAGTAGAATACAACTTGTGTGTGCTGTTAATGTTCATGTTCACAGTCTCATTTCTTAAAGACACATTATCCAAACCTTTAAAATTACCTTTTTATCTTTACTCCCAGAGTAGCTAATTGTTTCCTTCTTCACTGGAGCATTTAGGATGTTTTAGTCTTCTAACCTCCAAATGTAACCTCCAATTGTGGCTATCTTCTCTGCCATTTTATAGACTCAAGAAAGGAAGCTCAGTGCTTCCTCTGATATTTCCCAGAAACTTTTCATTTTATCTCTCTTTTATTTCTGAGAAATGATGATTTCATAAATTTGTTGAGAAATTTTTTTTTGTATTTCAAATACTTCAGTAATGTATGTTTCAAGAAGAATCCTAAGTGTCCATCTTACATTGTAAACAGATTTTTGGTAGAGATAGATTTAAAAACATGATTTTATTTTCAGCTTTATCAGAGGATCAGAGAAGGTTTATAATGAAAATTTGTAGTCCTTTCCCTTATACCATGTCCCACCACTCTGAACAAATGCTTTTAATCCTCTTAATCATTCTTATTTTTTTTCCACTGCCATATTTCTAAATAATATGATGATATTGGTCTTTTCTCAAATTTGGTAATTTGAGAGATTATCTACTGATTTTTGCTGTTGTAGCAAAAATGATTAAGCATGTTTCTACACCCTTATCTTTCCCCTTCTAATAATGCATTATATCGTAATTTTAGTTCCTCTATTGGTTACTTCTCTCACTCTGAGTAGTACATGTATTTAAAGTGCATTGCACCATTACCTCAAAATACCATTTCTTGACTCCTTATATTTTGAGAATATATAGCAAGCTCTTGCCTCACTCCACTTTTTTTTCACTGTTCTCAACTTCTTTGCTTTGTGTATATCTATATATTTTCAATATCACAGGTAATGTTTTATATGTAAGAATTGGAACTTGAATATATATTAATTCTGAAAGTTAAAAATCAATAGACAAGGTTTTCATAATAATGAACCTACAAATAAAGTTTCTTGTATACCCAAATAGTGTGTCTGTATTTCCTTTTCGTACTTTTCAGTTTTTGTTTTCCTGTGTGTTATTAAAGATAGTAAAGTTTCTTTCTCTTTTTCTCTCTCTCTTATTTCCTCTTGGATGTATCTCCCTCTTGAAGTTTTCCATTCTCTTGCTTTAATCTGGACTATTTGATTTTCAGACTATTCATAGTGACTGGTGGCCACTATAGTAGCATTCCTATCATGTGCAGCCTGGCTTATCAATGTCATAATGCCGTAACCTTTTGCTTCCCAATGACAATGTTATGGAAAAGTCCTTTCCCAGGATACCTGGGTGGCTCAGTTAAGCAGCTGCCTTTGTTCAGGTCATGACCCCAGGTTCCTACAATTGAGTCCCACATCAGGCTTCTTGCTCAGAAGGGAGCCTACCTCTCCCTCTGCTTCTATTCTCTCTCTCTCTCTCTCTCTCTGACAAATAAATAAATAAAATCTTAAAAATCACTCTCAGTGTGAACGGCCTAAATGCTCCCATAAAACGGCACAGGGTTGCAGAATGGATAAAATGACAGGACCTGTCCATATGCTGTCTACAAGAGACACATTTGGAACCAAAAGATACATCCAGACTGAAAGTGAAAGGATGGAGAACCATCTTTCATGCCAACGGGTCTCAAAAGAAAGCTAGGGTAGCGATTCTCATATCAGATAAATTAGATTTTAAGCTAAACACTGTAGTCAGAGATACAGAAGGACACTACATCATTCTTAAAGGGTCTATCCTCCAAGAGGATCTAACAATTGTAAACATTGATGCCCCCAATATAGGAGCAGCCAACTACATAAGCCAACTGTTAATCAAAATAAAGAGTCATATTGATATGAATACATTAATAGTAGGGGATCTTAACATGCCACTCTCAGTAACAGACAGATCATGTAAAAAGTCCTTTCCTTTAGCTCTATGCTCATCACAGATCTGCCTCTTTCCCCTGCAAATGTTCTTCTCCTTTTAAGATATCATATGAAATATTTTTGTACTGTGTGAAGGACAATTCTGAATTAGTTCTTAAGCAGAGCTAATGGTCAACACCTGAGCACAATGATTATGTGCTCTGCCTATTTCTCTTAATTTCCTTTGTGGTTTACCACTTAGGTATTCCCAAGGCAAAGTGGAATATTTTTAATGATCTTTGGTGATTATTTGAATAGATACTATGTATAAAATTGAAGGAAAAAATCCACTGCTCTTTATACTGTGTGATGAGATACAATCTTATACAGATTAGTATAAGTCCTTATTGAACATTTCAATTAGTTATCTGGAAGACAAAGCAAATACAATCTTCATGAGATTAGTAAATGAATTATGAGACATTAGAATCCTTAATCAAGACTAGTAGTATCAAACAGTTATAGAATTTAGTAAATGAACATGACTGAAATCTCAAATTAGGGTTCTTAATCAAAGGTCTTAAAATAAGAACAGAATATTACAACAAAATGGACTCTTATTAAATGTTCATTTGTAAAAAGAAATGTTAAGAGATCGATTTTAAATATGTATATTGATTTAATGCAAAAACTAAGATTGGAGCAACAATAAACACAATTATTTAATTCTACACTAAAAACAAAATACTCCTTTGGGACCAAAACACATGCTAAAAACTTTTGGATGTAATTATCAGTAAGATTACGGTAAGAATAATTTCTTCTATTTTGAGTACTTCATTTAAGAGAAATATTCAAAAGAACTAAGGACATTATATTATGAGAAGGTAAAAAGTGTCATACATTATTAGATATTCAAATCTATAAATCTGCTTATAGCATAAAAACTGCTTGTAAGAAATAAATTACTTCAATATGGTCAATGTAAAATCAATTTGGATTCAGTCAAGAATACCAGTTATCAAGATGAAGAAAATTAAAATAAAATAAAGGTTTTCCAAAGTTGATGTCAAAATTGAAAGGAATTTAGTCTTTTTATTACTTCTCTGAAAAATATATTTTTGAAATATTTATGACCACACATTAAAGAATTTATACAAAGAGCAATAGAAAGGTGCCTGCCCAATGGCCTGACTAAAGACATTCCAAATGACACTCCAAAGACATTTTCTAAAATCCAAAAATGAATACTCTATACAATGACCCTTGGGTATTAACTCTGAGTTCACTTCCTGCTCTTCTCCCCATTATTTGCCCCTTTCCGGCCACACTGTTTACCTCAAACTCAGCTGATTTTAGCTCTGCCCTTTGTAGTTCCTCTTCTTTTTGCCTGGAACCACTAGATACTGACATAGCTGGCTCCTGAGCTCAAACATCTTCTCTGATGAGTCCATCAAGAGTATCTATCTCTCCTTACTCCCCATCATCATCTATACTTTGACCCTGCTGTTTTCTTCTTCAAAGAATTTACTTGATATTATATATTTGCTGCTTCTTTCTTCTTCTTCTTCTTCTTCTTCTTCTTCTTCTTCTTCTTCTTCTTCTTCTTCTTCTTCTTTTAGAGAGAGAGAGAGAGAATCTTAAGCAGGCTTATGCCCAGGGTGGAGCCCAACATTAGGCTAGATCTCACGACCCTGAAATCATGACATGAGCCAAAATCAAAAGTCAGACACTTAAACCACTGAGCCATCCATATGCCCAATATTTGGTTCTTATTTATACCCATCTCCTCATTAGAAAGGCAAAGATTTTTGTTGTTTTTTTATTAACTTATCTTCCTAAATACTTTATTGAGGTGTAATTTGCATACCCATTTATGTGTAAATTTCAATTGGTTTTTGTAAATTTTCAAAGTTGTGCATGCATTACCACAAGTCAGGTTTAGAATATATTTTTTTTCCCCAAATACAATCCCTTGTGTTCTCTGCTATGAATCCTGGCTCCCACTTCCAGTCCCAAGCAGCCATTAATCTGTTTTCTGTCTCCATAGATTTGTCTTTTTCTGGACATTTTATATAAATGGAATCATATAATATGTAATGTTTTGCAATTTTGTCTGTTTTATTTACTGCTTGCCCTACTTAAAATAGGGCCTGGCACATAAATGGCTTAACAAACATTTGTTGTATAAATACAAGAATGAATCAATGCAGGTTTGGGGCTAAAATTCATAAAGCTGCAATATCTAGCTCAGATATAAATTATATGGATTAACAGCTTTAATAGTTTAAATTTAGAATTTTTTAATAAAGGGAAAAAGGGAATGAGAAGGAGAATAGAGAAAGCCATAATTTAAAGTTATAAGTACTGTATGTGGAATAAATTTATGAATCTTGAATATCATTAAAATATGTAGATTTAAGAAATCTTAAGATTACCAATGCCTGTTTTTTTATTAAAAGTCTGAGATGCTATAGCCATTGATCTTTTATTACAACAGGAAATGCTAAGAGCTCTAAGTATAAAAAGGAATATTCCCCTGGCTTACCTTTATAATACTTAGCAGGGACAAAGAATTTTTATGCTTCTACTAATAAATATCTCAAAAAAACAGCACATCTTTAAAATGAGGCAATTCAAAACCAGTAGTTTATTTTATGTCAATCACCATGGTCATGAATTATAATTATAAATTATTTTGAGTACAGGGTGTGTAAAACAATCCTTTGAGCTTCATTTTAAGTCTTTCTTAATTAAAGATGGCTCGTAAAAATATCTTTTGTAGGAGAAAAAAAGAGAGAGAGAGAGACAAACCAAGAAACAGACATTTAACTATAGAGAACAAACTGGTGGTTACCAGAGGGGAGGTGGGTGTGGGATGGGGGAAATAGGTGCTGAGCACTGGGTGATGCATGGAATCCTTGAATCACTATATTGTATACCTGAAACTTATATTATACTGCTAACTAACTACAATGTAAATAATTTTTTTTTTTAAAAAATACATGATTACCTATGCAGTGTAAAAATTTAGCTTATACATCAGAGAGTTTTTTTTTAAAAATGAAATTATATTCAGAACAAGACCTGGGGCGCCTGGGTGGCTCAGTGGGTTAAAGTCTCTGCCTTCGGCTCAGGTCATGATCTCAGGGTCCTGGAATTGAGCCCCGCATCCGGCTCTCTGCTTGTCAGGGGGCCTGCTTCTCCTTCTCCCTCTGCCTGCCTCTCTGCCTACTTGTGATCTCTCTCTCTTTGTTAAATAAATAAATAAAATCTTAAAAAAAAAAAAAAGAATAAGACCAGGCACTGTGGTGTTATTTTTAATACCTTCTAACCAATATTTGAGTTGTAAACAGTTAGGCTGTTTTTCCACTTTTAGCTTTTCTCATGAAGCCAATGTGTGAACAATTGGCCCATGGCTTTGGAGAGCTGGAGTTTGAATTCAGGTGAGCAATTCACAGTCATTTTCAGTAAATCCCTTGTATCACTTAAGAGAGATTAGCAAGCAAAATTTTTTTATTTCTTATTTTATTTTTCAAATTCCTGGCACATCCTTTTTCCTTCCATGCAGCTTATGAGGAAGAGCACAAGGTGAAAAAGTTAATTTATTTTTACTATTGTCTAAGAATTCTTGTTTTTGAATATGTGGGATGCTTTGCTATGTTACTGTATTTGAAAATATTTCTGCTTACAGGAAGTTGGTAAAATATTGTCATCCACATTGTTTTTTAATAGAATTCTTTTAGAGTCTGTTTCAGAGAAGGCATTTGAGTGGTAAAGTGAGATAAACAATGGACAAGAAAGTTGACTGTTTTAAACTATAATTTAACTTGCATCTTCTAATACTGGTCACCACATAACTGCTTCAAGTTTGCTATGTTTTGTGTTTTTTTTTTATTTTTTCTAGCTGTAACATAGACAAATCATTGATAATTAAATATCATAATCAATAGAGGGAGGTGCCCATTATGACTATGTATAAGATATTTGTTAATAGAATTATTATCAATGGACAAACCTTGGACTGGAATTTATTGAGCATCTACTAGCCTCCAGGTACTCTTTTTTTTTATTTTTTTATTTTAAAGATTTTATTTATTTATTTGACAGAGAGAGAGAGAGAACACAGTCAGAGAGGCAGGCAGAGAGAGTGGGGGAAGCAGGCTCCGGCCGAGCAGAGAGCCCGATGCGGGACTCGGTCCCAGGACCCTGAGATCATGACCTGGGCCGAAGGCAGAGGCTTTAACCCACTGAGCCACCCAGGCACCCCTAGCCTCCAGGTGCTCTTAATGCATTTATATAAATGCTATTTTACTCAAATAATGATCTCAAGAGGAAGTATTATTTCCATTGAATTTATAAAGAAAGAAAACAACTAAAGATAAATTTTATGGAATTATTAAGATTTGCCAATATTAAATCTCCTATCTCACTATTTGTTTTCTATATGTCCCCTCCATACTTAGCTCTTTTAATCTCCCTTCCAGGCCAACTTTTTGACTATTTTCATGTTTCTATTTTATCTTCGTAATAGGGTTATAGCTATAACTCTGAGTTTTGATTTTTAGTAGTTGGGCTAAGGTAAATAATATATGTATTTATTTATCAAATTTCCAAACACTTTACACACACAAATATTATAAATATCTTACAAAAGTACACATCCATTTCATCCCTCCTGACCTTTGTCCTACTGTACTAATACATTGTATTTCATCATACTACAAGTCACATGATACATTGTTTTGATTTAAATTATCATTTAATTTTAAATAGTTTAAATATGGACAAGTATTTTATATTTGCCCATATATTTACTGATTCTGTCACTCTTCATTCATTTATATAAGTATAAATTTCCAATGGTATTATTTTTCTTATTTCTAAAGAACTTTCCTTCACATCTCAGTTAAAAGGTTACTCAGTAAACATCACTTTCAATGAATTATCTTGGCTTTTTGTTATTGTTCTACACTTTATTTATGTTCTCCATTTTGGGAACATTTTTGCTAGCCAAAATTTCTAGGTTGACATTTATTTCCTTGTAGTATTCTAAAGATGGTGTTCCATTGTCTTCTGGATCATATTGTTTCAGGTGAGATTTTGCTATAATTCTTAGTTTCTTGGTACAAAGTATATCTTTTCTAGAATGGTTGCTTAAAATTTGTCTTTTCAATGCTTTTTAACAATTTTATTATGATGCACCTGGATCTGCTTGACTTTATATTACTTTTACTTTGGTTTCATTGAATTTCATTGAATTTTTCATTGAATTTTGTATGTTTGTGGATTTATTGGAGCAAATAATTTTATTTGCTCCATAATTCCAATGTTTTTTCTACCCACCTGTGTTCTCTTCTGCTTTTTTGTGCCTTCTTGGTACTTTCCCAGAGGTCACTGAATCACCGCTTATGTTATTTTTGTCTTTTTTCTCTCCGTGCTTCATTTTAGAATGTTTCAAAAGCTGTGACTTCACTGATTAAGTTGATTTCACAAAATCAAGTTCACTAAATTTTTTTTTCTTCTTTAGTATCTAACCTGATGGTAAATACTCCTAGTGTATTTTTTATTTCAGATATTTTTTCATTCTTAAATATTTCATAGTTTTTTTCTAGTTTGATCTTTATGTCTGAAATAATTTTTATTTTGTAATTCATTGCTGAGATCTGTCGCTTTTCATTCTGTATCCTCTTATTGCCTAATCATAACAGTTTAAAGATTTTTAAGTTAATTTATGTTACTATCTGTATTTTTTGCTTATTTCTTTTATTTTGTTTATCTCTCATGGGTGTCTTTTATACTTGTTTAATTTTTAGTTCTGATATTTTAAAAATTTTATTTTTTTAAATTCTTTTTTTTTTTTAAGATTTTATTTATTTGTCAGCGAGAAAGAGAGAGAGAGCACGCACAAGCAGGGGGAGCAGCAGGCAGAGCAGTCAGAGGGAGAAGCAGGCTCCCTGCCGAGCAAGGAGCCTGATGTGGGACTCGGACCCAGGATCCTGGGATCAGGACCTGTGCCGAAAGCAGCAGCTCAACCAACTGAGCCACCCAGGCATCCCTGATATTTTAAAAATTTTGATTACCTTTCCTTTCACCTTTTTAAAACATTTCCTTAATCATATTTTAAAATTCAAGATCACATTTTTTATTTTGTGAACATGGCTTATTCTTGTTGCTGTTCAGCCTATAAATATGCTCAAAGTTTAAAAACATTTGTAAAGGTTTAAATATTGTGCCTTTTAAGATCCTGTGTTTAAATCACACAGCTTCAAGAAAGGAGATTTCTGAAGAAATTTTCCTAGGTTCGTGGCTTGGGTTGCTCGCTATTCCCACATCAATGACTACCTATTAATTTCTCAGGGCTATTTTAGCTTAGGAATATTTTCTTCCTATAGCCTCATACTCCAGCACTCGATAGTGCTCCCATCCTCAGATGTTATATTTGGTGTTTATAGACTCTTTTGGGATGTGCAACCAATGTCTACCTTTCTACTCTTACCTCCCGTATTTCTGTCCTTCTCAGTTATATTTATTTCCCAGTGATTATCCTTCTGGATCAGATTTTTATTCTTTAGGAGTGAGTATTATAGTCAGTTTTATTTGTCAACTTAACTAGGCTCCAATTATTCAATCAGACTCTATTGCTGTTAAAGTACTTTGCAAATGTACTTAATATCTACAAGCAGTTGATTTTAAGCAAATGATATTATCTTAGACAATTTGGATGAGCCAGATTCAGTTAGTAAAAAAGCCTTAAGACCAGAACTAAGAACTTTTGGTTTCAAAGAAGTGTCAAGGGTTAGCAAAAAGAAAATATAATTCCTGCTGTATATACAATATATATATACATCTATAATAAATAATATGTGTGTGTTTCTATGAGAGAACCCTGCTTGACACAAAGTATATTTTAATGTTTCTAAGATTCCTGAAGATCATACATGCTTCTTAGGGTCCATGAGGATTTTCTGGTTATTTTTGGAATCATCATCCCAAATTTGCACTCAGAATTGGGTTCTTTCCTTTCATGGGATTGGCTGCCTTTGTAGTACACTTCTCAGATAGTCTGGGAGTATAGTTAATAGGCATGATCCATCCGCAATACCTTTGGGATACACTTCAGTGTCTACACCAAAGCCATGATCTCCCAAGCTGCTTCTAGACAATAACTGCAGATAGTAGTAATAATAGAACTGGAACTTTTCAGCCCAGTGTGGGGTTTATCCAATGAGTAATCTTTGCTAATCTCTACTGGGATAATCTTTGCTAATGTTTTCTATGTTTGTACACTTTTAATTATTATAATTACTTCTATTGCTTTGCTAATGTTCCAATTGACTGAAAACTTTTTTTTTTTTTTAACTGAAAACTCTTTAAAGGCAAAAACTATGTCTTATTTCTTTTTGGAAAATAATATTGCATAATGAAAAGTGCATTGTATTTGCAACCAGGTAAATCTGATTTTAAATACAAAGCCAGCTACACATTAGATGTAAAAGACTTTGCATTTGGTCTAATTGAGACTTTCTCAGAAATACACAGCAACACAATTTTCTAACCATTACTCAACAAAGTTTGAATTTTAAATTCTCCTGTGTAGTGTTGGCCTCTTATGGCTAAATACTTTTTTGAAAGATCCTGATCATCTTGGTGGGTTTTATCTCAGAGTTATACACATTGCTTAAGTAGTTTTTGGCTTGAAAATTTGTCTTTGTCCTGCTATAGGAGCTTGTTCTTTTTTTTTTTTTTTTTTGTTTTAAGATTTTATTTATTTATTTGAGAGAGAGAGAGAGATCACAAGTAGGCAGAGAGACAGGCATAGGGAGGGGGAAGCAGGCTCCCTGCTGAGCAGAGACCCCCCGCCCCCCACGGGGGCTCGATCCCAGAACCCTGAGATCATGACCTGAGCCAAGGCAAAGGCTTTAACCCACTGAGCCACCCAGGCGCCCCTATGGGAGCTTCTTTATACATATTTTGTTTGGTTAGAATCAACTGTCAAATACTTGTTTTCTCACACTTTTCTTTTTGCCTCCATTTGGTTTTGTCATTTTAAAGTATTCATTTACCCATACTTTCTCTATTTTTCCAGTTTGAAATGTTCATTTATTGTCTTTATATTTGAATGATGATGTATTTGAGTAAAGTATTTTTGGACACATTCTTTCCCTCAAAACCTGTCTTCTAGGTTTGAAAAATCCTGTTTTATCAACAGTATTTTATCAATATTACTTTTCAATTCTTTTTGAAATTTAGATCACTTAAAAAAAGAAAGGTATATCACTTTAAATTTGAACATTAATGTCTTTCTTCATGCTGTGGTGGCATCATGCAATAGTGGTTTAAAATTCTTTATTCTGCATATGCTACTGTTTTAAGAAAAAAATATTATTTTTAAAATATGATGATTGCTTTTGAAAGTGAGCTTTTGAGAGCAATTCTTTTCAAATTTGGTTAAAAAACTTACTGTGCAAATATTATCAAGAATTCTCAGAGGCAAGAGGTTAAGATAAAATAGATATTACAAACTAAGACAGCCATCATGCTTAAATCTGTACTCTTGGGTTGAACTGAAGAGAGAAGCCTCAGATGAGATTTACTCTTAAGATGCAAAGGGTATGGGAGAAAATCTGTTCAGTTAGTAATATTTTGACAGACTTTGTCTAGAACTTTTCCATTTTTGTACACAGGCAATTATGCTTAATTATTCTGACTTTTTCACTTTTATCCTGTTTGTGCCTTTTTAAAATCATATTGAATCTTTTCTTCCTCTCTCAAATACTTTCAGAATGTGCTAAATGATAAATATTTTAATTAGCAGTAAAATGTTATAGAGTAAAATGGACAGATAATTATTTAACAAATACTGAAACAAAACAAAACAAAGTTGAACAAAACCATTTATGGTTACTCATCATGGGTAGTCCCACTGCTTGGAACTTGACATATTTGATTTTATTTAATCTTAACACACATCTTTCAGTTATTAATATCTCCAACCTAAGAGGGAGAAATGAGCTCAAATAATGAAGTAACTTGCAAAGTCTCTTACATCTAATAAATAGTTGGCTTTGTGTTCAAAATTGCTTGTTTGCAAATACTACACGTTTCTTTCTAAAGAGGAATAGGACATGGTTCCTTGTCTTTAAAGAGGTTTCAGCCAAAAGGAATATTACCAAAGCAATAGAAATGATTATGATAATTTAAAATGTATAAACACATAAAAGATTAGCTTTCAATATTTCACCTGTCAGTATGCTGACCCTTGATTCTGACCCTTGTTTTTCCACATTCTATTGCTGAAAGCTTAAGTGTTTATTAAAATAAACATTTTATACTTATGACTTATTTCTAATATTTTCCTCTCTTTAGAGGATACTTCTTTTATAATATCTATAAAATAATAACTCATGAATAGAACATTATACACAGTTGAATGGGTATCTGTGACAGTTCACATACAGATTGATAGAAAATACATCTTTTGTCAGAAGATAAGTGAAGCAGCATAATGGATGGTTGTCTGGTGAAAACAATTTATTTTTTTATGTATTTTTTAAAGACTTAAATCAGTGCTATGGAATCATAGGGAGTCAGTGAAAAAATCACCAGAGAGTCAATAAAGCTTATGAGCAAAGTGGTTACTGGATCAGATTTGAATATTAAAATAGGGATAGAGAGAAGAAAAGACTGAGGAAGGGAAGCCTGTGGGCAGAGGAGCTATTCTAGTAACAACTGCTATGTTCTGGAGAGAGATGAATGCCCAAAGTCAGGCAATAGTGAGGATTAAGAGGACAGGGAAAATGGGAAAATCTGTAAGAAGGTAGAAATGAGAGTACGCAACTTCAGCAGTTTTCAACTCATGTGTATGTGTATGTCTCTGTGTGTATGCGTTTGATGAATTTATTGGAGAGAAACTAGTTAGGAAGCAAGTAAAATTTGTACATGGTATGTAAATGTGCAATCACCTTTCTTTCCTATTTTACAGCCTTAAAAAATTGGAGCTGTCAATGGAAGCACTACCATACTATTCAATATATGTATCTGAGTTCGACAGGGAAGGGAGGTTGAGAACCGCTTGACCATATCCAGGGGAAGATGGAAAGTCAGAGATCCAGGATGATTCTGTAGTTTCCAAGTTCAGGGTCTGATTGTATGGTTAAGATCGACCACTCTAGGAAGAATAAAGGAGAAATAGGTTGGTTGGTTGGAGTTTGAATTTCTCTTTCTAGGATTAGCAACTTGAATAGTTAATGAGATTTATGAATATAAGAGCCGAATCTGATAGAACCCTTCCAGCTGTTAGATATGTATTATTTTCTTCTGATAAGTAGGATGAGCACTTTTACATAATACAAAAGGCTTATGAGAAGATGAGGCTTGAAAATCCCAGTGACTTTTTCCTAAGCCCTTTATCATCAGGCTTATAAAGCTACTTTATGATGTCATTTTTCTTTTGGAAATATATACTATTTATACTATTTGTAAGTTACATCATCTGTAATTCCTTCACATTGTTCTTAAGCAGTACAGCATTATAATTATTAATTACAATTGCAAACTGCTTAATTTTCCTGATTACCTTTTAATTTTTCCTATGGCAGGCATATTGTATGTTGAAGTAGTCCCTCTCATGGGTGTAAGGAGCAAACACTTTTTCCTCTGGAACTTTGGAAAACTTGAAATGTGCACCAAGGAATATTTTCAAGTATTTTTCTAAAACTATTTAAAAATGATGTTTCACATATCACTTTTTTTCATTAAGTAAGGCGAGGAACAATAACAACTAGTGTTGAAGGCTAAGAAACATTATGTGAGTTGTAGTATTATTTACTGACTTGATTACATGGGACCGATTTCCTCCCACATGCACCCTTACATTTTCTGTAATATCAACCATCAGGATTTTTTTTAAATTGTTTTTTTTTGTAAAACATAATGCAGATTATGCCCAAGGAACTATAGACATTGAGTGTAAGAAAATATGATACGGGAATTTTAATTATTGAAGAAAAGATGAAGTGAAAAATTACAACATATTGAAGGAGCAGAGCAGGGCTGGCTTGTTTTGTTTAAACCCGCCTTCTTGTGTGTGGCCCCCCCGCAGGACCTGCCTCTGGGAGGGTCTGAGTGTGGCTCAGCCCTCCCTTGAGCTAATTAGCCCAGACGGCCTATGGGTTGGGTTTGGGTTAGCCAATAGGAATGTGGAACCCCTGCCTGGGAAAGAATATTAACTCCGCCTTTTGCCCGCCAAACTTGTGCGCCAATTCTGGCCAGGGTGATAGGCTAGATCAAACAGTTACTAAGCAACTTTCTGTGTGTTACAAACTCATTGGCCACTGACCCCTCTAAAACTGTTGCGCTTTTTGAAACTCGCTTTCTCTACACAAAATCTGGGCATAACAATATCTTCTTATTAAAGCCACATCAACCAGAGCTCTCAGATTTCAATGACACCTAGAAACCTCCATTCTTTTTCTGTTTAAAAAAGCAGAACTTTAGAGATAAGGAAGTTTATGCTGAGAAGTAATAATTTTTAGCTATAATGTTTCCCTTGAAGCAGTATGGTATCCTCTTTAGAGCAGGTATTCTGGAATTATATAAAGTACCCAGCTCTGCTACTTACTTGGTTCCTAGACCATCAACCGTAGTACTCTGCATCACATTGATGAAGTTTGTGAAATATTATTTTTCCTGAGGAGTAATTGAAAAATGTACACACATTTTTCATAGCAAGACCTTTGTTTATAAAAGTTATAACTATAATTACTGATTTTTTTCAAAATTTGGGCAAGTCAGAAGTTAAAAGAGAGTAGTTTTGAAGTAAATTTGATAATTGGATCAAAAAATACGTTTTTGTGGATGAAAGAATTGCCTATGTCCGGGTGATCTAGAAACTTTCCAGAAAGATTTAGATAAAGCTAATATTTGGTATCTATTTATATTTTAAATTATAATAATTCTTATTAATTTATTTTCTGTTCCAATTGACTAAAGTCCCCTTGAAGACTGAAACTATGTCCCATTCTTCTTCAGAAGGTGCATGGGTGCAGTGGGTATAACATAGAGTTTGCAAGTAGCTGGCACCCCTCTGTCCAGTTCATTGATAAGGATGCCTTTCTCCTTTGACAGTAATAAAATCTGCTAAGGAAGAATGTGTTTTCTGACACATGCTTTGAAATTTTGGTTTCTTTTTAGCAGCTCAGTATCCAGTGTAAAAACTCATGATATTTTCTGACTTTATGCATTGTACCAGCTATTTTTGAAAATTTAAATTCAATTAATTGATATATAATGTATTTGTTTCAGGGATACAGGTCTGTGATTCATCAGTCTTATATAACACCTAGTGCTCATTACAGCACATATCTTCTCCAATGTCCATCAGGCAGTTGCCCCATCCCTCAAGCTCCAGCTATTTTTAAAGTAATTAGCTTTAAAACCCTCCCCAGCTATTTTTAAAGTAATTAGCAGAGTCATCACAGCCCTTATGTCTACTAACATGGATATTGAGGGTATTTCTCTGTCACCAAAAGCTAAGTTGTTTACTAAGTCTCCTACTTACACAAGAATCTGGAGCAGGGAGGGAGTGCTGCAGAGAAGACTGGGTAGGTCCTGGGAAATCTTCTACTTAAAATAAAGGCCAACTATGAGAAAATTATAACCACTCTTAAAATTTTCCTTAGAGTGAGTTTGTATTTAACAGAGGAGAAAAGATATACCAGTGGCTACAGCTTTTAAAACACTGGGAAAATAGTACAGAATAGCAAAAATCCATAGTAATAGTTTATTCATAAAGCAAACAGTATAATTAGTTGGGTCTGACACTTTCTTTACATAGCAGATTTCATGTTCCACTGAGGACTGGCAGATTAATTGCACAGAAACTTTAGTCAGCAGATTCTTTTTCCATGAAAAATTGTCAGAGACAAACATTTCTTAAATGCCCTCTTTTTGTTGATTAGTTCTAAATTAAAATTGCATTGTTAATAAAATGTCAACATAAATGCATTCTTAATTCATTTTTAATGTGTTCTTGTGAATATACTTTTTAAAAATATCTCTCCTGGTTACATATTTTTGTGTTCGTTTTCAGTGACTTCTCAAGAAAAGTCATGACAATGAAGCCTATTTTCGGCCAATTTTAAAAAATCTATTAGCCCATAGGGTGCATGTCATTCAATTCATAACTCTCTGCTCCTGGCTTATAAATAAGTCACAGGTTAAGTGAAGGTACAAACATCTTTGAAGTACCACTGATACTTGGAAAGTAAACAAAGCAGGGAATACTTGCAAGTAAAATATGGGAAGTCTAGGAGATGAAAAGGTGAATCCCAAAAATTATTTATGGCCATTGTCCTGGGTAAACCTCAGAATTGCATCCCAGATCTTTAGCTTTTTGTTACCATCTGACCCTGCATCTAAGAAGACTTTCCTGGCTCTATGTAGTCTGAGAACATATCATCATCAAAGCCTGAAAGCACTTACAGCACTAAGTAACTACCTTTGCAGATCATAAAAAAAAAAGATGGGATCCTACTTAGCATCTACATTACATCTGCTTAGTTGTAGAAGGTTTTACTGCAGGGGTATAGGAGGAATGAGCATCTAGTTATATGCAATAAACTCCATACATTATGGCTGAATCTAAAAGCATCTGGCTCTATTATATTTGCTTAAAGCTCTGCTTTATTTTCAACAAATGATTGTTTATATTGGTCTCTGTGTACCCCATGGTGATAGTTTTAAGGTGCTATGCTATTTTTGCTTACTGGAGTGGATATTTATACCTATACACTTTGTCTTTGGGTATTTTCATTTTGTTGTTAGGGATTTGGTATGCATATGCAAAGAAATGCTGACGAGTCACTGCACTTATCTGTTGCCCAGAGAGATGATGATGGGTCATAAACCCAGATATTAAAACAAACAGCTAGAGAAGAGTTCATTTCTTTCAGGTCTGATCCCAGTTTTTCTTAGCTGCAAATGAAACAGGCAGTGGAAGGGAGTCACATTAACAACCCCTTACACATCATATTTACTTGTATCATTGTTACATTATGAAGTAGAACCAAAATCAATACAATTGCTTATATTTATCCAGTACTTATTCTGTGTCAAGCAGATGAATCTGCTTGAATGCATGAAATGCCATGCATGAATTAATGCATTTAATCCTTAACACTATCCTATAAGATAAATACTAGTATTATCCTGATTTTGCAGATGAGATAACTGAAGCACAGAAAGTATAATAATTTGCTCGACATTATACAAGTGGTAAGTGGAAGAGCTAAGATTCATGCCTAGAAAATTTGGTTCTAGAATCCATACAGTGAATTACCATGCGATACTGTCTCTTAATGTAAGCTGATACCTGAAAGTGCAGAATGGTTTAATTTTGGAGGGACAAGTCACCAAGTTTTCAAATCCATAAATATTTGTCCCTGAAGTCACTTCTAGATTGCTTAATTTACTTTAATTTGCCATTTTAGTCCTTCATAGGTAGAGCACCCTACACACATACACAGAGAAAGACAGAGACAGAGATACAGAGAAAATGAAATAATATTACCACATTTTTTGGAGAATATTGTGTGTGTACACCTTAATGTAAGGGTATTATTAGCATACCCAGTGAAATAACCTACTATACTTAATATTTATAGAGTAAACAAGAGTTATTGATTTTTTAAAGATTTTATTTATTTATTTGACAGAGAGAAAGAGATCACAAGTAGGCAGAGAAGCTGGCAGAAGGAGAGGGGAAAGCAGGCTCCCCACTGAGCAGAGAGCTTAATGTGGGGCTGGGGCGCCTGGGTGGCTCAGTGGGTTAAAGCCTCTGCCTTCGGCTCAGGTCATGATCTCAAGGTCCTGAGATCGAGCCCCGCATCGGGCTCTCTGCTCAGCAGGGAACCTGCTTCCCCCTCTCGCTCTGCCTGCCTCTCTGCCTCCTTGTGATCTCTCTCACTGTGTCAAATAAATAAATAAAATCTTTAAAAAAAAAAATGTGGGGCTCGATCCCGGGACCCTGAGACCATGACCTAAGCCAAAGGTAGAATCTTAACCCACTGAACCACCCAGGTGCCCCAAAAGTTACTGATTTTTATAAACATATATTCTAGGAGGATATTAACAGTATGAAGAAACTTTCATATTTATAGAGAGCACTTTTGTATATCCTTATAAAGTTCAAAAATTGCCAATGCTATTTTCAGTTAGTTCTTTTTACAGACTTCTGTGTGCACTAAAAGTATGACCTATTCATTTCACATTCATTAAGAAATCAATTTTTTAGAGCAAATGTTACAAATGAATATTTAATTTAGTTGCAATTAAGAATGTGTATTTACAGAACATTTCTTATTAATTAACACAAACCAGAATGGCTAAACATAGAAAAGTTTGACCTTCTACTAAACCATTCACTTGGCTCTGCATTATTTTCAAAAGCATCAGAACTTGATCCAACCTGGTCATGTCTTCCTCTGTAAACACATCTCTTCCTAATGAGGTTTCACTCCCCAGGTGGTATGCAGCAGGTTCAGCTCTTTGCATTTCTCTGCAAAGAGTCAAACACCTATAGATCTCTGGTTGATACTGAGGAAGTTTTAATATCCAGAAGCCACTCCAATAAACTGCTATTACAAAGTGCCTTCTGATTCCTACTCAAAATGAGCAAAAATTAGTGGCTTTCCACAAAATGAGATCTTTCGTACACATATAAAGACAATATGTTTAGATATACACTTGAGTTTAGCCCTAGGAATCAAATTAGAAGAAAATTAGAAGAAAAACTGCATTCTAATTTAACAGATCTTTATCACTTTTTTTCTCTTTGGACTTTTCTTCTAATTAAAAGGCAAAATTAACATCAGAATTGGAAACTGTGTTGTAAAAAGTTTACGAAGCCAGTCAGCTAATTTCTGAATGCCTGAATTCACTAAAGCTTGGTGAATACAGAAGTCACAGCATGCTCCTGGACACTTAAAGAAATCACATTTGTTCTTCTACCTGATCATCTTTCCAAAAAAAAAAAAAAAAAAAGATTGTAAGCATATTCTGCCCACGCTACAGCTCATCAAACAATACTTAAGCTACAAAGTCCCAACCAGGGACCATGATGTTTCATAGTTCACTTCAACCCTTTAAATAACCTGTCACGTAAGTATTATGTGCACTGTGTATAATTTTGTTAAAATCATTGTAATTTTGCTAAATTTAGAGTCATGAAGAAATAAGAAGTACTTTTATCTGCCATTTATCACCATTTAATAATATTTTCTGGGATTCAGAAGTTGATATTTGGTCTGTTATACAGTAGCCACGTATAAGAGAATTAATAAGGCCATAGTTATGTTCTTATTAATGTTATACATTAATGTCTTGAAAAGTTGGCAGAGGGTTGGTATCTAACATTGTTAGAGCAAGTAAATAATTATTAATTGCAGATTTATGCTATAATGTAGTTAAGTGACAACAAGCTGTTTTCTTAAATGTTAATTGAGAACCTTCTTAACTTATGAAGCTCTATGCTGTTTGTGCAGCATTGAAAGAGACCACTCATATTGCCAAATAAGTTCTTCTGAATAAATCATGTCTCAGTAACAATCATTTGCATTTTTGTCAGTGCAGAATAATTTAGGAAACATCATGTCAGAAGACATTTTGTAAATTGGACAACTGCTAGAAGACTATCTCTTCCAATCTTACGATTATTGAGAAGATTTAGTAATATAATCTCTGAGTAGGAAGAAGCTTGAATTTCTGCTGCAATTATTTTTTATGAGAATCAGTAACGATTTACATCTTTTACTTATCCTAATTACACAAAGCATATGCATTTTCAAATATATGAATGAATCACATAAAGAAGAGCCTTTTTTGGAAGGTTATATAAGCATTTCATGATATATGCTTTCTTGGTGGGCACTAAAATGAATCTTAGGGAGAAATAAAATTTCAGGGGCACCTGGGTGGCTCAGTCATTAAGGGTCCGCCTTCAGCTCAGGTTGTGATCTCAGGGTCCTGGGATTGAGCCTCACATCGGGCTCTCTGCTTGGCGGGGAACCTGCTTCTCCCTCTCCCCATGCTTGTATTCCTTCTCTCACTGTCTCTCTCTCTCTCTGTCAAATAAATAAATATTTAAAAAAAAAAGAAATAAAATTTCAGTCAAATTTCTATCTTGGTAGTCTCAAAGAAGAGCAACAGTCAATTATTTTCTGTAGGATTCTTGATTAAAATTATCATAAGGAACACTTTTCTAATGTCACAATATGCCAGAAACTATCTGCCTAGTATGGAACGTAGGGTGTGCGTGTGTGCATTGTGTGTGACATAAAATGACTTAATGATGTGTTCCCAGTTTTCACCTTCAATGTCTAAAATCTAACAAAACTAATTTTAAGAACTTCATATTTAAAGAACTACTATATGACAGACTACTATATGAACAGACATTTCAGTAAAGAGGACATCCAAATGGCCAACAGACACATGAAAAAATGCTCAACATCACTGGGCATCAGAGAAATACAAATCAAAACCACAGTGAGATACCACCTCACACCAGTCAGAATGGCTAAAATTAGCA
>CM052800.1:31483034-31568601 GCA_028533885.1 Nasua narica | reverse complement strand
GGATAGGGATATGGACACTGGGGAGGGTATGTGCTATGGCAAATGCTGTGAAATGTGTAAGCCTGATGATTCACAGACTTGTACCCTGGGGTAAATAATACATTATATGTTAATAAAAAAATTAAAAAAAAAAACAGGAAAAAAAAAAGAGGATAGCACTAAAATAAAGCCAAGCATCTCCTGCAAAAAAAAAAAAACAAAAAACCTACTATATAACATCACACCTATATAGAAGGTGTGATGGTTACACATAGAACAAATGGAAGTAAAAGTGCATTTTACAACTTACTAGAACATTTTTGTATAGTATTATATTCTGTGGTCTTCCAGATTTAAGATAGTTGTATTTCCTTATATTCACATTTTCCTTTGTTAGTAAAAAGACTCTGAACTTTCCTCTGACAGTCTCTGAGTTCCAGATACTATGTTTCTGTCACATAGTTTTGCATAGCAGCGAAGACAGTATGATTCTTCATATTAATCAATATCTAATGGAGGCTAGAAAGGTATTGATGGTATATTAAAACAAGACCTGATTTTCTTTGATTCCAAATTAGTCAGTTTTCTGTCTTTTGTGAATATTTTGATGCTCTTTCTGAATTGCTTTTGTAATTCTTGGAACTATTTTTAATTCATTATATAGTTCTACCACACATATCTGTATGAAGTATACTTTCTTCCCTGAAATAGGGTCACATAATTATCCACTGGCCAATTTCAAAGTCCCTTCATATTTGTTAACCTCAGCACTATCAATGAAACCTTCATATAGTAATAGAAATTCTTTTCTTAAAACCATGTTATTGAAGTATAACTGACATATAAAAAGCTGTACATATTTAACATACACAGTTCAGTGAGTTTGGGGATAAGGATACATCTGTGAAACCATCATCACCACCAAAGTTGTAAACAAATCCATCACCTCCCAAAGTTTCCTATTATTATTATTACCATTGTTATTTTTGTGGTAAGAACACATAACATAAGATCTTAGCAAATTTTAAGTATACAATAGAGTATTGTTAGCTATAGGCTCTATGTTATATAGTAGTTCTTTAAATATGAAGTTCTTAAAATTAGTTTTGTTAGATTTTAGACATTTGAGGGAAAATTTTTTACATTATGTATTTTCCCCCTCCAATATGTTCATCTGTTTTGTTTCTTAAATTCCACATATGAGTGAAATCATACATTTGTCTTTTTCTGACTGACTTATTTTGCTTAGCATAATAGGGTCATCCTATTATCCTCTAGCTCCATCCACATCATTGCAAATGGTAAGATGTCATTCTTTTTTATTGCTGAGTAATATTCCTCTGTGTGTGTGTGTGTGTGTGTGTGTGTGTGTGTGTGTGTATGTGTGTGTACCACATCTTCTTTATTCATTCAACAGTTGATGGATATTTGGGCACTTTCTACCATTTGGCTATTATTAATAATGCTGCTATAAACATCAGTACCCCTTTGTACTCCATGTACCCCCTTGAATCTATATTTTTGTATCCTTTGGGTAAGTATGTGGTAGTGCGATTGCTGGGTTGTTGGGTAGTTCTATTTTCAACTTTTGAAGATCCTCCATACAGCTTTCCAGAGTGGCTACACCAGTTTGCATTCCCACCAACAGGGCAGGTAGGTTCCCCTTCCTCTGCATTCTTGCCGATACCTGTTGTTACTTGTACTGTTAATTTTAGCCATTCTCACAGTTGTGAGGTGGTGACTTGTTGTTTTGATTTGTATTTCCCTGGTGATGAGTGATGTCAAGAATCTTTTCACGTGTCTATTAGTCATCTGGATCTCTTTTTTGGAAGAGCATCTGTTCATTTCTTCTGCCCATTTCTTAACTGGATTCCTTGGTTTTTGGTGTTGAGTTTGATAGATTCTTGATAGATTTTTGGATACTAACCCTTTATCAGATGTGTCATTCACACATATATTCTCCCATTCTGAAGGTTGGCATCTAGTTTTTTTTATCTTTTTTATCTTGATAAAATCCCAATAATTCATTTTTACTTTTGTTTCTTTTGCCTCTGGAGACATATCTAGTAAGAAGTTCTTTGGCTTTTGTAAAAGACATTGTTGCCAGTGTTTTTTAGGATTTTGATAGTTTCTTATCTCACATTTAGGTCCTTTATCCATTTTGAATTTAGTTTTATGTATGGCATGAGAAAGTGGTCCAGTCTCATTCTTCTGCATGCTGTCATCCAGCATTCCCAATACCATTTTTTGAAGAAGGAAAATGAGTTTGTCATCAAAATATATGAATGTTAAACAAACATAACTGCTTTGTTTTCCTATCTTTGGATATATCAGGGCTTGGGGGTGGTGAATTTTGTTTATTTGGCTGTAGATTTTGTATTCTGTTTAATCATACAGCATAGTACTTTGGAATATAATGTGGTCAGGGTGAAGTTTCCTTAGACAAGATGACAATGAATAGTGTGGTCTGGATATGTTCAAATAACAAGAGCAATAGTAGCAGCAGCAATAATAATGTCAACTAGCATTTATCAAAGGACACTGGTAACAGTGCTGAGTACATCACAAACGTTAACATTTAGTTCTCCTAGCCTATGAGATGAATGGACATTATGGTCTAAGTTTCACAGATGAAGTTATTAAGACAGAGAAATTAAGGGATATGACCCAAATGACCCAGCGAGTGGAAGAGCCACCATCCAAACCAGGACCCACTTTTGCTGTCAAATCTTCATAAAATGTTCTTTCCTGTTTAATTTTTAACTTCTTTGTTGTCATATTGTTTTGTATGACGCAAATATACAGAATCCAAATTTTTGTTGCTTTTTAAAAAGAAAAATGAATTTAAAACACGGCAAATACTGCAGAGCAGAAACATGCAAACTTTATAAATACCCAGCTATCATGTAGTAACTAAATACTAGATTTGATGTTGAAAGGCAGTTTGAATACTTACTCTAACCCTTATTACATAAGACATCTTGAAATTTCTTAGGATGCTGTTTCTTTTTCTGTAAAGAAATGGTAATGGTCTCTACTATATGGCATAAATACAATATTCAACATGTACTTTAAATAGAAGCTTTTTATAAATATGAGAATATGGGATATCTTTTATGAATCTAAGCACTGCCTTGTGTTATTTATGCCTTAAATCTTAGACTGATAGCAGACAACTTATTTGACATATCTTCTCTGTCCTCTGTTACACACAGGCACTTAAGTGATGCCCATGTAGGGCTAGAGATGTGATATGGGTGATGTTGCCAGAATAGCTATGTGTTCTGCCATCATGCTCCCTTCTGTGTCTCCTGATATTAGTGGTATGCATTTGAAGGAACCTGTAACAAGTTTTAGTGAAAACCTAGTTAAAACCGTCTTTGATGCATGAAAAAAAGAGATCTTGAGAGGAAAAAAAAAAAGTTACTTGCAGCAGATTTGATTAGTGACAGAGTGAAGATGAAGCCCTGGCCCTGGCAATCAGTCCAAGGATTCTTTCTAAATGCTCTCTTCCTGGTTGGAGCACTGTCAGGCTATGCACAAAGAAGACATCAATTGGCCTTTACAAGATAATAATAATGAGTTACTTGACAGGTCTTCTACAGAAGAAAGCAATTATCATTTATGAGTTAAGAGGTGGTTTGGGATTATAGAAAATATCATAGAATCCCTTCTAGGGATTGCCTTGCTTAAATACCATTTATCAATTGGTGCGGCAGAATCATTCATTTCTTTTCAAACATTATTCTATAACTATATTCAACAAATCAAGAGTCCGACGCTCAACCAACTGAGCCACCCAGGTGCCCTAAGGGTTATTATCATTATATACTAAGACAAGCTCACAAAGTTTTATGCATAATTGAAAGCCAGATGAAAAACATATAGGACCAGATGCAACCTACATCTTTTTATTATGGCAGTGTCAATATCCATGTTTTAAAGAACTAAAAGAGCAAAAAAGATATAGTCTTTTGTCCCAATGGGCTTCTTTAATTCCCTCTGCTGCTTTCTCTGTCACCATTTCACTATTCATTAACACTTTCACAGGAGGGAGCTAAGTCAGGGGACCTTCATGAAAGCCAGTCATTTAATTTGGCAGCACTTATAAAAGACATAGATTTAAAAGAAGGAGAACATGGACATGAAACATATTGTTTGAAATTAGCCTCAGGAATTTAAAGATTTCCATTACATATGCTGCTTGTTTCCCCATGGCCACATGAAACAGAATCTTGGTCTCCATTCCACTTCATTATTTTTAGACAACTTTGACTATAGCCTGTCAAAAATATCATATTATTTTGATTGTTTCATGTTAGAAAATTCAGATTCAGAAGATGCAAAAAATCACCAAGCCCATCTAAGCATTTTAGAAGCTCAGAAAACACTTATCTTTCAGTCTGCTTTATAGACTTTCATCTTTTCAATGGTAGTTCTTTGCACATCTCAGCTACAATTTCTGCATAGTATTAATTCTCCCTAGTTTGTGATGCAGTTAAAAAAGTGCCATGGTGCCCAAATTATGAGTTGGAAATATATCTTCATTTTGCTGTTGGTTCCAGCCTGCTATATTTCAAGTGGATAATAGTACTGTTTTAAGGTTTCAGTGTTCTGTTTTTGTTTTAACTGAGGCAAATTGACATACAATATTATATTAGTTTCAGGTGTATGACATAGTGATTCCATATTGTATACACTGCAAAATGATCATCGCAATAAGTCTAGTTACCATCTGTTACCATACAAAGTTAATACAATATTATTGACTATATCCGCTGTGCTGTACTTTACATCCCAATGATCCATTTGTGTTATATCTGGAAGTTTGTACATCATGAACCCCTTCACCTATTTCACACCCCTCCCCCCAAACTTTCTTCTCTATGGGAACTGCCATACTATTCTCTGCACCTATGAGTCTGAGTTTGCCTTTTTTGAAACTTTATATTGTTTTCTGTAACAGCTGTGCCAATTTGCATTCCCACCATCAATGCATAAGGGTCCTTTTTCTCCACATCCTCACCAACGTGTTATTTTTTGTCTTTTTGGTACTAGCCATTTTGACAGCTGTAAAGTGATATCTTACTGTGGTTTTGATTTGCATTTCCCTGATGATTAGTGATGTTCAGCATCTTTTCATGTGCCTGTTGGCCATCTGCATGACTTCTTAGGAAAAATGTCTATTCAGATCCTCTGCTCATTTTTTAATTGGATTTTGTTTTTGTTACTGGTATTAAGTTGTATGAGTTATTAAATATCTTAGATATTAACCTCTTATCAGATAAATGATTTGCAAATATTTTTTTCCTTTCTGTAGACTATCTTTTCACTTTGGTAATGGTTTTCTTTGCTGTGCAGAAACTTTTTAGTTTGATTTAGTTTCATTTGTTCATTTTTGGTTTTGTTTACTTGCCTTTAGAGTCAGATCCAATGAAAACATTGCTAAGGTTAATATCAGGGAGCTTATCGCTTATGTTTTCTTCTAGGATTTTTATGGTTTAAATCTTATGTTCAAATTTTAATTGTTTTTGAGTTAATTTTTTATATGGTGTAAGAAAATGGCCCAATTTCATTATTTTGCAGGTACATGTCAGTTTTTCCAACACCATTTTTTAAGAGATTGTCTTTCCTTCATTGTTTATTCTTGACTCTTTCATTTTCTTAGGGGGGGTTTTATATTCTGTTCCATTAGTCTATGTGTCTGTTTTTATGCTACTGTTCTGATTACTATAGCTTTGTAATACAGTTTCAAATCAAGGATCATGATAACTCCAGTTTTGTTCTTCTTTCTTAGTTTGGCTCTTCAAGGTATTTTGTGGTCCCATATAAATTTTAGAATTTGTTCTAGTTCTATGAAAAACATCACTGCAATTTGATAGAGATTGCACTGAATCTGTAGATTGCTTTAGGTAGTATGGACATTTTAGCTATACTAATTCTTTAATTCGTGAACATAAAATATCTTTCCATTTATTTGTGTCTTCAATTTCTTTTGTAAATATCTTGTAGTTTTCAGTATATAGATTTTTCATCCTCTTGGTTGAATTTATCATAGGCATTTTATTATTTTTGATGCACTTGTAAACAGAATTGTTTTCTTGATTTCTCTTTCTGGTTATTAGTGTATGAAAATGCAACAGATTTTTGTATATTAATTTTATATCCTGACTTTTATATCCTAACTTTACTGAACTCATTTATTAGTTCTGATAGTTTTTTGGTGGCCTTTAGGGTTATCTATATCTAATGTGTCATCTGCAAATAGTGCCGGTTTTATTTATTCTTTTCTAATTTGTATACCTTTTAATTTCTTTTCTTGGATAACTGTTGTGGCTAGGACTTCCAATACTGTTGTGAATAAAAGTGGGAATTTTTTTATCTTATTTCTGATTTTAAAGGGAAAGCTTCAGCTTTTCCCCATTGGGTATGAAAATAGCTATAGATTTGTCATGTGTAGCCTTTATTATGTTGAGGAACATTCCCTCTGTACCTACTTTGTTGAGAGCTTTTTTCATAAGTGGATTTTGAATTTTGTCAAATGCTTTCTGAATCTATTGAATTGATCAGATCAGCCACTTTACATCTTTTGATTGATAAATTAAGTTTACTTACATTTAAAGTAATTATTTTTTAAAGTAATTATTGATAGGTATCTACTTATTGGCATTTTGTTAGTTGTTTTCTGGATGTTTTTGTAGTTCCTCTCTGTTCTTCCCTCTTCCATTGTGGTTTGATGGCTTTCTTGATGGTAATGTTTGGATTCCTTTCTCTTTTTCTTTGTGTATTTAATATAAGTTTTTGTTTTGTGGGTATCATGAGGTTCACATGTATCATCCTAGGTATAAAAAGTCTATTTTAAGTTGATAGCAACTTAAATATGAACACATTCCAAAACTCCCTGCAGGGAATATCCCTTGATTGCCTGGCTCTGGTGGCCAAGGAGGCTGATATTCCTGAGGTCGTTGGAAATATACAATAGAGAAGATAATTCTTGATAGTTCAAAATTTTAGCTAGATAATTGGAGGGGTAGAAGGTGGGGCACACTGACTGACTTCAGAAAGGCAGCAGGAAAGGGAAAACAATGTCTGGTCTCAATCAGATTTCAACAGGCATATCTGAGCAAATTGGCCATAATCTTCAGATGCCCAAATTGATATTTATTTTTTGCTTTACTAGTGATTTTTTATTAATATACTACAAAGGTTAAAACCCTATAAGGAAAGAAAAGTAAATTTTACCCTGATTCCTCTCTTCCTCCTGAAACCATTGCAGAATGTAGTAGTTGTCTTTTAAAACTACAATTTTCAGAACCATATTATAGCAAGCTTATCCCCAAAACAATATAAAAAAATAATGAATGACTTTTGTAGGAATATTGTGCAATTTTTTTAAAATGTTTTGTGGCCTCCTACATAGTTCTATTGTAGCATTAATTGAAAATCTAAATTCAGCTCATTGGTTTTCAATAGAAACCATAGGGAACTCCTGCTGAGAATATTATAAAACTATTTATTTATTCATTTATTTGCAAATGTATAATATAGAGATGAAAATGGCTTTGTTATTAGTAAAATGAGCTATCTTTGACAAGTATTTAAAGTGGGGAATAAACTAAAAAAGATGGATTTGACTCAGCTTTTCTCTCATTCCAAATAGACTAACGTTCAATAAACAGACACTGAGGACATTTCCACAAGGTGGTGGAATAGGAAGATTCTGAACTCAGCTCCTCCCATGGACATACCAAATCTACAATGATATACAGATCATTTCCCCTCTGAAAAAGATCTGAAAACTAGATGAACTGCTTCTCCACAACAAAGAAGTAAACAGACAACATCAAGAAAGGTTGGAGAAGCAGAAACACAGTCTCCCAAAAACCCTACCTTCAGCGCAGTGACACATAATAGAGTGGAATCTCATTGGTCTGGTGGGAACTTCTCCAGGGTAGCAAGGAGTGCCCCAGATCAGGGATCCCAATCCCTGGGGTCTGCACCAGAGGGATGAAGCCCCAAGACTTCTGGCTTAGAAAACCAATGGAGCTGATGTCCAAGGACCCAAAGCACTATAGAAAGCTGAGCTTCCCTTTTAAAAGGCTTGTGTGCAGCCTCTCTCCCTCTGAGACCCAGGCCCCAGGCAAAAAACAGCAGTTTGAAAAGCAGTTAGACATGAGGGATAGTCATTTGCTAATCTAAAAGCATATGCTGGAGGAAGAGGGGACTATCAAAACTCTCCCTGGAGACAGACAGACACCATTTTGCACATCTACCCTGCTAGCATAAGTGGGTGAGCTGGAACCTTCCACCACCTTACTCTGACAAGCTGGGTTGAGTGGATATGTTACTATTCTGCTGTCTCACTGTTTTGCTAAAGCCACAGAGCACAGGCAGAAGCAAAGTTGTGGATAACCCAGAAGTGTGATGACTAGACTAGAAAACTCAGTTACATGAGAAAGGATTTCAAGTCTGATGTGTATTCCCATTTACAAGTGAAAGAGAGTTACTTGGTGGGTCTTTCTGCTGAGAAGAGTCAAGAAGTCTCGCTTGGTGGTGGTGGGGGAATTCAAAAAAGTTATGTATAAGCCAGAAATGTAATAAAGTGGCCAGAAAACAAATTTGCAAGAAAGTAAATTGGAGAACTTATGATACCTGATTTCAAGACTTACTACAAGCCTAGAGTAAAG
Organism: Nasua narica; assembly: GCA_028533885.1. Lineage (NCBI taxonomy): Eukaryota > Metazoa > Chordata > Mammalia > Carnivora > Procyonidae > Nasua > Nasua narica. The sequence goes on along the minus strand of CM052800.1, from coordinate 31,559,935 downwards.
AGTGTTCTATTAGCTTAAATGTAAACAAATAGACCAAAGACAGAAAGTAGAGAGTGCAGAATAGACACTAAATCACATAACTGATTTTTTAAGTAAAAGTTACTAAGGTGATTTGAGGAGAATAGAATAGTCTTTTGAACACATAATACAGAAAAAAATTAATATATGCATAAGAAGTAAAAGGTGACCATATTTTATATCAAACACAAAAATTAGAGATGGATTATAGACCTAAGTATAAAAGCTAAAAGAAATAAGAAATAAGAATAAGAAAATAATATCTTCATGGTTTTGGAGTATGCAAAACTTTTTTTATTGACAGAACGTGGTTGCAGTATATACACCTGACAAGGGTCCCCTGTCCTGAATATGTAAATAACCCGCAATACAATGATAAAAAACTGAATGAAAAAGGTAATAGACATAAGTGGACACTGTGTAAGTAAAGAAATACAAATAATTCAAAAGCACATGCAAAGCTGCTTAACATGACCAATCATTAGAGAAATGCCACAGTGAAATACTCCTTTTCTCCCATAAAAATGTCAAAAATTTAAAGGCTAGATAACATTCTCTGTTTATGGATGTGGAGCAACTGGAAATTTCATACCTTGCTGGTGAATTGCAAATTGCACAACCACTTGAGGAATCATTCTGGTAGTTTCTCATATAATTAAACATACATTCTTATAATCTACCAATTTCATATTTAAATAATCTCAAAATAGAAATTAAAAGAGGGGTGACTGGGTGGCTCAGTGAGTTAAGTGTCTGCCTTAGGCTCACATCATGCCTCGGATCCAGTCCCGCATCAGTGTCTCTGCTCAGTGGGGATTCTGCTTCCTCTTCTGCCTACTGCTCCCCCTGCTTGTGCTCCTTCTCTAACTCTCAAATACATAAATAAAATCTTAAAAAAAAAGAAAATTAAAACATATAAAAAAAGACTTATATAGAATGTTTATAACATATTTATGCATAATAGTCCCAGACTGGAAACTGCTCAAATGTTTGTCAAGGGAAGAATAGATAAACACTTTGTATTAGGCCCATTCACTATGTCTTGTTACTCAGCTCCCCTTGCAATAACAAAATACTATGGGGTAAGGAACTTAAACAATGGACAATTCTGAAGGCTATGAAGACCAAGATGAAGGTGTCAGCTGAATTAGGCTTTGCTAGGACCCTCTTCCTGGCTTGCAGATGGCTACCTTCTTGTTGCGTCTTCACATGGCAGAGAGAGGAATTTCTCCCATCTCATCCCCTTTTTATAACTTCCCTAGGTCCCCATTTTCATATATCATCACATTGGAGGTTAAGCTTTCAACATATGAATTTTGGGGGAATCCAGCATCCAGTCCATAGCATTTAGCAATAAAATAAAATACGCTACTAATATGTGCAATAACATGCATGAATCTCAAAAACATTATTCCAAGTAAAAAGAAATACGTACAGAGAATACTTACTTTATGATTCAATTTACATGAAGTTCCAGGGCAGGCAAACCTAACCTATGCTGAAAGAAATTAGAAGAGTGATTGTCTATTGGGTTGTGGGCCTGGGAAAGTAGGGACACAAGGGAACATTCAAAGTTTCCAAAAATTGTTAATATTGTGACTTGTGACTCTATTTATTTGTCAAACTCATTGAATCACACCCTTAATATATGTGTATTTCATTTAATGTAAATTATAAAAAATTATTAAAAATAAATTATAAACTTATAAAAACCTTAAAATATCCACTCAGTGAAAAATTTTATGGTAATAATTAGGTAAAAAAAATAAAAGAGGCACTAATATTATTGACCCAATTCACCACTCATAGTAACTACAATTTTACCCTCAAAAATACACCAAAATCCAGCCATTTCCCACCACTCGTACTATTATATTATAACTCTACCAAAAGAGTATCTTTCTTAGACCACGTCTTTAACCTCTGGATTTGTCCCACTATTTTTTAATAGATTTTTTCTATACATATATATTAAAGATTTTATGTATTTATTTGATAGAGAGAGAGAGATCACAAGTAGGCAGAGAGGCAGGCAGAGAGAGAGGGAGAAGCAGGCTCCCCGCTGAGCATGCAGGGGTAGATCCCAGGACCCTAAGATCATGACCTGAGCTGAAGGCAGAGGCTTTAACCCACTGAGCCACCCAGGCGCCTTGTCCCACTGCTTTCTTACTTCCCTATAGTTATTTTATTCTTCATGAGATGGCAAAGATAAATAAAGCCAGGCACTAGTTAAAGCATGAAGGACAGATTATTCAGCAATACCTCTTACAATAAGGTAGCAGGTCCAGGATGAACTGAACTCAAGTACAATTGTGTAGAAGAGACCAGGCATTTTAGGAGAGTGAGGGCATAGGGAAGGGGATGAGCAGGATCTTGAACAGAATCAAGGAAGTGATTTCCAAAAAGTGACATGGAGCTTTGGTTAATGTGATTAGACCATCTGAGTTTGCTAACTGGCATTTACTGAAGTTAGGCTGTTACTTCCCTGCAGAGACTGGAGACAAAGGCCTTATCTTCAGGTGTTAGCAGAACAAACAGTAAATTCTTTTGGCAGCCTTGAGCTTTCCCAGGCAGGAAATTAAGGGGCCTGCAGTCATGCAGGAAAGTAGCTTTGAGCTGCTAGAAATATGCTAGTGTTTGTTTGAATCTCTTATTGCTTATGTGTTTGAGGGGGTGGGGGCAGGATGTGGGTGGAGCTGGATGGAGAGTCTGTAGCTTTGATAGGCCAAGGTTGTGGCCTAGTTAAGGAAATAGCTCAGAGGAGCTGGAGCAGAATTTGGTTAGGGAGATAGTCTTTGTTAGCAGCCAGAGAAATCTTTTTTGAAAAAGTCAATCAATTTCTGTCATGCCCTGCAAAAAATCCTCCAAAGGCTTGCCATAACACAAAGAAGAATCAAACCCCTTAATGTGGTATGCAAGGATTTAAATGCTCTTTCCTAGTCTGTTCATCCAAAATCAAATCCAACATTCTCCTCTTGATTATTCTGTTCCAGTGGCCAACCTTCTTTCTATTCATTGAATATACCAAATATTTTATCTTAGAGATTTTGTACTTCTTGCTTCTTTTTTCCTGCAAGCTTCTAATTTGTATCTTTATATAGGCTGCTCCTTTATTTCCTTTAGGAGTACTTAAATGTAATTTCAGAGAACCTTCCATGAACTTCCTATCTAAAATTGCACCCGACCCTAAGTCACTGTCTAATTTTGTGCATGACACTTTTTCTTCATATATTATTCATATGTTTATTATTCAATCCATTTCTCCTCATAAAGATATATATTCCTAAGGACAAGAATGTATCTCTCTTTTTCACAGCACTAGGTCTGTTTTTAGAAGAGTATTTAGCACTTAGATGCTTATAGATATATGTTGAATAAAAGAAAGAATGAATTAATTTTCTACATGTGTTGTGTTTTTTTTCCACTTGAAAAAATAAGTAATGCTATAGAAGTTTGAGTTCATCTCTACTTTCAGGAGGGCAACTTACTAGTCATTCAGGAAAAGGGTCTATTATTGGAGAAGTAGGCTTAAACTTATTTCCAAAGGCTATATGGCAATTTGAAGACATTATGAATAAGGCATATTGAATCTGATTAAAATCTCATGAAGAAAAAAAAATAAAATAAAATCTCATAAAGAATTAAAGCATTTTTTACTAACAATACACTGATTAGGAAAATAAGCATGATCCAAACATATGATCCAAACAAATTAATGAGGGTAGAACATTTAACTTATCCTTGTTTAGCAATATACTTTACTGAATTTAAAACTCCTTTCTGTTGAGTTAAATTTATAGCACTACCTGCCCAGATTTTTTTACTTATCTGGTATTTCCTTGTTTAGTAAATTAATAGAGTCCTTCTGCCTACAGAATGACCATCTTGGACATTTTTCATCAACTTGAAATAAAGTAAGTACTTACTTGAAAGAAAAAAGAATTGCCATTTGATGGTGGTGATAATGACTTCCTTACCTTACATTTCTGTAGGATTAATGATTAGATATTCGTCCCAGGGACATGGATGCCTCCTGCATGATCATTAATCTCCAGGAAGCCACCTGCACTTTGATTGTTATCCTTAAATTAAAATTTAGGGGAAACACAGAGGACAAAGCAACTGATGGCAATTCTTTCAAATTCAAGTACCAGATTATGTTCTGATAAAGAATTCTAGTCTTATAGAATCTCATAATGAATGACTGAAGAAAATACATGAATGTGTTTTTTACAGCTTTGGGTCAAAGATTGAGAAGTCTTGGTACAGGTAAATATCTAAGCAGTACTATGATATGGATTCAGGTAGTCTTAAAACTTATATAAAGATCATCGGATATACATTTTCTCCTCTATTTTACTTAATGCCAAGCTTTGATAAAGGGATATCCCTAATAAAATATATGTTTGAATGGTGAATATAACAGTGGAGTGGTAGGGCAGATAGAATAAGGAAAAGGTCAAAAAAAAAAGAATAAGGAAAAGGTCAGAGAAAGATGAAATAATGTCCATCTTTCTGTAAGATCTCAGGACTAAAAGCTAATAGTCAACAGAAAAGAAAGGGCATTTATCTGCCTTTGAAAGCCTATCTAATTTGTGAGTCCGTACTCCTACCTCTACCCTCAGGTCCTTATTTTCCTTTTTTTGGTTTACCTTTTTCCCAGAATATTTGTCACCATCTACATGCTTTATATTTTATTACATGCTTTGTTTTAAGGTAAGTCACTTGGTTGGGAAATTTTTTTGTTTCCTGCTGTTTCTTTATCAACTGGAATCTGACTGCTACATAGTAGGAACTCAATAAATATTTTTTGAGGGAATTAATGAGGGTGATTTTTTGTCAACTTTTACCAGACAATAATCAATATCAGTGCCACAGTTTTTCCTTAAAATAATACAACCAAATCACTCAAAAAGACTTCATCTTTACCATTAAGCATGGTTTGACTACAAATTTTACAAGAATAGATGCCAAAAATATCATTTGGCCATTTTAAATTCCTTATTAAATTTTTATTCTTTCACTTAAAAAAAATTTCCTTACTCTCTAGCATTTTTTTTTCTTTTTAAGATTTTATTTATTTATTTGACAGAGAAAGAGATCACAAGTAGGAAGAGAGGCAGGGGAAAACAGACTCCCTGCTGAGCAGAGAGTTCAATGTGATAAGGCTCTATCCCAGGAGTCTGAGATCATGACCCGAGCTGAAGGCACAGGCTTTAACCTACTGGCCACCCAGGCACTCCACATTTTTTATTTTCAATCATTTTGTTAAAAAAGCAATAAATATTTGAGAGATAATCAACCCGATATATATTCATGGAAATTCAAATAAAACAACTTTTGGAATCATTTCCATGGAATGATTGGATATCATAATGGAATATCATTTTTACCCTCATAATTTGACCCAAAACTAAAGGTACACAAATAGGTGAGGAAGATGTATATTGGTAAAACAATTTTTGAAAATATATCAACACTATTTTGTGTGTTGAATTATACACCTCCCAATCTAGCAGCTCCATATATAGGTGTATATGCCCAAAATAAACACTTGGCTATGTGAACCAGGGCATATTTACAATCCATTGCATTGTTTATGATAACAAGTAGAAAAAATTAAGTGGAAACTGTTTGAAGTTATTTATATTCTTCATTTATAATCATTTTCCTTCCTGCCCTTGCCACATTTCCCTGAGGGTAGGGTCTATTTCCCACACTATCAATTTCAGGCTTTGCCACGTGAACTTACATGGCCACTGGAATGCGAGAGTAAGTGATATAAGTTCTGTTAAATATATACATTTAAACCATCTGAGGTCAATTATCTTCCTTTCTGAGATGTAGGCTTCTTTACATGCAGTGTTCCTGAATGCCATGATTTGTTTACTTATAGGAATAATGATTGCATAATTTATGTTAAATGAAAATATGAATAAACTCATCTGAACAGAACTTGAGGTCTTATTAAGTGATGCTTCTGGGAGGTAAGCATATTGAAAGTTGAAGACAGATGTATAAATGATTTATTACCATGTAGCATTTAGGCCCCAAGTCCTGGAAAGCTGGAAAAGATCACATGGAATTTTCACACTTCCTCCTCTCTCTCTCCCTTTTCTATTTTTTTCTTTGAAAACCAGCAAGTCTGAGAACTAAACACAAGGCTGGTTAAGTGACTTCATAGCTCTTTTCCATCTAAACTCACATATAGCCTTTGATATTCCATATCTTACCACCGATATAGTAAGGTAAGTTGAGTTCAAGCAAAATAAAATTAGTCAATTAGAAGGATAAGCACTTATTTGTGTCCATTTCCAAAGAAGAGCTACTATTATTGGCACAACCTGGGCTGTGATAATAGCCCCCTGTGTGACCCAGCTAGCCAGGGACAGCAAAATTTACCTCACTATGGGCAAATGAGTGGGAGGAATCAAGAGAAACCTTGAGTCAAGTTTGACATCTGACCATAACTATACCTATTCCTAGGTCTTCAGGTCTCTTAAAAATAAGGCTGCTAATGTTGCTTCAGCTAAAAAATTCATTAGATTAGCAAAAAAACTTAACAGTGATAGAAAAGGAAAAATTCCAAATTGACTGAGTGTCTCACTTTTTAATTCTTTGCATCATCCATGCATTTAGACCAATAAAAGACTTGAGGAAGTTCAGTAGAAAGACGATGCTAATCATCCTTTTATAACCATCAGATAATCCAGCAAATAAAATGCCCTAGTCTGGCTTCTATAAGAGATAAGAACAATTGGAGATATATCAATACCTAATCTATATCATCTGTCTCTATCATTTATATCTCTATTATATCTGTATCTATCAGAAATTTATCATAAGTCTATTTATCATAGACTCAGGTAGTTATAGAGACTGAGAAATACTAGGATCCGTAGTTGGCAAGCTGGAGAACTAGAAAGTTGGTGGTATAATTTTAGTCCAGGTCCAAAGGCCTGAGAATCAGAAGAGCGGATAGTGTAAGTTCCAGACAGAGGGTTGATAAGTTTGAGAGCCAAGAAGAGGTGATTTTTCAGTTTCAGTCTAAAGAGGGGAAAAGAATAATATTTCAGCTCAAAACTAATCACAGAAAGGGAATTCTTTCTTTCTCTCTTTTTTCCCTATTCCTGTCTTCATCGGATAGGGTGAGACTCATCCTCACTGGGGAGGGCAATCTTCTTTTCTCAGTTCACTGATTCAAAAGTCAATATCATCTAGAATCACCCTCACAGTTACCTCCAGAATAATGTTAAACCTAATCCTGGACACCCATCACCCGGGCAAGTTGACACATAATATTAACTAACCATCACACTCAGGCGTTCTTGGAAACATAACATTTAGGAAAGATTACTTCCTGTGTTAAGAAATGCTCAGTTTCTGTTTCCATCACTACTTTTTCTTCTAAGTCTTTCTTTATTTCTTTTTGATATCTAACATGATATATTTTCTTCATATGACTTTATTTCTTACAAAGAATATATTATGCACAACAAAAGAACAAAAGGAAATGAAAATTAAAGCCCTAGAGTTAGCAATATTTAGCTTAGCAGTGTGCCAAATAATTTGGATACTTTGGGAAGTTTTATTAATCTATCTTTTCAGGTATCATTTAGTAGCTTATGGTTGGTTTTTTTTTTTTTTTTGCTTATGGTTGTTCTTTTTTTTTTTTTTAAGATTTTATTTATTTATTTGAGATAGAGACAGTGAGAGAGAGCATGAGAGGAGAGAAGGTCAGAGGAAGAAGCAGACTCCCCACGGAGCCGGGAGCCCGATGTGGAACTCGATCCCGGAACTCAAGGATCATGACCTGAGCCAAAGGCAGTTGCTCAACCAACTGAGCCACCCAGGCACCCCTGCTTATGGTTGTTCTTGATGGTGTGAAAGATCGTGACAGATAGGGAGGAATGTACAGATTGGAAGACTGGCCTTTAATATTTGCCTTACGGCTGATATTTAAGGCCCTCTATAATCTGCTCCTGATTACTTTACCTCCTTATTTCCTGGCACAGTTGTCTCAAGAGGCTCCATGTCTCTCAGTCTGGTTGTCTCACTGCCTCTCACTTTTGACCCTTGTCCTTGATTCCTTGGCCTACATTTTCCTTGAATGTGGAACTGCCCACCATTGAGAGTCCTAGTAGAAAAGGCACCTGAAATGGGTTGAGTGAGACTGGATATGTGTTTCAGCAAATCACCACTAAAGTCTGTGTAATCTTGCACATAAACATCTCTTAAGTGGATGTAGTACACATTACACACGTTTTATTCTCCAGTCAAAATAAATTTAGTTCATAGTTTGAAAACTTTTTGGATATAGAAAAAATTTTGTTATTATCAAATGTTAACATATTTACATTTCCATCATATTCTTCCATTTTTATTGCCAATACTATTAACTCTATATTTTATTTTATTTTTTCAGATTTTATTTGTTTGACAGAGATAGAGAGAGCACAAGCAGGGAGAGCATCAGGCAGAGGGAGAAGGAAAAGCAGGCTCTGGCTGAGCAGGGAGCCAGACATGGGGCTGATCCCAGCACCCTGAGATCATGACATGAGCCTAAGGCAGATGCCTAACCATCTGAGCTACCCAAGTGCCCCTTAACTCTATCTTTTAAAGGAGCAGAAAGGATTTTGCATCATTTCAAGGTCCCACAAAAATGTCACCAAAAAAAATTTGGTAAGTGAATTAATAAAAGATAGCAATCATTGATGATAGTAATGAAAAAAAGAAACTTTAAATATATATTTTTATCTTAAAAACTGTTTTTTGGAGAAAATGTGCTTTCCTTAATTCAGTCTAATATTTGATTAGCATGAAAGAATTCAATATAAGTTCAATAATATAATGGAAAGAGATAAAGAACAAATTAAATTCATCTGAAAAATAAATATGTCTGGATTTATTGTCCAATGAGAATCCACAGAATGGTGACTATATCTATTTCTATGTATAGTACTGTACCTCCTATACTAATAGGGTTCAATAAATGTAATAATAAAGTGTTCAGTTTATGCGAAAGTGTAAAAGAAAGTTCTTGGAGTGAAATCACTTGATTCTATATCTTAAAATTTTATAGGATGGTGGGTGTATTATATCTCCAAAATAGATTTCAAAAATCACTGGTGCCTTGAATTTTAAAATGATCTTTCATGAATTCATGCATGAGTCACTTAAAGAATAAAGTTACTATATCAAGCATTTCATTTACAAAAGCAGCTATTTTTGCAGAGAAAGAATAATCAGAACTGCACTACTGTGAAAAGCTACAGCATTAATGATGATACAGAACTCGTTTATGTAGAAAAAATGGATTTTGGCAAAAAAAAAAAAAAAAGGCCACAAAGTGACCATAAAAGTAAACATATGTAAAAAGAAAATTGTAATTCAGAATATATGTTTCTTATAACAGCACTGAAAATAGGACAATACTTAGGAACTTAAGATTTGGAAGAAACTTTTCATGTTCATAACCACTATTGCTGGTATCTCATCCCATATCAGACAGATATGGAAGTAGAATTTTTTATTGAGGATTTTTTTAAAGTTATAAAAGGTGATCTATTCTAAATGAAAAGTAGGATGATGTCATTTGTTTATAATTATGGTAATCGATATAAAAACATCAGTTGTATGCAATTATGAAAATCATAAATTATTTAAAATCATTTCAAATGATTACATTTTAAAAAATCTTTAATATTAATCTGGCTCCACTTGGATGTTGCATAGAAGGGATGAATCCCTACATTCTACACCTGAAACTATACACTATACATTAACTAACTGGTATTTAATAAAACCTTGAAAAAGGAAAAAAAAAACCAGGTGCACCTGTGTGACTCAGTCAATTAAGCATCTGCCTTCAGCTTAGGTCATGATCCCAGAGTCTTGGGATCAAGCCCCACATCGGGTTCTGCTCAGCAAGAAGTCTGCTTCTCGCTTTGTCCCTCCCTGCTCTCTTTGTCTCTCTCAAGTAAATAAATAAAATCTTTAAAAAAAATACAAGTTACAGCTGGTGGGGAGCGGTGTCGGCCCCCACCCTGGTACAGGTTTACAAGCTCTATAAAGGTACAGTGCCTACCACTGCTCCCCTTCCCCAGCCCCCCAAAAAAGCACAAGATGGGGTCAGGCTGCCTCTGGAGTTATGTGGGGACAGAGATATTAGGCAGCCTGGGAGGGGCATGTAAAAGCGAAAATAAAAAATTGGTCAAGTGAAAAAAAAATACAAGTTAATGATGTGAAAAAAAATTAGGTTCTAATGACAAAATTCATTATTAAGAGATAAGATGGTTTTCTAAAATTAAATCAAAATATCCTTTATAAAGTACATCATGTTGGTTTATGTTATAAAATAAATACATGATATTTTTTCAGTATGACATTTCTTGATTAGCCAAGCATGGAATCTACACAGTTATTTCAAATGAGTTTCTTGAGCACTGGAAATTATATTTCTATGGTGCAGGAAACAATAGTCTTTTTTTTTCCAGAGAGGGTGATTCTCCAAAGACAGTTATTGAAATTGCCTTCAATTATTGAGTTGAATAGTCCAGAAAAACAAGCTCTTTTTTATTCCTGCATTGGATGAAAATTTACTATTTCTTATTTAAAATGCCTTAGGTGTCTTGTTGATTATCATAGCTTACATCAAATTATCTGAATTAATTTCTGATCTAGTGAATAACCATAAGTAAACATAGACTTGCAAATTCTTGGAAAAAAATCTATAACTTCTGACCTAACATACCATTGGAATATGTACCTGTAATTCTTCTATGCCATGGATCATGTTGTTTTCTGTCTTATATGGCTTCCATTTCTATCCTACCTGAATTCATATATGATATTCACACTGAATTGTGTCCAACTTCCTGGAGAAGATTTGCTACTTCCTTCTATATTGCTCCTGTGGATATTTGGCTGTGTCATTATTGCAACATTTATTATTCTAGTCTATTCTGTTCTATTTTGTTTAAAAATATGACTCTTTTAAAAAAGATCTGGATATCTTAAAGGCAGGAACCCAGTTAAATTAGTCTTTGTAGTCTTGATTCATAATACAATAAAGGAAAAATAGAGTTATACAATAAATAAGGCTTACATATCTTATTTGTTAGATTTGTGGGGTTTTTTTAAGATTTTATTTATTTATTTGACAGAAAGAGAAAGATCACAAGTAGGCAGAGAGGTAGGCAGAGAGAGAGAGAGGGGGAAGCAGGCTCCCTGCCAAGTAGAGAGCCCGATGCGGGAGTTGATACCAGGATCCTGAGATCATGACCTGAGCTGAAGGCAGAGGCTTTAACCCACTGAGCCACCCAGGCGCCCCAGATTTAAGTGGCTTATTTGTTATATATACATATGGGAAGCAAGAATTTAATGAAACAATTTTTAACACAGAGAAAAGCATACTGGACAGGTTTTGGAGGTCCCAAAACATATAATTTGGGGGATATTTTTAAAAGAAAAAGAATATGAAATTATAAATTAAAATGATGAATGAAAATTGGTTATTGTTGATTCTTAATCTCAGGAAATTCCCTGGTGAACTCTGAAATTGACATCCATACATGGAATACAAGAAGAGTCCAAAGAAAGAGGCAGGCCACTCCAGGTTGGTCGGTGGCAGGTTTCATAAACAAGGGAACTTATCTACAAAGCTTACACTGAGTTGCCTCAAGATGGGTACATCTCTGCATCTGTCCACAGAATTTTAAAAGTTTATATAGAAGCTTTAACTGGGTTCAACCACATATATTATCCTGAGGGTCTCAACAACACATTGTTCTCTCAGGATTATGTCATTGAAAATGGCTTCCATTGTAGAATTGTTGGGCAAAACATACATTCCAAGGACAGAGAAGGTAATGTGGAGCCTTCAATTGCCTGGATCCAGCTCAAAGTTCAGCCTGCCACCAAGTCCTCTTCCAACAGTCATTAGAAAATTATTAGTAGCAATTATTAGTTCTCAACAGCCAGCACTAATAGTACATGGAAGGGAATGAAAATCATATAGATATCCCCCATAAACCTTGCTAAATGTATTTCCAACCCAATTTAGCTGATTGCCAAAAATGTCCCTGACTGCTGCAAAGACACTTAACACAAGGGGAATGTGATGAACGGAGGTTTAGAATGGAAAGAAATAGCATTATTAAATGATTGAAGTTAAGCTCACATCTGCAAAATTTACAAAAAAAAAAAACAAAAAAAAACATGTTGTGTGAACACTGCTTGACTTCTCCCAGGGTTTTAAATGGAGTTAGAGAAGCCCAAAGGAACCTGAAACTTCACTTCTTTTAGCTTCACAATGGAGCCACCTCTGCCAGAAAAGAAGCTAAGAGATTTGTATTCGAGTTCTAAGTAATCAATAGGTATCATGCACTTAAAAATTTGTCAAGAATACATCTCCTATTAAGCATTCTTATCATAACAATAGTAACAAAAACCCTACAATGAGACACAAACAAACTTTTGTAGGTGATGAATATGCTCATTACCTGGATTTTGATGATAGCAACATGAATGTATACTTATGCCCATACTCACCAAGTTGTATATATTAATTATATGTAGTTTTCTGTGTACCAATTATATCACAATGAAACTGGGAAAAAATTTAAAAAATTAAGAAGGAAAGAAGCATGATCATGATAAGGAAAGGATTCCTAAATAGCAGATATTGATGTAATTAAAATAATTTTAAGATATTCTAAAATAATTCTAAAATGAATGAATGAATGAATAAATGCATACCAGCGGAAATGATCTTTCAAAAAAACCAAAATTAACAAGATCCCCCCAAATCAAAATACTGGATTAAGCCATTTGTCATTAAACACAGTGGAAAAGTTACTGAAGAGACACCTTAAAAATAGCATCAAGGCCAAAGACCAGTTAACTCTAATATTTTAGACAATACAAGGCTCTAAGAAATATAAAGATACAAACTACTATGGTGTGAATGTTTGTTCACCCCTAAACTTATTTGGAAAAACCTTAATCCCCAAAAATGATGGTATTAAAAGGTGGGACACTAGAGAGAGTATTAGGTCATGAGTATGGAATCCTTATGAATGCATTTAGTGTCCTTATAAAAGGGGTTTCAGGAAGATCTGTGGCTGTGAAGACATTGCAAGTCACCAGCCTTGAACCAGGAAGAGAGGCCTTGCCAGAAAGCAACCATTCTGGTAGCTTGATCTTGGACTGCCCAGCCTCTACAACTGTGAGCAATGTTTCTATTGTTTATAAGCTACTCAGTCAGTGATGTGCTGTTGTAGCAGCCTGAACAGACTAAGATGTAACAAAACATGATTAAAAATAGTCCAGGGGCACCTGGGTGGCTCAGCCAGTTAAGCATCTGCCTTTGGTTCAGGTCATGGTTCCAGGATCCTGGGATCAAGCCCCACCCACATCAAGCTCCCTGCTCAGGGGGGAGTCTGCTTCTCCCTCTCCTTTTGCCTCTCCCTCTACTCATGTGTTCTTTCTTTCTCTCTCTTTCTCAAATAATAAATAAAATCTTTAAAAAAAAATTGTCCAGAAAAAGAAATCTAGGTGTTAATTTATAGAGTTCTTGTGATGAGTAAATGATTCAAAACATACAGTTAAAAAAAAAAAAAACAAACCATACAGTTTTTAAAATAATGAAACTGAATGTATGATAACTAAAAACCTCTTCTTTTTAATAGGAATGCTCAGAACACAATTACAGTAGCAGCAAAGGGAATTGTACAAGGTATCAGAAGAAGAGTATGCTATGACAAGATCAAGATTTCACCTAAGAAACAGGGATAATTTAATATCGAGTACACAAAGTTTATATGAACAAATGAAAGAAATGATGTCAAATACTGAAAAGGTAACAATTTGGTGGTCATTCTTTTAAAAATTTAAGTATAAGCAACATTTCTTACCTAAATGTAATACTTGCTATTTACCTCCAAATCAATGGAAAATGATGCTACATTTTGAAATCCAAAAACTATCTAAAATAAAGCCAGAAATCAGGTGGAGATTTCTCATTTTACTTAATATTTACACTGAGATTTTAGAAAATGCTGTAAGGCATTTCATTATTTAGAAGAATAAATGCCTGATGTAAACACTGGAAAAAATAGACAAAATATATTTTTTTCTGATGATAGGACTAAAAACTTTGAATGATAGAGATGAAAAACAAAGCAATAAAAATTAATGAGACTTTAGTTAGTGACTATATTCAATATAAATATCCATAAACCAATGCTATTTCTTTACTCTGAAAAGTATCTTAAGGAAGTGTGAAATAAAGTATTCATTAAGTAGCAAAAAGCTACAACATACTTAAGAATATTAACATTTTCGGATAATAAGATACCATGTTATATGTCAGATATACACAATCTGAACAATAGAAAGACATACTGAATTCTGTATGAAAGACTTCATTTAACAAAAATATGAAGTCTCGGGATGCCTGGGTGGCTCAATGGATTAAGTGTCTGTCTTTGGCTCAGGTCATGATCTGGGGGTCCTGAGATCCAGCCCTGTACTAGGATTCTTGCTCCAGCAGGAACTTGTTTCTCCCTCTCCCTCTGCAGCTCCTCCTGCTTGTGCGCACTCTCTTTTTCTGTCAAATAAATAAACAAAATCTTAAAAAAAAAAATCAAGTCTTCTTAAATTGAAAAGAATGTTCCGATTACATTTCTAAAATGTATATAGCTGGAAGCTGGATGGGTTGATGAATCTTGAAGTTTACATGGTCAAATGAATACCAGAAATCTAGGTGTTAATTTATAGAGTTATAAATTAATAAAAATAAATAAAATAAGAAATAAATAAATAAAAAAGACCAGTAAAGAAGGGAACTTATTGAACTCAATATCAAAACATATTATTCTAACAAACCCACTGTAATCAAATCATTTGCTTTGCGCCTGGAAATAGATCAATAGACCAGAAGAATAGAAAGAAAAACCTAGACATCAATTCTAGAATTTTAAATAACACAATATATGGTATTCATGACAGTTCAATTTAGGAAGAAAATAAATAGATTATTTCATAAAATTTGATGGTGCACCTGGGTAGGAGAAGGGGAAACCTTAGCTAAACTTGAAAACTCATAATTAAGATTATAGTTTTTGTTTTAAAGGAGGAAGTATAAATAAAAATATGGAAAGATACTTAGGAAAAGAAAACAAATATATATATATATATCCAACTATATTAAAAATTTTAGGTATTAAATGTTAAATTCATTAACGATATTAGACAAAGCCTAAAGCTGGGAATTATGTAATAAAGAAGAAATATAACCTATAAAGCATCAACAAGTTGACAGATAAATAAAAAATGGACAAATCTTAAGAAAAATATTTTTAAGAAAAGATGAATGAGAAAAATTCATTACACTCAGGAAAATATAACAGGAAAAGTAGCTTTATAATCTTTATAACCACCAGAGTAATAATAATCAACAAGAGTTACATCACCTATTCTTGGAAGTGATGTGTGGGAAAGGGCTAATATGTTGTTAGTGGAAATGCAAAGTGTTATGGACTTTTCAGAAAGCAATCTGGAAAAATCTGAAGAAATCATATATCTTCACTCACAACTATTATACTCCTAGAAATTCAGTTCATAGCAATGATACCTATTGATTGATAGATATACATAGAAATAAGAATATTTTTGTAACCTCTTTATTGTATCTAAGAAATGAAATAATGTAATTATAATGAACAAGGGGATTACAGAATAATCTATAGTATATACATATATACTATAATATATATATAGCATGTAATGTTATACAATCATGAAAAGAAAAATGAATTAAGTGATGCTTGACAGGGAGGATTTCTCACTAGATATTGTTGAGCAAAAAAAGAAACTGTAAAAAATTAATATGACCATATTTTTAGTATATCAGTGACTAGGTGTTTTTATATTTTGTGAATATACATATACCATGTATACAGACTTACACTTATCTCCCAGAGAAACAAATACACCATGCCTATATGTACTTCTTCTTTTTTTTTTTTTGACAAGTTAATGTTGGTGAAGAGGAAATGAAAAAGGAAAGTCAAGTAAAACAGCACTTATAGGAGAAAATAAACAACATATATAATTATATTTATACACTTCTGCAAAATTATGTGCATTTGTTTATAATAAATATTTAAGATTATTATGATTTTAAAAACTTCAGACAATACTAATAAAAATTGGTGAATGAGATGTAAAGAAGTAGAAATAGCAAGGTAGAAAATGAGTTGTTCAAGAATTATGGTAAGAAGAACCAAAGAAATTGGACTGGAAATGGAGGAATTGATAATGGCAAAGGATAGATTTTTAAGATGAGCAAAACTATGTACATTTTTACATTGATGGGAATGGCTTAGTAGAGAGGGAGAGAGTGATAAAACCCAAAGGATAGGTAAGAACTGGAGTAAAACCCTTGAAAGTTGAGAGGAATGGGATTCAAAGTGTAATGGAAAGATCCATTGGTGTTGCTGGGGTGGATTTTTTCCCTTTTGGTAACAAGAAAGAAGGAAGTAAAACTGACCATTGGCATAAACAGTCTTGCTGACGTTGTGATAGACTAAGGGATGTATGCCTGGTGGCTTATATTCTTTCATTGAAACACATATTTCCAAACCTGGCATTTAAACTCATAGGAAAATAACATGGGAACATGAAGAATTCTTCACATTTCTTTCAACAGCGGGTATTGTCAGTCTTTCAAATGTTTGCTAATCTGACACCCTGAAAATTCCATCTCATATCATTTACTTTATTTGTTTACTACTTTGAGGAGTCTGGGATAATAGGAAATATAAATATATTATTTATTTCTGCCCCTAAACAGAGCTCCTGAAATCCTTATAAATTCCTGACTGATAAAAATACTGGAAGCATCCTTTGTTCTAATATTTGGTCTTTTATCCTGAATCCTGACACAAGGCACTAAATCCTTGGAATTTCTGGGTGACAATAGTACCTTTTGTTCCAATGAGGTGACTCTAGGTGAGCTCCTGGATGGCTCCTGGGTGGGGGCTGGTCATCTGAAAAACCAAGCCATGATGAGAAGCTTGGAATTTTTAGCTCCAATTCCCATTCTCTGTGAGAAAAGAAAAGGGCTCAAAATGGAGTTAATGATAGGTAATGACTAAGTGACGAAGCCTCCACAAAAATTGCCAAAGTATAGAGCTCAGAGAGCTTCCAGGTTGATGATCACATCCCTATCTGAGAAGAGTCATGCAGCCCAATTGCATGGAGGCCAGAAGCTACTGACCTCAAGAACCTCCCAGAACTTCCTTTTGCATCTGTTCATCTGGCTTTCGTCTGTTTCTTTTATTGTATCCTTTAACAATCTGATAAATATAAATAAGTGTTTCCCTGAGTTCTGTGAGCCTCACTAGCAAATAATTGACTCCAAGGGGGAGAAGGTCATGTGAACCTCTCGTTTGTAGCCACATCAGACAGAAGTTGTGGGTAATCTGGAATTTAATACTTTTGATGGGCCTGTGAAGTGTGTGTGTGTGGCGAGTCTTGTGGGACTGAGCCCTTAATCTGTGGGATCTGACACTATCTCCAGGGAGACAGTGTCAAAAGTGAGTTCAGTTGTAGGATGCTCAACTGGTATCATACAGAATTGCTTGGCGAGGGAAGACTCCCATGTATTTGGTGACCAGAGTGTCAGAAGTAAAGTATTCTGTGTAAAAGTAAAGGAGAAAGACACAGGGTGAAAACTGAGGTTTTTTCTAACTCAGAAAGAGATTATTGAGTTTTCAAACTCAGTAAGGGAACATATCGGTTCTCTTTTGTGACTGTAACAAATTACCCTAAAATTAGTGGCATGTAGCATATTTTCTTACAGTTCTGCAGGTTAGAAATCTAACTTAGGTCTCCCTGGGTGAAGTCAATGAGTTGACAAGCTACATTCCTTTCCATAGGTTCTGGATAGGATCTATTTCCTTGTCTTTTCCAGATTCCAGGACCTGCACTCTTTGGCTCATGGCCCCATTTCATCCATCTTCAAAGCCAGCAACATCAGGGCAAATCCTTTTTATGTAATATCACTCTGAATGCCTCTTTTGCTACCTTCTTCAGGCTTAAAGATTCTTATGTTTAAATTGGAAACTCACAGGTAATCCAGGATACTTTTTCTACTTTAAGATCAGCTGATTAGTGACCTTAATTCCATCAGCAAACTTATTTCCTGTATTGCATTTCATAACGATTTCATAAATTCCAGGGATTAGGGCTTGGACATCATTGGGTGACCTTATTCAATACACCACAGGGAAGATGTTTTTTTATTTTTTTCATGGGGGTGTGTGTGTGGGGGGGTTCTATTTCTTTGATATTTTCCCTTTTTAAATGATTTTCCACTGATGATATGATATTTGCATATAAAACCACCTTAAAATTTTATATCTAGTGTGAAATTGATTCCTATCAAATAAAATGTAGTCTGAACACCTTGAAATAGTAACCAGTGTTAGTAAAACAGAACTACTTTTCCAAACTAAGCATTCACTGTGTGTGTGTCTGTGTATCTAATTCAATCTAAACCTCTAAGCTCAGAAGGAAGCAGAGCAGTAAAGTTTAGAATTAATTCAGTTCTCATTTAACACATGAGTAGATGTCTTTACAGATTCTTTACAGATTCAAGTACCTGGACCATATTATATCTTCTTTTAATTTTTATTGTATTGAGAATAATTAATTAGTTGATTGGGACATGTATTTTCTCAGTGTAAACTACTTATTTGATTCTGTCAGTGTAATTACTAGTTAGCCACTAAGATGGCCCCAATTACTTGAGTCTCCTGGAATTCACACCTTTGGGTAGTCCTCTCCTATATTTTGTAAGAGTTGGTCTATGTGATTGATAGAAAATGGCAAGAGTGACTTTATGTGACTTAAAAAAAATTTTTTTTTATTTTAGAGAGAGAGAAAGAGCACAAGTGTTGGGGGACGGGCAAAGGGACAGAATCTTCAAGCAGATTCCTTGCTGAGTGAGGACCCAGTTGTGAGGCTTGATCCCACCACCCATGAGATCATGACCTATGGCAAAACCAAAAGTCCCTCGCTCAACAAACTGAGCCACCCAGGCACCCCTGTATGTTACTTTTGAGAATTGGTTAAAAATACTACTTCAGCTTCTGTCATTCTTTTATATTTTTTCTCTCTTTCAGATCACTTTCTCAGAAGAAAACCACTGCTCTATCTTGAGGACACTCAGACATAACTGTGGAGAGACCCACATGATGAGAAACTAAAGCTTCCAGTCAAAAGCAAGCAAGGAATTGTGGACTCTTGGTAACAGCTATGTGAGGGGACCTTCTTGAAAGTAGATTCTCCAACCTCAGCCAAGACTTTAGCTAATGCAGCCCAGTTGCAAAGTTGGCTGCAATCTCAGGAGACACTCTCAAAAAGACCCACTTGGCTAAGTTACTCCAGGATTCCTGACTCTCAGAAACTGAGATAATAAATGATTACTGTTTTTAGCCATTAAAACAAGTCCTGGAATAATTTTTTGTTCAGCAATAGATGACTACCATAATAATTGTAGTTAAAAAGTAACAACACCCATTGGACTGTGTTTTTATCTTTAAAATGGGAACGATCAAGCCAGGCAATACAGTATTTGGAGATCAATAGATGAAAAATATTTTTAATTCAATAGATGAAAAACCTAATTAATTTTAGCCCATAATGCTTATGGGCTACTGCTTAGCCCATATTTTATTAGCATCCAGTATATTTCAAAAATATTAAAGGAAAAATTTGAACAAAAAGTTAATTAACTAAATCATTTGCATTTTTTAAGTTTTTGGTAATTTTTTGATCATTTGACCTCCTTATACTTACTGGCATAAGAAATCAATCTGTAGCAATTTCACAACATATCATCTTTCGCAGTCACCCCAAGAGTCTAGCAGGTCAGGCTATGGAAGTCATCTTGGGAAGTTCCCACCACAGATCAGTAATAACATGGGTTTTCCATTTCTGCATTTTCTTGATATTACCACTGTCATAGTCTCTTTATTGCCTGTCTTCACCAATTATAAGTACTATTCCAATTTGTGCTGGAACTCAGATTTTTTTTTAAAGATTTTATTTATTTATTTGACAGAGGGAGAGAGATCACAAGCAGTCAGAGAGGCAGGCAGAGAGAGAGGGGGAAGCAAGCTCCCCGCTGAGCAGAGAGCCTGATGTGGGGCTCGATCCCAGGACTGGGGCTCAGATTTTAACTGTCTTCTACATTTTGTTGATCTATCATTAGTTAAGAGTCCAGGCCATGGTAGTGTCAGAATGAAATCCAGGTGCATACATTTATTGGCCATAAAGACCTTCTTCTATATAACAACACTCCCCTACAGGTTTTTTTTTCCTAATGATCTTTATATGCATAAAATCCAACTCCTAAAATTCATTTTCAGAGACTAGCAAACATAGATGGAAAAAATACCATGTTGGGTGGTAGTAATGGGGTAATACAGATTTATTCTATCACTTACCTAGCGAAATTTTGAGTCTGTAGCTGAACTAATAATTTGACAATCTTTAAATTTTGTGTTCTGTAAGTGGTGAGTGACTTTGTCACTGAAGTTATAAAGCATAGTTTTCAAATTTCACTACCTGCTATCATATGAATTTGGTTATGCGTTTATATTACCATAAACCTCTAGGATTTGGAAGTGATCTTTGGGGTTAATCTAAATTTGTAATGATTTCTTTACTATTATTTATCTTCATATTCAAGAGAATACACAATATCCATGAGTTTAGCAACAGCTGTGTATGTATAAGCATCTAATTCTGTCACAGATTTTTGAGAAAAAATATAAAGGAAATTTAGAAATACAAAACCATTCAGTATGCTCCAGTGGCTGTTATATAGGAATTTAAAAATAGGTTTTATGCACCCTTCAATATAAAAAATTCATTTGTTTGTGAGTTTTGTCTCTCGGAGACCTTTGATCTGAATCTTATTTTCCATCTTGCAACTTCAATATGTATAAGGTTGATTCATTATTTTCTGACATTTTGCTTTCTAGTGAGCAGGTAGAATTCTAAAATGGCATATAAAAGCAATTTCTAATGATGTTTCCAACACCTAAGAGGCAATGAGATTTTTCAGTCGCTCATTTGAATGAAGAATCTCAGGTTTTGAGGCTCCGAATTAAAGATTTCAGAAAAATGTACAAATTTTTTTAACTTACTACTCAAAAGTACTTTTCATGATTAAAAAATCTAAGCATGTGTATATACATTTTTACTATGAGAGTTAGAATCTGTACATAAATAATTATGTTAGCAGACATGAAGTGTGGGAAACCATTACTATTACCCTAAGCATGTTTATTACTTTATAGTGAACAATCCTGAATTTATTTTATAATACTGTCCATATTTCACTGATTGCAGAGAATATGAAATATACAGCAAATCACACTTGATTAAATATAAAATAAAAAATAATGATTATTATTTAATATATTGAAGAAAAAAATACTTAAAACTTGGAAGTACTGCAAAAGGATGGCAGCATGAATTTCCAATGTCATACTTGGCTGTTGTTTATCAGGTCTACCTAAAGGCTTATTCAACTTTCTAGGATAATGTATTTGTGTTTGACTTAGCCATTTACTGCTGGCTAGAGCTCACACTCTATTGGAATTATAAGTTAACTTGTAGATTTTTGTCTGATTGTCATGCAAATGATTTCTTTCTGATAGAAATAATAACCTTAAAAGTTATGGTTATGAATTCATTGCCTTGTAGGTTGTTAACTAGTTTTATATGTAATGTACCAATTTTATTCTCATTTTTATTTTTCACTGCTTATAAATTACTCATTTCAACAAATAATATTTGAATCAGATTTACCATCTTACTAGTTTCTTCATAAGTAAATTACTATATTTTTGACAAGTTTATGAATTAAGTTCAGCATGGTTCACTAAAAACTTATAGACATTCTTCAGATCATGCTACATTTATATGAGAATCTTAAATTTTTTTTGAAAATTATAATTGACATTTTCAATCACATTCCAATAATTAAATCTGTTTAAATTTGATCACCTTTTCTGAACTTCCTTTTCTGAACTTACTCACCATTTTCACTTTTCATGTAATATGCATGAAATTCCATAGTACTAGTAATGTAAAAATTCCCTGGAATATGGTTGAAAATGGCAGCCTCCTGCCTTTACAATCTTTGTAACACCATTGTCACCACACTAAAAACCTTGGTCATCACAATTATCTCCTAATCCCTCATTCACAACCTGCCCTCATCAACTGCCATCCTACTAATAATTGTTAGAATTGTTCCCCCACATGCAAGGATTGATAGTGCCTCATTTCCTTCTGGAAGCAAGTTTCAAGCAGTCTTCAAATATATAAGGTTGCTAGAAATTACCAGAAATATTTAGTACTCCTGGTATTAATTAGTTTTTTAAGTTTCCTGGCAGGGAGAAGATAGATGTTTAAATGAGATAATAAAGAGAGAAAAAATTAATTGACTATTTGCAAAATTATAGTCAGAATTAAAGGAAACTAATAGGACTATTGAAGCACCCCAGGCTTAACAATAACAGGAGCCATTACCAATTCTAGACCTGAAAAAAAACAGTGACTGTGTGCACCTGGAGAGAACAAAAGCTGTAGCTAAAAAGACTAAACTGTGGCTTTTGATAGAAAATCACTGGGATTACCCACCTAAAGCCCCGTGGTAAAGAAGGCAGGGCTGTGAACCCCTATTTCCGTGCCTCCTATTGGAAGTCAGAAGTCAAGAAGACCCAGTTGATGTAGTCCACAGAGCTCAGCTTCACAGGACATGGAAAAGTGTACAGCGTGGAGCTATAAGGACAAACAGAATATCCAGATAATTTCCCTTGTTAGACAACATGTCTTAACTTTTATGTCATGTCACCATTACTAGAGAAGATCATCAAAGCTAGAGCTACAATTTGATATTCCTGACATTTGAACTATGACTCCATGATTCACATGCATCCTGTCAATTCCAGGATGAATAATATAGACAAAACTTAATTAAGGCTCTTTTGGTAATATATACTAGAAAGCCATTCCAGCTGTTTGTTTTTTATAGCTTTAATAAAGTACTTATGAGGTACATACCATAAACCATATCCATTGTTAAGTGTACAATTGACTATGTTTCAGTAAATGTATAGAGCTATCCCACCGTCACTGCAATCTGATTTTATAATATTTCTATCATCCCCACAAAATTTCTAAGAGTTCTTTTACAGTTAATCCTCACTCCTAATCCAGGCTCCTGGCAATTGCTGATTTGATTTCTGTCTCCATCAGTTTGTATCTCCTGGATATTTCTTATCAGTGGGCTCCTTTTTATCTGGCTTCTTTCATTTAGCATACTGTTTTTGAGGTTCATCCATATGGAAGCATGCATTACTATTTCATTACTTTTTAATTGGATTTTAGTGGTTCATTCTTATGAACAGGGAAATGAGCTATAATTTCCCCAGTCTTAAGAAACACATAAGCAAAACTCCCTCTCTTGATACCACATTCTATTGAAGTACTATTCTCCTCACACAAGTCTTCAAAAAAGTTATCTATAGTATTATCTCCACTTTTCCCTTTTTTTCCCTTGAAACGCTTCCAATGAGACTATTCTCCCACCTGTTCAAAAACCTGCTGTTTCTACCCACAATGAATTAAATCTCATTTTTTATTTTATTTTACAAGTTTATTCTCAATATAGCAACTAGAAAAAAAAAAAGCTTTTTAAATGTAAGTCTGGTCTCTTCACTCCCTTTCTTAGATTCCCCCAATTCTTTACCAGTTTGCTCAAAATGAAAGTCAAAACCCTCAACTATGGCCTACAATGCTCCATCTGGCATGATGAGCTTATGTTAGCTCTTTGTTCCCACCTTCTCCTCCCTTCCTGGCCACTTTGAGCATCCATAAGAGCCACAATGACCTTCTTGCTACTTTTGGAGGGCATCCTTAATACTTTCACCTTTCAACTTTCTATTTCTTCTTTCTGAAAAAAAAAAAAATTATAGAGATTTTCTTATGTCTTACTCCTCTCTTTCTTCTTCTTCTTTTTTTTTTAAATTTTTTTTAAGATTTTATTTATTTGACAGAGAGAGAGATCACAAGTAGGCAGAGAGGCTGGCAGAGAGAGAGGGGAAAGCAGGCTCCCTGCTGAGCAGAGAGCCCAATGAGGGGCTCTATCCCAGGACCCTGAAATCATGACCTGAGTCGAAGGCAGAGGCTTTAACCCACTGAGCCACGCAGGCGCCCCTCTCTTTCTTCTTATCTATGAAGATTTCCCAGAATGCATACTTAAAATAGCCCATCAATACCTTCTTCATTTTTCTCTTTAGCACTTATCTGACAGACTATATATTTTCCTTATTTATATCTGTTCTTTGCCTGACTCACCCTTAGAATGAACATTCTCTCTTGGAACACGTTAGGTACTTAATGAACACACATTGATTGAACAACTAAGTTTCAATCACTTACTTTCTTTTCTAGTAAAAGGTACTATTGAGGAAGAAAAAAAGAAATTGCCAGGAATGGCCAGCAGTCCCTGTACTGATGGATGAAAGATTAAACTAGACTGTGAAATAAAGGAGAAGGCAAGGGGATCAACTCTCAGAGATAAAGACGCTGCCCTTCTTTGCTCCTGTCTTTATTGGTCCTTCAGGGTAGTCACAAATCTTTATCACTGTTTCTCAAGCATGCGATGTGTGACAAGGGGTCTTACTGGAACTAGGAGGATCTGTTTATGGGAAAGATATGATATGCTAATCTGCGTGTTCTAAGAGTTCTGCTAAACATAGCCTAGGGGGACAATGCATGCATCTCTTAGATCCCAGGGTAGCTGTTTGGGCTAAGAAAGTTTCTTCAGGGAAGGCAACTCTGCAGGGCATTCTTACGGCAGAATGGTCTCACAGGCTTCGGTATTCCAAAGGCTTACCCCTTCTCCAAAACCTTCCTTGCCCCCGGCAGCATCTGTGTTACATTTTAGCAATCCAGGTATTATGGATGATTTCATGCTCTACATTAACCCCAACAAGAAATTAAAATCCTGTGGGAAAATAATAATAGGACTGTAGAAGATTGCTTTCATTAAGGACACTGATTTTTCATGCTTTCCTATATCCTCTCCCTTTGGTGGTTGTCATGTTAAGCTGACTTTGTGCTTTGCCACGTGAGTAGCTCTGGTTGGATGGGATAGCAAACCACTTGGTTTAAGAAAATACTAGAAGAGTGTTTTCAAGCTCCCATCTTTTCTCTTGTTCCACTGTTTTCTCCACCAGAACATCCTCAGGCTAGTCTATTGGAGGATTAGATATAGAAAGCAGAGCCAAGTTACCCCAAAAGATCTGGCTAAGACTCCAGACTTCTGACAGGGCCCAGCCAAGTTCTGCAGATCTATCCAGTCAAACAACACCTGACAGCAATTGTATGAGTGAGCCAAACTGAGCCCAGTTCAGATACAACACCTGACCAGACAATTCATAGACTGAAGAGAAAATATAAACATTTATTGTCATGTTTACTCTATACTAGGGAATAATGGTTGTTTGTTACACATCACTATAATGGCAATAGATAACTGATACAAGAATAACTTTATACTAGAGTACCTGAGCTATAATTGGATACACCAAATATTGATGTAATGATCAGCATCATTACATTACATTACATTACTCCCTACATATGAGGATCTGAAGAATATAAATAAAATTAACTTGAAACATAAAAAGCACAACACTTAAAGAAAACTTTGAGGGTCGTGTGTTGATAAAGAAAGAACATACTATAGCATGATCTTTAAAACTTGAAATTAAAATCTGAGGTATATATCTTTGAACATAACTTATCCAAACTTGTGTGTGTGTGTGTGTGTGTGTGTGTGTGTGTGTGTAGTGCTAGGAGATATATAATAGGTCTGAAATTGACTGCAATGTTAATATATCAAATTAACAATACAAATATATTTTTTCTTCAAAAAATATAAAAAATCCAGACTTCAATCTTCAATTTAAGTATTTTTCATACTATATATATACACATATATATATATATATATTTAAAGATTGTATTTATTTATTTGAAAGAAAGAGAGTGAACAGGAGGAGGGGCAGATGGAGAAGCAGGCTCTGTACTCAGCAGGGGGCCCAATGTAGAGCTCAGCATGGGGCCTGATTCCAGAAACCTGAGCAGAAGGCAGACTCTTAACCAACTGAGCCACCAAGTGCCCCTTTTTCAAATTATTTAATATTAAGAATAAAAACTGAGAAATTTATTTATAAAACAGAGGAAAAGTGCAACACATAATAAGAATTTAAACTTGAATTGCTAATCTGATTTCTTAGCCGAGGAAAATGCATATATCCAATTCCAAAAGTCTTAAAACGATAACACAAATAGAGAATTGTGAATATAATAATGACATGTAGGCAATATCTTAACTAGATATAACTGCCAACTGAATCCTAATCTATACCAAAATGACCAGATAATTAGCCATCAACCATGGAGAGAAAAAACAGAAACCTGTGCTCTAGTTGATTAACCTTTTTCACATGCAAAGAAAAAGAATCTCAAGCTAATCAAATACATTTCTGTTTAATAGAATAGATTGCTCACTTCTCATAGCAGTATGCTGCTAATGGATGACAAGAGATGAATGCTTATCCATGATCTAACCCAACATGTTAGCTAAATTAGAAAGATATCACAATTAGTATGATTTGATCTCCATATGAAAGTTAAATAACACAAGAGACAAATGAAGAAATACAGAAATTTGGATCTGTGGGGTCGCTTTGAAGTCTGCTCACTAGCTCATTATCTTTTTTTTTTTTAAGATTTTTTTATTTTTATTTATTAGGAAAGAGAGGGAGTGAGAGAGAGCATGAGAAGGGAGAAGGTCAGAGTGAGAAGCGGACTCCCCATGGAGCTGGGAGCCCGATGTGGGACTCGATCCCGGGACTCCGGGATCATGACCTGAGCTGAAGGCAGTCGCTCAACCAACTGCGCCACCCAGGAGCCCCTAGCTCATTATCTTTTTGTCAATAAAGCCTTTAGAGTTGAAGATTCAAGAAACTGAAACCAAGATCTTCAGAGCAGCAGGTAGCCATAGTCTTCTGCTTTTATGTCTCTGGCATTCACTTCCTTAATTGTAATGTCTATGAGTCATACTTAGCAGTAAGTATCAGAACACATTAAAAATCTATGAAGGTCCTATATTTTGATCAGCTTACCGTTTCCAGCCAAAATGGTGATATGGATAAGATTTGCCTGTAGGACTCATTTAGAGTTCTTCAATTCTTCTATTTTTATCTCCATAATAATTATTTCAAGATTTTTTTTTAAAGTTCTATACATTCCAAATAGCTTGATTTAAAAAAAAATTGAAGCTAATATGCTTAGCGTTAACAAAGGACAAGCATAGTACTTTTCTAGATGGTTATTTTTCTTTTTAATATATTTGCATTTTGTTATTGGGCTCTGATGAGTTAACCTGAAACTTAAGTAATTTGGAATGTACAGACATGATTTGGTGAGGATAACCACTATGTGGCCTGGGGATGTTTTTTGTCCACTAATTAGAATAAGTAGCCATTTTGGAGATTGGATGATTCTAGGTGATAGACTGGCAACTGTGACTCATTCCCAGTAAACATTGTAATGCCTCTTATGAAGAAAGTGCTTTAGAAGTGAGACTAGCACTGTTATAATAATCTCATTCTAATATTTTAAAAAACAGCAAATGACATTTAATTTGCCCTTCCTTAATTTTTTTAATTTCAAGTTTTCCCCCTATTAAATTAACATTTATTTACTTTACTAACTTTAATAATTTTGCTTAGTAGAGAGATATTTTAATATTTAATTTCTAATATATTTTAATACAAACTTTTACAGTTGCCATAACTTCCACGTAACTAAATCATTTTATTATCAAATTAAAATCATTTCCAACATATACACTTATTTCAGAGGTTGCTTTAAAAAATAAACTCCCCTGGGGCGCCTAGGTGGCTCAGTGGGTTAAGCCTCTGCCTTTAGCTCAGGTCATGATCTCAGGGTCCTGGGATTGAGCCCCATATTGGGCTCTCTGCTTGGCAGGGAGCCTGCTTCCCCTTCTCTCTGCCTCTCTGCCTACTTGTGATCTCTCTCCTCTCTGTCAAATAAATAAATAAACTCTTTAAAAAACAAACAAATAAATAAATAAATAAACTCCCAGAACAAATTTGGATATATAAATAATAAGGAAAGAAAGAAAGGAAAAGGAACTGATGAATATACCTATATATAGTCAATCAATAGAAAACTTATTAAGATTTCTAATTTACTTATCTTTTCATAATGAAAAATACTTTGGTGATCTAAAAATGTATGGTAGTTTATAAGCATGAATTATGATTATAAATACATAGTTATGATATTGCATCTCTAAATAACATTATTAAAATTGATATTCATTTCTAGATTTCTACATAATATGATATGATGCAATCAACATTTTTTAAAAAGATTTATTTATTTATTTATTTTAGAAAGAGAGAGAGAAAGAGTGAGTGTAGTGGTAGGGGCAGGGGGAGGGGGAGAAAAAATCTCAAGCAGACTCTCGCTCTGCTCAGAGCCTGCATGGGGCTGAATCCTAGGACCCTGAGATCATGACCTAAGCTAAAATCAAGAGTCATATGTGCAACCGACTGAGCCACCCAGGTACCCCATAATCAAATTTTTATAATTCAGCACAATGTCCTTACGTAGATTCTTTTTTTTGTTGTTTTATTCAAGTTAGTTTACATAGTGTAGCATTGGTTTCAGGAGTAGAATTTAGTGATTCATCACTTACATATAAAACCCAATCCTCATTCCAAGTGTTCTCCTTAACGTCCATCATGCATTTAGCACATCCCCCCTCACCCACCTCCTTCCAACAACCCTGTTTGTTCTCTATTGTTAAGAGAGAAAGAACTTACAGTTTGTTTCCCTCTCTGTTTTTATCTTATTTTATTTTTTCTTCCCTTCCACTATGTTCATCTGTTTTGTTTCTTAAATTCCATAATGAGTGAAATCATATATATTCGTCTCCCTCTGACTGACTTGTTTTGCTTAGCATAATACCCTCTAGTTCCATCCACGTTGTTGCAAATGGCAAGATTTTGTTCTCTTTGATGGCTAAAATTCCATTGTGTGTGTGTGTGTATGTGCATATATATATGCACATACACACACA
The DNA here is from genome assembly GCA_028533885.1 of Nasua narica. Classification (NCBI taxonomy): domain Eukaryota; kingdom Metazoa; phylum Chordata; class Mammalia; order Carnivora; family Procyonidae; genus Nasua; species Nasua narica. The sequence goes on along the minus strand of CM052800.1, from coordinate 31,530,642 downwards.
CACACACACACACACACATATATATACCACATCTTCTTTATCCATTCATCTATTGATGGACATTTGGACTCTTACCAAAATTGCTATTGCTGGTAGGGCTCCTATAAACATTGGGGTGCATGTGCCCCTTCAAATCAGCATTTTTATATCCTTTGAGTAAATACCTAGTGGTGCAATTGCTGAGTCACAGGGTAGTTTCTATTTTTAACTTTTGAGGAACTCCTATAATGATTTTCAGAGCAGCTGCACCGGTTTGCATTCCCACCCACAATGCAATAGGATTCCCCTTTCTCCAGGTATTTGCCAATATCTATTGTTTCCTGAATTGTTGATTTTTAGCCTTTTTGACAGGTGTGAAGTGGTATCTCATTGTGGTTTTGGTTTTTATTTCCCTGATGATGAGTGATGCTGAACATTTTTTCATGTGTCTGTTGGCCATTTTTATGTCTTCTTCAATTAGCACTAATCATGCCTCAGATAAACCTCATTGGCTACGATACTGCCACTGCGCAAAGTTCATTTGTATGTCTTCTTTAGAGAAATGTTTGCTCATATCTTCTGCCCATTTCTTAACTGGATTATTGTGCCATCAAAAGAAAGCTGAGGTGGCAATCCTTATATCACATAAATTAGATTTAAGCCAAAGACTATAATAAGAGATGAGGAAGGACACTATATCATACTTAAAGGGACTGTCCAACAAGAAGATCTAACAATTGTAAACATCTATGCCCCTAACATGAGAACAGGCAATTATATAAGTTAATTAATAACAAAATCAAAGAAACACATTGACAATAACACAATCATAGTAGGGGAATTTAGACCCCCTTCACTGAAATGGAAAGATCATCTAAGCAAAAGATCAACAAGGAAATAAAGGCTTTAAAGGACGTAATAGACCAGATGGACTTCACAGATATATTCAGAACATTCCATCCCAAAGCAACAGAATAGATATTCTTCTCTAGTGCACATGGAATATTCCCCAGAATAAATCACATCCTGGGTCACAAATCAGGTCTCAACTAATACCAAAAGATTGGGATCATTCCCTGCATATTTTCAGACCACAATGCTTTGAAACTAAAACTCAATCACAAGAGGAAAGTTGGAAAGAACTCAAATACATGAAGGCTAAAGAGCATCCTACTAATGAATAAACAGGTTAACCAGGAAATTAAAGAAGAATTTAAAAAAAAATCATGGAAACAAATGAAAATGAAAACACAACTGTTCAAAATCTTTGGGATGGGAGGGTATGTGCTATGGCAAATGCTGTGAAATGTGTAAGCTGATGATTCACAGACATGTACCCTGGGGTAAATAATACATTATATGTTAATAAAAATTTAAAAAAAAATCTTTGGGATGCAGCAAAAGTGGTCCTAAGAGGAAAGTATATAGCAATACAAGCCTTTCTCAAGAAATAAGAAAGGTCTCAAATACACAGCCTAACCCTACACCTAAAGGAGCTGGAGAAAGAATAGCAAATAATGCATAAACCCAGCGGAGAAGAGAAATAATAAAGATCATAGCAGAAATCAATGAATTAGAAATCAAAAGAACAGTAGAACAGATCAATGAAACTAGGAGCTGATTCACTGAAAGAATTAATAAGATCGATAAATTCCTGGTCAGACTTATCAAAAAGAAAAGGGAAAGTAGTCAAATTAATAAAATCATGAATGAAAGAGAAGTAATCACAACCAACATCAAAGAAATACAAACAATTATAAGAACATATTATGAACAACTGTATGCAAAAAGTGACAATCTGGAAGAAATGGATGCATTCCTAGAGACATAAACTACCAAAACTGAACCAGGAAGAAATAGAAAACCCCAAACAGACCCATAACCAGTAAGGGAATTAAAGCAGTAATCAAAAATCTCCCAACAAACAAAAGCCCAGGGCCAGATGGCTTCCCAGGGGAATTCTACCAAACATGTAAAGAAGAATTAATACCTATTCTTCTGAAACTGTTCCAAAAAATAGAAATAGAAGGAAAACTTTCAACTTATTTTGTGAGGTCAGCATTACCTTGATCCCAAAACCAAATAAAGCTTCATCAAAAAGAAGAATTACAGATAAATATCCCTAATGAATGTGGATGCAAAAATTTTCACCAAAATACTAGCTAACAGAATCCAACAGTACATTAAAAGGATCACTCACCACGACCAAGTGGGACTTATTCCTGGGCTGCAAGATTGGTTCAACATCTGCAAATCAATCAATGTGATACAACACATTAATGAAAGAAAGGACAAGAACCATATGATATTTTCAATAGATGCAGAAAAAGCCTTTGACAAAGTACAACATCCTTTCTTGATCAAAACTCTTCACAGTGTAGGGATAGAAGCTACACACCTCAATATCATAAAATCCATCTATGAAAAACCCACAGTGAATATCATTCCCAACGGGGAAAAATTGAGAACTTTTCCCCTAAGGTCAGGAACACAGCAGGGATGTCCATCACCACGGCTGTTCATCATAGTACTAGAAGTCTCACTCAACATCAGGGAAATACAAATCAAAACCACAGTAAGTTACCATCTCACTCTAGTCAGAATGGCTAAAATTAACCAGTCAGGAAATGACAGATGTTGACGAGAATGCAGAGAAAAGGGAACGCTCCTACCCTGTTGGTGGGAACGCAAGCTAGTTCAGCTACTCTGGAAAATAGCATGGAGATTCCTCAAAAATTTGAAAACAGAGATACCCTATGACTCAGCAATTGCACTACTGGGTATTTACCCTAAAGATACAAATGTAGTGATCTGAAGGGGCACATGTACCCCAATGTTTATAGCAGTAATTTTCACAATGGCTAAAGTATGGAAATTGCCTAGATGTCCATCAACAGATGAGTGGATAAAGAAGTGGTATATATATACAATGGAATATTATGCAGCCATCAGAACAAATGAAATCTTGCCATTTGCAATGACATGGGTAGAACTAGAGGGTATTATGCTAAGCACAATAAGTCAACAGAGAAAGACAATTATCATTTGATCTCATTGATATGAGGAATTTGTGAAATGAGACAAGAGAACCATAGGAGAAGGGAAGGAAAAATGAAACAAGATGAAAACAGAGAGGGAGACAAATCATAAGAGACTCTTAATCTCGGGAGACAAACTGAGGATTGCTGGAGTAGAGGGGGGGTGGGAGGGATGTGGTGGCTGGGTGGTGGACATTGGGGAGGATATGTACTATGGTGAATGCTGTGAATTGTGTAAGACTGATGAATCACGGACAGGTACCCCTGATACAAATAATACATTATATTGTTAATAAAAAAATATTTTATGTACTTTTTACCTAGATTGACTACTACAGACATTGTATACTCTTAGGTTTGAACTGAGACTTCTTTCCTCATTTTCATTTGCCTGGTGTCTGGCCATGATTAAACTTGGTTTATATGTTCCTGGCCGGAATAATATAACACGAAGCTATGTGTTTGTGGGTATTGTATCTGAAGACACTGTATTCATCACCCCTTTATTGATGTTAATTGGTCAAGGTGTTGTCTGATTTCTCCATTAAAATATCTATCATCTAAGTGTGTGTGTATCTATTTATCTGTATAAACTCATGGACTCCAATTTTTTCTATTGTTTATAATTTATTTCCCTACTTAATGATTTTGGTGTTTAATTTGGTGTCTTGGATTTGGCAAAAGGAGCTCCTCTGAGCAAGCTCCTTTGTTTGTGTGACATGTGCCCATTATTTTTGAGCACTTCTTTTATTTTTAGTATCATAAAATACTACAGGAACTTTTGTATTTAGCCTGCCACAAATCTGAAAACAGCAAGTTTTGGAAGAGACTTTGGTTCCTTTTAGTTGGAAATAATATTAAGACCTAAATCTGAGTGTTAGCTCTGCTCATTATACTGCAAGAATGTACCCATTCAGTGGACAGAGCAAGGAAATAAATAAATAAATGTATATTAGTATAAACTATACATACACCTATACATACACACACTGTTAAAGAATTCTTTTTTCAAAAGGCAAATTCTTATTTCTTTTCAAACATAATATGAGCACAAGTCAAATATTTTATTGAATTTATTAGTTAATGAGGACAAAGTACTATTTTACAATAAATTCAAAAAGGAATTCAAAGAGCAAACACATACAGGTATTGCCAAGCTTCTGAAAGTTTGCATTATACTACTTGACTTTTGTGAAAAACTGACATTGTGAAAAACAGTTCTTGTTTTTCTAGCAGAAAGAAAGCTGAAGAGGATTTTGCTTTTACAAAAAAGTCCTTACCTTATTAATGTAGGCTTTTTATAAAGTGAACTTTTTAAAAATGGGATGGGGGAGATGAATACAAAGTTTTTTACATATTGCCGTTTGCCAAATTTGCCTCCATAAAAGTTGAATTATCTTGCATTCTACATACACATGGCCTATTTTCACACAACCAGATCAACATGGTGGATTGTAAAGTTTTGTGTGTGTGTGTGTGTGTGTGTGTGTGTGTGTTTTAATTCTTGTCAGTCTGATGGACAAGAAGTGACAGTTCTTTATAATATTTCTCATTATGGGTGAAGTCAGCATCTTATAACATTTAACATTCTTAATTCTCTTTTTATAATTTTTTGTGTATTTTGTCTATTCTATAGAATTTTTGGTCACTATTTTATCAATTTTAAAAGTTTCTGTAAATTAAGTATATCAGCTCTGATATATGTTGCAGATATTTTTTTAGTTTATCATTTTTTACTTTGCTTATATATTTTTCATCATTAAATTTTGTAGTCAGATTTATCAATCTTGTTTTTAAATTGCATGTAGTATTTGAGTCATAATTAGAAAGGCTTTTCCTCACTCAGCTTGCTTTTAAACTATTTGTCTTCTTATTTTGTAAAAGCAGGTATCACCAATTTATAAATTAGAGGACTGAAAGCAAGAATTATTAACATTAAAGGAAAACAGTGGTTTGGAAGAATGGATCAAAGAATTTAAGATACCCTAAGGTTCTTTTATTTAGAATAGATGATCTCCAAATATTTAAATTCTAAATTCTTAGAGGATCATATTAGTTCTGAGCCGCACCTGAGAGTAAAACGAAGAAAATCTCTATTATAGATCATTAGGCATAATATCTAGGTTCTCAGCTTCCTATTGTTCTATCCTCTATAAATTAATTAATTCATTAATTAAAGATTCCTTGGCACAGAATAACATTGGAATTGAGTCTCAATCTATTTTGCTTTTTAACTCCTACTCTGCTCAAATTATCAACCCATAGGGCGCCTGGGTGGCTCAGTGGGTTGGGGCCTCTGCCTTCAGCTCTGGTTGTGGTCTCGGGGTCCTGGGATGGGCCCCGAGTAGGGCTCTCTGCTCCGCGGGGAGCCTGCTTCCCCCTCTCTCTCTGCCTGCCTCTCTGCCTGCTTGTGATCTCTCTGTGTCAAATGGGTAGGTAAAATCTTTAAAAAAAAAAAAATTATCAACCCATTACTCATGTTCAATTAGTTTACACTTCCTCCTCCAACACAATCTTTACTAACCTAAATGTCTCATAAGAATCAAGTTATCTTTATCTTTATCTTAATCTTTATCTTTATCATCTTTATCTATAAAAGCTTTCCTAATGAGAACGTGGCAAGAATGAGGCTATCTAATTTAATTTACTTGGTGAATCGCTAAGAATTCATGCATTACTTAGCATTGTACTACTGATACTGATACTTAAGCATATACACTGATCTGTATTGGTATTTCAAAATTTTATTCTGCATTATTTAAAACCGTTAAAAATAGAGAATTTCTTGAGGAAGAGCTAGAGAGTGTTTTATACTTCCTTTGAGATAGTGGGTATTTGCTAATTTTGACTGCTTAGGAACAAGTACTCTCCAAGCTCTCCCTGCTCTTCACTGGAAGCCGACTTTCATCTTGAGGTAGGCATGAGAGTCTGGCCTCAACTAATGGAGTGATCTCTCTCTTAGGCCCCAGAAATAGGTGGAGAATGTCATAGAAACTCTAAATCAACTTAATCAGACTAAAGTCCAGGACTTCAGTTTGAAAATTGGTGGTAAAAGCATGCTCTTTCTCTTAGACAAGAATGAGGAACAATTTACTCTAGGACTCATTGACAGTCAACTTGGGCTCAAAAGTACAGATGTTAGAAAAGAAAAAGTATAGATATTTGATGTGTGTGGATTCTATGCTAAGACAGAGGAATCAAAATAGAAGAATATTGGTCCAAAGCGACTTCTGGAGGTTCCATTGCCACTTTTAACCAGTCATTTTAAGAAAATTAGACACTGGGTTAATACAAAAAGAATTTTATTTATATTGAAGTAAAAGTTTTCTCCAACCAGGATTAGTAGATATTGCTGTTATTTGTTAGAATACTATGGTATATTAAAATACTGGGCTATGATTTTCTTTATTTTTATTTTTTTAGATTTGTTTATTTATTCTAGAGAGGGTGAGTGGAGGGGCAGAGAGAGAGAGAGAGAGAGTGAGAAAGAGAGAATCCTAAGCAGATTTCCCACTGAGCATGGAGTCTGAAGCAGGGCTCCACTCTTACAACCTTGAGATTGTGACCTAAGCAAAACCAAGAGTTAGATGCTAAACCAACTAAGCCAATCAGGTGCCCCAGGCTATGATTTTTTAAAGCATAATTTCAATCAATACATAACACTTCCTTTGAAGCTTTGTGAAATAAAAATCTATTTCAAAGAATCAATGGACATTGGGAAAAAGATATTTTTGAAGGTGCTTAATGGGGAAGTAAGCTCTTTAATTGTTAGTTAATTGAAAATAGAGCATTGAAATTCTTCCCCCTTCTATCCCCATAAATATACTTAGAGAAATTGAAAAGAAATAGCCCACTAATATCCATGTTATCAAATTTATATCCTTTTTAAAAATCTCCCAATTACCATCAACATACAGGAAATCATTGATAAATCGGTGATTTATTTACTGAGACAATGACATCTAAATTTTTGTTCTCACAATTGTTTTAAACTTGATTTAAGATTCACTGACAGCAGAAAACATTGGCAGCAGAATATTAGCAAGAGACTTAATATCAGTTACTCCTAATATGATCTGATGTTTTTCAAGAGAGAATTGTGCTAATTATGATTACCATATTTTTGCTCCAGTTAAGGCCAATCTTACTTTGCCTTTCCTCTTCCTTATGTACTTTACACAAAGCACAAGCCCCCAACGAAAATCTTGCTTATAACTAAGGTTGGTTTCCTCATAGAAATTAGTGTCATTTTTGGTTTGAAGAATTCAAATTATTGTATCTAATTTATTGCAAAGCTTCGAGCTGATTAACTGGTAAGAGAAAATGTGTCACGGCCCTAAGGGAAATTCTTTGATCTAAACTGTTTCTTTACACTCTACCTGTGCTGCAAATGTTTCAGTAGAGAATAATTGACAATGGTGTTGACATTATGCATGTCTCATAAACAAATGCATGATTAAAAATTCAAGTAAACCACCGAACTTAAAACTCCAGAAACCCAAGATGAAGCCCAGCAAGAACAGAAAATTCAAAAATAGTTCAACAGAATCAGAAAATTAATTTTGTAAACCTCAAACACTCGTATATATATCTCTTTAGTATTGTGGTAAAGTAGGAGCCTGGAATAGAGTCTGGCTTTCTGCCAAATGAGCTTTTTAATGCTCTTGAAGTGATTAATTTTCATACATAAAAAAAGCAAAGAGAACATGATTTCCAGCCTTGGAAAGAAACCATCACGGCAGAGAAGTTTCTACACTTTTTAAATTAAACTTTGTAGGATGCTGACACAAAAATGTATCAGTAACGAAATCTAATCTTTTAGAAGAATTTTGGATGGCATGGATGAGAAAGTCTGGTTAAAGTGATACTTCTTTGAAAGGAGATTACTATTGTAATTTTAATTTTCTTTTGTCTAGAAATGTACATTTTGGTTGCCAAGTGATATTGACATTTTCTTTAACACCAGGATAGACTTGTGGCTGGGTCTTCTTATTTCCTTCCTTATTTTCTTTCTGTCTGTGGAATTCCTAAAGAAATCATGAAAACAATCACTTTACTTTAAAAAAAAAAACAACTAAACTAAAAACTAAACAAATAAACAAACTTAAACTTTATACATATGATGTTTGGAAAAGTTAACTAGTCTTAAGTTTGGCATAATACCTTCTTAGAAATGACCCAACTGAAAAAAAATAAAGACACTTTCATGGCATAATATCCATTTATTGTATTGAACTTAAAAAAAAAATAAAGCCTATGAAACATTAAAAAATGTTGTTTTGGGCCACCTGGCTGGCTCAGTTGGAAGATCATGTGACACTTGATCTCAGGGTTGTAAGTTAGAGCCCCACGTTGGGCACAGAGATTACTTAAATAAAAAACTTTGCAAAGAACAAAGTAATAAAATTTTAAAGTTATTAGTTTTGTTGTCATATGATGTCATTGTAGTTATACTTAATTCCTTTAGATACCTAACCCCATATAAGAATTTAATATAGGGGCACCTGTGCGGCTCAGTCAGTTAAGTGCCTGCCTTTGGCTCAGGTCATGATCCCAGGGTCCTGGGATCAAGCCCCAAGTCCAGCTCCCTGCTCAGCAGGAAGCTTGCTTCTCCCTCTCCCATTTCCCCTGCTTGTATGCTTGTATGCCCTCTCTCTCTCTCTCTCTCTCTCTCTCTCTCTCGCTCTGTCAAATAAATAAAGTCTTTAAAACAAAAAAATTTAATATAAACTTTAGCTCTTACTAAGTAGGTTTTTAATGTGTGTGTGTGTGTGTGTGTGTACGTGTGTGTGTGCGTGTGTCTGAGCCCTAAGATCTTTTTACCCTCATCTGCAACTGCACTAAATCAATGTTTTCAGCACAGTGATTTATTATTGTCCTTCTGCTTCTCAAAGTTCCGATTCATCACCTAGTTGTTTAGATATTGAATAGGATATACACTCTTAGTTTCTTTTAAACGAGCCATGTTTTAATGGCCTTCGTTTTATAAAGGTTTGTTTTTCTCCTCATGTTTTTTTGAAACAGTCTATAACCTCTCTTGGTTTCAGATTCTTTTTCTGTAAAATAAATATAATAACTCCCCACAGGCCTGATGTCAGGTTCACATAAGATACATAAATTACCTGGGACGTCTGGGTGGCTCAGTGGGTTAAAGCCTCTGCCTTCCGCTCAGGTCATGATCTCAGAGTCCTGGGATCGAGCCCTGCGTCGGGCTCTCTGCTCAGCGGGGACCTTGCTTCTGCTTCTCTCTCTGCCTGCCTTTCTGCTTACTCTTGAGCTCTCTCTCCGTCAAGTAAAATAAAATCTTTAAAAAAAAAAAAGATACATAAATTACCTAACACAATGCTAAGCACAAAGGAAGTATTCTATAAAGATATATACTATTTTTTAAAGAGTTTATTTATTTATTTGACAGAGAGAGATCATAAGTAGGCAGAGAGGCAGGCAGAGGGAGAGGGGGAAGCAGGCTCCCCGCTGAGCAGAGAGCCTGATATGGGGGGCTGGATCCCAGGACCCTGAGATCAAGGCCTGAGCCAAAGGCAGAGGCTTTAACCCACTGAGCCACCCAGGTGCCTCAAGATATATACTATTATTTTTAATATCAGATTTGTATCTGTAATCAACATCTGGTACTCTAAGCAAATCAGCTAATCTGCTTACGTTTTAAATAACCAAACCTGAGTTTTGAGTTAATTCTTAAAAAGTTCTTTTAAACTGGAAACTTTCTGAAATGTGCCAGATACATATTGCTTCCATTGTTCTTTTTTTTTTTTAATTTTTTTATTAACATATAATGTATTATTTACCCCAGGGTACAAGTCTGTGAATCATCAGGCTTACACATTTCACAGCATTTGCCATAGCACATACCCTCCCCATCTTCCATTGTTCTTGATGATTAAGTCTTTCATGAGGAGTAGACATTATGAATGTCTTAGTAGCTGCTTACTCTATACCATGCCTTACACTAAACACTTTGCTCTAGTTATCTCATTCATCCTCCTCAAAAAGATACAAGTTGGATATTGATAATTCACTATTAGACAACATAGCTGAAGGTCAGGAAGATTAAAAAATTTGCTTAAGATCAAGCAGAGAGAATAACTAATACAGCTACATTTTAAACCCAGATTTGTCTAATCTGAAAATTTGTGAGTTTAATTACTATGAATGACGTTTGTTAAAACTAGAAATAAATAGTAAACACTATTATTTTGGTGATTTTTTTTCACAAAGGGCTTTCATGTATATGATTTTTATGGACGGGCAAATATAATTGGGCATACATTATTTGCATCACAGAAAAATTGCAGTTAAAAGAGAGTATATGTCTTGCCAAGTTTATGCAACAATTGGTAGATATATTGTCACTTTTTCCCAGTATATTATGTGGTCTAAATGAGAGACACAATGCATGAGGATATGTTGGTCCAGTATTCACTGAAGCTAATGAGAAGCAGTATAGTTCTGAGTTAAATGGACTCTTACTTGACACTTACTTGGTGTAAAAACTAATTGCAAACTTGGACTATATTGATACATATGTAGTATTTGGGTTGAGGAAGTCCTTTGCTCCAAGGTGTAAAAGTAATATTTACTGCTATTGGTACATTTTTCAATAGGACACACATAGTGAAGACAAAGAGCAGTATAAACAATATAATAAAGTGTAGCTCTGGGATGCATGGGTGGCTCAGTCAGTTAAGCATCTGCCTTCAGCTTAGGTCATGATCCCAGAGTCCTGGGATCGAGTCCCACATCCAGTTCCTTGCCCAGTAGGGAACCTGCTTCTCCATCTGCCTGTTGCTCTCCCTGCTTGTGTTCATACCCTTGCCCACTCTCTCTCTCTGACAAATAAATAAATAAAATATTTTTTCAAAAATAAAAATAAATAAAGTGTAGCTCCTGTCATTGAGAAACATTTACAGGTGCTGAAGATATTCAGCCTTAGAGGAGTTGGCAGCTCCATTTTTGCTTTCAAGTATTTGAAAATCTGAAATCTGGAAGAGGAATTGAAATTTATGTTCCATAGAGCTATGGGAATGAGAACAATTGAATGGAGACAGACTTTGATTCCAATAAAAGGAAGAGTTGCCTAGCAGAGTTATTCAGCAATGTAATGAGTTGCTTATATGATTGGGAGCGTCTTCGTCCCTAAAATGTTTTGTCTTCTCAATAAAATATGTTGTAAGTTGTATGAAATTTACTACTGTGCAAAATGTATTCTTTGGTGGCAGTTTTTTTTTCTCCCCACCCTGAACATCAAATATGTGCTCATTACTCTCAACCCTTCGTTCCCTGTAGAAATGAAAGGTAGATACAGCACATTAGCGAAATCTAGAGCAAATCCCAAATTTCATTTGAGCAATTAAATTCCTACCTTCTTCCCTTATCAAATCTTCCTGGTATTGTTAACAAGCTGGCCTACCAAACTGATTTACATTTCAGACCTTTTACATTTATTTGGTTTAAGCAAGGATGGGGGACAAGGGAAAATAAGCAACAGGAAAACAAACAAAACCTGGAGAGACCTGAAGCTTGTAGATGGTATTGTAAAGGGTTAATTTGTTTGAATATTGACTTTCCATATGTAAAATATATCTTTTATTTTATTTATAAAATATATAAAGTCTATATTTTAATGTTTTCTGTTAATATACATTTTAAAAGATTAATTGGCTTTCCTCTGTGAAAACAACTCTCATTTTATTTCCTCTTTCCCTATTCTGAATATTTTATAGTTTTCCATACCACTATTCCTCAGCAGATGACCCCATGCAACTTAATGAGGAAACTGTCAATTCTTTCATAAAAACAATGTTAATTTCCACACTAATTTAATCTTCGCTTATATACCTGTGTCTTGAGTTGACTCGAAGGCTATGCCATTGCCTCTCAGTGAGTGGTGCCGAGACCAGCAGCTTTGCCATGACCTGGAACTTGATGGAAATGCAGAACTTCAAGTCCCAGAAGTTCTCAGAAACTACCAAATCAAAAATCTGGATTTTAACAAGATTCCAAAATGACTCCATTTTACCCTAAAGTTTGAGAAGCAATTCCATATGCCTATCCTCAGATGCTTTTGAGCTTTCCACATTTACTGTTTCCACATCTGTGCTGATTTGTTTGTTAGTTCATTCAGTCATTCCTTTATTAAAGAAGTATTTCTCGAGGACTTATTATGTGCAAAGCTCTATTTTAGATGTTAGGCACACAGCCTTAAAAGTACAGACAAGACCCTGGCCCCCTAGTAGTTCACATAATAAACAATGAGAAAACAAACAAAAAATAGTTTCAGATATATGTCGTGCAAGTATTTGTCCCAGTCTGTGATATGTCTTTTCATTTCCTTAATTTTGTTTTTTAAAGAGCAGCAAAGCCTCTAATTTTGATGAAGCCCAGTCTACCAAATTGTTCTTTATGAATTGTGCTATACCTAAGAAATCTTTACCTAATCCAAGGTAACGAAATTTTATTTCTTCTAGAAATTATATAGTTCCAGATTTTATATTTAGATGCATGATTCATTTTGGGGTTTTTTTTTTTCTGTTTATGGTGTGAAGGATGCAAGAAGACTCATGCTTTGTTTTGTGTATGAATAGCCCATTAATTCAACCCCATTTCTACACTGAATTAATTGCTTTTGCAGTTTTGTTAGAAATCAGTGTACATAAGTGTGCGGGTCTATATTTGGACTCTATATTCTGTTCCTTCGATCTACTTCATTTCTTTTACACCATTACTGGATTCTTTTGATCACTGCAGCTTTATAATAACCACGTCACTATTCATAGAATCAGGAATCAGGTAGCATTAGCCCTCCAACTTTGTCGTTCTTTTTCAAAGGACATTTTAGCATTTAGCATTTTAGCATTCCAGGCATTCTAGGCCCTGAGCATTTTAAATTTTAGAATCAGCTTGTTGATTTCTATGAAAAAACAAAACCAAAAACAAACTGTAAGAATTTTAATTGGAATTGTGGTGAACCTATACATCAGTTTGAGGAGAATTTATATTGTAACACTGAGTCTGTTGACTCATGAACAAACTGTATTTCTGTATTTATTCAAGATTTCTTTAATTTCTCCCAGCAATAATTTTTAGTTTTTATCATATATGTCTTACATAGATTTGGTAGACGTATATATAAATACTTCATATATTTTGATGTCAGTGTAAGTGGTATTGTGTTTTTACTTTCAATTTCCAAATTGTTGCTGGTATATAAAATACACTCCATTTTTCTATCAATCTTGTATTCTGCAATGCTGATAAACTCATTTTTAGTTCTATGGGTGTTGTTATTAAGTTCCATCACATTTCCTACATAGATGATCATGTCCTCTTCAACTAAAAGCAGTTTCACTTCTTTCCCAATCTGCATGCCTCCTATTTTTTTCATTTTTGCATATTCTAAAAATTCACCAATAATAAGCAATACAATTAAAAATGAGCAGAAGATTTTAAAAATTTGCTAAAGGGATATATGGATGGCATATAAAGCTTATGAGAATATGCTTGATATCATTAGTCATTAGGGAAATGCAAATTAAGACTGTAGTGAACTCACTATAGACTTACTAGAATGGCTGCAATGGAAACAACTGGCCAAGCTTGGTGTTGGCAAGGATGTAGACAAAACGGATACGTCATTTTTGGGAATACAAAATAATACAATCACTTTGGAAAATGTCACATTTTTGTTAAAAAGCTAAAATGCACCCACCATGTAATTCAGACATACCGCTTATAGGAATTTACCAAAGGAATAGTAAGCATATGTCCATGCAGATACTTCTACGTGAATATTCAGAGCGGCTTTGCTTGTAATAGTCCCCAACTGGAAAGAACCAAATGTTCATCAACAAATGACAGAATAAACAAATTTTGATGTACAACACAGCGAAATACTACTCAGCAAAAAAAGTAAGAAAGTATTGATACGTACAAGAACCTCTAGAATCTCAAAATATTTATGCCAATTGAAGGAAGCCCCACACAAAAGAGAATGTGCACTGTGAGATTCTGTGTATGTAAAACTGTGTTGACAGGAAACAGTTACAGTTGTTGCCTGTAGGTATGAGGGGCCAGAGCAGGGACTGCAGAGTAGTAGGAAGAAACTTTTAGATGAGACAGTTGTGTATATTACCTTGCTTGTAGTGATGCTTTTCACATATATACATGCTTTCCACATTTGAAGAATACAACTTAATGTTTGACATATATAAAACCATATATATGATATACATATAATTATGAAACTATATATATATATATATACATGTCTACACATATACATATTTGCACAAATTCATGCATATAGTGTCATGTGTATATTGTGGTTTAATTTATGTCAAACATCGGATTGCAAACTTCAACTGTGGCAGCTTTATCATAAAAAATACTCTTATCATTGGCTGACATAATACAGAATAAAGGAATATTGGGTCAATGATTAAACTATTTTGCTAAAGTCTGAGGGGTAAATCTGAGCTAAGGTTGTGTTAGAGTCCATTTTGGTCTCCTGAGCCTCAGAGCTATTACCTCTTGGATATGTCTTTTTTGATATACTACATGCACCTCTAACTGCTTTTAAATCTAAACTTGTCATCTTTTCCTGGGAAACTGGTTTCTCTTATCTCATTTAGAGTATGTCCATCTTTATAATTGCTCACATCTTCGTGCTGCTGTAATGTATAGTTAGGCTAGGCAGTAAATGTTATTGGAAGATGGAACTCTTAAATGAGCCTGGACTTTTCTCACTCTGTCTAATCCCACATCAAATCAGGCACTAAGTTCTGTTGCTTCTGCTCTGCAATGTCCTTCTAATTTGTACACCATTTTCCAATGCCACTTTTTACACCTTTACTGCAGAGCTTTCCTTTCCATGTTATAGGACCAGCTTCTTAGCTGATAATGCCTGTGTCTTATGTTTTGGTCTCTGTAATCAATTTTATGCCCTGAAGCCAGAGTAATCTTTTCTGAACTGCAAGTCTAATTATTCCAAGAGCCAAGAACAGTGCCCGGTATAAAGTAGGTACTCAATAATTATTTGTTGTATGGAAGAACAGATGAGTGCCACTGTCCAGATTAAAATTCCTCATTAGCTCAACATTGCACTCAGGTTCAAATTAAAATTGTCATTCATAGTCCAAAAGGTCTTCCCAATCTAATTTCTCCCACCGCCCCCATATAAAGGTGAACACTATTTTTGAACTAAAGCATTTCCCTGAAAGCATCCTCTTTCCTTTGCCTCTGGACCTTGCACTTACCACTCTAACTCCCTGCCTTGTGCTCTCTCTCCTTTTTAATATTTTGTTCTACTTATATTCCAAAACTAGCCAAAACTCTTTTTTCAGGAAAATTTCTCTGCTGCTGCCCACTCCTCAGGCTGTTTAGATCTTGCCCGATGTTCCCTGAACACTCTGTGAATGGAGAATCCTATCGTGATGACACATAATACCCTGATTTGTCACATGTACAAAGTGCAGAGACTATGCCTTGCTTAATATCCCTTTGAGATTACATAGACCCTGAACCACAGTAGGCATTCTATTAAAATTAGTTTAATAAAACACTGATTCTTTCAGCCCATTTTATATTCTGTCTAGTAAGAATGGTAGTGGAGAACAAGACTGAGTTTAAGAAAAAATATTTTATCCTCCACTATGGAATCGAAATCCTTGCAGTTATAAATGTAAGGGAGCATCTCCTAGTCTGATAATATGATTGCGAAGGTGAGACAACTGAGATGCAGAAAATAAATTGAAGTAGACTTGGAACTGTGTCTATTGCATAGTGTTGCTCATTCCACTGTCCTAAACTGTTATCCATTCATCCATTTAATTATTCATTCATACATTTATTCATATATTCAATCAATGTAGTGCACACTCCTTTAATTATTTGGTAATTCCTCATAGCATAACGATTAACAACATAGCTGCTGGACCCTAACTCTTCTGGTTTTACTGCATACATAATACAGTGTGGAGTTGCTTAACCTCTCAGCTTCCTGTTTATTTATAATAGGGCCCATAGTTGTAGGCATGTCCTAGAGAATGTGTCAGTCTCTAAAGGCTTTAAATGGCTTTAATATATGTTAAGTATCTAGTGTGCCAGTTATTATATGAGTAAAAGATTCTGTTGCTTATTTATTTAGTACTTAAGAGCAGGCTTTGCCCTTCACAGCTTTTATACTCTTCCATTCCTTCCTCTAGATAAAAATATAGGCACCTAGGGGCGCCTGGGTGGCTCCGTTGGTTGAGCAACTGCCTTCGGCTCAGGTCATGATCCTTGAGTTCCGGGATCGAGTCCCACATCGGGCTTCCAGCTCCACGGGGAGTTTGCTTCTTCCTCTAACCTCTCCTCTCATACTCTCTCTCACTTTCTCTGTCTCTCAAATAAATAAATAAAATCTTAAAAAGAAAAAAATATATATATATAGGCACCTAGATGGCTCAAAAAAAATGTGTCGAGGACCTAAAGGGACACATTTTTAGATGAATGAATTCAAATTCTCTGTAAGTACTAGGTGTAGAATGATATAATCAAATGGGAAAGAATGTTAGTAGAAAAGCTCATCCAGCCTTTTCTCCATAAAAACCTGTGAATATAATAAGTGATGGCTTCACAGCTGAAAATCAGCAGGCATTATAAACACTTGCAACGTGGGTTAAGAAAGTGTTTTTCTTCTTATGGGAACAGCAGTTTAAAAGGCCTAATGATGCTAATTATAATAAGTAGCTGGTAAATGTTTCATCAAAAACACTGACCCACAGTCTTAGCAGGTGCTCATTAAATGCAGTAGATTTTATTCTTAATAACCATTTACTCCCTTGTAATATCTACATTTGTAGTCAAGAAAAAGAAAGCAATAAACGTTTTGTTGGGGAGACTCATGAGGCTGTGAAAAATAGCATGAGTGCTATAGCAAAACGTTTTAATTTCTCAGGCATGAATACTCAAAGTTAAGTCTTATAAATGCATACATTTGAACCACAAAATGACTTTAAGAGAATGCCATTTTTAGGTAAGGTGTTTAAAGCCCCGGCGTTCTGTAATTTTAAAAACTCTATTAATGAATATTTGATTAAACAAGAGACATCTTGGAAGCAAACAATATCTCAGTTCTTGTTTTATCATATTTATTTAGGATTTATAGCACAAATTCTTTTTTTTAAAAAAAGAAGCAGGCTGGGTTAAAATTTTTCATGCATAATATGTACAAAAATAAAGTGGTTTTTAAAATAAGTAATGAATTCACCTAAAGAAATATATATAAAAATTCACAATGAAAATCCTCATTCTCAGCCCATCCCCTCTTACTTCACTACCTATAAGTAACTAATTTTATTAATGTTTCTGTTTCCAAGAAAATACAACCATACAAAATCATAAATTTCTTCATTTCTTACACAAAAGTTAGCACAACATGCACTTTCTGTATCTTGTTTCTTGTTTGCTTGTTTTACAATTAGTAATATGAACCATATAAAATTGCCTGAGAACTATCACATTATTACATTTCATCAATTTAATATGATCCAACGTATCTTGGAAATCTGCTCACATTAGCACATGGAGAATGTCCTTATTTTTTTCTTTCCCTCATGTTCTCAACGGTTGCAGGGCATTTCATTGTGTGGATATTTTGTAGTTTACTTAATCAATCCCATAGTGTTGGACACTGGGCTATGAACTACCTTTTGGAATTCTGAGTAAGAATCAATTAATGCATTTTAAACTCACATGCATTTTAATCATATGCAATAATATCTGCAGGATATATTCTTAGAAGTGGAGTTATTAGGTCCATGAGTAAATTTTGATGGAAACAAGTATGATTGTTTTGTTTCTCTATTAGTTATTCACTGTAAAGTTAAAAACTGAAGCTGCGACATAGTCTTAGCAGCATTCTCCTAGCCAGCATTTCCAACTTTTGTGCAAGTGTGTTCAGGATGGACTGGAAGTCTCTATGCTATATTTCACTTGGCCTCATATATCATGAAAGCTTTTTCTTGAAAAGTATCTAAAATTTTTGACAGTTCTTTCTTTTCATGTGTTTGATTTAAAATGATACTTTTCTAAACTACTGAAACATTTTCACCAGGGAATAGCTCATAAGAAACTGAGTTTTCTTCTTAACCAGGCCACACAGGAACTCAAGCATAAACAAGCAATGCCTAAATTAGGTGTTTGGGGACCTGCTTTTAGCAGATGAGGGAAATTAGAAATTAGAATATCTTTGTTTACATATAAAATGGTGCATCAAAATCTGTTAAGAATGTTTATATTGTCAATTTTAAAGTAAAGTTATTCTCCCTAGGTAATGATGAATTCTTTTCAAATTTATCACAAATTCTGACTAAACGGGGTTCAAATTAACAACTTTTATTCAAGGATCAGTCAAACGATATACCACCCACACTATTTCCAAATTGACTTCCGAAGGATGTCTTCATTCCTTCAACTCATAAGGAATGAAACTCATTCATTCCTTCATAACTCATAAATGCTATTGCATAAGATTCCAACAGTTATTTTTATTTGTAACAAGGACTTTTTCTTTCATTTGATCATGGGTGGGTATTTTATTTATTTTTATTCCCGATTATCTTTCACACAGGGAATTACTGCTGATATATTGTTATTAAATGGTAAGTAATTTATAAAGTCTGAAATTATAATTTCAGAAATTGACTATGAGTCCTCTTCAACTTCTAAGAACTCAAGAAATGAGGCTTCTTCAATTCTGTTGCTCCATGATGCTCCATGAACTTAGTTCAGGAAGGTGACAATTACATTCCAGGCAATCATGTTCTAAGCAGTGGAATGGAAGAATTAAAAATAAAAATTTAAACTTATGCTCTTAAGAAAGTTCCCTGTTATCTTCCTCATGGCAATTTCCGCTTGCTTTCCACTGACCAGAACATCATCTTTTGGCCATACTAACAAAAAGGCAGTCTGAATAACAGAGATCTATTGCTGTGCAGGTATTTTCCAAAATAAATAGGGTGGGTAATAAAATATGGTAATATTACATATATATAATATATAATATTTATATAAAATTATATATAATAAATTATATATAAATTATATATAATATATAACATGTAATAAATATATAATAATATTTATATCCAAAATATGGTAATAAAAAAGGTAAACCGATACTGGGGTCAGAAGAAAAAGAAGAAGGAGAAGCAACTTCTTCTCCATGTCCTTATATAGTTCTTGAGAAAATATCACATATATGTAACAGGATATTAAGGCCAGTTTTAATCCCAGAAGATGATACCTTAAAGCAGTCATAAAATCCTAAACAAATCATGTATATCTTCTAAAATAAAATGTCTTATGACTAGTAGTCTCTGAAGTTCTGGGAAAACAGGGAGGAAGGGAAAAAAGTGAAACATGAAAAATTAAAAAAATGGAAATTTATGGTAATACCAAAAATCAAGATTTGGTTAGTAAATTCTTCAAATCTGGAAAGACCTTCCACTAATGAAAGAGTGTCACTGGAACATACATGTAGCAAGCTTAAAAACTTTTTCTAGTTTGATTCCTGTCACTCTGACTATCCAGGAATACTTGTCATCAATATATAAGGATTGAGTATTTAGGTTCTGCTCTGGTCTCCAAATTTTCAGACTACAATTCCTACAAAAATGAAAGTGGTGAACCTATCTATGGTACAGTGTATACAGGGAAATGAAATCCTCACAAGTAAAACCCTATAGAATTCAGTAAATGCCTTAATATGACTACATAGTACAGACTGTTGGGTGTGTGTGTGTAGAGGGTGATTGCTTTTGTTTAACTTCACATGGTCATAGAACTATGCAATTGGAAAAAGGGGAAAGTCTATCTCAAATCAGTGAAAATGAATGCATGATAGATATTATTAATTGAACAAGAGGCTGTGCATATCAATTCATTCTTCAGTTAACTAAGAATGAAATTTTATGATTCATCCATTCAAGAATACATTGAGCACTTTGGGTAGAAACCATGATGATCAAAATAGCTATGGTCCCTGACCTATGGAAAGTGTCTTATTTTTTTGGGCAAGAGATAACTTACCTAATTCCTCTTCCTCATTGGTTTACAATATTGGCAAACTCTTATACTAGATAAAATAATGTTAGTTTGTAAAAAATAAACTACTGTGGGGTCTATGTCACAAACGATATCTTACGCATGAAGATATAGTAACGTATACATGAGGATACAGATGAAAAGAAACACTTTTGGTGAATTTTACTAAAAACATAAGGAGAAAATTCTGGAAAGTCATGTGATGATTTCAACAGGATGAATAAAAAGTGATAAAAGCAATAAACAGAATAGATTGAAAATCAAATCTGAAATGGAAAATGTTGTTTGGATTCAGAAAAGTGTTGTAAGACTGCTCAAAATGCACTAGGTACAAAAAACATAAGTTGGGGACTAGAAATAATTGACATTGAAGAAAATGAAACAAGAAATGTGTAAGATTATGGATGTTAAGGAGAGCACTTGTGATGAGCACTAGTTGTCATATGTAAGTGATGAATTAGAAAATTTCACTACTGAAACAAATACTACAGTATATGTTAACTAACTGGAATTTAAATAGAAACTTGGAAAAGAAAAAAAAATTATGAATTTTTTTTACAAAAGTTGTGGTAAAGGAAATATTAAAGAAAATAACTAGACAAAAGATATACACAACAAAGAGAGCTCAAAGTCAAATAAGACTTACATGACTAAATGGGTTGTATGCAAAAAACTTTGGCAGCAAAATAAACCTGAGTATATATTATATTTTGGATAAAATTAATGAAAGAGACTTAACCGTCATTTTCAGGCAGCATTATTTGATCCATAAAATGTCAGTGAAAATCAAAATGGGAAATTATTTAGAACTATTAAAAGGTTATTAAAGTGCCTAGTAATAAGATAAACACAAAGACACACCAAATGATGACAACAACAAGCTTTCTAACAATAGAATAGTGAAAATAGTAGTTCCATTTACAAAAGAAAAAATAGAATTATTAAACATCTATAAGTATCTTATAAAGAATGAATGGGTCTTATATGAAGGAAATTATGAAACATTAATGAACTCTCTATAGGAATATTTTAATAAATGGAAGGATATTCCTGCTTATAGAAATCTATGGCCATTAACTGCACTTCCAGAATGGCTCATGTAGATATCAAAGTCATTTTAGAGCCTGCAGTGGTTTGCTGCACAACTTTTACTTTTAAGCAAGTTGTAGTTAAAATAAAATTAAATCTTCCAGTCCCATCTGCCTTTGGCCTAAGGCCTAATTCTCTTTTATCATTCTTCTACTGCTGCAACTCAGGTTTTTCATGGCTAAGCTCACAAGAGTGAAGTAGTACTAGTATCTAGTACTTCACTATATATATATATATATACACACACACACACACACATATATATAAAATATGAAGTATATATGAATATGGCATATCCATATATATTAAATATATCATATAAATATGTATAATTATATATAGTATATTTTGTATATATTATATATGATATTTATATATCATATATATGATATATGATATTCATATTATATTATAATTTATATTTATATAATTTCTCCCTCTGAAAACAACTTCCTCTTAGTATATGCAAAACAATGTGGGTATGAGGCGCTTAAAATTAGAATTAGATAGACCTTTGCTGGAATCATGGCTCATCATTTAATAATTTGATTATTTTTAAGATTTTACATAGGCCTCTAAGTCTTGCTTCTTCCTCTATAAAATGAGAACAACATATTAAAATTATTACGTAGAATTGCTGCTACTGATTGTCACAATTATCTGTACTTGGTTTTTTTGATAAAAATAGATCTATGTAACACAAAAATCTTTGTGTTCACTATTCTTGATTTCTTACTACCAATTTTGTGATATTTTCTAATTTTTCAGAGGTAAGTTTTAAGTCTTTAAGAAAAAAAGATAGAAATGGAAGAGTTGAATGTAACCTGAATTCATCATCATTGTAAGAGAATCCATTTGCTCTGTAAATATTGGGCAGCCCAAACTTTATGTGATAGAGCAAGAATAAAATAGCACTAGATGATAATTATACAATCCTATCAAAATATGATACAATCTATACAGTCCTGTGTTTAGAATATGTGGTACCAGCCCAAGTGCATCCTGTTGATAGAAAAGACTTTTATCAAGCTTTAATTTCAGAAATATTTCTCTCTTTCATAGTGGTTGGTTTAATTAGAACAAATACTTAAATATTTCATTGCACATTTTTATATAATATGAGCTCTGTTATTTCTAGAACTACTTAAAGTTTGTGGTAAATAAATGGCTAAAATATGTTATGAATCTCACCTAAGCTGAATTAATAAGAATAATAGAGCATGACATTAGATGCATTACCAGAAGAAAATGGTTTATGAAGGCAAAGGAGTAAGAATGTTATTTGTTCAATGACTTAAAAAGGAGAAACAACTGTATCTAATAAGGAATTAATATATATTCCTCAGATTTCCTTAAGGCCTAGAATGCTATGCTTAGGTGGGAGTAGGAATCAAGCATGGAGATAAAAACAGTGAAAAATGGTACATTGAGAGTTTTGGCATTTGAAATTGTTAAATTCAAAAATTTGTATTGCTAACAAAGTGAATTAATTATATTGTGGCTTCTGATTAAGGAATCTGTGATTGATTAAAGGTTAAATAAAGATTATCAGGGTTATATGATTTTGACATACAGTGGTATAGTGGGTAGACAGACAGCATACTTTTAAAGAATATATATTTTTTAAAGGAGGATTAAAATCAATGAAAACATTTCTCCCTGTAACAGTATCCTTTGTATCTCACACTAGAATGTGAGTGTCTTGATGGCAGGTGCAATGCAAGTCAATTCATCTTTGGGTCTGCAACACCAGGCACACTGAGAGTGCTCAATAAAGGTTTGATTGATAAGCCTGTGAATGAATGAAAAGCAACTGAAAGAAGTTATTTATGCCACACCAGAGCTGTGACATTTCTCCTTTAGAAGGAATCAATCATTCCACTTTTTAACCATGAACTACCTTTCTTCTAGATTTCTCACTATGTTACTACTACCACTACAACTCCACACCTTTGACTCTTCTCCTTTATTTATCTATATATTTAAGTCCTTAATTATTGAAGATCCTAACTTAATTTTTGATGACTTTTCCATATCTGTTTTCTTTTACGGATACCTTAAATTATCTTACCTGCTCCTCTTGATTCCAAGCCCCTTGATCCAAGCCTCTGCCCTTGATCTAACAAAATGTAGTTAATCCAAATATCCTTTCCTGTTTTACCCCCAGATGAAATTTATCAAAGAAAACTCGTCACCTATACTGACTCATGGTTATAGTCTCCAACTAGACTCTCGGTACCTGCCCATTCAGACTGCCTTTTATGTTCTAGATTCTATTCAGTCGCTAGAACACAGGAAGAAGGGTAAGAATTTTACTGCAAGATATTTATAGTATAGAATGAGATATAGATAGCTAATAGACATACACGTAAATACATGCATAGAAAAATGTCAGGTATTAATGAATGCCATGAAGAAGATGAAGTGAGAGGTTCACAGGAGCTGTCAGAGTTGGTGGCCAAGGAAAAGCTCAGGAGCTGTCAGAGTTGGTGGCCAAGGAAAAGCTCTAAGAGGACATTTCATTTGAATTGAGACCTGGACTAGAAAATCGAGGCAGCCTTGTGGAAGGAGCCTGAGAAACAGGAGAAGCAAGTTTGTAGATTCTTGGATCCTGAGATGGCAATATGCTTTTCATGATTAAGGGACAAAAACACAAAACAAAACAAAACAAAACAACTAAAAACTAAATTTGTTGAAGTGTAATGACTGGTGGCAAGAGAGGAAGAAGATGAAGTTAGAGAAGCTGTCAGAGATGAAGTTCTGGCCATCGTTAGGGAGTTGGATCTTATTTTAAGAATAATGAGAAGACTTGTGAGGATGTTCAGTGGAGCTGTGTCAAGCTCTGATTTCTATTTTAGAACAATCATGCTGGCTCACATTTGAAGAGACAATGATGGTAGCAAGGAGATTAAGCCATAGGCTATTTTTATGTTAGATGTTAGGATGGTGATTTGAACTATAAAATTAGTAGCTGAGAATATGAGAAATGGATATATTTTGAAGACATAAATACCTTAACTTCCTGATATATTAAGAAAAATACAAAAATATTTGTGAGAAAAATAGAAAACTCAAAGATGAATCAACTGGATAAATGATGGTATCATTTACTGAGTCAGAGAAGACTTTAGGTAGAGAATAGTTTCAATGGGAAGGGATGAAGAAGACCAGTTTTCATCATAGTTAGAGATGTTTATTAAGTATTAAAATGGAATTTTCAAGTATAATTATGCATATGCAATCACATATATGTAATTGTAGTATACATGTTTCAGTTTAAGGCTCAGGGGAGAGACCAGGATGGAGAATCATATTTGAAGCTGTTGAACTGAATAAAATATTTTAGAATGCAGGAAATAAAATAGAATGCAGCTAAAAAGAGGTAGAGGCCAAATATAGTGTCCTGGTTGCTATAATATTTAGAAGCCTGTTAAGGACAAAAAGCCAACAGGGAAAACCATGTGCCAGAAGGAACCCCATGAGGAAAAAGAAAAAAAATAAAGAACCCTAGAACAAAGTGATATCCTGAAATTCAAGAGAAGAAAGTATTTAAATGAATTGTCATCTGTGTCAAATGTTGAAGAGTTTCTGAGTAAGATAAAGTCAGAGAATTGACTGTTGACTTTTGTAAGAAGGAATAACATCCAGAATGAAATAAGGAAGGCAGAAACACTTCTTGCATTATATAATAAGAGGGAAGATAGAATATGTGGTACAGGTATCAATGACTTGTGGGAATTAATGAGAAGTCAAGTCATCTGATACTTTCATTTTCCTCTGAAAAATAGAAAAGGTCATTGCCTGAGATGTAAGACAGAAAATGATGAAGAGTTAGGAATATGAGATTGTGTAAATAACAGTCATAGATTGTGGGAAAATAAAATTTTAAGGGAAAAGCAGTAATATTTTCTGGTAGTATAGATCATTTGGTATTTATAGTCATATCTGTAAGTAATTTCAGTCAAAACTTCAGTATACATTTCTATAGCAACTTTTGGCTACACAGAAGTGAGATCCTGGATTTAACCAGGGCTGGAATTTTGTTAGGCAAGAAAGAAAAAGGAGAGATAAGGAAAGAATTGTTAAGTGTTTGCAAAGGAATGAATGTAGTATAGGATCATAGTGGTTATGGTGGGTTCAGGGGGAATTGAGGACATAAGATTCTAATGTTTATTATAAAAGTCATTGTGTTTACACTTGTCAGAGTGGAATAGTAGCCCAGGGAGATGAAGGATGAAAATGATGGCCAACAAATGGTATGTTTCAAAACGAGACTTTGATATAGTTACAGAGGATAACAGTAAGGTAATTAGATGATGATTAATTGAAGATATCAAGGAACTGTGGATTCTGTTGAATGGATCTTCAGTGGACTTCAATGTTCAAAGCATCATGGGGGTTGATCTTAATAGTAGGGCAATGAAGGGAGAGTGTCAGCATCCAGGTACGGAAGTATTCACTGAAGGGTGAAGAAGGACTGGGATGTCAGCAGTGGCAGTCTTCAGGAAAAGAAGGTTTTTATCTGGGTTGGGTCTAGGGATTTGGGTGCTAAGTTCCTGTTTCATTCTGGAAAGTGTGGGTCTCACATTTTCAGAAAAAATTAGGTACCTACACCAATGTCTATTTTTACATATAATATGGTGATACATTTTAATGAAATATGCAGAATTTCACATAAATGGAAGTTAGCATTTAACTTTATTTTAATCTAAGTCTAGGTAAACATTGAGACTACTCAGGAATTGAGATGCTATCTTTTTTTAATGTTTTCTTGTAAACTGGTTATTATGCAGTTATCACTCTGATTTCTACCCTCACTGAAAAGCTCTCTAAAATATATAAATGTACGTCTCTGTCTCAGGGAGTATGGAACATTAAAATATATCTTGAATAGTTGAAGCTGTTGTAATGTCTGAGATAATCATGTTCTGAGTATGATTTTACTCATATAAATCTATCATAATGAATTTATTTATATGAATATTTATTATGATAATGAATCTGAATCAATACAACTTCAAAATTGTTTTCTTCAAGATATATGCTTATATAACTTCAGAAGATTAAAACAAACAAATTGACTTATTATTATTTGAGTGATTCTCAAACTAAACCCTAATTATTGAGCTCTGATGCACTGCTTTTAGAAATAGAAGCCTTACAAAGACAAGTCTTTTAAAATCTTATGCAATCACAGCATTTAAGGATAAAGTTATTTTCAACTCTAATCTTAAGACATTTTGATTTGAAGCAACTTACCAAATATTATTATATATATTTTAAAGATTTTATTTATTTGAGAGAGAGCATGAGCAAGTAGAGGAGCAGAGGGAGATGGAGAGAGAGAATCTCAAGCAGACTCCATGCTGAGCACGGAGACCAACGTAGAGCTTGATTTGATGACACTGAGATCATGATCTGAGTCTAAATCAAGAGACAGATGCTTAGCTGACTGAGCTACCCAGGCGTCCCAAAATATTAGTATATTTTAATATGACAATAAAATAACTTTAATTCTGAAAGATCATGGTGGTTGGAGTATGATGCCACTGTGCATGGGAAGTATTAGTCTCAATATGGTGGAAGAAACTGGAAAAATCCCTAAGAGACTCGCAAACTAATTTCCTATTAAAATATAGAAACTGTCTTCAGTTTGGCTAATTTGACAGGTTGAAAAAAATACTATTTTTGAAGTGATTTTCAGTATGTTCAATTTTAGTGCTTTTTTTTGTTACTTCATTCAATTTCATTCATTCATTGATGCATTTTTCTCTATCTTTAGACTTCTCACTGAATTGACACCATAGTAACACATTATATTGTAACTACATTTCTTAGTGAGTTCTTTTTTCATTGGAATATATTTAAAATTCTAGTTTGTTAAAAACTTTCCCTTGATTAATTTTTCTTCTCGTTATATGAACTTGAACGGAATGAACCTCTGAAATCTTTTACCTGGAGAGTTAACTTTACCCCTTTTTTATTAATCAATTTGACATGCATAAAAAAGAGCTTTCTAAGAATAATTGAATTTTTTCATAAAAAATAAAAATTAATTTACCTTATTATTAAACATGAATTCCTTATCACAACCTACATATTGATCCTTATGATGTGTCAAACCCTGTATCAAGAACTATACATCACATATTTGTAAATTTGTTCTTTGTGGCTATTGTAAACCAAGAAAAAATTTTAAATTACCCACTAATACCTTGTATTAAATAGCTATGTTGTAGGTTAGGGAAAGGATGTCATGAGTATTCTTTAAAATAACTTGAAAACGCTTTCTTTTCATTAAGAAAAACAGTAAGAATGGGCAAATCAGGAAATTACTGTGTTCTAAAAAATAGCAATAGTTCTGTATTCAATTAATAAGAATTCTTCAGAAACAGTGGAGTGATTACTTCAAAATCCCAAGTGTGAAAAAACTACTCAAAAAAGAAATAATTACAGTGGAGAATGTGTCACACCTCTTAACTCCAGCATAGTTCTCTGGATAATTTGCACATCAGATATATTCAAATATTGTTAGATTCTAATCAAATATTTATCCCTCAATAATTTTATTTTATTTTTCATTTTCTAAAAAGATTTTATTTATTTGTTTGACAGGAGAGAGAGACAGTGAGAGAGGGAATACAAGCAGCAGGAGTGGGAGAGGGAGAAGCAGGTTCCTCACTGAGCAAGGAGCCCAGTGCGGGGCTCGATCCCAGGACCCTGGGATCATGACCTGAGCTGAAGGCAGACACTTAACGACTGAGCCACCCAGACACTCCTATCCCTCACTAATTTTAGAAAGCATATGTCTCAAGAAAAAGAAATAACTTCCTAGGGGAGTAAGTCTCCGTTACCTGAAACAGGAAAATTGATGATGAATATAACATACATGGAAATCTCAAGTAGTGTTAAACATCTCAAAATACAACATCACATTAAAAGTATATATAAATACTGGGGCGTCTGGGTGACTCAGAGGTTAAAAGCCTTTGCCTTCAGCTCAAGTCATGATCTCAGGGTTCTGGGATAGAGCCCCACATTGGGCTCTCTGTTCAGCAGGGAGCCTGCTTCCAACACTCTCCCTCTGCCCCCCTCTCTGCCTATTTGTGATCTCTCTCCTCTGTCAAATAAATAAAATCTTTTTTTAAAAAAAAGTGTATATAAATACAAGGTAGTTAGTGCATTGATTTTTTTCAGGGTAACAATTCATGTATCTTTACATAAAACCTCAAATAAGCCTGCTTGGCAGGCTGCTGTAGTATATTGATTAGCAGCCCCCCTTCTTGGTAGCCTGCCCCCTTCCCTACAATTAGCATCAATCTCATGAAGCAGAAGATGAAGGGACGGAATGAATGAAGTCAAGGCCTTTTCTCTCTGCTTCTATGTTGTTTATTCAAAGCCAAGAGAGAGCCCTCAGCACAACATTCATAGATGCCTCACTTCTTGATTTCTTGGAATTCACTGGATTTTTGACTTTCAAACTCAATTTATGATGTTAGACTCTATTTCAGTAGATCCTCATTTTATACGGATTCCATATTTGCAAATTTGTCAGCTCGCTAATGTTTACCTGTTATCCCCAAATCAATCTGTGTGGTGCTTTGGGGTCATTTGTGAACATACACAGAGTGGTGAGAATTTTGCATTGTCTGATGTTCAAGTCCCCAGCCGAGGTCAAACAAGACAAGACTTCACCTTGTTTTAAGTCTCAGAATGAAAACAAGTACCCTTTTCAGGATCTGTTTAATGCCATGACTTCCACATTTGTGTGTTTTTTGTTGGTGATTTTGCTGTTCACAGTGGCCCCCAAGCATAGTTGAAATGCGGCTTAGAAGTGTTAAAATCTATGATAAAACTTCCCCCAAAAAATGTGTGTTACATAAGCTTCATTTTGGTAGGAGTTATATTGCTGCTGGCTGTGAGTCTGATGAATCAGCAATGTCTATTGAATAAGGTATCTTTAAACAGAAGTTACAAAAAAAAGAGTTATATATTGATCAATTAGCAAAAATGTAACTATAGATTCCAGAATTCTAACTCTATTTTCCCTCTAGGAACTGTTGTTCATTGTTCACTAATTTAGTGTTCATGATGACTCTATAGAGTCTAGAACTCTATAGAACCTATATATTGAGAATCAGCTTTGTACCGTTTCATCTATCGCTGTTAATAAAAGATACTTCCCTTTATTTTACTTTTTAATTTTTTAAATGGTTAGTTCTTATATTTTGTCTGCTGTCAATTGATCATTCAATGTACTTGTGCTTTTATTGCTGTGATTTATTCTCTTTGCTTTAAATGTTTATTTTATATTTGAATTTTTATCTATCTAAAATTATATATACAATGGAAAAGAGGCTGAGTTTTGTATTGAAAATGAGACTTCGGTATTGAACCAGGCTTAATTCTGACAACAGCATGAACAAGGGGGGATTTATAGCCAAGGAGCATGGCAGGGGCCAGTGGATGCAGAATTACTAAGAGGAAACATCAGGAGTCAAGGGGGATTTCTGGTTAAACCAACTTGATAGGATTCTTGATGAATGAAGATGGGCCAGGGTTATCAGATATTCAGTTGGGCATGTGGAGACAAAAAAATGTGATAAGTAATCAGATCCTGAGACTGGGAAATTCTCCCTTAGCTAATTTAGCAAGATTTTGGCTCTTGAGGTCAAAGCCCAAGAATGAGGCCTAGTTGAGAAGGTGTTTCGAAGGACCTTACTCAAGTTTGTTTAAGAGGATGGTCTTTGCAGTTTAAAGGCTTGGAAACCTTAGGACCCTGCTTGGATCTTGTATTTTTCAACCCAGAAATATGGGGAGAATACTTCTCCATGGGCTGAAACTATGAGCAATAGAAAATAGGAATTGGTGGATATATTTACTATCCCATGTCTCCATAACCTCCATCACTGTGAGCTGTTCTGAGATCAGCTGGTGTGATATTTTAACTTCTAGGAAGAAGCAAAGTTAGTGGAATTGGTCACTCCCAGGGTTCTCAGTTTGGCTCTCCTTCTTCTCCTGTCATTTCTTTCGCTCCTCACTCTTGCTTTCCTGAATTGCAGACCTAATGAGAGTGTGGCCAATGAGCATTTGCCTCACAATTGGCTTTCTAAGAATCACAGATTGAGATACTCAGAACTTTTTTGTTACTGTTACATAATACCTAAACCAGAACTATCGGGTGGTGTGTAGGCTTCAAAAATGACTCAGTTCAGGGCTCCAAAATTATCACCAGACAAGATTTCTTTCCAATTCTTGGTTCTGTTTTGCAATTTTTTGTCTTTATTCTTGAGCACCATGTGCAATACAATGATAGTGTTTATTTGGTTTTGAAATCCTAGGTCCCATAGAAAAATCAAAAGACCCTTTCATATAACATTCTGCCAAAAGAGTTTATATTTCATTGTCCTGATTGAGTTATATTTCCCTCACAAAACCATACACTTTGTAATGCTAGCTTAAGTGTCAGTCATGTTCTCATTCTGTGAATTCACAGTGAACCCTGATGGCCTGTAAGTGGAGCGAATGGTGTTCTCTAGAAGAAAATCAAAGCTTGTTTGTGAATGGATGCAACGAAATCAACATTTGTCCTCCACCCAGGACACAAGTACAAGAGATATAAAAGGCATTTTCCTAGCAAACAGCATTGTGTATAGAAGCATCTACAGATGTAGCTCTAATTGGTGAAGCACAGAAAACACAATATTTCTAGGTGAATCAAAATCAGGGTAAACCATTGTTAATTGCATGCAGAGCTGAACAGGAGTGTGGGGGCCGAATGGACCGGTGCATTAAGAAATGAGAAAAGAAACATCTGCCAGCAGTCAAGAGAGGTGTTGGAAGCAGCAACTGCCCCAGGTGTGAATAGAGACAAAGCCACCAATATGAATTACATTTTTTGTAATCCCACTGACGTGCAGAGATTAAGGAAAAAAAAAAGTAGATGAGCTTCAATTTTGTTATTTGGAAGGTGAGAGTTGCTGACTTAGTGGATTCAGGCATAAACTCCTAAATGCCTCTATCTATACTCTTAAAATCACCAGATTCACTTTGTCAAGTCAACTTAATGAAACTTAGCAAAGGCTGAGCTTTCATTTATTTTTATTTTACATTTATTCTGACTAATTTGTATTTCACACTTACTTCTGTGTATTATTCTTACAGGATTTGGATTCCAGCTCTGCCCTTACATACATTTATGAGAAAATTATTCAATCTCTCTACCTCAGTTTCCACATCTGTAAAATGAGACTAATAATACCTACCTTAGAAGATTGCTTGATTAAGAGAAAGTAGTCTGGAGGAAGATCACCTGCCAAATCTCATCTGTATTATTTACTAGCTGTGTGATCTTGCACAAATTATTCTCAAATGTCCCATAAAATAAGACTCAGGAAAGTATCTACTTTGTAGGTTGTTATGGGAATTAAGTAAATTGGCATTAGTAAAGTGTTTAGGAGAGGATCTGGCATACGTAAGTACTATTTTGCTTAAAAATGGTCAATACACATTTTCTTCCATTTATTACAAATTATATAAATTGGAAAGTTCGAATAATGGAACCATCTTCTTTTAAAAATACACTAATCAATTGGAGAGTTTTTTTTATAGACACTGTTTTTGTAACTTATCAGTGCCCTACAGACAATCCTAGAATGCATTATTTCTATTATATATCATTTGAGATCAAGTGGAAAAAACTAATGTAGACTTAAAATGAAGACATTACTTTGCATTATGAAATGAACATGCCTCCATAATATACAAAAATATTAGATTTGTTCTGGATAGCTACCTAGAGGAAAATTTAGTAATCATTGGCATTTAAAAGGAGCAAAATTAGAGGTGAAATCTTTCTTTAAACTTGAGTATCCAATGATGTTATCTTTTCCTTGACAAATAGTGAATTTGTTGTCTTTAGAGGTATGTAAACGTGCACTAAATTTTACATAATTATTATTGTGGAGTCCATTTAAGAACTGTTGGAGATTGATTTAAGAACTGTTTTTAATCTTTTCTATCTTGGAATATTATAACGTAATTTCATTCTCTCCAAATTTAAATAAGTTACATCTTTGAAGAGAGAAAAAATGAGGGCAAAAAACTATGTTTAACAAAGGAACTGAATCTAAAACTAATTCTCAAGGAGTGATGTCAAGGCAAGTTCTCATCTGTTTTTTGAACCTGTTGAGAGATCTGAGCTATACTTTAAGGCAAATGAAGCATTTAGACACTTTAGAAGGACAACTGTGTCAATCAGATGCTCTATTTACCATTGAAGGCTTTTTTCTTATGCTTTGCTGAATTTCTAAACATGTCTCACATTACCCAGCTCTAGTGATTTAAACCTGTTTCTTTGTGACATACAAGTAAGGAAAGCCATTTATTTTTTCTTTAAACAGAGCTGCTCACAGGGTGGGAAAGGTCTCACACTTTTAATTTTCTTTTCTTCGTTTACATGGAGCCATAATCTGCCTGGAGACTTGTAGGCTTCCCATGGGCTGCAGACATTGAACGATAATAAAAGCGGCTTTATGTTAGACCACTGCACAGTTATTTTAAAGAAAATCCATGAAAATCTCCTCTTCTATTGTTAATGCATTTTATTTTTCCTATTGAATTTTGTATTATTTAAGATCCAGTGGCAATACACAACTGTAAAATAACTGTAAAATAAATTTGAAGTATAACATAAATATAATATGTTTATCCATAAAGATAATAAGTATTGTCCAAAAATTCTTAACAAATTCAGCAACGTACCACCACCTTCAACAAAATGATAAAATATTTATAACAAAATTTAAAAAGTGAAAAACTTGAAAGGACCAACTCAAATTGGTAAGACGGAAACATGTGCTAATGTGGAGTGGCTACAAATGTGCCAATTAATTTATATATCAATCTTCACAATAACTCTCCACATTTATTATTTATTGAATAAATATTTATTAAGCACCTTTTACGTGGTGACTGTTGGATTCTACCAATAAAGAGAGAGGCACGAGCTCTGTTCCCATGGAGGTTCTAAGCTAATAGTCTCAGTTTTCCCCTCATGAAATATGTAACCTTAACAAAGTTGGACCATTATCTTCTATTTCAAAATAAGGAAACTAAGACTCAGAAGGGTGTTGTAGTTGTCCCTATTCACACAGCTATTGAGTGGCAGATATCAGAGGTGGGATTTATATACTCCTTTTCAAGGGAGACTTCAGAGTCCAACTCCTTCCATTTTTCCATTAGTTTGGGATTTCTACTTCAGTATCAACATTTTCCTTTGCAATATAGTCTTCCTTTTTAACTCTGGATTTAAAGGAAAATATGATTCTTTTGAAATTTCAGGAGAAGAAGTGCCTACAATGTTGATTTTTTTAAAAGATTTTATTTATTTATTTATTAGGAAAGAGAGAGAGTGAGAGAGAGCATGAGAAGGGAGAAGGTCAGAGTGAGAAGCGGACTCCCCATGGAGCTGGGAGCCCGATGTGGGACTCGATTCCGGGACTCCGGGATCATGACCTGAGCTGAAGGCAGTCACTCAACCAACTGCGCCACCCAGGGGCCCCAATGTTGATTTTTTAATGAAGATTTTGCCTTAAAGTATAGCAAACTACTAGCCAAGCCAATTTTAGGTAAATTAATAATTAAAGATAAAGATAAGGAAGAGAAGTTGAGTTTGGTATGCACTGACCTACACTGAAAAATCATACAAATAGACATGTAAACTATGGCCACTGTAGAATAAAACAGACCTATGTAAAGTCAAAAAAGTGACCAATACCTCTCTTTGGTGAAAAAAGTCTGATCCCTTAGAGGGAGGTTTTCTACCCTACCTTATAAATTCTGAATTGTGCCCACATTCAACAAGTGAGTTCTGAATACAGAATGTAATTCTATCTGTTCATGGATTTGCGAAGTTCAACAATAAGTCATTGGAAAAAAAGTCTAAAACTCTCTCATGAAGAAAATTACATCTGTGTGTATGAATGGATGCACTAAAGAAACTTAAAGTTATTTTTACTTCTGTTTTGTTAACAAAAATCTATTTACTACATTCAGTTCAGTAGTATATCTTTTTAGTTGCAGAACATGTCACCCCAAAATATGCTAATTAGGCCTAATAATTATTTTGAACTCAAGGCTATTGAGAAGAAGCAGATACAAGAAAATTTCCCCACTTTCCTCCCATTTGCCTAAAAGCAGGACATGAATTTTCAAAGATGTCCCTCCTCCCTTTTCTACCAGAAGAACAAAAGTTAATCACCAGAGCAAACTTGAAATCCCTATTGGCTTAAAGGGGCGTCAGCAAAATCTACATAAGAAATATTACTAACTTGTCTTTATCTATGATTAGTTTCCCATATATTTGCCTTCCCACAATTTGCTGCCTCTGGAAACTCAAAGGCCTTTTCCTTTGTCTTGTGACTTCTCTAAAAATGTACTGTCCTTACACTAAGATGTCCTATAAACTCAAGTTTTAACCAAACCTTTGACTTACTCATTTTTCCATGGGCATCTGTCGTATGTACATGAAGTATACATGTAAATAAACTGTTTTTCTCTCCTTAATCTGCCTTTTGTTATAGGGGTCTATAATAGAGACCTTAGAAAATGAGAACTTAGCAAAGTAGAAGAAAAATTATTTTTTCTCATCTATATTTACTTATATTTAACTGACAACTACTCTCAACAAGTCTTCAGTGCTGTGTCAGTATGACTACCACTATTTCTCCAAAATCTGCCACGAGTTCTCCAGTACCTTCCAACTCCAGAGACTGGTTAAGTGACGACAATTTCAACATAAACTGAAAAATAAGAAATATCCTCATGAATGCATGCTCACATTGATATTACCTCTGAGATTCTAAAAGATGAAGTGAAATATTTGTTAGCATCTGGTGTAGTTTTCTTAGTGCATATTGTCATATTTAAGCTTATTCACCCTTTACAGACTCGGGCATGCATAGAAACATTTGTTCAACATGTTAATGAGCCCCTCCTATATGCTAGGCACTGTTTTTTGGTTATATACAGGAAGTAACAACAACTAACATTTACACAATGCTTATTATGTTTCAAGAATTATACATATATACATTTATACATACATCATACATTTAAAATTCATTTCCTAAGGGAAGCCCTGAAGGATTCCACTTTTTACAAAAGGAACAGACAAGCCATTGTGATTCAACATGGCTTGTTAAAGTAGATATCTTTGGAAGGAAAGAGTTTGGAACAAAGAAATGAGTGATTAACTCTCTTTTGGAGGCTGATGTAGCGACGGTTACATGAACTGTGTGTTTGTTTGTTTGTTGTCTTACAAAGAAAATGAAAATATTCTCAGACTTCAAGCAGAAAAATAACAATGTGTTTGAAGAGCATCATGTGGCTCAGTGTATTTGTTGCAGAGAATGTGGCAAGGTTGTAGAAGGAAGAGAAGTTTTGTAGCTCTACCTAAGGCATTCAGTTTTTTTCAAAAACTAGTATAACAGAGATTAGCCATTGGATGATCCTACAGGAATATGACATATTCAAACTGGCATTTTAGAAAGAGCATCCTACTGGTAATATGATGAATTTAACCAAAAGCAGGTGCGTGAAATCAAATGTCAACTGTTTAATCAGACGTGAGCTGAAAATCATCTGAACAAAGGAGTAGTAATAACAGGTGAGAGAAGTAGTGTAAATTTTAAAGGGCTAATAAGTTGTATCTGAAGGAATTAGTAATTGTTTGGAAATGGGAACGGACAAGCGTTGAATTCCTACTCTGTGCCATGCACTGTTCTTACAGTTGAACAGATGAACAAAGAAGCAACAGTACAAAAGAAAACAAAGGGGAATATGTTTTACTAATTTTACTAAACATAAATATAATAATTTTAATAAATAATTTTAATAAACATAAATATACTGAATTGTTATGCCCAGATTTTGAGATCCCCAAATACCACCAGGGAGCCAAGTCTGATGCAAAAGCAAAAGAGCCCTTTATTCAAGCTAGCTTGAGCTCTCTCTCACACTCACCGACACAGCCGCGTGGTGTAGAGAAAGAGAGCGAGTTTCAAAAAGCGCAACAGTTTTAGAGGGGCCAGTGGCCAATGAGTTTGTAACATACAGAAAGTTGCTTAGTAACTGTTTGAACTAGCCTATCACCCTGGCCAGAATTGGTGCACAAGTTTGGCGGGCAAAAGGCGGGGTTTATATTCTTTCCAGGCAGGGGTTCCGCATTCCTATTGGCTAACCCAAACCCAACCCATAGGCTGTCTGGGCTAATTAGCTCAAGGGAGGGCTGAGCCACACTCTGACCCTCCCAGAGGCAGGTCCTGCGGGAGGGGGGGCACACACAAGAAGGTGGGTGTAAGCAAAAGGAGCCAGCCCTGCTCTGCTCCTTCATAGGGGAATATGGTAGACAGACCATACTAATAATTTTACTAAACATAAATATACTGAATATTCCACTTAAAAGACAATTTATCTGACAAAGTAAAAACAAAACATAAGCTGTCTGTATGAGATTCATTGTTAGTCCAAAGACACAGCCAGAAACTGGGATATTTAGATTTCATAGGTGGAAGAGATTGACATGAAGCTGAATTCCATAGTAAAAATATTTAAATGGAGAATGATCATTATGGGAAGGATATATATTTTTTGGAATGTACACTTGGAAGTTTCTTTTAATTATTTCCTTCTATATGACTTCTTATTCAACTGGAGGCCTTGGTTGCTTTGAGGATGATTAGTGATCTAACAATAAAGGAAGAGAAGAAAACAGTTTTGTTTTTCAAATATAAGAGTTGAAATCCATATGCCTCAATCAGAGACAAGCAGAAGCCAGAAGGACAGCAACTACAAAGGATCAAGCCAGACTGTGGCATCTTTCAATGAGACTTGTCTCCCTCTCCCCATACCCTTATGAGAGACGTTATGGAATTAATTTTGTTAGAAGCTTTGAAGACCCTTACAATAGCCTGATTGACACTCTTGAAATATTTGTTCACTAGCCAAAGTAATGTATCATTATATTGTTAATATGAATTGACATTGAATTTCCAAAATATAAATGATAGCATTATGTCATCAAAATAAAAATAACTTTTTTAGCAACAGAATTCTGATTAAAAAATGGGCAAGCCTGGGGGTCAAAAACCATTGATTCCTGTCTTGGCCATGGTAAATGAGTTCTAGAAAGTCTCTAGGCCTAAACACTGTCATTTATAATTAAGAGAATCAGATAAGAAATCCAAGGAAAGACTTTAAATGAGCTGATTGCTTATAATAAAAATTAAATGATCTAAAACACCCATGCAGGGCCACTTGGGTGGCTCAGTGGGTTAGGCCTCTACCTTCGGCTCAGGTCATACTCTCAGGGTCTTGTGATCAAGCCCTGCATTGGGCTCTCTGCTCAGCAGGGAGTCTGCTTCCCCCTCTCTCTCTGCCTGCCTGTCTGCCTACTTGTGATCTCTCTCTCTGTCAAATAAATAAATAAAAATCTTTAAAAAATAAAAAAATAAAACACCCATGCAAATACAGTCAACTGATCTTAGACAAAGGGACAAAGGAAGTACAAGGAAGATAAAACAGTCATTCAACAAATGGTGCTAGAACACTAGTTTTCTACCTGCAAAAAAACCCTAAATCTAGACACAGTTTTTATACCTCTCACAAAAATTAACTCAACATGAATCATAGATGAACCTAATTGTAAAAACACAAAGCTTCAAAACTCCTAGAAGATAACAGAAAATCTAGATGACTTTGGGTTTGGAAATGACTTTTTAGATAAAACACCAAGTCAGGACCCATAAAAGAAATAATAAGATGAATTTCACTAAAATTAAAAACTTCTGCTCTGCAAAAGACCTTGCCAATAGAATGAAAAGACAAGTCACAGATTGGGAGAAAATATTTGCAAAAGACATATCTGATTAAGGACTGTTATCCAAAATATATAAAGAATACTTAAAACTCAATAATAAAACAAACAACTTAATTAAAAAATAGACCATAGATCAGAAGAGACAGCTCACCAAATAAGATACACAGATGGCAAATAAGCATACGAAAAGGTGCTCCATATTGTAAATTATCAGAGAAATGCAAAGTAAAACAATAATGGCCCAAACCAAAACACTGTCCTCACCAAATACTGGCAAGGATTTGAAAAAACAGGAACTCAAATTCATTGCTGATTGAAATGCAAAATGATATAGCCCTTTTGGAAGGCAATTCGGTGGCTTCTTATAAAAGTAAACACGTTCTTACCATATGATCCCACAATCTCATCCCTTGGTATTGAAAACCACAGGAGTTAAAAACTTATGTCCACACAACAGCATGCAAACAGATGTTTAGAGCAGCTTTATTCATTATTGCCAACATATGGAATCAACCAAGATGTCCTTCAGTAGGTGAAGAGAGAAACTGTGGCCCACAGACTATAGAATATTATTCAGTATGAAAAACAAATGAGATATTAAGCCATGAAAGGCATGAAAGAAACTTTTTTTTTACTCTAAAATTTTATTTAAATTTCAGTTAGTTAACATAGAGTACAATATTAGTATCAGGTATAGAATCTAGCAATTCATCACTTACATAACACTCAGTGCTCATCACAAGTGTCCTCCTCAATACCCATCACTTATTTAACCTATGCCCCCACTAACCTCCCATCCATCAACCAACAGTTTAGTCTTTACGGTTAAGAGTCTGTTTCTTAGGGTACCTGGGTGGCTCAATGGGTTAAAGCCTCTGCCTTCAGCTCAGGTTATGATCTCAGGGTCCTGGGATCAAGCCCCACATTGGACTCTCTGCTTGGTGGGGAGCTGCTTCCCCTTTTCTCTCTGCCTGCCTTTCTGCCTACTTGTGATCTCTCTCTCTCTTTCTGTCAAATAAATCAATAAAATCTTAAAAAAAAAAGAAGAGTCCATTTCTTGGTTTGCATCTTTTTCTTCCCCCATGTTCATTTGCTTCGTTTCTTAAATTCCACATATGAATGAAATCATATGGTATTTGCCTTTTTCTAGTTTATTTCACTTAGCATAATACTCTCTCTCTCTCTCTCTCTGTCTCTGTGTACATATATATATATGATTTCCCACTTCTTCTTTAGCCATTCATCAGTCAATGGACATTTGGACTCTTTCCATGGTTTGGCTATTCTTGATAAAGCTGCTATAAACATTGGGGTCCATGTATCCCTTCAAATCGGTATTTTGTATCCTGTGGGTAAATACCTAATAATGCAGATGTTGGATTGTAGGGTAGTTCTATTTTTAACTTTTTGAGAAACCTCGGTAATATTTTCCAGAGTGCCTATACCAGTTTGCATTTCCACCAATGATGTAAGAGGATTCACTATTCTCTATATCCTCGCCAATACCTGTTGTTTCCTGTATTATTAATTTTAGCCATTCTGACAGATGTGAAGTGATAGCTCATTGTGGTTTTGATTTGTATTTCCCAGATGAAATGAGTGATGTTGATCATCTTTTCAAGTGTCTGTTATAGTCAACTTTATGTCTTCTTTGGAAAAATTTTCTATTCGAAGTTATGGAGGAAACTTAAATTCTAGTAATGCATATTTCTGAAACTTAGTAATGCATATTACTAAGTGAAAGAAGCCTGAAAAGGCTACATACTACATAATTCTAAATCAAAGACATTCTGAAAAAGGCAAAACTATGGAGACAGTAAAAGACCAATAGTTGCCAGGAGTCATGGGGTGAGAAGTAATAATGGTCAGAATACAGGAGATTTTTAAGGCAGTGAAATTATTCTACATGATACTACAATAGTGGATATACGCCGCCATACTTTTGTCAAAATTCATAGAATGTACCACAGCAAGAGTAAACTCTAGTGAAAACTGTGTTTTTGGCTGATAATGATGAGCCTATGTGGGTTCATTAAATCAAATGCACTGCTCTGGTACAGGATGTGAATAAGGAGGGAGGCTATGCAAGTGTTGGAATAGGCAGTATACGGGAAGTCTCCATAACTTTCTGCTCAGTTTTGATGTGAATGTAGAATTGTTCTAAAAAAGTCTATTAAAAATATAAAATGGTTTAAATATGCCTACAAAATAGATCTGCCAGTGTATAAGTGCTTCCATTCTTTAATTTTAGAGCCTGGTATTATGTATAAATTTTGCTGTCTTTGACTATGATTTGTCTCACTCAAATTCAGCTAGCAAACCAGCAGCCTCAGCATTTTATCATTATACACGGCACAATGATATATTTTTAATTAAATACAATTAAAACTGAAGAATAATTTTTTCTTATAGGATATTTTAAATTTGATTTAGATTAGTGTTATTCTGAAAAACAATTTAAAATGGACAAGGTTTTCAGATAAAACTGGGAACTTATGTAAAGACCATTAGAAAATATTTTTTGTTTTGTTTTGTCTAGTTCATTCACATGATACCACCTCTACATTATGGGTTATTTTTTGTGCTAACTCTAAATATTATGACAAAGTATTATTATTAGAAAAATTATTTTCCTCACTGCCTTATAGTCTCACTTCCATTTAATCACCAAATAATCCTGCTGTGTCCGTAGAATATATTTCTCATCTTCCTTTTCAGGTTAGGGAAGAGAAGCTAAGAGACTGTCAATGATTTTTCTCAAAGCCACATAATGACTACACAGAATACAAATTCAGATTTTTGCACAGTCTGACTTTGTCTCTGTCGAGTTCCTTCTGCTTCAGGGCTGTACTTAGGAGCTTGAGTAGACTTTCCTGTTAGGATTCCTGCCTGTACGTTAAATATCATATCACCATTTCTTCTTCATTTGTAATTCCTTAATGGGAAAAAGAGAGGGTGGCAGTAGGGAAAGAGAATAAAATTACTTGCAATTGAAAGGCAATAGTATTCCTTTTCCTTTTGAAATTTAGATTCAAGCCTTTTACTTTTTATCGTTCCAGGAAAAAAAGAAGGAAATAGATTAAACAATCCAAATATATTATCATCTTTTTAGAAGTTCAACCCCTCACCCTCATCATGTATTATATTCTAGAACAAGACCTTTCAAATATTTTATGATTCTGTCAACTTTCAATAAAAAAAATCTGAGTACACACCTCAAATACATGTTTACTTATCTATTAATAAATATTATATGTGTCCTATTAAAATAAATGTTGTATATTATAAAATAAAAAATCTATCTTAAAAGCTAATACTAAGTGACAGGCAAATGTAAGAATCTGATAGTGGATAATTTTTTTTTTTAAGATTTTATCTATTTATTTCATAGAGAGAACACAAGTAGGCAGAGAGGCATGCAGAGAGAGAGAGAGAGAGAGAAGCAGGCTCCCTGCTGAGCAGAGAGCCAGGACCCTGAGATCATGACCTGAACCGAAGACAGAGGCTTGGGACACTGAACCATCCAGGCACCCCTGATAGTGGATAATTCTTAAATAATAAGTGAAATGTGAATATAGATATGATTTTATCAATGCATCTATTGCTCAATAGTCAGTTGTAAACTGATAGTCTAGGAAAGTGAAACCAGGTGGTGGCAATCAAACCCAGAGGCATGTTAAGTATTTAATAAAAATAAACACAGACTTGTTCATTACTTACACATTAGAAAGCAACAGCCACCAAATTCTAGGGGAAATAAGCGAATCTTTTCTTCAAAAGCTTACACCTAAGGGTATTAAGTCAAGAACATGAGTATCTATTATAGGGACAGATGATAAGAGTGTATGAAAGAATCAAACTTCATGCTGGGAGATATAAAGGAATCCCAGGCTGGGAGGGGATTCTCATTCTCTCCTGCCATCCCAGGTGGCGATAAGGAAAATACTCTTTTCTTGAGGGTGAAAATGCGAAGGACATCAAAGACACACAAGGCTCCTTTAGAAGGAAATGCTGCGTTGACAGCAATCATGGCCACTTCAAAATTAGAAAGGGAGCGGGGGGACAGGACAACCTGCAGAGGAAAATATTTCACTACACTGCCTTCTCAAAGTGTGTGCCAGGAACCAGGGAAGGAATGGGATTAAATGCAAGGAAAGCATGCAACATCATTGCTTTTCCCCTTCATATACCATACTTCTGTTAAAGTATCCAACATGCACCTAACTCATGCTTTTTGGGGGCACTTAGGGGTTTCAAAAACTCATGTATTTCTGACTCAAAGATGGATTTACATTTTTACGTCTGCATATTGACATTAAACTTTTTGTACATCTTAAAAATGAGTGTTATATTCCCTGACACAGAGATTTTGACATTCCAGCGGGATCTGCGGTAAAAGTTGAAAATTGCCAGATGGATGAATGCATAATGTCTTGACTGACAGATAATCTTAATGATCCAGATAAAATTTAACTTTGAGAAAGAGAACAAAGTGCTTCTAGTTTCCTATTGATCTGAAAAGCTCTTAGAGCAATCAAATTGTGAAATATTTGTAAAGATCAGAAAAGGTCTGAAAAAGTCAGAATGCTGCTCATGGGAGGTTTCAACTACCTAAATATTGACTGTGTAACAGGTATGCAGAAAATGTTAATGTATTTTTTAGAGAAAATTCCATTTGCTCATAATTCAATTTGATGAACAGCTAATCTGGCAGAAGAGAAAGAACCAGTTGTTATATATTGTAAGACTCGCAGACAGGAATTATTGATAAATATGAAACCAGGAACTTCGATTGCATGATAATAACCATGATACAGTTTCAAACAAAGAAAAAAAAAATCAGTTACAAACCTGCAGATTATAAACACTGTTTCATTTTCACCAGTTCTTAGACTAAATTTGCTGCCCAGGAAGGACTATATCCAAACTAAGTTCCTCAGTCAATTGTTTCTTTTTCCTAGTTTTGGGTGAAGTACAATGCGGAGTAAGTTAGAAAGGAAGAAAAGACAGATAAAGGGAGATTTCAAGTCAAGACCTTTACGTATGAAGTCAGTTGAATATAAAATAGAGGCAATCATTAATTTTCCTTGGGCAGAGGTTTCTTTTGGTGCTCTCAAGCATCTTTTTTATGTTCTTCATTCGATCTTCTCTCCAGATGCAAGCCTGATACTCCTGACTTTTCACATTTAGAATCTTATTAGAAAAGCTACCCATGGGGCCCCTGGGTGGCTCAGTGGGTTAAGGCCTCTGCCTTCATCTCAGGTCATGATCCCAGGGCCTTGGGATTGAGCCCCGCATTGGGCTTTCTGCTTGG
The DNA here is from genome assembly GCA_028533885.1 of Nasua narica. NCBI lineage: Eukaryota > Metazoa > Chordata > Mammalia > Carnivora > Procyonidae > Nasua > Nasua narica. Next base: position 31,487,240 of record CM052800.1, on the reverse strand, counting down.
AGGGGAGCTTGTTTCCCCCTCTGTCTCTGCCTGACCCTCTGCCTACTTGTAATCTCTCTCTTTCTCTGTCAAATGAGTAAAAAAAAAAAAGAAAAGATACCAATGGATTGATTTATTTTGTACAAAACTGATTTGTTGTAAAGTAGTCCCCTGTAAGGACATTTATATTCTAGTTTGTCAACAAAGCACTAAGCCAAGGGAAGAAAACTGTAGAAATAGACATTAGAAATTAGAACCAGAGACAGGAGTCTAGAATAATAGCAACAAATGAAGGAAAGGAGAAATTGAATTGAAACAGAGCCTGATTCAGGGCTGACTTGCTCAGCAGGTGTCCGGGACACCAACAAATAAGTTTACTACATCCTGGGAAGCAATAAGCAACCTTTCTCCCAATAAAAATGATGTAAATTAAAGCTATGCTGAGATGCCATAATTCACTTATCAGATTTGTAAATATCCCTAAATTTGGTAATACACTTTAGGCAAGGCAGTGAGGGAATCAGAGACCTCAATACATTGCTGGTGGGAGTGTAAATTACAATAATTAGGAATGTAACAGTATCTATTAAAATTTTAAACACATATACTTCTGACCAGGCAATTTTGTTTCTGGGAATTTAGTCTATACATGTGGTTGTATATATACAAAATGACATACATACAAGTATTTTTTTGTTGCAGCATTGTTTGTAATAGTGAGAGAATCAAACCACCCAAAATACCATCAAAAGCAAAGGGTTTAAATGAATTATGATACATCCGTCTACTGGATAATGTGGGGATAAAAACCAACAAGTAAGCCATCTGTACAATGACATGAGACGTTCTCCAAGATATATTTTAAGTGAAAAATCATGTGCAGAACCATGTGCATAATTTACCACCTTCTGTGTACACTGTGAGAAAATCATGATCTGTATCTATGTTTCTTTGGCTATAAAGAAACCGAGAAGATACATAAGAATCTATAACAGTGATTTCCATGGGGAGAGGGGAGGGATAGACAGAGGAGCAAGCAGGAAGGGAGGGAAACTTTTCAGTATGCACCATTTTATACTTACATATGTGTATTACCTGTTGGAAAATTAAATTAAAAAAACTTATATCAACTATTACTGGAATAAATTTGGGAATGTAGAACCATTTAACTTTTGCATCTGCACAAAATATAAATTGATACAACTCCAACTGACTAAATAGTACATTTTAGTTTTTTTTTAAAAAAAAAGTGTCCAAAGAACAAGATACACTGTATTAGTCAGGGTCCAGCCAGAATAGGCTACGTTAAGTGGCAGTAATTAACTGCAGAATCTGTGTTTTACAAAACACGTTTGTACTGAGGGTCCGCTTCAGTTCTTCCCCATAGTGTCTGCATCCCAGCTCAATTTTGATGAAACTGCTCCCATCTAGGAGTCTTAGGTCAGAAGCAAAGTGAGATGGTGAACAAGAAGCTCCTTAAACTTTCTTAAAAGTGTTACACATTACTTATTACTTAGCAATATTTTATTGGCCAATGCAAGTCATATGGCCTATCTTAAATTCAACAAGACAGGAACTATCATCTTCCCAAGAAGGAGGGGTGTAACTGTTCCTCAAAACAATGTACTGACCAAACATGCTTAAACTTGTACCAGCAACAGACCTCTGGGGGAGAGGATGATATGTGTCCTTGAAGCCAAGCAGCTGGGAACGCCCTTCCTGCTCTGGGTGCGTTGCCACCTGCTTCTTTTTTCTGTTATCTCCCCTTCTCCAGAGATCACCTGTAGTTAATTAGATGATCCCTTTAAATGTGTTTACCTAACCACAAATCCTATACCCCTTTATCAGGCATATGTTGCTTAACTATAATCTCCTCTAACTCCTTTGTTGATTGTTATTTTGTATCTAATAAAACCGGGACTGAGGAGTGGTTCTCAACTGCTGACCGCTGCTCCCTTTCTCTTGCAGCTGACTTGTTTGTGCCTCATTCTTCTCCTGTGTACCCTCGGGAAGCAGCAGAGGGGTGCAGCTCAAATCACAGAACCAAGCCAAAGTTAATGGCATAAGGAACTATAAACACCCACACAGGAAATATTTTGAAAAATAATAGTAATTAATATATGTCCTTTGTTATTAAAAGATCTTCATTTTCTCTTTGTCTCCATTCAATGAATACTGAACTAATCGTAACACTAATGTTTATTCTAACCTTATATAAACCTTAATGAATCTGCTTAAAGTTCCTACATATCTCATTGCTTTCTAGATAGGAACAGACCTTGGAATCGTTAAAATTGTCAGGAAAGGATTTACTTTGATGCTAGATGAAATGGTCCTATTTTTAAAGTAAGCTTCCAATGTTTTCTAATAGATTACACCACATAGTTAAGTCCTCCAAAATACAGAAGCATCAGTAGGAATTTATGTCATTGAGCAAAGTGAGAACTACGTGAAAAATTATTTTTCATTGTGGATGAGCAGAGATTAATCACTGAATGAATAAAAGAAACTTGCATTTTAATAATTATTCCTAAATATGCAAATTTTTTCTCATACTGAAATAGCTAAGTGAATATTATCTGCAGAATATACTTCAATTAAAATTTTAAACTCCATTACTTAATTCTCTTTAGTCCCTCTTCAGTTATTATCACCAACTTTATACCTTATTCAGATAAGTAGCATATAACATCTGGTATAAAAATTGAATGCCATTTGAATTCTGGATCTTCCTACAAAATTATATTATCTCTGAATCTGTTAATCAGGTAGCATCTATGTGAATTTTACTACCAATAAAAAGTAGAAACCATTTTGACTCAGATAAAATCTTCTTGGGGGGACCAAAAAAAAAAAAAAATCCAAAACAAAAAGAACATTTCTCATTTAAAATCATCATCTAGGAAGGGCTGCTTGATCATGATTTGAAAGTGGCCAAAGACTTGAATTTCATTTTAATGCTACTTCTTAAGTTGTCTGTGTTTCTGTGATTGAAAGTGAGAAGTGAATGAAATTACATGACTGAAGGAGAATAAAGGAGGGGAAATGGTATGAGTTTAGGCTTAGAGGGGAGATCTAAGAAGAGATATTAAATAATGAGAAAAGCAGTCTGGCTGAAATAGAGGGATTATGAGAGTAAGTATTGAGAGGCAGTTGGAAAAGTAAATTAGGATAAATTGTAGAGGATCTGGAAATCCAGCTAAGCATCTTGATGGAAATGAGCAGATATGACAGGTTTTTAAATCAGAGGCTAGGAGAAGGAATGGAACAAAGCAGATTAGAAGCACATGATTGGAAACAGAGAAACCATTGCCTCCATGTGCAATACTCAAGGATGATAAGGAATCTGAGTTAGACAACATCATTATAAGGAGATATGAGAGAAGGATCAAAAGTAATGAAAAATACAAACAGAACAGAATTTGCATAAATAAATATGAAATAAAAAGGAGAAAGGAATCTGACTGTGAGGCTGGGAAGATTGGAGGCTGAGTGGCTAGAAGCAGAGTCCAGGGGAGGAAGGAATTGAAGATCTGGCTTGAAGTAGAAAAAGTGTGTTTAGGTATATGTTTATGTATAGGGAGAGACTTCGGAAGTTACTTTTACTACTACTGAAATTAGATATGAGAGTATACAAGTTAAAATGTCAACTAGAGGGGCGCCTGGGTGGCTCAATGGGTTAAGCCTCTGCCTTTGGCCCAGGTCATGATCTCAGGGTCCGGGGATTGAGCCCCACATCGGGTTCTCTGCTCAGCAGGGAGCCTGCTTCCTCCTCTCTCTCTGCCTGCCTCTGCCTACTTGTGATCTCTCTCCTCTCTGTCAAATAAATAAAATAAAAATCTTTAAAAAAAAATAAAATGTTGGGGCGCCTGGGTGGCTCAGTAGGTTAAAGCCTCTGCCTTCAGCTCAGGTCATGATCTCAGGGTCCTGGGATCGAGCCCCACATCTGGCTCTCTGCTCAGCAGGGAGCCAGCTTCCTCCTCTCTCTCTGCCTGCCTCTCTACCTACTTGTGATCTCTCTGTCAAATAAATAAATAAAATCTTTTTTTAAAAAAATAAAATGTTAACTAGATATTTCAAATGTAAATTCAAATTTGAGAAATAAGACCGAAGTAAAATTTTGCCTCCTTCCTTCCTCCCTTTTCTCTTCCCTTTCTTTTCCCCTTTCCTCCCTTGTTTTCCTCCCTCCCTCCCTCCCTCCCACACTGCCTTTCCCACCTTCCTCCC
>CM052800.1:31403329-31482934 GCA_028533885.1 Nasua narica | reverse complement strand
TTCCTCCCTCCCTCCTTCCTTCCCTCCTTCCTCCCTCCCTCCTTCCTTCCCTCCTTCCTTCCTTCCCTCCTTCCTCTCTCCTCCTTTCTCTCTCCCTCCCTCTCTTCCTTCCTTCCTTTCTCCCCTCCCATTCCCTACTTCCTTCCTTCTCCTCTCCTTTCTTTTTTTCCCCCCTGATCATTCTGGCTGCTCTGTGTACACTTGAAAATAGTCATACTGCTCTTGTTGGATGGAGTATTCTATACATGTAAATTAGGTTGACCTGGTCCATAGTGATGTTCATGCCCTTTATTTCTCTTGAATTGTGTGTCAGATGAGCATGTGCATACAAAAAAAAAAAAAAAGTTATAAGGATGTTAGGTACAAAAATGGTTAGATTTGTAATACCTTGACTGATTCCTGCTTTATTAATATGAAATGACCTTGTTTATGATCTTATATTCTTTGTCCTGAAATCTACTTTGTCTGATATTAATGTAACCACTTCTACTTTTTAAAAAATTGGAGTTAGCAAGATTTATCTTTTTCCGTTCCTTCCCTTTTAATCAATTTGTGTCATTATTTTTGACACAATTTTTTTTAAAGATTTTATTTATTTATTTGACAGAGAGAAAGACATCACAAGTAGGCAGAGAGACAGGCAGAGAGAAAGGGGGAAGCAGGCTCCCTGCTGAGCAGAGAGCCCAATGCTGGGCTTGATCCCAGGACCCTGAGATCATGACCTGGGCCAAAGGAAGAGGCTTTAACCCACTGAGCCACCGAGGCGCCCCTTGACACAATTTTTTTAAGGCAGCATATAGTTGAGTCTTGCTTTTTTTTAAAATATTGATTTATTTATTTGAGAAGGAAGTGGAATGAACAAAGGGAGAGAGAGAATCCTGTAATTGACTCCCTGCTGAGCATGGAGCCAGACAGGGGCTCTATCTTACTGCCCTGAGATCATGACCTGAGCCCAAACCAAAAGTCAACTGCTTGACTGACTGAACCACCCAAGTGCCCGATTCTTGCCTTTTTAAATTCAGTCTGACAATCTCTGCCTGCTAATTGGTGTGTATAGTTTACTTACTTTTAACGTGATTACTGATATTTTGATATCAATATTATCAGATATTGACAGATATTGTCAGATTTAAATTTACCATTTCAGTATTTGTTTTCTATTTGTCCTATCTGTTCATTTTTCTTTTTCTTCTTTTTCATCCTTCCTTTAGATTATATTTTTATGATTCCATTTTATCTCTTGTTGACTTATTAACTATAACTCTTTTTGTTGTTGATAATTTAGTGGTTACTTAAGGGTTTAAAGTGTATACTTTTATACTTACAATCTATTTTCCTTGTATACCATATCACTTCAATTAACATCTACAAATAGTATACTTTTCTCTTTCTCATCCCAGTGATTATAATATTTTTGTGTATATTATAAACCTCAGATATATTATTATTACCTGTTGTTAAATAGTTAATCCTTTGAAGAGCTTTTTGGGAATATATATATATAAACTATATATATATATAAACTATATATATATAGTTTACTCACATACTTAGCGTTTCAAGTGATCTTCATTGACTTGTGTAGTTCCAGATTTCTATCTACTACTATATTTCTTCAGCTTTGAACATTTATTTTAAGATTTTTTTTTGTAGGAGCGCCTGGGTGGCTCAGTCAGTTAAGCCGTTGACTCTTGATTTCAGCTCAGGTCATGATCTCAGAGTTGTTAAATCAAACCCTGTGTATGGCTCTGCACTTAGCAGGGAGTCTGCTTGAGATTCTCTCTCTCCCTTTCCCTCTACCCCTCCCCTCATCGTGCTCATGCTCTCTCTCTCTTTCTTTCTCTCTGGCAGAGATGAATTATTTCAATTCTTGTATGTTTGAAAAAGTCTTGATTTCACCTTCATTCTTAAAGAATATTTTCTCTAGATGGAGAATTATCATTTGACTCCTTTTCTTTGCATTTGACTCCTTATTTTTGTATTTAATACTTTAAGGAAGTTTTTTTCTCTTCTGGCCTACATTGTTCATTGTGAGAAATTTTTTGTCATATTTGTTTTCCTATATGTAGCTTTTCTTTTTCTTGGTTGTCTTCAAGATTTTTTTCTTTGTGATTGGTTTTAAGCAATTTGATTAGAATGTGCCTTGGTGTATTTCATTGTTATTCTTTTCATTTTTCATGTATTTGGAGCCTGTTGACTCTCTTTGATAAAATTTGAGGCTATTATTTCAACAAACATTTTTATAATTTTTTCTCTCTTTTGGAGACTCAAATTCCCTGTAGATTAAGTTACACAGAATTGTACCACAGCTTCCTGATGCTGTTTGTTGTTTTAAGTCTTTTTTCCCCACTGTATTTCAATTTTGGTAGTTCCTATTGCTATGATGTCAAGTTAACTAACTTAATTTTTGCAACATCATATCCTTCTTTTATCCTATCCGGTGCATTTTTCATATCAGTATTATATAATTTCCATCTCTAGCAAAGAAATTTGGCTCTTTTAAAAATATCTTCCATGTCTGTACATAGGATATTCAATCATTCTTCTGGCTTTTTGGATGTGTGGAGTATATTCAACAATGACAATAACTGTGTTATGATGTGTTTCTCATAATTCTAGCATTATTTTTTCAGTCCTGAGTTGGTTTGGATTGACCAATTATTCTCCTCATTATCAGTCATATTTTCCTGCTTCTTGGTAATTTTTTTTAGATGCAAGACATTGTTAATTTTGCCTTGTTGAGTGTACTATTGCCTGGATGTTATTTTTATAGTCATATACATTTTATTGAACATTTTTCTTTGACTTAAGTTATTTGTAAATAATTTAAGTCTTTTTGGTATTTATTTATTTATTTATTTATTTGGTGGACAAGAGCAGTTATTTGTCTATAGCTCATTCTACCCCTTGACTGACAAAAGGTGCTTCTGGGTATATGACCAGTTCTACATGAAGTATGAGGCTTTGCAATCTAACTGAACAGCAAGCACTATTCCTGCACCATCCGAGCTTTAAGTACTGTCTTTTAATCCATTTGGGTGGATCTTTACATGGCCTCTTATGTGCTTGAGATTCCCTCTCTCCCTTCTCCTCTACCCCTCCCCTCATTGTGCTCATGCTCTCTCTCTCTTTCTTTCTCTCTGGCAGAGATGAGTTATTTCAATTCTTGTATGTTTGAAAAAGTCTTGATTTCACCTTCATTCTTAAAGAATATTTTCTCTGGATGGAGAAAGTTCTCTGCATAATACTACAAAAAGACTTGCTACAGGTTTTCAGAGTTCTTTCTCCGTTCAGCTCTAAACTTATAAGTATTCTTCCCTGATAACTATCGTTGCCCTTGCCTCTTTGAACTATTAGTTCTGTCTCTTCACCTCAGGACATCCACCAGTCTTCCCTTGACTTTCCCTTTCCTGAACCACAGCCTGGAAATGTTCTCAGAGAAATAGAACCTAGTAATTGTTGAGCTTATTTCATTTGATTCCTATGAGAGTAAGATGTCTTTATTGTCCAATGCCCAGGGTCCTGAATACAGTTGCTCTATACCCCTTGTCTGGTTATTTATTTTCTTCAGGTTGTTTGGTAAAATCCTTGTATGATAAATCTATTTTATCTAGAAGTAGAAGTCTCTTGGTAACAGAAACTCACAGAAGGAAACAATTAAAAAGTGAATGCATAAGAAAACAGCACAGACCTTGAAACTAGGCTTCTTGATTTTAAATCCTAGGTCCACCAGTGTGACATTGTGCAATTTTCTTGAATCTCTATGATTCATTTACCTCAGGTGTAAAGTAAGGGTGATAGAAGTAATCTTTTCACTAATTTAGGATGAGGACTAGATCAGTTAGTATATTTAAAGTGCTTAGAACACTGCCTGTCACATGGCAAACCCTCAATAAATGCTAGTTATTATCATATTAGTTGTAGCAGTAAAGGAGCTCTTCTTATTAGTATTACTACGAGGAGAGTGTACGATAAGGCTCTTCGAGGAACTGGAGAGAAGAAATGGAAATGCGTAAGTAACCAAGGTTACTGCTTTTTTTTCCCCTCTCCAACAATGGATGTACTTCATCCATGTTTTTATCAGTTTCTTCTTCATTCTATAACCAACTTCATTCTATAAACCAACTTTCTTTGTTTCTCCTAGTGATTCTGGCTAAACATTCCTGACCTGAGTTGCTGAATTTCTTTGTACTAATGCCAAGAAATTAACTAGCATGACTGACTCTTTTGGAAAAATACACATAACTGACCAGATAGGAAGAGAACTTTAGAAAATGCATTGTGGGGTGTAGAGTAAACAGAGGTGTTTACTCTAGGGACAAGTTTCTAGTAAGGATCAAAGAACCCGCATTAGGGTCACATAGCAATTTGTGTATGGGGGCTGTAATACTTATCTTCAGAGATTTTGGTTTCCTTCAGAGATATTGAGATCTCAAAGACCTATGGTTTAAGGGCAATAAAAGAACAAGGTTTTGCAGGTGAATTGGGAATAATCTGGAAGCAAAGTCCCCATAGGTGGGAAACTGTGCTTTCTATCTAGTTCACAAATGCCTCCATTCTTTTTGTTATTCAGTAACTCTCACTTCAAATGAATAAGTGCCATTGCAGTAATGCTCTATTTCTAACTAGGTGTCTAGTTTTTCAGACAGATGAATGAAATAATTTCATGAGTAATAATTAACAAGTGGCAGAAGTTAGCTATGATATTTTTAATTATGAAGAAATACATATTCTTCCATTATTTGTTTAAAAAAATTTTGTTGATTGCTCTTTTCAAAGAGAAATGAGGTATCTTCAGTTAATGTCTAAAAAATGTTTTCAATGAGAGCTGAAGGATGTTAATATTAGTTCTCTCAGTGTTGTTTGTATTAAAGTCCACATTAAAAAAAAAAGCCTTTTGGACAATTTACTTATAAGAATACATAAAAATTTTTTTATAATCTTTTTGTAAAGCAAAAAGAAACCTCTAACAGATCAACTCAATTTTTTTGTTGTTGTTGTTGAATTATTTTTCAGAGAGTGTTCAGGAATAGAACTGTTAGAATAGATAGACAAAGAAAGAAATGTCTGATTAAAAGTTACAAGGCTCTTTGCTGACAGTCCTCTTAGTGGATGGTTACTGCTTTCTCAGAACAAGATTTAGTCTCACTGCAGTTTAGAACAAACTACTTACTCATTTTATCAAGACTACCATTTTCTTCCCATAAAAACTTATGCATTTTCTTACCCAAATAGCTGATTTTCCAAACCACTTTTTAAATGACTTTTTTTTCTTCTACAGATCCTACAGAAAGACATTATAGCTCTCCAAAGTCTAGCCTCTTGTCCAATAAGCACTGGTAAGTTTTTATTATGTGTAGATGAAAAATATGATGTATTATGTAACATGGAAACTGAATCCAGTTTCAAATGCAAGAAAGGAACCTATTAAATAAACTGAGGATGAATACTTTTGTGAAAGCAAAATTCTTAGGTCATGTAAAAAAACATTTTGTTAGACCAGACAGGGTAGCATACTGGGATAGCTTATAGGATAAGAAAAAAGTATTTAAATAAATGAAGGTTTTGTTGTTATTGTTCATTAGTTTACTTTGTTACTGCTTTTGTTTCAGTGTTTTGTTTTTTTTTCAATCTATCATATCATGGGAAACATGGTTAAATCCATCCTCTAAGTTTGACTCATAAACCTGTGTTCACTAAGGTTTTATAAAATTGTGTATTAAATTACTTAAATAATTGTGCCCATATTTTACAAATCAGAAAGACTGATTTCTTACAGATAAATAGTGAAAATAGTATTCTAAGTCAACTTATATGGTCAGAAAAGAAACAGGAAAGCTATTATGCAAATGACCTCATACGAAGGCTCTCAGAGCTATTCTGTGTGGAGGAAAAAATGTGCAATCTGGAGGAAAGGGATAGGCCCAGATGGTTTTGGCTTCTCTAAGTTCAAATCTAATTTTTTTTGTTAATAGTCCTTTTATATTAGATATCATTAATCACCCCTTCAATCAACCGTTGTTAAATTTGTGTTTTTAGTCATCTTTGCTATTTTTAAGCAAATAATTCTCTTTCTGTGATAAAATAAGTTCTATGAAGGCAGATATTTTTCACACTTGTGGTCACAGTTGTATCCCTTAAGTCCAGAACAATATCCAACTCATAATAGACTTCCAATAAAATATTTGTCACTGAATGTTGAATGACTTTATACTACTCAGGAAGTCATGGAAACTCTTTCTGCTACACTTATGGGAAAAGTGAGGGAGAAAAGGAAAGAGAATTTCCAGCAAGCTCATAAATGTCTTGAGTATGGAAAATCTATATAGTTTCCCTTTGCATCTTCATAACATAAAAAACTCTAGAAACAAATATAATAGTTTTGAACATAGGAAATAATCAATAACTGTCACTGATGAATTTTCTTCCAGTAGTTTGTTCCCAAAGATGAAACACAGAGAATTTTGAGTGCTTTCATTTTCCACATGCTCTAAAAGTCTGATTCAAGGGATAATTCCCTCATACCATTTTTTTCTCTATAGGTTTCTAAAAGAGAATAAAATAATTTGGGGACTAGTAGTTTGACAGGGTGGTTCTGAAGATGATTGGTGTGGTATTTCACAGCTTTTGCAGGAATAAAAACCACTTTGAGTTTATCCCATTAGGGAATAAAACTTCCCTTCTCTTTTTTGCATCACTCTCAGCACAGTTTTTGGAAGAATAACATGCTTGAGGGGCACCTGGGTGTCTCATTCAGTTGAGTGTCCAACTCTTGATGTTGGCACAGGTCATCATCTCACGGTTGTGAGATTGAGCTCTGCCTAGGGCTCCACACTCGGTGGGGAGCCTGCTTGAGATTCATTCTCTCCCTCTCCCTTTATTTCTCCTCTGCTCTCTCTCTCTCTCTCTCTCTCTAAAACAAATCTTTAAAATAAAATAAAATGCTTGAAAAATATTTATTGGCTGAGTGAATGATAATGATAATTGTAAAGCAGGCCTCACCATAATAAACTGGAGGAATGGGATAGAAGGATGCCTTCTTCACAACTATAGATAATCCAAGTGTCACTTTTACTTAACTTGAGGTAATCAGTTTTGGATCCCATTTAAGTATGAATAAACTTAAATTTTTGAGACAGTTTGACATAGTAGAAGCAGATTGAGGTTCACTACTTTCACTGCCTGATATACAATATCCTAAAAATATTTTTTTCTCTCTTTTTTTTTTAAAGATTTTATTTATTTATTTGAGAGACAGAGGAAGTGAGAGAGAGGATGAGAGGAGAGAAAGTTAGAGGAAGAAGCAGACTCCCCACGGAGCTGGGAGCCCGATGTGGGACTCGATCCCGGAATCCAAGGATCATGACATGAGCTGAAGGCAGTCACCCAACCAACCGAGCCACCCAGGCACCCCACTTTTTTCTTTTTTTTTTTAATTATTTTCAGGAAGAAGGTTTTATCTGGCCCCTATTGCTTCTTGCTAGCTAGAAGCAGAAATTGGAATGTCTTTTTGAAGACAGTTTTGTGCCAGGTAGTACCAACACCTTGCAAAACTCAAGTAATGTCCTCTAACACATCAGCTACTAGTATGATGCTTCGTCCTCCGTGGCCAGTATTCGTAAGTCAGGAAATCACAATTTTGAAAGACAAATGGTTCTTGTCACTATTATCTACACTGATGCTCTAGCAAACTTTTTACTTCATCTCTCTGCAATTGTTGATTCTGCATGTCCCAGGAAGGAAGACTCTCACAAGATGAAACTGGACTTGAGACTGCCACTGAGACATTTTGAACTCTTCATGCTAGTGTATAAAGAAGCAAAGAAGGGGATTACTGTACTGGAGATAATTGATCTCTAGCTATGGGGAGGGTTTGTTTCTTCTCTACAACATAATGGTAAGAAGGAATATGTCCATAATGCAAAAGATCCCCTCGGATCTAATACTCCCATGTCCATGATTAAAGTCAAAGGAAAACTACAATAACCCAATACAAACAGGTCTGATGAACCCAATACAAACAGGTCTGATGATGATCCATACTTTTCAACAGTTGAAGAAGGAAAATTTGGGTCACTCCTCATGAGACAAGGAACTACGGCAAGCCAAGGTACTTAGGTAAAGCAGTTATAAATATCAACTGTGACCATGGAATTAGTTGTACAAAGAACTGTAAAAGATATGAATCTTACTTTCTCTGAGTTGGATATATTATGTAAATATTAGCCAGTTTTCTCTTTTCCTTTCTTCCATTCTTCTACCATCTGTCCCAAGATGTGTTATTCTTAGATCTCAAAATTAAAATTATATCAAAGGAGGTATAGGTCTCAGTTAGATGAAGAATGAAAATGACCCACAAAGAGATAAGAGGACTTTATTTCCTTTAGGGGGATTTGATTGGCTTATTTTCAGTTATATAAGGAAGAACTGCCAAAGTTTGCTATTGTGTTTATTTGAGTGCTGCAAACTAGTAAAGAAGATCCATATGAATTCAGGTTGACCAAGGAAGGACTATGGTGGATTTGTATTGTGTCAACTTAGCTAAGCTGGAACTCTGCTTCTCCGAACTTTTTTGTTCCCTGTCAGTGTGTGCCATAAGCAACATTCGGCACAGATGAAGAAAGCAGAAGGAGCCAGCAATCATCTTCCTGTTACATGCAAGAGGTCAGGGCAGGCACAAGGAGTTGTTGAAGCCTGCACAATGTGTTCACTACTGGTTCCCTTGTTGGTGTGGGGTAGTAGCCAGGCCTGCAGCGACCAAATCTTGGCAAATTTTCTTTTTTAGCTTTGTTGACTCCTGGCTCAGGCATGTGTTTCATTAGGTGATGAAGGGTGCCAGTCTCTCCAGTTAAACACTACCATGTTTGAAGTTGGAGATTTGGAGATAGCAAAGAAGGTTGTAATTTGTCTTCATAGGTTCTAGTTCATCTTGTAATTTCCAGCCCATCTCCACAGGTTCCAATTTCTTCTTGTTTTCTATACTTCACATCCATCCTCTCCTCCTGACTACCTGCCTTGCTAACTTCAAAATGTAATACTAGATACAGTATCCAAGGCCTCATATGAATTTTTTTAATTAATTGTGTAAGGCCAAATCCCCACAAAAATCATTTTGTTACAGAGATGTGTATATATGTGCATGTGTGGATGTGTCCTACTTGTGATTTTGTTTCTCTGAGTAAACCATGCCTGAAACATGTGGCTATCTTATTTGAGGTGACTAGAGAAGACTTCTCTGATACCACAAAATCTGTGTAAAGTCAGGAAATGAAGAATAGATATAATATACCAATATAATTATGCAGTTTTGTGTGATTTGAGGAACTGCAAGGAAGCCAAAATGGCATAGTATAGTGATCAAGGAACAATAGATGAGGTCGAAATATGAACAAAAGAAAATTTATTTACTTGTTGGACATGTTCAATAGTTTGGCTTTAACTGTGAGTAAAACTGGAAGTTATTGAATGATGATGAACAAAAGAATGGCATTATCAGAGACATTTAAAAGACCACACAAGGGAGATTTGCACTCTTAGTTAAGATGGAAATCTTTGTAGTAGACAAAGATTTCCACCAAGAACAACTAGAAAAATCAGTTAAAAAAAAAGCAGCAAGATTTCAGACAGAAATAAGTCCTATAGTGTATTAGCCTTCTGTCATTTTCCACCAATGGTATTTGATAGATTTTTCAGTGGCATGGGGTAAGAATCTAAGAGCAAAGCAGTAAACCATAGCAAAACAACAGAGTTTTTGACTGTCTTATGGTACTTAAGTGACAAAAGTTAGAATTTTGTACTTCTTCCATGGAAAAGAGTTCTATTAAACACCACAGGCCCTCTGTTGAAACTGCCAGAGTTGGATGGACCAGATGTAGAAAAAGCTTACAAAACAGAAGCTTAGCCTTGAGTCAGCTCAGTTTCTAACTGGATTGCTGTGATGTTACCCAACACTTAAGTGCCTACTAGAAGACAAGGTGAACTATCCTTGAAGGAAAATAACATTATCCAGATTCTTGGAAATCTTCATGCACAATGCCCAGTGATCAATCTAGAATTGTGAAACATACCCAGCAATAAAGTGAAGAAAAAAGCAGATAATAGAAAGAGATTAAAAGATGACCCAGTTATTGGGGTTATATAACATGGATTTTAAAATAGCTGTGGCTGCTATGTTCAAGAAAATAGATTATAAGAGAGAAAAGTTCACAATTAAAAACAAAACTCTAGAAGGCATACCCACACCCCAATGTTTATAGGAGCAATGTCCAAAATAGCCAAACTATGGAAAGAGCCCAGATGTCCATCAAAAGGTGAATGGATAAAGAAGGTATGGTATATATATATACAATAGAATACTACTTATCCATCAAAAAATGAAATAGTGTCATTTGCAACAATGTGGATGGAACTAGAGGGTATTATGCTGAGTGAAATAAGTCAATCAGAGAAAGGCAATTATCATATGATCTCACTAGTATGTGGAATTTAAGAAACAAAATAGAGGATCATAGGGGAAGGGAAGGAAAAAGAAAACAAGGCAAAATCAGAGAGGGAGACAAACCATAAGAGACAATCATAAGAAACAAACTGGGGGTTGCTGGAGGGGAGGGGGATGGGGGTAGGGGGTAACTGGATGATGGACAATAAGGAGGGCACGTGATGTAATGAACACTGGGTGTTATATAAAACTAATGAATCACTCCCCTCTAGCTCTGAAACTAATATGTACTATATGTTAATTAATTGAATTTAAATAAAAAATTTAAAAAACTCTATTACCTATAAAAAATTTGAATGAAAATTCTGCCAATGGAAAAAAAATTAAAAATTAAGTTTCCAGTGAAGAGTTCAACAGAAAATTAGGCACAGTGTGAGAGGTTAATGATCAGGATTGTAGGACAAAGTAACTGTCTAGATGGAAGTTTGAAGAACTAAGAGGAGAGAAAATATTGAAAAGAGTATAAGAGACCTTTCAAACAAAGTGAAAACTTCTAATACATATATTTTGGAGTCAAAGAGTTAAAGGGCAGAAGCAATATTTGCAAAATATTGGCTCTGGGAGAATACTTCCCAAACTGATTATAACCATCAAGTTACAGATTAAAAGGATCATGTTCACAGTCATGTGTGGAATAGATTAGGAAAGTAGGAAAGTAGGGAGACCGATTGTCTATTACAAGGTCTAGATGAAAGATTATGTAGCTAGGTCAGTTGTAATAGTGTGAGGGTGCTTAAAAGTAGGCTGGATTGGGATACATTTCAAAGATCAGGAAGGGATGTGCTGATGGATTAGAGCATTGGTGTATAAAAGCAGTGACACCAGTCTGAACAACTAGAAAAGTTGAACTACTTTTATGGAGATGGAAACTAATATTACAGAGTGATCAAGTTGGAGTTGGAAAGGATGTGAGATTTTGTTACAAAATAGTCACAGATAAAAAATAGGAACTCTATTATAAGCAGCACTAATCAGAACACACCATATTGAATAAAAGTTCAATTGTAACCATATTGAATAAAGTTTCAAACACCTGTGGCCACAAAAAAGTATCATGTAGTATACTACTATATTCTAGACAGGTTCAAAACTATATTCTAAAGCAATGAATGCAAAGCTGTCTGAAGAACCCTAATCCCTCATCTACTAGAAGTTTTAAGTTGTGTTTGTTTCAAAACGCCACTGATTCTCCCTCATTCGTAGCTGGTCAGAGAATTTAGCCAGTTGAAATTTATTTGGTAATAGAATTCTAGGTTGAAAAGTATTTACCCTTACCATTATTAAATACTATTTCATTGTCTTCTGACATTCACAATAGATGGGAAATCTGCTACCAGTCTAGTTGACATTTCTTGGTTGGGAATCTATTTCTCGTTCATTCTTTTTGTATTTAATCCTTTGCAATTTTATTAAAATGTGCCCATGTTGAATATGTTTTATTTTTCTGCTTTGGGCTTGGAATAATTCTTAAGTCCTTTTTCAATTTTTGAAAATTCTTAGCCATTATCTTATCCTAATTCTCTGTTATCCTTCTGAAAATACTACTAGCTACATGCTACGACATTTCATTCTGGCTACCAAATCTGCTGTGCATTTTATTATATTTTGTATTTTTAAAAATTATTTGGTTATTTAATTCATAAATTCTCATTTTTTTTCTTTTCTGATATCTAATCCATTTCTTGTTTATTTCATTTTATTGTATATATTTTTACTTAGAGATCCTTTCCAAATCCTTATGTTTAAAATGTTTTTTTAGACTGTTCAATCATTTCCCTTTTCTAGGAATAGTAAACCCTTTCCTCTCTGCATATTTTAACTCCTATAGGGTTTTTGCTGCTTATACGATTTTAATTTTTTATTGTTATTTTACCTTCAACATTGTGGGATTGATTGATTGATTGATTGATTGATTGATTTTAAGTAATGGGGGTACTATGGCCTGGATTTAGCATCAGTCTATGAGGAGTTATTTTGTGAGCAAAGAATTTAAGTTGAAACTGATAAGCAAGCTCAGAAAGGATAAGAATTAAATGGCCATCTCTTCATGGTCTTGAAGAATTAACTTTTTTGTTGTTGTATTTACCACTCATGACTTAAATCCCAGGAAATCACAACAATAGGAACCTAGCATAAGTCACATGGTCACCCCTAAGCTGGAAGAACATAAAGGTTCAATCGATATTCTAAGTAAGATAAAAGACACTAGAGAAGCAGAGTGTGGTAACCAAAAATTATCTCTAAAAAAACAAAACAATATCTTTATATTGTTTATCAAGCATAATTTAAGTAATGATGTCATTGTGAACTACAATTTAAAAAAAAGAAAATTATGCTTCATCCTTTTAATTCGTAGTAGACAAGGGAATCATTATAATTTATATTCTTTAAAGAATGGATTTTGGCTAGGGAAAACAACATGCAAGAAGGTTTAATATGCTAATAATATAATTAGGGATGATGATGTCCTAAATAAGAATTGATCAGAATCAAGAATTGAGCAGAGAAACTGGGCAGATACCAAAAGTTTACCCCAAGTATAAGGTGGAGGAAAACATAATTTGGGGAGGATGATTATAATTTAATATAGTTAGTATCTGAGGAACAGGGACTCGCTGAAGTTGTCTAAGTGTCAAACCAGGATAGAGGAGTGACTATGTAAATTATAAGACCTAAAAGAAAAAACAGTTTTGTTATTTCTGTGCGAAGATGCATATATGGGGGTCTATGAAAATGAAAGCAACGGAGATAGAGAAACAGAAAGATGGAAATTAGTAATTATATACATAGATTTTGATGGTGAGGGGAAACTGGTATGTTGGTCAGAGAACAAAAATTTTATTTGGGTGTACTAATATTGAAATTAATATTCATAAGAAATCTAACAGACATTTCAGAATGAAAGTCTAGAACTGTGCTGTCCAATACAGTATCCACTAGCTACAAATAGCTATTTAAATTTAAATTTTGGGGGCGCCTGGGTGGCTCAGTTAGTTAAGTGACCGCCTTCAGCTCAGGTCATGATCCCAGGGTGCTGGGATAGAGCTCCACATCGGGCTCTCTGCTCAGTGGGGGGTCTGCTTCTCCCTCTCCCTCTGCCTGCCTCTCTGCCTACCTGTGATCTCTCTCTGTGTCAAATAAATACATAAAATCTTAAAAAAAATTCTAAATTTAAATTTTGGTTTCTCATTCTTATTCTTAAGAGAATGAATCCAGCCACATCAAAAAGGCTCACTAGCCACATGTGTCTAGTGGACAGTGTAGATAGAGAACATTTCCATCATTGGAGAAAGTTCTTTCGTATTGGAGATAGAATTCAGGAGAAAAGATTTACAACAGGATATCATTGACAGAGATAAACTGGGAACACTGAGAGAGAAATGAGCAAACTGAGAATAGAGTAAAAGAAAAGAAAGAACAAAATTTAATAGAATGCCTTATTTTATAGGAATTAGAAAAAAATTCTTTGTAAAATCGTTAAAAAGCAATTCCTATACTCATTATTTCTGTTACTTATGCTTAAAGGTTGTTAGAGGTAGAGAAGTCATGAGGAAAAGAATTTTTATCAATTTAGATCCAATGAAAATAGACATGATTTGATTTAAAAATGGAATCAAAATGTTATTCTTAGAAGTCTAATTTTTAAAACTTTAAATTCTGTACTTTTATTAAGGATATTCAAGATAAACTCTGAACTCTCTTTTGACTAGAAAAAAAATCCTGAAATTTAACAGAGACAAGGGGTCTGTCTTTGTTTTTAGAGTCTTTCTCTGTATGTCCTTCTTTGCCTTGTCAGTAGAGATTTGAAACAAAATCTTCCCAAGATCTTGTACTAACTTAGTGGTTAAGAGGCTACAACAATGCAACAAAGTTGATTTTCACTTTTTGGTAATATGATTCTTAGATTTTGTAACTTTTTTTTCTACTGGGTGGTTATAAAAACACCAGTATGGATTTCAAAAATCTATTTTAAAAATATTATTTTGGAATTTATTAAGAAACTTTTATTTTTAAATGTTTTTAAAGATTTTATTTATTTATTTGACAGAGCAAGAGAAAGAGAGCACAAGTGGGGATGAGGGGCAGAGGGAGAGAGGGAAGGAGACCCCCCACTGTGCAGAGAGCCAGATGTGGGGCTCCATCCCAGGATCCTGGGATCATGACCTGAGCTAAAGGCAGAGGCTTAACCAACTGGGCTACCCAGGCACCCCAGAATTTACTAAGAAATTTTTAAAAAATGTTTTATAGTTCATCAACTGATAACTTCTTGCTTTATTAAAACATGTAAATATGACCAAAATGTACACGTGTGTATATGTGCTGCTTTAGTTAGAAAATAAATTTGTATTGCTAAACCATATTTTAAACATAGATACTCAAAAAAGGCTAGAAACAACAGAAATTATAATACATGTTATTTCTGATGCCAAGATGAGAAATTGATATGTCCTCAATGGCATTTTTTGATTTTTCCTTCTTTGCCCTCCATCAGTTTTAAGTATACAAAATGGTTTCTATTTTTTTTTAAGATTTTATTTGTTTATTTATTTGAGGGAGAAAGGGAGAGAGAAAGAGAGCAGGTGTGGGAAAGGTGAGGAGAAGCAGAGGGAGAAGGAGAGAGACAATCAGACCCAGCCTGAGCTCAGAGACCAAAGTGGAGCTGATCTCTTGACTCTGAGATCCTGATCTGTGTCAACATCAACAGTTGGACGCTTAACTTTCTGAGCCACTCAGGCACCCCTTCTGCTAATTTTTTTGATTGCCAAATTGTCATGTAAGCCTCTTCTTACTTTTTTGCATTGAATACTTTGATGCCGATCCTAGTTTTCTTTCCCTCCCTCTTTCTTTCTTTCTTTCTTTCTTTCTTTGTTTCTTTCTTTCTATTCTTTTTAAGAGAATGAATCCTGAAAACTTGGACCTCCTTAACCTCCTTATGTAAAGTTCATTCTTTGACCTTCTTATATAAAGTCCTTTCCAATTGGTAGCTGAGACTGCTGAAATCCTGCACCAGATATGGTATGGTTATTGCTGTCAGCCCCATCTATATATAGATAAGCTGAAATAGTCATGCTTCATCAACTGTCATATTCTCTTAAGATAGACTGCCTCAAAACACAAGTTCACATATTATATGTGGCCTAATGATCCGGTCATCTCAACTATCCATTAGAGTCGAGCTAAAATAGAGAATACAGAGTACTTTTCCAACTATTTATTCATGTTTCATATAGAATTAGAACTCTATTTTAAATGACCAGTGTATATACTTCACAGAGTCCTTATGATTTGAAAAAAATTAAGATATAAAATACCTTGATAATTTTTCGAAGTGATCTTTGTATTTTATTCTAACTCTGATTTTCTCATGTGTAATTAAATCTTTTTTTTTTTTTTGGTTGGGGGAATTTATTGGTGATAGTTCCTGGTTCTGGGATCATAGTCATTAACTTCTGGCGTGAGAGAGATTTAGGCTTCTCCTTATGGTAACCGAAGTAAAATAGACCACAGCTGTACATGTTCTCAAGAAACATGAATTTCCCTGACTCACTTTTTCCATTTCTGCAGACTTTCATGAATTCTTTTTTTTTTTAAAGATTTTATTTATTTATTTATTTATTAGAGAGAGAGAGAGAGAGCATGAGAAGGGAGAAGGTCAGAGTGAGGAGCGGACTCCTCTTGAAGCTGGGAGCCGGTTGTGGGACTCGATCCTGGGTCTCCGGGATCATGACCTGAGCTGAAGGCAGTCGCTTAACCAACTGAGCCACCCAGGCACCTCTTTTATGAATTCTTGATTATTTCTCTTAAATTTAGTTTGTTGACTCTTGAAGCTAGGCTTAATATTACTCCTAATTTATTTTCAATAATGAAGTTTACTTAAGGCAATGCTCCAACAAATTTTTATAGCTAGTATTTGACATTACCTGCACTTTTAAGGAATCATAGCTCTTTCCAGACTTAATAGCCTTTAAATTTATTTTAACCAAACATATAATATTAATTTCCACAATATTCAAAGTGCACACAAGAGTGATAAGGAAATTCTATTGTAGATGTTTAGGAAAAGGGCATTTCTTGCTAGCAGAAGTATTAAGTACTCTGTCAACTGGTAGGTTAGCAAAATAGCAAAGTATTTAGATTCCTCCAAAACTATTCCTAAAAATATTCCCTTCTAAACAGTAAAAATGATATGCCTTATTTCCTTTTCCTAAATATTCCTATTCACCATTAACTGACATATTTAGATTAGGTTTTCCAAACAGTGTGTACCATTTATTAACTAAGTGACCTTAAACAATCCTTATCAGAAAAATGGGGATAATTATACCCAACTTGCAGAACTATAGCTAAGAGATTAAAAATGGTAAGTTTATAAGCTGCTTAACAAAATCTTTGAGGATATGAAGAGGTACAGAATAAATGTCATCTTCTTGTCCTCAACATTAACATTCCCATTTCAGGACAGATATAAAGTTAAGCAGAAGCTTAATAAGAAACATGAAAAAGCTGCTACTCTGAACCATCCCACTCATGTGAGTTCACTGAAGTTTGAAGTCATCTCCTAGTCATTTAATAGATTGCAGACTCCTTGATGACAGATGTATGGCTTACTTTTATTGTAGTCAGGACCCACCTCTTAGTACACAGCCTTACACATACATATAAAGGGAATAAAATATGTTGTCAGAATTAATCAAAGTGAACTCATGCTCAAAATGCTTTTGGTTAGTAGTTTATATATTTAAAATTGCAATAACAAGCAAGCCTATGGATAAACACATGAATTAAGGGCTTCTCTTCTTCCAGAATAATTGTCTTACATTTCTGTCTATAGTTTAATTGTCTTCCCAAAGCACCAGGAGCACTGAAGCATACCTCTTATGCAAAAGCTTTAGGACTTCGAGGAAGGTACGTGTGGCACAGATGCCTCTGTCCTACTGCACTTTCACCTGAACTAGTGAGACTTCACAATCCTGCTTACCTCAAGCACTTCAAGGAATCACTAGTGATTGTTTGGATCTGTCTCATGTCCTAAAGGCTCAAAACTTTAGGTGCGTTCCATGTATCTCTAAACTACTATCTCTCAGGGAACTATAAGATGTATAATTATCAAGGGACACATCATTATGTACTAAAAAGGCAACCTGCTTAGGTATCAAGAGACCTACATTTCTGCACCATTTTCGTCATCTTTAAGATGAAGACAATTTCTATTATTTGTTTCCTTCCAGTTCTAATATTTATGATTCCTCAACTGAATCCCTGAAACACACCTTCAGTCTAAGTGCCTAATTTAACTTGAAGTGCATGCGTTATCCAGAGCAGTGTCTGTAAGGCACTGACCATGGAATAAATAAGAAAAACTGAAGTTGTTCTTGGATCAAATTTTAGCTAAATAACCAGCTAATATTTGCTTAACTTAGAGCTTGTTATATTAGTCAAGTATCTCCTGAACTAAGATAGGTACACATATCATGTAATTATATCCAGTATCTGTGTGTAACATCTATAAATAAAATGCCTATAGATATAGGATACATATTATAGGATATATACATATACATATATATATATATTTATTTATTATGAAAAGAATAATTAAGAATCCAACAATCTGCCTATCTGCAAGCTAGAGACCTAAGAGAATCAGTAGTATAATCTCCGTCCAAATCCAAAAGCTTGAGAACCATAGGAGCTGATTATATAGATTCCCATCCAAGGGCAGGAGAAAACTGATGTCCTAGCTCAAGTATGTAGGCAGGGAAAAAGTGAATCCTTCATTTTTTTGTTCTATTCAGGCCCTCAATGGATTACATGATGCCCACCCACACTGGGGAGGGCAATCCATTTTACTGAGTCTACCAATTCTGATGTTAATCTCATGTGGAAACACCCAGAAATAATGTTTAATTGGAGCACCCCATGGCCCAATTAAATTGACACATAAAATTAACCTTCACGCTTATTAAAAACCCATATTCCTGAATACTGGAACATGTTTCATTGGTGGCTACATTCAGGAACACAAAGGCAAATTAGTGGAAATTGGACCAGATCACTGAGTATGTTTTCTCAATTATTCTCTAATGAAGAATTAAGTCAGCTAGTACAGAGTTTATAACCACTTAACACTTTGTGTGTTTCTGTGAGCTACAATATCTGCACAAGACACTTCCCCTGCCCATATAGAGACCAGATCTTTTAATGGGAACATAAGTCATATGTACAGGAAATATCTAGTGGAAAGAGTTAAAACAAAGGAGAGCATGTTATGCCTATATTCTTGATTATCCTATCTGACGAAAACAAATAGAAGATTGCACAAGTCTTTTTTTTTTTTTTGCATAAGTCTTATTGAACATTTTCTAGGATCTAAACTATCAGACAAAATGTCTTCTTTACTGAACTCATTTTGTGATAGTAATAACTATTTCATGTATAGCCCTCAGAAAATATTATTTGTATTGTCTTCCTAGGCATAGAAAAACTCAGCAGGTTGTGGTTATTTAATAGGAGTTAATTTTTATATTAATTGCCATGAATTAATGCCAATAGCTACATCTTCAGAAGTTAGTGAAAAGCCAGGGGTCAGGAAGATGCTACATGAAGAGATGCCAGAAAGACATTTTGTCAACAGGGCCTGTTTTTTGCTCCCCTTTGAACTAGTATGATTGTCTTCGGGTAGGTTTCTAAGTGTTTTGTTAATCTATGTATATTCTAGATAAAAACCCTTATCACTTCCCTTAGGCTTTTTGATCACTGCCTTTTTTTTTTTTTAAGATTTTATTCATTTATTTGACAGACAGAGATCACAAGTAGGTAGAGAGGCAGGTGGGGGGGTGGGCGGGGACCGGGCTCCCTGCTGAGCAGAGAGCCTGATGCAGGGTTTGATCCCAGGACCCTAAGACCATGACCTGAGCCGAAGGCAGAGGCTTAACCCGCTGAGCCACTCCGGGGCCCCTGATCATCGTCCTCTTGACAGCTCAACAGTTTTAATTCTTTCAAATTTCCCATTTAAAGAAAGTCAGAAATTTCTCCTATCTTTTGCCACCTGTATTGATTTTTCATGAATAAACGGCAAAATGAGAATGAGTTTCTCTCATCTGCTCCCATTGACTTGCTAGTCTGCAAGTCCCAATACAAGTTAACTCTATAAGCAACAGTTTTCAAGAGAATAGTGCAATATTTCTTAACATCTTCAAAAGGCAGGAATCCCTTTTAATTTGGGGGTCACTTGTTTCATGTCTTAAATGTATCTGGAGTACCTTCTCAGTGTTTGGCATAGAAGTAGGCAATGAAACTACAGAGTTGAATAAGATGTGGTATAGTCTCATACCCAAGGATTTTACATTCTACCCTATGGGCTATGAGGAGTCCACTGAAAAGAGCTCTTTATGAAATGTTAAAACAAATTTAGTTAGCTTAGAAGTCTAAATACTAAATTGGAGTTTGGACTGGGAGCAGTGCTAAAGGCCGATTGTCAAGGTAGCAGAATAAATAAATAGTCTAGAGAATAAAATAAGATTGAAGAGAGGCTTGGAGATAGAAAAGAGTTATTAAATTTGAGACATATTTCAGAGTTGAATCAACCAGAATTTGGTGATTTCTTGAATGTGGGAATATTGATTATGAGTTTGTAAATCTCTGTCTAAGTTTTCAAGAGTAAACATATATAATATATCCAAGAACAACAGACCAATTATTTAGCAAACATATAGAAAACAAATTTAGCCTTCTATTTCAGTTGGTCATAGTGAGGAGTTAACAGTGCTTTCATATAAAAATTTTGTCTCCAAAAACCTCACAACTCACAGGCTGCTGAAATATTTACTATTCTGATCATCTCAATGATTATTAAGTGGATATGTATGTTATTGGGGTAAAATTTTTTATGGGCAGCATAATGTGCAGAGATTAGGGTATCTGGAATCATTACCACTAGCTAGACAAAATGTGAGCTGGATGCAAAGGTGGAATCTAGAATACGAAGTACACTAAGGAAATAATGGGTTGGAAAGGAGGCAAGAGGGTTGGCAATGTCTGCTAAAGCATTTGACTAAACTAATTTTAACAGGACTGTTCTGAATGTAACTGTTAGGACCTGTTTAGCCTAAGTGATTCCATCTTGTCTAAGCAGCCATTTTGTTGTGAACAAAAGCTGACCTTGTCCTAAGGGAACAAAGTCAGCCTGGAGGAACTTAGAAAGATAAGCCCAGGACACCAATGGAATGTGGTCTGTTGGCTCCTGATGACAGTCCCCCGGAAGAACAAGGTCGAGTCAGGCCATGTGGGGGTGTCCAATCAGGAAAGGATACATATGCCACCTCCATTAACCCCATTGCTCCTGAAGTCAGGTCAGGTGGAGACGGTCAATCAGTAAAGAACGCATACGTAACCACCCCCTGACCCCACTGCTTCTGACCAATAAGGATAAGCTCACAGTCAGTTTTACAGTTTTGCCCTATAAAAGATAGCCTGTAAGACTAGGCGGGGTCGCTCTCTCCATAGAGATGACCCTGACCGGCCAGTATGATTCTCAATGCTTGGCACGAAATAAAGCTCTGCTTGACCTTCGCTTTGTATCAGTCTTGTTCCTTTGATCACAGACCCTAAAAGTAACTACTTCTTTAAGAAGTTAGCATAAGATACGGACTTTGACAGCAAATAAACTAGAGCACACTTTTAAAAATCATTAAGCTTTCCACTAATTTTGATGGTAGATAATTTTTGAAACCTAGCGCTATTTGTGTGTGTCTATGTGTGGGGTGCTTTCTCTATGACCATTTTTTTCTCTGTGCTCAATACATGTTTACTGTTATTATTCACTGAGGTAATGTTAATAAAAACAACCTGTCAAGTGATGGGTTTATCCGATGGTTTTGCTGACATGGATTTAAAAGGGGATTGATTTTGTGGGATGGACTGGATAAATACCTTTCATTCCTCCCCCTCTCCCACATTTTAATGTGTTCTCAGATCAACTACAGGCAGGAAATATGAGCTCCTTCACAGGAATTTTAACTTGGATAAATAACAGTGGTTAATAAATAAAAATCAACTGACATTTATTACAGAACCCCACTCTTATTTATGATTTTTGGCTTTAGTTCAAAAAACACATGACTCACTCCTCCTAGGAAGATGCTGTCTCCTCTAAACTGCAGCTCTTATCTTTCTTTACCTGGTGTGGGAGGAATTTTCTGTGCTTCGATTCATTGTGAAATGTGCATCTCTCTTCCATTAACATCTGTTTGAGCCTTTCCTTGCCCTGCTGCTTATCAGAGCTGCCTGGTATGCTTCCAAGATGAAGAATTGTGGTTTCCTCTTGCCTTTACTACAGACAGCAAATTTAGGTAACAACACCTCTAAGGTGCCAAGAGTCCTAGAAATGTTGCCTTTAAAAGTTTTAAATGTTGGCTTCAGCAGAATATGATATACAGCAGGACTTCTCGAGGTAGAAAATAATCACAGTTACGGACTGAATCCCCTGATTATACCCTATCAAGCTTATGTACAATTTTGTACTTTTAAACTACTTTGGTGAATTGATTATATTGATAGTTCTAGTCAAGGGCCTCCATCCACCTAACATTTGCCTTGCAACTTTTAATAGTCTCTAATGGGATTCAAAACACACTACCCTAAAATATGGCATCTTGGCATATTAGTTATTCAAAATGAGGATATTTTAGAAATGAGAAGTCGGAACAGACTCTCTGACGTCACCCTCTTCCCCTAAAGCAGGACAGAAGACCCTTTTGTAAGAGACGCCCTCCCTCTACAAACAGGAGAGAAGCATACTTACCTCTGAAGATGGAGGACACAGAGGAATCTGAATAAATAGGATTTGCTAAGTTTTCTTCAGTTTATTACTCTTTTGTTCTATCACATTTTTCTATGACTTTCCATTTTTCATCAAACAGTATAAAAACATTCAAGTTCAACCATTTCATCAGGTATTCATCTCTTTATGAGATCTCCTGTGTCATATAATTCTTATATTAAATCAATCTGTATGCTAGTCCAGTTAACAGGGCCCTAGCCAAAGGACCTAGGAGAGTAAGGGGAAAAATATTTATTTCCTCCCCTACAGCTCATACTTGGAATCTGAAATAGTTATTACTTTGACCAACAGATTAAACATTTCTGAGGTGGGGCCTCAAAAGGGCTCACATATATCCACTTTCTCTTTTCAACCCTTGTCTATGACATGATGAAAACATAGGGCTAAATTTGGAGGATGGACCATATAGAACACGGATGGGAAATCCATGTCAAAATCATCCTAGATTAACACATCCCTAATTGATCTGCAAGGTGTCCACAGAAAAATAAACAAGTTAACCAAGGTAAACTAAGTCTGGACTGTATCAGTAGCACCACCCGGCTAACTCACTGGCTCATAAAAAAGTAACATTTATTATCCTACGCCATCGAGGTTTTATCCAAGTTGTTACACAATGCTGTTGTGCAAAAGATAGCTAAAAAGAGACTTAACATAAATAATGAATCTTAAATATTACACAAGCCCTATGACATTACGGACCTTAAGAAAGTTGGCATTACATTTTATTTTGCCTGATGTTATTAATATAATAATGTGATAGCTAAGATCTAAAACTTCATCCATCCTCTGTTTTGTGTTTTTTTAAAGTCCTAAAGTAGGGGTGTCTGAGTGGCTCAGTGGGTTAAAGCCTCTGCCTTCGGCTCAGGTCATGATCTCAGGGTCCTGGGATTGAGTCCTGTGTCAGGCTCTCTGCTCCGCAGGGAGCCTGCTTCCTCCTCTCTCTCTGCCTGCCTCTGTGCCTACTTGTGATCTCTCTCCCTCTGTCAAATAAATAAATAAATAAAATCTTAAAAAAAAAAAAAGTCCTAAAGTAAACATGGGGGTGGAGGTATGGAAAACCCAACATAAAATTAGATCCCTGTGTGATTCTGGAGTCTCATATCCCAGTGGAGGTCCCTGGCATTTATTGAAGCATTTGCTTTCTAATCTCCAGGGCTTTAATGTCACTGTAAATGCCCTGCTTTTCCTATTTCCTTTTCAAAAGATTTATTCTGATAGATTATTTTAGAGTCATCAATTTTTAAACAAATGACTACTAGCTAAATTTAGCCCAGGGGAGCCCAGAGACTCTTTCTAAGTTTTCCTGTTCATTCTACATTATTTACACATAGAAAGCCCCCACTATTATTTAATTTGTAATTTATATGTGTAAAAGTAACAATAGACATATTTGAAAGATTGAATTTAAATTATCTTTATTACATTATTTTAAAAGCCAATGTATTTGAGAGACACACCGTTATACTTTTTTAAAAATCACTTTATCTTATTATTGATTTATTTATTTAGAGTGTGTAGTTGGGGGCGGGCAAAGGGAGAGGGAGAGAGAATCTTAAGCAGGCTCAACACCCAATGCAGAGCCCTATACAAGGCTTGATCTCATGACCCTGAGATCATGACCTAATCCAAAATCAAGATTCAGATGCTTAACAACTTAGCCACTCAGGTGCCCCATACCATTGTACTTTTGAGCCACTAAAATTTTACTGAAGAATCATATGTGAGATACTATGTCATTGTGATAAGTAAAAAATTAAGTACAAGTGTACATTTTTCTTTTAGAAAAAGGAAATCTAGCCTTCTTAAAAGTAGTGGACTAAATGATACTGAAATACTTTATTTTTTTTAAGATTTTATTTTTTTTAAGATTTTATTTTTTTAAGTAATCTCTATACTCAATGTGGAACTCTAACCTATAACCCCGAGATTTAGAGTCCCACACTCCACCAAGCCAGCAGGTGCCCCTGACATACTTTATTGCTAATGATATGTTTATTCTCAAGTGTTTTATAAATGGAAAAATACCACTTGTTAATGGAATAATAGAACCACCACTCCTTTTAGTCATATAGCAATGGATATTTTTCTACCTGGATTGCTATACACCATATGGATTCTCAATAGAACACTTGAGGGAATAACTTCAGTAAAAGTTTTATTTTACTAAGCATCATTAGGTTTAACTTTAGGTTATAGAGACACTACTACTAATGAGATCTTAGTGGTTACAATCTTTTCTCTCTGTCCCGCAAAGGAGAGGAAAACACAGGTCTTATGATGTTGTAACCAGTTTTTCATCCATGGGTAAAGTTTTCTTATCTTAAGGTGTGTGCCAATGCCCATCTGATGATTGTTGTACAAAAAGGAAATAGAAAACCATAAAATCACCATCATACAATGTAAATACGATATACTCTGTATTGAGGAAAAATTTACAACAGACAAACCACACGTAATTCCCAAGCTCTAATCATCCAACAGAAACATGTTCTTAGCCTGATATTTGAACCGGACATACCATGGAAGAGATTCCAACAAAGGAACTTCGCCTCCATAATGTAGATATTTATAGCAAAAGATGATTAAGAAACATATAAGCAATTATAGAATAATAGAGCTTCCCTGGACAGGAAATAACCTTGCAAGAAAGAAATCTTCCTTGCTCGGCCTGTTCTTCCATAAATCTACATAAGGCCAGTTGAGTCACCTCTTTAATAAGCTACAGGATAGAGGGAAAACACTAAGACTTTAGGATCAACTGAATTACTCTCTTCTCTATGACCATGGGATAAAGTTCCTCCATTGTTTCGTAAATATAGCCTTGAGCATCTTACATAAAGTTATGA
This sequence comes from Nasua narica, assembly GCA_028533885.1. Classification (NCBI taxonomy): domain Eukaryota; kingdom Metazoa; phylum Chordata; class Mammalia; order Carnivora; family Procyonidae; genus Nasua; species Nasua narica. Next base: position 31,457,745 of record CM052800.1, on the reverse strand, counting down.
AGACACATTAGTTAAGATTTTAAGTAATTGTTCCAATAGTAGATAGAGATTCATTTTGTAAAGTATTGAAATTGGGTGATGGGGGTAAGAGGAAAGGTCATAAGGAGGAAGGAGTTAAGCAATGGGTTTGTGATCTAAGACCCTCCTATTACTGGACAGATGCTCCTGAATCATTACATGAGCTGTCAATAACATATTCATTGAATTTATAGATTCAATAGTAGGAATTGAAAACTATAATCTTTCTAACATATTTTCTAATCCTCATGATAACCCCTTTAATTAAATTATTATCTTCATTTTTCTTTTGAGAATACTGAGTCACAAAGATGTTAAATTACTTGCCATATATCACACAACTTGTATGTAGGAGAGACCATTTCAATATTAAGCTATCTGATTTCTACTCTTTGTGTCTAATAATTACACTAAATATTTGTACAGAATTTATTGGACTTTGAAGGGATTTTGGAATGAAAATAAAATTTTATCACAAAGAGGAATAAAATACAATATTTACAGAGTAGAGGACAATGTATTAGGTTTATCTTAGAACTAGAATACGTGTACTACATACTAGAAATATTTGTTAGTACCTCTTTAGAAATAAAAAATTATTTTTACCAGTTGGTTTTGTTAGAACCCAGATATGGGATTTAGTGTTTGTGCTCTATTTGAACCAGCAACTATGAGAGTTCCTTCAGTCTTGTACATTGTTCACTTATAAGAAAGACTGTCCAGTTGACTTGTTTATAAGAATATTAAGGATTGGGGCTCAGTTGGTTGAGCATCTCACACTTGTTTTTGGCTCAGTTCATGTATGGTCTCAGGGTTGTGAGATTGAGCCTTGCATCTCCGCACTGAGCACGGAGTCTGCTTGAGATTCTTTCTCTCCCTCTCCATCTGCCCTTCCCCACACTCGCACTCTCTCTCTCTCAAATAAATAAATTAAATCTTTTAAAAAATATTAAAGATATTTAAGAATATTAAAAATAAAATTAATATTTTATTTTAAAATTTGTCTCAAATATATTAATAGTTTAAAATATAACTAATTTAAAACAACTTTATTTTTAGTTTTATTTAGAGAAAATTGTTATCTTTATGAATGGTAGACATATCTGATCCAGAAAATTATGGTCCTTAGGTTTTAAAATTCTTATCAGCTAAACTTCTGTTACATTATATACTTATTAAGAGTTTACATAAAAATTTAAAGGCCAGAAAAGCTGGAGTCTTCAGTTGCATAATTGCGTTAAGGTTTAATTTGCTCCATAATTTATCTTTTTCTAATTGATTTAAGCTGCATACTCAACTAAAATAAGCATAAAACTTTCCCTGTAGATACATGTGCTAGAGTCAATGATGCTGAAGGACAAACATATAGATTTTATCATTTACTTCATCTGAGAGTAAAAAGATGAATTAAAACATTTTAAAATAAAAACTTTTGGGGCGCCTGGGTGGCTCAGTGGGTTAAAGCCTCTGCCTTCTGCTCTTGGGGTCTGGGGATCAAGTCACACATCAGGCTCTCTGCTCAGCAGGGAGCTTACTTCCCCTCCCCTGCCCCGGCCTGCCTCTTTGCCTACTTGTGATCTCTCTTCAAATAAGTAAATAAAATCTTTAAAATAAAATAAAATAAAATAAAAACTTTCATGTATATTTGCTATTCTTTAGGGGGGCATCCAGAAAGCTTATAGAAGATAAAAAGCTTTACTCTTAGTTCACCTGAATTTTAATATTGTAGAAATAATGATGCTCTAGCAGAAAAATCTATGATGACGATTGACTTTTAAACCACCAGCCATACAACACTGTCATTAAACTGAACTCTGGCTTTTATTATGTGGAGAGTTTGGAGAATGTATATGGTCAATGACAGATGTGTGTTTTAAAATGAGTGAAAGTTTACTACTAACTAATGAGTTTTCAAAGCAGTAGAAATTGGTGCATGATGAATAATACTGAGGTAAGGAAGGGCATGCTTCACAATGGAAACCCAAAAAAGTTGTGTATTTTTTAGCTCACAATAGTCATTTCAGATATTAACAAACTTAGTTCTGCCTTGAATATTTTTACATGGTCAATACTTGTGATCACAGATTTTCGCAAAATAAGAAATTGTCTCTCTATAATAAAGGAAGAGCTTACAGAAAAGGAAAAAAGCGTGCTAAATTTAATGAAATCATTGATTTCTAGGACTATTAAAGAGAGAAAAGTGTTTGTATCTGTCAGAGGTTTCTTATGTTCCAATTCTATTTCTAGAGTTTGAGAGAAATCACTGAATTTTCAAAGGGAAAATTATTGGCGAAATAAAAAATTTTCATCAATAAAATTTGCACACTTTCATTAGCATTTCTATCACTAACATTTTCAGGAAGCTTGCTTATTTTATATGCTCTAGATTTTAAATTAATACAGAAAATTAGAAGGAAAAGACTAATTGTTTAAATTTTCATGGAATAGAAATTGGCTTTCCTTTATAATTGTTCTATGTTTTAATTTTTATTTATTTAGGTAAGTAATAGATGACTAAATGGATATACAAATTATATAAGAACAGAAGTTTCTGATTCATAATATTATTTCAAATATATATGTAATTTATATTTGTGTGTTGGTAAAATAATCTTCATTTGTTTTACTGGAATTTTTCAATGTAAACATTTCTTGAAACTATAAAGATATAAGATACAGAGATAAAGTAGCACTCTATATCACTATAAATTGGGATTCAGAGTAATTAATTTACTCTGGAGGATTTTCACTTTTAGATTACTTTTATTTTTAAACTACTGTGTCATTTCCTTAGGGGAAGTGGAATCACTTTAGGCCTCATTGACAGAAATGCATCTCAACCAGATTCATAGAGTTTTGAATTGTGTTTCCTTATCTAACAGATGTTATACGTAAGTAAATTTGATATCACTTGAAAGAGTAGCTGTAGGATTCTGGCTTTTGATCAATTCAGCCAACGATCTCAATAATTAGGTATTTCACAGACATTTGTTCTGTGAATAAGTGGATGTAATTAGGCTTTGGTGTTTCATAAGCAAACAGCAATATAGTGGTTCAACTGAAGTCTCCAGACTCAATGGAAATGTTACCATTCTTTATGGTACTTGTATGGATTCTACCTTTAGAAAGACCCGTCAGCATTTGGGAACAAACTAAATGCCTATAACCTTTGTGATCTCATAGGGAGACTTAGGTATTTGTTAGTTGTAAGAACTGAGCCCTAAACAGAGAATGGGAATATTAATTCCTACCCCACAGGAGTACACGAGAATTAATTAAGGTCATCTTATTTAATACAGAATGTGGTATCCATACTTTTCACGCACATAGTAGCTATTGTTTCTGGCATAATATTAATATTCAGGATTTTGATAACTACATTCGTTCAATGTTATCAATTAATAACCAGATGTCTAATAATTCAAAATATGTGGGTGGAATGGTTCTATAATGCTCACTAAAGCAAAAAAGCTAGCCCAGTACCGTTCACTTCTGCAGACCTTTACAAAGTATGATATTTTGCTTGTTTTTATCATCCCGTAAAAGTTTTCAGCTTCCTCTGGTTTGAAGCTTTGGAGTACTGGTCTCTTTTTATGAGACCGTCAAAAGTTACTAAATTTAGGTGATTCTTTTCCTGGCAGTTTGTGGTCAAGAAGGATGTTATAATTCTCTCTCGACTACCGATTTGAGAATAAGATTTCTTGGTCCCTTTGTTTTGAGGTGATGGTGGTGTTGGGGATTGCATTTGAATTTATTTTGTGTTGGGTTTTACATTGGCAGTGCATTGTGTGAGTAAAGCAAAAAGATCAGTCCGTCATTTACAGTTTGACCTTAGGCAGATGACAACTCTTTAGTTCCTCAATTTGTTCTTCTCTTAAAATAGGAATAATATACCTTAAGATGTTGTTGTAAAGATCACAACAGGGAAATGTAGGTTGTATACAGGGCTGAAAATAATGGCTGACACTAGTAAACAATTTACAAGTATTAACTATTAATATTTTAAACTTTATTCTAAATTAATAGTTTTTAATGTAATTGTGCTATGCAACTGCTAAAAAGGCAATGTTGACATTAAAATTATAATATATTTTATTTTATTATTTTTTTTAAAGATTTTATTTATTTATTTATTTATTAGGAGAGAGAGAGTGAGAGAGAGCATGAGAAGGGAGAAGGTCAGAGTGAGAAGCGGACTCCCCTGGAGCTGGGAGCCCGATGTGGAACTCGATCCCGGGACTCCAGGATCATGACCTGAGCCGAATGCAGCCACTTAACCAACTGCGCCACCCAGGCGCCCAAAATTATAATATATTTTAAAACACTAGGTAGAGTATAGTTTTGTCTGCTACCAAAAGTAGAGTAGCATTCCTATGAAACTTTTCATAAACCAGTCAGGGAATGAGTAGAGTATCCCCTGCTTTTTGGAAGTTTGTATTATGCCACTTCACGTTTACTAAAGACTTCCATTAGTACCTGTTTTTAGTAACCAAAAGAAATTTGAGCAGGATTATTGTTTTTGTGAAAAAAGTTGTTATAATACTAATGTAGGTCTTTCTTAAAAGCAAAGTTGCATAAGTTTTAGAAAGGGGAGCATACATGCATAATCCTATTTTTACAAAAGATAATATATATATACTCTAAGATGCAAGTTAATTCTGAAATTATATCATCTAGATAATAATAGTGATCATATATAGGTGGTTAGGATACATTTTTATAAGCAATATTTTTTTAAATTTTATTTGCAATATATTTTTAATAAAAAGTATAATTTTTATATTAAAAACCAGTTAATAGAACCTTAAGCAGCTTTCTAAAGGATTTACAAATATAGGAATTTTTCATTCAGGATCCCCCACTGGCAATCACAGGAGATGTTAGGAACAGCAGTTGAAAATAATTCTAAAAAAAGTGTTGCAATCCTCTGGCAAAATTATCTTTAGCCTTCTCCATTTTGTACTTGGTGAATCTCCAATATGAGGGCAAGGTAATTTATTATCAGCTCAAGGAACCACCATTTTGATTTGCATTTCAAAACCTTACTTGATGGCTTCCTGGTTTGCATTAAGCTTGATAATTTCTTTCAGGTCTTGGGCCAATCGATTTGTGCTGATATGCAGAAAAGGAATTAAATGCATTGCATAGATGATAGGCATCACAAGATTGTTTTGGGTAAAACCCTTTTGTAGCAGGTGAGTAGAATCAAGGAGAAATGCCTTGCTGTCTAAATACTAGTTGAAAGGCGTAAGACGTTTGATGAAATAAAAAGCAGAAGTCTTATAAATTGCGTGAAACTACATACTGTATGACACCTCTTTGACTAAGAATATTCTTAAGGCATGTATTGATGCCTAGAGACAATTTATTCTGGGAAAAGGCTAATTCTCAGTTAGCAAATCTGTAGTTGGAAATTAGAACAGGTAGGCTCTTTTTGGTTTGTTTCTCTTCTCTGGCGGCTTTGACTGAGATCGATGGGCTGATTGATGCAGGTGTATATTAATGCTTAGTTGGACTTCAGACTTAATAATTTCTGTTATATTGTTTTCTTTGCATTTGGTGACCCCCTTCAAACTGGTGTTGGCTCACAACCCTCTCAGGCCGGATATAATCTGAAACTAGCCTCAGCAAGCAGAGGACAGGGAGAGACTGAAGGAGAAGAACAGGCTACGCCCGGCTGGTAGAGAGCCGGGGTTCCGTTTTGTTTTAAAGATTTTATTTAAGAGCGAGAGAGACAGCACAAGCTGAGGAGAGGAGGACAGGGAGAGAGAATTTCAAGCAGATTCCTGCTGAGCAAGGGAGCCTGATGTGGAGCTCAACATAGAGCTTGACCTGAGGCCCCATCCTAGGGCCCCAAGATCATAACCTGAGCCAAAGTCAGACGCTTAACTGACTGAGTCACCCAGGTGTCCTGGTAGGTGGTAGTTTTAATAAGCAAAAACAACTTACATATGAGGCAAGACAAATGGATCTGTGCACCCTCCTGCCAAATCTTAGAAGTTTACAAAGAGGCCTTAACTGGGTTCAGTCACTTATACCATGTGGATGTTCTTCACATCCTATCACTGTCAAGGCTATGTCCTCTGAGCAGCCTCTGGGAGTAAGAAAGGCAAACAGAACCTATATTCCAGAGACTGAGGAAAGGTTGAGGAACCTCGAAGCACCCAGGTGAAGCACACAGGTCAGAGGTCAGATTGGCAGTTCCTGTCTTTTCCATGAGATTCCACCAACATCTGGGAAACAATCTTTCCTCATTGTCACAAGCTGAGCTAAGTTTAGAAACATGTCGTAGCCTCTAGGTAACGGGGAATTTAGATATCACTAGCAAGTTGCTACTTCTCAGATATCCACATATTGTAATGTTTCCTGGATTTACCATACTGTTGTGCCACCATATTTTGTTCGTGTGGAGCAGCAACTGGTTTTGGTAATAAATACTGTTCTGTAGATTACTTATTTGGGAAGGCAAATAAACTCCATGTAATTATTTAATGCTGCCACTTCACTCATCTGAACTAGGAAATATAGTAAGACTAAAGAGCAAAAGTTGATTTCTGGTTGCCAATTGTTTAGGCATATACTTCAACAGGAATTTTTCCTGAGAAGGTTTCTTACCAAATTATTTTTTCTTTTTGTCTTTGGCCCATATAATCCACTGCTTTGGCAATCTTTGTAAAACTGGCCATAGAAATGATGTATTTTTCCTCTTTTTGATCACATTTTATAAATATATGTAAAATACTTATATAATATTTAAATAGATAATATTTATATGCAAATATATTATTACATATTCTATCATTACAATATAACATAATGTATATAAAAGATATGAAAGATATATAGGAAGGAATCATTTTCTATTAACTCTTCCTTTTCCATACCATTGTTAGACTAAACCTACATATTAGTTAAGAATTAATTCATTCAAAAACATCAAAGAATGCATATAAATGTGTGTTGTATTCTTAATTTAGAAATATTATTTATTTCCATGTAACTTCACTCTCTTTCTCTTTCTTGAGAAAGATTATTTTCTTAGTATTGTGTTCACCATTGAGAAAGAAAGATGAAGACATTAGGATGCCCAAATTATAAGAGTTCAAAGTCTGAATGGAAAGTCAATCATGTACAACTTAATGAGATTACAATTTGATAAAGACTAGAAGAGAAATGTTAATAGTACACTGTGTAAGCACGTATGGTAGAGCAAATAACTCTGCTCATAAAGTAATGGAGACCTTCATAGAAAAGGTGATATTTAAAAGACAAATACTTCTGGTTCTACCTTAGAACCTACTATTCCTCACAGTCTGCCTTGCTACCGTCATCATCCTGGATACCATCAAGTGTTGACTAGGGTCTCAAAAGTGCCTCAACTGGTCTCCCTGCTTCGGAGTGTTCCTCACACAGCAAAATGACCCTCTTATAAAAGTAAGCCATGCATTTGGTTTCTAAATGAGTAAAATAATGCATGTCTCAAAGGTGCTTAATATTTGTTGAATGAATGAACGAATGAGTGAATGAATGAATCAGTGAGTGAGAATTTGCCACTGAGATGGAAAAGGACATACTAGACTGATGGAAACAGGTGTAACAAATCAGAACGTGTAAAAGCTGAAAGTGAAACTTAAAATAATAAAAACATGATTTGAGCATTGACCTAAGAGTCAACCTGGACTTGAACAATTGTTCAAACAATTGTTTGCCTTGCCTCTGGAACACTCCAGAGGCAAGAATGAAGCAGGGAGACCAGTTGAGGCACTTTTGAGACCCTAGTCAACACTTGATGGTATCTAGGATGATGACGGTAGCAAGGCAGACTGTGAGGAATAGTAGGTTCTAAGGTAGAACCAGAAGTATTTGTCTTTTAAATATCACCTTTTCTATGAAGGTCTCCATTACTTTATGAGCAGAGTTATTTGACCGAACAATTCTATCACTGAAAACCAGCTGAATACCAGCTGAATATCAGCTGAACTGAGAAGAATTATGTCTTTGATGATGAGGACAAGTTATTTTAACTGAAGCTTAAGGAAGTAATAGGGAATAGAAGAAGATGAAATGGGAAAATAGATTGGGCCCAAAGTTTGGAGATCTTTGTAGGAAACTCTAAGAGATCTGATTAGGATCCATTAGCCTTCTGGCTTCTTTCCTGAAGGCTAATAGATTTTAGCTTTTTTTCAAAAAAGAATTTGTTCTATACTCTCACGTGTTCAAATGTGCCTATGAGAAACACAAACTGGGTAAAATCCTTCTCAGTGGTATAGGTGATTATGGCTTGAAAAGTCATATTTTCTCTGCTATTTTAGTTAGAAACTTTTGGATTGACAGTAATAAAAACCCAACTTGAACTGGCTTGAGCAAAAAGAAAAAAAAAACATTTTTATAGGATATAAGGGTGTTTCATAGGACTCAAGGACAGAGATGCAGCTGGGTCTCGGAAACAATTGAAAATAAACCACCCAGTCTCTCTACGTTTCATATTGCTTCTCGCTGCTGGTCAGCTTCATCTTTCATTTTCAGACAAGCTATTTTTCAGAATAAAAGCAGAAAAATAGTGCCACCAAGGTCTCTTGAAGCTATGTGTCATCCCCTTGAGCAAAGAGAACCGTAACTCTAAATTTACATTCTTATAAAATGTCACTGACTGGCTCAGATATGTTAGCTTCCTGATCTTGGACTAATTAGATATAGCCAGGCAGAAGTAATGCAAGATGGATCGGAATAGATATCCTATTTGGCTAGAAAATTAAATATGTCTAGGAAGCAAGGTCACATTTTATGAGCCTATAATATGGAAATTATAATCGTAACTTGGGATATGGGTTGAAAGATGAAATGGGTTGACATTGATATAATTGAACAGTAAACATCTAAGTTTTATCATCAACATCTGGTAAAATTTCTTGCATTTAGGAAAATGCTCAATAAATCTTTACTGCATTGGTACAGTTTATCATTCCTCCTCTATCAACTGCAGATAAAGAGAGGAATGGCTGATACTACAAATCTAGTGGGCAGCAATATATTGTAATGCTTCATAATGGAAATGCTTCATCATATTCCCCAGTTTTTAATACTGCATTTTCCTAATTGACGTGTGATCCTGAGCAAGTACTTTACCTTTCTATGTCTCAGTTTCCTCTGCTGTGAAATGGTCATTAAATTATTAGTGCTTCACAGACCTGCCATGAGTATTACATGAGATGGATCATGTGAAACCCCTGGAAGGCTGCAGGTATCCAATAAATGTCAGCTGGAATAATTGTCACTGGTTATTTTAGAAGAAAGAAAGAAAGAGAGAGAGAGAGAGGGAGAGAGAAAGAAAGAAGGAAGAAAGGAAGGAGGGAAGGAAGGAAGGAAGGAAAGAGAAAGAAAGAAAGAAAGAAAGAAAGAAAGAAAGAAAGAAAGAAAGAAAGAAAGAAAGAAAGAAAAAGAAAGGAGGAAAGAAAGAGGAAAGGCGAGAGGAAGGGAGAGAGAGAAGGAAAAAAAGAAAGAAAAGAAGCCAATAGAGTTTTAGTTTTTGCTTAAATTTTTTTGATTCTCATAATGCCTTAATAAAAATTTTGCTTTTATACCAAGTTGGATTTTTTTAAATAACTTCAGAATTTGGGGCCTAACTTTATTGGTTAGTTTTTTTTAGATTTATTATTTATTTATTTACTTAGAGAATGTGAGTGAGAAGGTGGGCAGAGGGAGAGGGACAGAGAATCTCAAGCAGACGTCACATCCAGTGCAGTGGGGCTTGATCCCATGACTCTGAGATTATGACCTGAGCCGAAATGAAGTGTTGGATGCTCACCTAAGCCACCCAGGAGCCCTTAATTTTACTGGTTAAATTTTTAAAAAGTGTACTAACTAAGAAAGTGCAATTTGAACTTATAAATGGAGATACTTGAAAATGATCAGGTACTAATACTTCGGTGAGGGGAATAAAACCTCTAAACACATTTCATTTTCCATGCTGCTGGGGTTATTTTGTTGTTATTTTTTAGTTGTGTTTTGTTTTGTTTCATCTTTACACAAATGTCTGTTGGGGACAGTTTATTCTGGGGTGCACTACATCTTTCCAGAACTCATTTTCAACTCTTTATACTTCTTAGTTGAAAATACTCAGAAAGATCAATAGGAGAAACTGTAATTTTTACAAGGAAGAGGTTTTTATGATTCATATCTCCTTTTTCTTTTAGAAGAGGCTATTCTGAAAGCTATTTTGGGATTTCTATTCTCAGTGCACCATGATAAAGTAAACTTGAGGAAAGTTACAAAGCCACTTTTTTCAGGATCAATAACTCAAATGGTGCTTGAACTTCAGTGACAGAAATCATACCCAAATCTTATAATGATAATATATTATTACTTTTGTACACCAGTCAGATTAGTTGATGAGATCCTGGATATCTATATTTAAATGTCTCTGTATTGTGTTGGAAACTGTATAAACCCATGGCCACTGACATTTTATGTGGATACTGGACATGTATCTGTCTAATCTATCAAATGTAGTCTATGGCACTGTGTTACATACAACGGCATTTAAGGGCTCTGGGTCATTAGGAACAGACATTTTAAATGAGCACCTTTATTAACAAACTCTAGGCTTTGAATGAGAATACAGATAAACCTCAAATAAGTACTAATTTCGACTAGAATAGCCTCTAACATTAAAGGAAGCCTGGGAGCCAGGTGGGGCCCATGCAAGGACTCATTGAGTTGTAAAAGCGATGGCACATTAAAAAAATCCTTTGACAACTTTCATTCAATATCTCACTATATAAATTTTGGAGGATTTGTCAGAAAAATAATCAGGTGAAGATATTCAAAAAGGAAACAATTTTAAAATAAAATAAGCACTTACACAATTATTGAAAAGACAGAAAAATCTGCAGCTAGCTTTTAAGTTTGCTGCTAGTTTTCAAGGAACCAGAAAACCATAAACATTTTAGAACAGCTCTACTGCCTACACACCTGAGCAGGTTGATTCCCAGAAAAATGCCCCTAAAAGTGCCACAGTCTCATATTTTCTGGTGTACTACCGGAATAATGGTTCCTGCTTTCCTTTCTCTTTTCATATCTCGCCTGAATCTTTTCATGACCAAACATAATTAGGAATCTTTCTGGTAAGACAGTATGAAAATGTAATTTTCGGGGCGCCTGGGTGGCTCAGTGGGTTAAACCTCTGCCTTCGGCTCAGGTCATGATCTCAGGGTCCTGGGATCGAGCCCCACATCGGGCTCTCTGCTCAGCAGGGAGCCTGCTTCCCCCTCTCTCTCTGCCTGCCTCTTTGCCTACTTGTGATCTCTCTCTCCCTCTGTCAAATAAATAAATAAATAAATAAATAAATAAATAAATAAATAAATAAACAAACAAATAAATAAATAAAATCTTTTAAAAAAAATGTAATTTTCAGCTCTCTAGTCCCTCTAATGCAGAGGAGCACAGAGGAGGCTGTGGGGATGATGCTGAGGTGCCAATAGACATCCAATCACAGTTGAGTTCAATTTCTTTTTATCTTCCTGAAGAATTCTCAACAAGGTTGTAATATCTTCCTGAAGAATTCTCAACAAGGTTGTAATGGACTTTGAATAGATACCACTTCGAAGACTGTATTTAGGAGAAATGATGATTTTCTTTACTTGCTTCTCTCCCATATCTGTTAGTAACAGCCTTGGTTATTTGTACCATTTTTGTGAGGACCAAACCACTGGTTTTAGGCTCATTACTTATAGGGTCTCATGTCCATATTTCAACTTTCTGCATTTCTATAATTTCATCTTTAAAATGCAAAAAATGATGTTAATTTCATTAGCATGTGTGGATTAATAATATCGATGCCTAGAATGTACCACATTGTGGATGATGAATAATTTTCCAATTGTTTCTGCTAACATCTTCAGGCTGTTTCTTCCATTTATAGGTAAGAAATGAGCAATGTAGATATTCAGAACACAGTTAAAGTCAAAACCTGGTATGTGGAGTGTTTCTGATTTTAATGTCTCTTATTAGAATGAGAAAGTGTTAAGAGGATGAATAGAAAAGTAGTGTTCAGTTGCAGAAATGTAGATGATGTGATTTAAACCATTAATAAAATACTGAGATGAGGCCTCAGCTCATTTTCTGCATGTTTCCTCTACACGTGAATTCTGTTCTCTGGAATCATAACAGAAAAATTCAGTCATACCTGAAAAACATGATGCTTGTTTAAAATAGAAGTCTTGCAGTAGACAAAGCAAAGGTTATTATTAATGCAGAAGTACATCTCTATCCTAGCTCAATAAATAGCTGCCAATGGAGGAGATTAAGAGATTGTTATAGAAAATGCAACTTTGATCTACTTGTGGGTCCAATACTAAACAGACTAATAAAGCATCAAAGATTAACGACTCCCCAGATTTGCTGGATAATGATCTACAGCTTTCCATATGACAGTGGATATGACATAAGAAAACGGTAGGAAGTGTTGTAATGCAAACTACATTATATTCCTAGCACATAAACAGGCAGTCAGATTCAAGGTATGTTTACACACTGACAGGATTCCTGTACATATCTGGGAAATAGGTTATTAGAATCAGATAATGGCCTCTGGAAGAATAATAGTTTAAGCATTTGGATTAGTGTCATGATAATTGTTTTAACATTTATCATTATTTCATGAATAGTGTAAATATAATTTATTAGTTTTTCTTGATCTGAATTCTAAATTGGACTGTGAAATTGCATACGATTCTGTTTTTCCTTGTTTGCATTAGCCTTCTTAAAAAATGTGATGCAAAAAATTATATTTGCCTATTCTAAAATATTTAATTGGACCGATATGGATCTTTTTGGTTTTATTTTGTTTTAATGAGATAAACAAGCACATGTTTAATGACATTATTGGACGTATTTGGCATTCTTTAAACTAGAGCAAAAAATAATACAGTTAATAAGAATTTATTGAACAAGTGTTCATAACAATTGAACTAAACAACTCTGAAGAATATAAAAGAAAACCTAGAACTTTTTATCTCAAAAGTGTACATATATGTGTGGTTCCATTAAATGGAAGGTCCCACTTTTGGTGCTTTTAACTCAACTTTTCAAATAAATTCCTGAATAATAAATTTGACAGAATCATGATTATTTATAAGAAATGACAGTGAATAGAATTTGAAATATAATTGCCTCTCAAGCTTCTTATTTAATTAATATTTCAATAAAGGTTCTAAAATGTGCATTAGTCCCTTTCTTTGATACTTCATTTCACCAATAATTCACCAATTTCCTCATACTTAAGAGAACAACTCCAAATGTTACTTTGGATTAATCTACTCTAAATTCATTAGTATGACTTCCTTCATGAGGAATTTATTTTAGAGTTGTCTATCTTGTTTATTAACCTATTCTAATCATCAAAGTTGTTTTTAAGAGGCAATGTGGTATTGGTGAATAAGAGTTAGTGTGATGATTAAAACAGTTGTGCTGGAAAATCGTGTGTCCTAGAATTCGCCAGCTGCGTAACCTTGGACAAATTATTCAAACACTCTCCCACCTACATAATAAAGAAAATAACAATATCTATCTTGCATGATTATTGTTAGGATTAAATGGGAAAATGAATACAAAGTATTCAAAATAGCATCTGACACAAGTAAGTGTTCAACAAATGTAATTCTATTAATGCAACATTACATATTTGAAAAGTCTTGAAACAGACCAAAGCAGAACTGCATTTCAAATATACATTAAATTTTGTCAAAGAAGTATTTATCATAGAGTTAAAGATCAGTGACTCATTGACCTAAGGGCTCAAGTATAAAAATCAGTGAAAGAGAAAAGGTAAAGTTAAGCAAATTCTCCAAGAGTGTGCCATCCACTGCTCCATTTTAAGTGTGACCTAAATATATCTCAGCAAGTGTAATATAAAGATTGGAATCACTGGTTTAAGCACACTTTTTAGACTTGATGGTTATTTGTATCACATAAAATGTATTGTATCTGCATCCTTTTTCACACAAACAAGATTCCTCCATCACTATTTTCTCTACATCAGAACATAGCTATCATTTCTTGATATTACAGTGTGCTCACTCATCAGTGAGTTATAGGAAGTTGCATGATATTGAGAATCAACCTCCATTAGAGTTGTTCAACTTAATTGTACTTTTCTTGTTGTCTTTTCCAATACCATTTTGGTTTCCTACCTATAATTGAATTGAAAAGAAAACCAAATAGAAATGAAAATCATGGATATTTAAATACTTATTTCAAAATTTGATTTTCTGATTCTAAATGCAAAGTGTTTTTATCTGGGAACTATTATAAATTACTCTGATTTCTTTGAATTGTCATCAAACAATTGAGAAGGTATAAGTGCAACATCTTCCATATAGCAAATATATGAATTTATTGCAACATTTTTTTAAAGAGTCAAATTGATCTTTTCAACACAAAACTTTTTTTTTTGAGCAGTTTTAAGTTTAAGCAAAATTGTGTGGAAAGAGCAGAGTTCCCACGTACAACACTCCCTGAACCTCCACCACACTTTCCCCCACCATTAGCATCCTCCACCAGCATGCTATGTTTGTTAGGATCAATGAACCAACACTGACACATCATTATTACCCAGAGTCCATAGTTCACACTAGGATTCATTCTTGGTGTTCCACATTCTAAGGGTTTGGACAAATGGATAATGACATGCATTCTTCATTATAGTATCAAACAGAGGAGTTTCATTGCCCTATAAATCCCCGGTTCTTCATCAATTCATCCCTTCCTCCCCCAATCCCTGACAACCACTAATTTTTTTGTACTGTCTCCACAGTTTTGCATTTTCCATAATGTCATATTGTTGGGGTCATACAAATATGTAGACTTTTCATGTTGGCTTCTTTCACATAATAATATGCATTTAAGCTTCTTCCATGCCTTTTTATGTTTTTTTTAAAGATTTTATTTATTTTATTTTAACAGAGAGAGAACACAAGCAGGCAGAGAGGAAGGCAGAGGCAGAGAGAGGAGCAGGCTCCCTGCCGAGCAAGGAGCCCCATGTGGGACTCGATCCCAGGACACTGGGACCATGACCTGAGCCAAAGGCAGCTGCCCAACCAACTGAGCCACCCAGGCGTCCCGCCTTTTTATGTTTTGATACTGTTGTAAACAAAGGCAAAAGAAATGTAGCTTAAATTAAAATCTCCTTAAAGGGACGCCTGGGTGGCTCAGTTGTTAAGTGTCTACCTTCAGCTCAGGTCTTGATCCCGGGGTCCTGGGATTGAACCCCACATCTGGCTCCCTGCTCAGCAGGGAGCCTGCTTCTCCCTCTGCCTCTGCCCCTGCTTGTATTCCTCTCTTGCTGTCTCTCTCTCTCTGTCAAGCAAATAAATAAAATCTTTAAAAATACAATACAATACAATACAATACAATACAATACAATACAATAATTTCCTTACAGTTTGCAGCCCACTGATAGATACCTGAAACGCAGAGTCTGACCTTCCTCAAAGAAGTCGTGGCTGCCTTAGTGCCTTAATGGTTAAAAATAACCTTATCTTATTTTGTGAAGAGAGGAAGACTGGGTGGTGCCACCGCGTTGTCGACCTCGAGCAGCAGTTGGCTTCTCCATGTAGAACCCAGAGTAGGAGATTCAGAATCGAATCTCTTCTCCCTTCCTTCTCCTGTGAGATTTTTTTGATCTTCAGCTACATTTTTCGGCTTTGTGAGGAAACTCAACATCAAAAAAAATGGCCAGCAATGTTACCAACAAGACAGATCCTCTCTCCATGAACTCCTGTGTATTCACTGGGAATCTCAATACTCTTGTGGTCAAGAAATCTGATGTGGAGGTGATCTTCTCAAAATGTGGCAAAATTGTGGGTTGCTCTGTTCGTAAGGGCTTTGCCTTTATTCAGTATGTTAATAAGAGAAATGCCCAGCCTGCTGTGGCAGGAGAGGATGGCAGAATGATTGCTGGCCAGGTTTTAGATATTAATCTGGCTACAGAGCCAAAAGTGAACCGAGGAAAAGCAGGTGCGAAACGGTCTGCATCAGAGATGTACAGCTCCTCTTTTGACTTGGACTATGACTTTCAACGAGATTATTTTTTATGACAGGATGTATAGTTACCCAGAATGTATTCCTCCTCCTCCTCCTATTGCTCAGGCTGTAGTTCCTTCAAAACTCCAGTGTGTATCAGGAAACACCTCATAAAGGGGCAAAAGTGGCTTCGATTCTAAGAGTGGACAGCGAGGATCTTCTTCCAAGTCTGGAAAGTTGAAAGGCAATGACCTTCAGACCATTAAGAAGGAGTTTACCCAGATAAAACAAAAAGTGGATTCTACTGGAAAGCCTGGAAAAAATTGAGAAAGAACAGAGCAAACAAGGAGTAGAGATGAAGAATGATAAGTCAGAAGAGGAGCAGAGCAGCAGCTCCCTGAAGATGAGACTAATGTAAAGATGGAGTCTGAGGGGGGTGCAGATAACTCTGCTGAGAAGGGGGACCTACTGGATGATGATGATAATGAAGATTGGGGGGATGGCCAGCTGGAATTGATCAAGGATGATGAAAAAAAGAGGAAGGAGAGGATGACAGAGACAGCGCCAATGGCGAGGATGACACTTAAGCACATAGTGGGGTTTAGAAATCTTGTCCCATTATTTCTTTACCTAGGCGTTTGTCTAAGATCAAATTTTTCACCAGATCCTCTCCCCTATATATTCTTCAGCACATGCTCACTGTTCTCCCCATCCTTGTCCTTCCCATGTTCATTAATTCATATTACCCTGCGCCTAGTCCCATTTTCACTTCCTTCGATGCTCCTAGTAGTTCTGTTAAGTCTTACCCTGTAATTTTTGCTTCTAATTTTGATACCTCTTTATGACTTAACAATAAAAAGGATGTGCGGTTCTAATCAACTGTCTCCAAAATAATCTCTTGTTACTCAGGGAGCACAGTTCTTTCCATTCATACATGAGCTCAGTAGTTGCTTCCCTACCTGCAAAGGCAATTGCATTAGTTGAGGAGCACCTGAGAGCAGCTTCGAGTTAGAGGTATGTGTGTTATACACCCCACAGAAGAGTGCTATGTCGAGCTGTTTAACACAAATGTAACAATGTATTTTTGTGAATGAGAGTTGGCATGTCAAGTGCATCCTCTAGAAAAATAATTAGTGTAATAGTCTTGAGATTTGTTTTCTAAAGTTGATACAGTGGGTTATTTTTGTGAACAGCCTGATGTTTGGGACCCTTTTTCTCAAAATAAACAAGTCTTTATTAAGCCAGGAATTTGGAGGACAAAAAAATAATATCTTGGCAGCAGGGTCCCCTCAAAGTTCTGAAAGCCTTGCTTCCAGATTCCTTGAAGAATTCTGCTATCCCTAACCCCCACTAATTAAAAAGTATACAACCAGTCACTCCTCCCAATCCCAGTATATCTCCTTCTGCCCACAGGTCCTGTCCCATGAGTAGGGAAGGGGATAAGGTGTAGGCAGTAGAGATAGGAGGCCCCTGACTCCCTTGCCAGGCTCTGCAACTATTCCTGGCAGGTGGAGACACTGACACAGAGATGAATAAGAGATAAGGGAACAAACCAAGACAGCACAAGAATCTCAAGGCCACAAGCTTCCCAGTCAGTTTTCAATAAAAGACTGCTCCTAAAATCCCTCAGTATCAACCCATTTACCTCCCCTCTCACTCTAGAGAAAAGAGAGCTTTTGTCTTTTCTTTCTCTCACCTTTACTTAATAAACTTTCAATTCACTTCACCCTTTTGTGTCCACGAGATTCATTCTGCAACTCCATGAGATAAGAACACTATATTCCTGCAACAATAGGTCATTTCTTTTTATTTCAGAATAATATTTCATTTATGAATGCATCACAGTGTTTTTATTCACCTACTGAAAGACTTCTTGGTAGCTTCCAAGTTTGGGAAATTATGAATAAAACTATTGTAAACATCCACCTGCAGATTTTTGTGTGAACATGTTATCAACTCATTTGGGTAACTACTGAAGAGTGTGGGGACGCTTGGGTGGCTCAGTCAGTTAAGTGTCTGCTTTCGACTCAGGTCACGATCACAGGGTCCCAAGATGGAGCCCCATGTCAGGCTCCCTGCTCACTGGGGAGTCTGCTTCTCCTTCTCCCCCCTTCTCATGCTCTTCCCACTCTCTCTCTCAGATAAATAAATAAAATCTTTTTTAAAAGTGTGATTGTTGGATTGTATGGTAAGAAGATGATCGATTTTGTAATGAATTCCCAAGATGTCTTCCCAACTGGTTATACCATTTTGCAGTCCTATCAGCAATGATTGAGAGTTCCTGCTGTCCATATTCTCTTGAGTATTTGGTATTGTCAGCGTTTTGGATTTTTGTCATTCTGAAGGGTATGTAGTGATACCTCGTTTAATTATACTTAATTTCAGTTAATTTTAACTGAATTTAATTTCAATTTTAACTGAATCTAAGTTTCATTTAATAATGGATATACAATCAGAACATAATTTCTATAATTTTGTTCCCATCCCCATTTTTCAGTTGACATACATGTAGCAAATATTGGATAAAACTGTGTTTAGAGGTTGAAGCAAATACAGTTGACCCTTGAACGTTGCGGAGGTTAGGGACACCAACCCCACAGTCAAAAATCTGCATATAACTTTTAATTCTCCCAAACTTAACTATTAATAGCCTATTATTAGCCAGAAGCCTTACAGATGTTATAAACAGTATTTAACACATATCTTATATGTGTTATATTCTGTAATCACACAATTAAGTAAGCCAGAGAAAAGAAAATGTTACTTAAAAAATCATAAGAAGGAGAAGATACATTTATAGTACTATAGTGTATTTATTGGAAAAAAATCCATTTATAAGTGGATCTATGCAGTTCAAACTCATGTTGTTATTCAAGGGTCAACTGTAATAATAGTTTGAATAGAGTTTAGGTTTTTCTATTTGCCTGAACTTGGAATAAACTTTAATATTCAGAATGAAATCCAATATTCTTGGATGACATGGTAATAAACCATTTTAGCATAAACACTTTAGTATCTCCTCTGGGAGAATTTAGCCAAAAGACATGAATCATTAGAGATGAAATAGTGAAGTTTTTATTTGCTCAAATATTTATAAAACAATAAAACATCAGATATGCAGAAAGTTTGTACCCCTATGTAATATACATTAAATAATTACAACTACTTTTCAACATCAAAATGTAAAAAATCATCATATAAATATTTATGAAAGAGTTATGCTTAACCAACAAATCTATATATTAAAAATATTTGGGGATATTTATGTCTTTATCTTAACTACAAATATATTTATTTTTCCATGTTACTCTTCAATTTCACCCAGGCCCTTCCCTCTATGGGGAGAGTTTGTTTTCCTTACTTGCCTAAAATTTTCTTTTGTAGTTTTGTGGAGGTAGGACATTAAACTACTTGTTTTCTTCCTCCACTCTATAAAGTAAACTAAAAGTTTGTTATAACCTTCCTTGGAATAGCAAGAGCCATAAGAAACCCTCCTACACTGTTGGTGGGAATGCAAGCTGGTACAGCCACTCTGGAAAACAGTATGGAGGTTCCTCAAAAAGTTGAAAATAGAGCTACCCTATGACCCAGCAATCGCACTACTGGGTATTTACCCTAAAGATACAAATGTAGTGATCCGAAGGGGCGCATGCACCCAAATGTTTATAGTAGCGATGTCTACAATCTCCAAACTATGGAAAGAATCTAGATGTCCATCAACAGATGAATGGGCAAAGAAGATGTGGTATATATATGCAATGGAATACTATGCAGCCATCAAGAGAAACAAAATCTTGCCATTTGCAACGACGTGGATAGAACTAGAGGGTATTATGCTAAGCGAAATAAGTCAGTCAGAGAAAGACAATTATCACATGATCGCTCTGATATGAAGAATTTGAGAGGCAGGGCAGTGGGTCGTCGGGGGAGTGGGGGAGAGAAATGAAACAAGATGGGATGGGGAAGGAGACAAACCATAAGAGACTCCTAAACTCACGAAACAAACTAAGGGTGGCCGGGAGGTGGGGGGGTAGGGATATGGACATTGGGGAGGGTACGTGCTATGGTAAGTGCTGTGAAATGTGTAAGCCTGACAAATCACAGACATGCACCCTGGGGCAAATAATACATTATATATTAATAAAAAAATTATTTTAATAAGTTAAAAAAAAGAAACAGCCATAAGAAAGTTGTAACAAGCTAGTGATATGGTACTGTAAAAACAAAATGTAATTGGTAATAAGGCCATACATAACTTAGTTACCAAGTGATTTTCTTTTGCTAATTGATTTTAGGTCAATAGAGCTTAAATACTATGGATCGGGGACTGAAAATTAATTTAAATCATATCCTTACAGGAGTACCTGGGTGGCTATCTGTTAACTGATCCACTTTTGGTTTTGGCTCAGGTCAGGACCCATGAGTCATGAGATCCAGACACAACTGGAACTCTAGATGCAGCGAGGAGTTGACTTGAAAGATTCTTTTCCTCTGCCCCTTCCCCAACTTGCATGCTCTCTGTCTCAAATAAATTAATAAAATCTTTAAAAAATTAAAATAAATATGTATTTACCTATTTGACAGAGAGAGAGAAAGTGACAGGGATTGTAAGAGACTATCTGAAGCAAACTCCACACTGAACACAGAGCCCTATGGGAGTTCAATCCCACAACCATGAGACCATGACCTGGGCCAAAGCCAAGAGTCAGAAGCTTGACCAACTGAGCTACCCAGATGCCCCAATAAATAAATCTTTAAATGATATCTTTATAATATATACAATATAATATTTCTTACTACTCTATTTCTAATACAAAGCATTAAATGCTAATTTCAAGTTTAACATTATCGATGTCATAGGAAGCATAATTAAAATTGATCAATGAGGAACTAAGAAATAGTCTTGTACATATATGAGGTCAAATTATCTGTTCTTGGTTGATTGTCGAAGAATATAATTCTGTGTTTAAGTAATTGAATAAAAATGTTGTGTTTTTTAGATTCTTACAGGAATATAAAACCTTGAACTCTTGGTTACTTAACTCATCAAAATTCTAGTTGTGAGAATTGATTTAATGGCAGAATACCTGAAGGGATTTGTTTCTATAGGTATCCACAATTTAATCCTAAAATCAAGCTAGAGTATGAAAAACCTGAACCTCATAGCTTGGTCCCTAATTAATATTACTTCCACTGAAATGAGCATTTAATTGTATCTTTGACTTATAATGGAAGATGCTATGGATAAGGACTCTGTTCATATCCACTGTTGCCAAGAATATCATATATACTTGATGAGAACCTAGCAGAAACACAACTCTAGGAAAAGCTGTTTTTATTCCAAGCAGTCATTTTTGTTTTTTCTTTACACCAATGTAAATAGTAATAACAAAATTAAGAAAGTCATTATTTTCTTCATTTTCTATGTACTAGGCACTATTATTTGCTTTATATATGTAATAATACATTATATTTTCGCATAAAACCTATGAAATAAATACTATTCCCATCTTATTTTAAAAATTTTTTAAAATATTTTATTTATTTATGGGGGGAAGGAAGAAAGAAAGAGAGCATGAGCAGGGGTGGAGAGAGAGGGAGAAGTAGATGCCCCACTGAGTGGGGGGCCTAATGTGGGGCACAATACGAGGACCCTGGGATCATGACCTGAGCCGAAGGCAGGTGCTAAACTGACTGAGCCACCCAGGCATCCCTCTCATCTTCTAAACTATACAGTTTGATGCTGGATTCATATCATACTTCATTCAAAAAAACTTAAAGCAACTTAAAAACTGTGCATAATACAATGAGGTGAAATAAAAGTAAAAGATAAAATTAAGGCAAATTAAAAAATATATATATATTTGAGGGAGAAAAGAAGACAAAGCCATACTGTGTATTACTGTTCATTTTCAAAGGTAAACAGAGACCAGTTTATTATCAAAATCATTTCCTTTTTCTCTTTACTCATGGAGTGCAAAGCAAACTTCACTTCTCAGTTGCTCTTGCAGTAAAGTTATCAACACAGGACTAAGATCTGACTAATAAATATGATCAGAAATGAGGTATGGCAGTTCAAGACTGGGCCTTAAAATCTCCTTTCTCATCTTTCATGCTCCATTTTCCCAATCTGTTTCTATATCTTGATGCTCAGGGCATCCTTGAAAGCCAAGAATTGCAGATGCACAAACTTCTGTTATCACAGGTCCTTGAAAGATGATGTACAGAGTATATATATATATATATATATATATATATATATATATATATAAAAGGTACTGAAATTGTCCCAGTGATAAACCAATTAGAGGCAAAAGCACAGTTTATTAAAAGTAATTCTTGACCGTGGAAGGTTAAAGATTATGTAGTCAGGCTATTTTGTGAATGAATTTTAAGCTTAATTTGGGGCTCCTAAAAAGCAACCAGAAGTGGAAATGGATGGTCAAGATTTCAGGCAATCCTCAAGAGTACTGTTTCTTTCAATTTACATTTACTGTTTGTTGAAAGGTGGGAGTCAGAAGTTTTTGTGGCTTTCTTCCTGAAAAGTCCCTAAATATAGATATGCCATGCTTGTATTTAAAGGTAGAATTATGTGCACATAAAAGTCAACTGAGTTAACATCTTTGGAAAGTTGATGAATCTAAGGGAGACGTGTCCAACTTAGGAAGCATGTAAGATAAAGAAAACTCTGGAAATAAGATTTTTTTAAAAAAAGATTTTATTTATTTATTTTTCTGCACACATGCACATTTGAGAGGAGTGGGGGAGCACAAGCAGGGTGGAGAGGCAGACTCCCATTGAGCAGGGAGCCCAATGTGGGCCTAGATCTCAGGACCCTGGGATTATGACTTGAGCCAAAAGCAGATGCTTCGCAGACTGAGCCACCCAGGTGTTCACAATATCATGTCTTTAGTGAATTGGGGAATAAGTACATCTTAAAAAAGGACCCTATCTCTATGACTCTTTTTTTTTTTTTTCCTGAGATTATACAAAAATGTTATGGTCTTACCAAGTGGAAAATAAGTGATATAAAAAAAGATGTAAAGGAGTATTAGGTAGCTTCTCTTGAAGAAAAAAATACCCAAAGCCTGTTTGGTGAAGAATATAGACTGGGCTTCTCTCCCAAAGCCTCTTAACTGTTGGCTTTACTGGAGGAAGGGATTTACCAGAAAATTATTTTACCACCATAGTCTTAGAATCCTATTAAATTAATTATTAACTATTCAGTAAAAATGATCAAAGTTGGAATAAAATAAAATATTTGAAAATTCAGTGTAGTAGTTCTTCAGTGCATGAAGATTATGTGGATTTTAATAAAATAATTATGAAATAAATATGATGTCTTTTTAAAAATGTACTGGACACATACCATGTAGTTTTTAAGGGAAGAGCAGAAGAAAGACTATCTTTGAGCCCTTGAAGTGCTCATTTATTCCAGAAAAACACTGAAATTATATATCAGTTTAGAATGTCTAGTGTCTTTTTCAATTTAAAAATCACAAAACTGCATGCCTCAGTAACACTGCTCTATTGAAATTAGAGCCTATGAAATTTTCAAGTCGAAGAAGAGTCTGTGATTGATGGATGTGTGAAGCATCATCTTTCTATAATCCTTAATCTTTCCTCTTTTGGGAGTAGAATCATTTTAGCAAGCATTATGCTCTAATGGTAACTTTAGGGAAAAGCAAACAAACAACAACAACAACAAAAACTCAACACTGAATGTAGGATCCCTGAAAGTTATTTATACATTTTAAAAAATAAACACTCTGCAGGAAAAAAAAACAATTAGGTTTTCCCGCACTTCTATACAAAAAGAGGGTATGTACCTCCTCTAATAATGGTATGTGTGGGGTGTGTGTGTGTGAATGAGAACAAGGGGTGGGGAGAAATATGCTAAACATATTAGTTTATGTGTCTGTAAATGAAGTGAATATTGAAAGGACATTTTTTATAGTATTTCTTTTTGATTAAGCCATTTGTCATAATGATGGCCCTCTTATGTGGGTGATATATGGCTTTTCCTGGGAAGATAGACTTGAGTACTAGGAAAAATTTGGACTTTGATATGCTGCATAACACTATTTAGATTTCCTTGGAGAGATAAGTAGAAAAAATTATAAAATATAAAGAAAATTTCTTTGAAAAAAATCTCTCTCTTTCGTTGAAATGTATCAATTTGAGAAAAACAACTTTGTGGGAAATATCAAACCTTCAGAGAGGTATTCATTATTTCTATTTCAAAGTAAATTATCACCGATAAGACAATTTCCTTAGGGTCATAAAAGACAATGTGTCAAGTCCAAGTTCAGGAATAGATATTTATATATATATTAAGAAAAGAAATTGAAGAGGATACATATATAGAGAAGGGTATTCCGTGTTCTAATCCATGTTCATGTATTGAAAGAATTAATAATGCTAAAGTGTTCAACTACCCAAAGCAATGTCCAGATTCAATGCAATCCTTATCAAAATTCCGCTAGTATTTTTTCATAGAAATAGAACAAACGATCTCAAAATTTGTATGAACTACAAAAGATCCCTAACAGCCAAAGCAATCTTGAGGAAGAACAATCTTATGTTCCCTGATCTCAAACTATATTTAAAAACGTATAGTAATCAAAACAATATAGTGTTGGGGCGCCTGGGTGGCTCAGTGGGTTAAAGCCTCTGCCTTCAGCTCAGGTCACGATCTCAGGGTTCTGGCATCGAGCCTTGTATCGGGCTCTCTGCTCAGGGGGGGAGCCTCCTTCCTCCTCTCTCTCTGCCTGCTTCTCTGCCTACTTGTGATCTCTCTCCTCTTTGTCAAATAAATAAATAAAATCTTTCAAAAAAACAACAACAATATAGTGTTGACATAAATACAAACACATAGGTCATTGGAACATAATAGAAACCCAGAAATAAATTCATGCATATATGGTCAATTTATTAATGGCAAAGGAGCCAAGAATATATAATGGGGAAAGGACAGTCTCTTCAATAAATAAATGGTGCTGGGGAAACTGGACAGCTACATATCAATGAATGAAACTGGATCATCTGACACAAAAATTAACTCAAAATGGATGGAAGACTTGAAGGTAAGACCTGAAATCTTAAAACTAGAAGTAAACATAGGCAGTAAGCTCACTGACATAGTTCTTGGCAATCATTTTTTTTTTTTAATTTGACACCAAAAGCAAAACTAATGGAAGCAAAAACAAATAAGTGGGACTATATCGAACTGAAAATCTTCTTCACAGCAAAGGAAACCATCAACAAAATGAAATGAAATATTGTTTGACTATAAAAAAGTAATGAAATTTTATCATTTGGGACAATATGGATAGACCTCGAGGGTATTATGCTAAGAGAAATGAGTCAGATAGAGAAATATAAATGCTATATTATCTCACTCATATGCGGAATCCTAAACAAACAAACAAGCTCATAGATACAGAGAACAGATTAGTGGTTGCCGACTGGGTGGTAGGCAAAATGGGTGAAGATAGTTAAAAAGTAAAAACTGCTAGGCATAAGATAAATAAATCATGGATAAGGATCTAATGTACATCATAGCAACTATGGTTAATAATATCTTATTCCAAATTTAAAAGTTTCTAAGAGAGTAAGTCTTGAAAGTTGTTATCACAAGAAAAAATAATTTATAACTATAATGGTGATGGAGATCATTGCACAGTTTATCCAAATATCGAATCATTATGATGGACACTTGGAACGAATATAATGTTATAATATTGTATGTCAATTATGCCTCAGTAAAAAAAATTAAAAAATCAAAATATGCAGAAACTATATGAAAACAGAGTTATATAAGGCAGAAAAATTTAAAAAAAATGGCATGCTTGTTAAAACACTCAAACAAAAAATACAAATCTATGCAAATTGTGAAAAAAATTTCATTTTTCAAAACAGAAAGATTTTTTGTTAAGCATGGAACGAGCTTCAAGATTTTAGTTCCAATTCTAAATCAAGACTCTTGAACATGATTAATGTGTGGGTTCCTCATTTCTTTCCAGTTACAATAGTTTCCCTTAAAACAACCTAAATGAGGAGCACCAGATGAAAAGAAGTGACTGCAGTAAACAAATGGAATGCAGATCATCTTCTCCATCCCTCTGTATCAAAGTCACGCATTGATGTCCTTCTAAACACTGGAAGGAAATACCCCTTTTAATTCAGGAGGAGGCAAGAAAGAAGCCCCATTTGCTACCACAAGAAGGTTCACCATTTAACATAACTCTGACTCTCCTGGGAGAATTAGCTTAGAGAGATAGAGTATAATTATTCATCATTATGGATGTACAAGCCTGGCCTCATTAATCAAGTTGAGATGAAGTAGATCGCTTATTATTACTGTAAATCTTGGGTTAAAATAACTAGCACTTTAAATATGTTTTATGTTTGGTCAAGTTGGAAAAGCCCATTTGAAATTTAAAAGGCTACACTAGTTGTAAATTAGTATCTTTTTTTTTAAAAGCGCTTCAGAGGGGAATATGTTCACTGCAGACAAAGAAATGTTCAAGGAGCTAGAGCTGAGTCTGTATTTAAAAGACCAGAGCGAACACCATGTGTAAAGCCCTCGGATCCATAATCAAGATAGGAAGGATCATCTAGGCATCTAAGTGTAGCTAAGCAAATCCATAATAATTTCTTTTGACTGAGATAGAGCACAATATTGCACACTCTGTGGAAGCAATGTTAAGATAGAACAGATGCAGACAGTAAAGAGAGACAGGATTTTAGGATGTGATCCTGCTAACAAAGGTCCTTAAGTCAGCCTGCCTGCAAGTTTGCTGGGTGCCTGTTGTGCTTTTTTGTATTAAGCAAGGATAGGGAAATAAATTTTGGGTAAGCCTAGGTTACATGCTCTACGTTGTTGGTATCCTTTACTGGTAGTAATCTGGATTTTAGAGGGAAGTATTACTTTTTCAAGTCCCTACAGCCAGATTTGCCATTCCCTTTTTAATGTCAATAAAACAACAAAACAGCATATCAAGTGACTTATTGTTCAAGTAAAGCACAAGATCCATGAACACAAGGACAAACTTATATTGGTTACCACTCATTCCTTAGCTCGCAGTCTAGTACCTGATATGATTAGCACTCAGTTAGTGATTGTTCAATAAATGAATAAACAAATAATTTCTTAGAAAAATAGTTACTGGGTGCTTGGGTGGCTCAGTTGGTTAAGCGACTGCCTTCAGCTCAGGTCATGATCCTGGAGTCCCAGGATTGAGTCCTGTATGGGGCTCCCTGCTCAGCACGAAGTTCTGCATCTTCCTCTGACCTTCCCCTTCTCATGTTCTCTCTCTCTCTCTCTCTCATTTTCTCTGTCTCAAATAAATAAGTAAATAAATAAATAAATAAAATCTTTAAAAAAATAGTTATTATTATCCTAGTAATAACTGTCACTTATTAAGTAATTATGATGTGGCGGGCACTCTATAAACACATTATGCAATACATTATTAACAAAATTCTTATAAAGTAGGCACTTTTATATCCCCATTTTATAAGTAAAGATACAGTCATCCCAAGAAGTCAAATACTTTACCAGTTATACATAGTAAGTGGTGGTGTGACAATTTAAACCCAAGTAATCTAGTTCTAGATAACATGCTTCTAACTACTGTACTATACTCTCTATCCAATTTCACAGGTGTTCACACATTATTATCTTCTAGCCAATCTTGAAAGCTTCATATTCCACAAGTTTTGTTTCAAGTCCTCTTCAAGTCTTATCTTTCTCATCCAGCCTCTTCTCTGCTATAAAACATCATACTGGTGGTCATCAAATTTGTATCTTCCATCACAATCTCTACTTGGGTATCTCAAACCCAGTAATACACAAAACTTCTGGATACCTTGTTTCAGTAAAAGGCAACCACCTCCAGGAAAATAACCTGGAATTGATTCAAAATGCCACAACACCTCTCTGCCCTATAGGTCAATTCATTACAGTCTTTTTAATTCTCCACTCTACATATTCAGCATCTCTCTGAGCCCTAATCAAAGCTACTATCGCCTCCTACCTTATTCTGAAAAAGCTCCCTAAGTGGTTTTAAGCATTTTCTCGTGCCTCTTTCAACCCACTGTCCATAGTGCAGGCTACACTGATCTTATAAAAACAAAGTAAACAAACCAACAGACACCAGACCTGGTTTTAACATTTTCCTTTATAAAACTCTTGAATGGCTTCTCCATGTATAGTAAGTAAAGGGCAGGATCCTTAATGGAGCCTAAATATTCCTACATGGCATTATCCTACCTCTCTCTCTTGCCTCATTTCTCAACTTTTTGCCTGGTTTCCTATCTCCCAGTCCTCTTGGAACATTTTCAGTTCCTTAAATGTGCCATGCTTCACTCCACTGAAAGACCTTTGTACATGTTCTTCCCTTGCACTAAAATTCTAGTCCTCTTCTCAACCTGACCCTGTGAACACCTATTGCTGCCTTTTGTCCCTAATTATATGTCACTATCATAAAGAAAGGTCCCTTCAAACTTCAAAAGTTTAGGTTATAGCACCCCATTCCACACTCTAATTGAACCCAGTCTTTTCTTCCCAATGCAAATCATAATTTTATGTATTTATTTTTTAATTTATTATTTATTTATTTTTTAAAAAAAGATTTATTTATTTATTTGGCAGAGAGGAGAGAGATCACAAGTAGGCAGAGAGGCAGGCAGAGAGAGGGGGGGAAGAAGGCTCCCTGCTGAGCAGGGAGTTCAATGCAGGACTCAAACACAGGACCCTGAGATCATGACCTGAGCTGAAGGCAGAGGCTTTAACCCATTGAGCCACCCAGGCACCCCTATTTTTTTATTTTTTAGAGAGTAGGGACAAAGAGAGAATCTTAGGCAGGTTCCATGCCCAGCACGGAGCCCGACAGAAGGCTCCATCTCACCACCCTGATATCTTGATCTGAACCAAAATCAAGAGTCAGTTGCTTAACCAACTGAGCCACCCAGGTGCTTCACAAATCATAGTTTTAATTTACCTTTATGTTTATCTTCTCTGCTCAACTACCTGCCATATGAGGGTAGGATCAAGTCTTCTATTTTTAAGTAGTCCCTGCACTCAACGTGGGGCTTGAACTCACAACCCTGAGATCAAGCATTTCATGCTTTACCTACTTAGCCAGCCAGGTGCCCCAGGATCAAATCTTTCTGATTCATAACCATCTAACACAGTGCTTGACTAACAAAGGGTCCAAAAATATTTACTAGATATGTAATGCATTTGTAACTGAGAACACCGGCAATAAAGCCTACGGTTTCTGAAGTAACTTTAGTTAATTTTCAAGTGTGCATCTTCATTTATTTTAGTTTATCTACGTAGTTTAACTAAATTAAGTATTTATTTTTCAAACCACAGACATTGAAAAGAAACAAAGAATGAGGGAGACCCACAATTTTGAGCTTATGGGCAAAAAAGAGGCAGAAGCCGCCCCAGTCGCTCCTCCCGCTTACCTCCTGCTCCTGTTTCCAAAGTAGAACATATCCTTGTTCTTGCTCCAGCTGGATGGGGGAGGTGAAAACTTTTCAAGACCCCTCTTAGACCAACGCTTGGCAGCAACCAGTACTCTGTGGTTGCTTTGCTTGTTCTAAAAGGAAATGTGTTTCGTAGAGTCACGTCTCAGAGTGTCAAGGAAAAAGTAAGCTGCGGCCCACTAGCCTCACCCAATGGCTCAGACATTTAACACATAACGTATATAACAGTTTTTCTGCCCATGTTCCCATCATTGCATTTTGCAAAGAGACAAGACCGTATTGCAGATGAACAGGAGGAAAGAGAGATATTGTTGCTGCCGTATTGGAAAGTACAATCTGTCACAGGTCCCAGAAGTTTCTTCCAATTTAATTCTCCTTCTAATTAAGGAATAAAGAGAAGAAAAAAATAAAAGATCATCAGGCTTGGGCTATGAAGGAAACAGATATCTTTCTAATTTGTGGAGTAGTAAATCCACATCTACTTAAAATTCTGAGGGGTAAGACTCTCAGCTTAGAACAATTTCAGGCCTAAATTGACTTTGTTTCCTTCACTCCAGAGTATTCTAATGTATATTTTCTAATAAATGATTGTTTTGGCAGTGAGGTCCACAGGCCTCAGTGAGATGAGCGGACATGTAGGCTGACTCTGTCAAATCACATAATCGAGTGTTACG
The DNA here is from genome assembly GCA_028533885.1 of Nasua narica. Lineage (NCBI taxonomy): Eukaryota > Metazoa > Chordata > Mammalia > Carnivora > Procyonidae > Nasua > Nasua narica. The sequence continues at coordinate 31,427,533 of CM052800.1, read as the reverse complement.
ACTTGTTTGCGGTTTAAAGTCCATTGGTCACAGAGTAAAGTATGAAAAGAGAAATATCACCAAGTGAGACACAACTGTCCCATTTTATAAACATAGACTAATGTTCTTTTTGCTATCTATCTATCTTTAATACCACTTTCCTTTAACAGACTCAAAGACATTCTTTATTATATTTATTGATAAGTGTATTTATAAATAAATAGATCATATTTATTATATTGAAAAGATTGTAGCATGATGATCAAAGATGGAGGCTTTAGAATCATCCTGGGTTTAAATCTCAAACTTAGCACTGGTCTATGACTTTGATGATGTTATTAAATCTCCAAAATTCAGTTTCTCTAGTGTAAAGTGATACTCAGAGTATCTTTCAGAGGATTTTTTTTTAAGATTTTATATATTTATTCGACAGAGAGAAAGAGATCACAAGTAGGGAGAGAGGCAGGCAGAGGGAGAAGGAGAAGCAGGCTCCCCGCTGAGCAGAGAGTCCTATTCAGGGCTCTATCCCAGGACTCTGAGATCATGACCTGAGCCAAAGGCAGAGGCCCAACCCACTGAGCCACCCAGTGCCCCTTTCAGAGGATTTTTATAAAGAGTAAATGAAGGGGCACCTGGGTGGTCTGGGTGTTATAGTTGGATAAGGGTCTGACTCTTGATTTTGGCTCAGGTCTTCTCCCTCTGTTCCTCCTCACCCCCAAGCATAGGCTCTCTCTCTCTCTAAATTAAATATATTTTTAAAAAAATTTTTAAAAAAGATTAAATAAGACAATACATATAGAGTATTATGTTTCCTAAAAACATAGGGTCTCAGTGAATTTTAATTATTATTATTATAATGAACTACTATTATTGAGATTTTTTTATCTACTATCTCCAAGAAATCTGAAATGAATGTTTTCATTGCTAAAACATGTAATTTTAATGAGAAGAGGTTGTCATTTCCAGTTCCCTGCCATGATTGAGGTATTATCTTCTCGTTTGTTTTTTACAAAAGAAATAAAGGAAACTCAGACAAATTAAGTAGCTTCTCCAAGGTCAACCAATTAAGGAATTCAGGAGGCATAATTAGAACTCATGTCTTTTCTTTCTGGGTGTCATGCTTAACACTCCACCAAGATAGTCCTCATAATGTAGATTTTTATTATCTTCAGTATGATAGCAAAGAAGAGAGTAATGTGCTCTTAAATGTTACATTCTTCTCAAGCACTTTTTTCCTCCGTAGCTCTAGGAAGAAGGTACAAGAGGTATTATTTTATTGCTGGATTAATGAGAAGTCAAAGCCTCAGGGAAAACTGAGCATCCACTGAAGGTCACATGGTCATGAGGTGATCAAATTGAAATCCGAACCCAGTGAGCCATTGCTACAGACCGCTCATGATAACATGAGACTTTGTGTAGAATTTTATACCTTCCAAGACTCTAACATACGTTTTCTCAAGCAAGTTGTCTAAAAGGTCATAGATCTTTATGGTGGGAACTTCCTTGCAAATCAAGTCCCAAATAGCTCAGTAACAAAGATAAAAAGTGTCACTGCATTTTTCAAATACAAATTTGGCAATTGTTAAGCTCACTACTTTGCTGACCAAAAGTCATTAGGAAATTGCATTAAATCTTCAATTTTTAAGTTACTTCATTATATAGAAATCATTCAGAGTGAGTTATTTTTCATAAATTTAAATATAACCTTTGAGTATTTTACACAAAATTGCTTAAACTCTATCTATTTTGACCTATAAAATAATTTTCTTAAACAAGAAGGACTTTTTAAAAATTTCTCTATCGATATGTTTATCATTTGGCTCTGAGACTCTGGAATTTGATGGTAGAACTGAAGGAAGATAGGAAACTTAATTTGGTTGTGAATTTATAAAAATTAATAGGTAAATATCTCACTATCATACACTTTCAGTAGACCAGCAGAGCTGAAGTGAATGCTTAATTAATATCTTTTAGTAACCAGATTGCTCAGTAACATAATTTTTTTGGAAGAAGATAAAAAGTGTACGTGTTGTTTGTGTGTGGAGGGGTGGGGGATTGTTACACGCACACACACACATCACACACACAAACCAGATAACAGTCACTATTCTCATAACCCCAAATTTGGGACATAAATGTTTAGGATTTTTTAAAATGAAGACACAAAGAATTACTGCTTATGTCTTCTAAATAAATTTCAACAGAGAATAAGATTACTGCAATCATCATTGTTAAATTTTTGATTTTTAGAAAGTACTTCATATTCAAAGAAATTGCTGAAATATAATTCAAATATAGTTTCTAATGGAAATAGTCATAACTGCCAGTAAAATAAACTGATTTTTCAAAAAAGTGAAACTTAAAAAATTGTTATTTTGAGATCAAGGGACCGATTTTTTTTTTTTTTTTTTAGTGTCAGTTGGCAAATTCTGTAGGCAATGCATAATAGCCTATAATAGAATTTAATCAAAAATAATTTTTAATTCCTCATTTAAATTTAATTTACTAAAAGTTTAATATCTGGATCTCACCTTCCATAACAGTGGCTTAAATGGCTTACACAGCTCTTGATAATAATTGTTTTTCTTTGACTTTCCTCTGCAGTAATACCAGCACCACATGGCAATGATTCTACATTTAGCCTACATTTTCAATTCTCGCATTCTAGTATTTTTTTTAAATTTATCTTGGCCTATAGTTTATATGTCAATGTAAAACGTTTAATAATTTTGCTTCTCTTTTCCTTATTTATACCCTTTAAATTCTGGAGGTTGTTAGTAACACCTCCACTAGATCCAAATTTTATGCAACTCTAGTTAATCCTTTCAACGCTTTCTCAAGAGCCAACCTTTTTAGCAGTTTGTTATTTTTACTTTTTTGCTTTGAGAAACTTCATTTTAATCTCATTTTCACTTGATAGAACACTGTGAGAAAAATAATCACTTTTTTTGTACTTAGAGGTGTTTCTAAAAGATTTTCTTTAATCCATAGATTATTACAGTTCCTAAGATATTTTAGAAGTCATGAAGTCAAGCCTATGACAAATACTTTTTTATAAATTGTACCTTCTTCAATCCTGACCATAAACTCATGATGTGTTAATTACTAATCACTTTTATACCAGAGATAACTTAGATAATAGTGATCTAACAATAAGTTAGCACACTCAGTAAATGACTTACTCCACATGCTAGACTATTTCTCTTATACTTTCTTGCCTTCTTACTAATCGAAGGTACACATGCCTATCAACATGAAGGTCCAAGACCAAAAGAATTAAAGGACTAGATTAAGATTAAAGAGTTAGTTTAAAGACAAAGAAAAGATTAGGTACCAAGATAAAAATCTCTAAGTCCAGCTCCTAACAAATATCAGGCAGCATACAGGACATTGGAAAACAAAGATAGATGGCACACATTCCCTGCTTTTGACAGTATCTCAGCCTGATGGGAAATATAATCATACTATTAATAATAATACGTGAATCGTGGAATCTATGGGATCAGGGAAGACCAGGGCTACTGATGCTTAGAGAGAGTTAGGAAAGCTTTTACCTAAGAGAAGACAGTTTGAATTGGGTCTCAAAAGCATGAGCATGAGTTATGCAAAGGGAAAGGGAAGAGTATGTTTCAGGAAGGGGCGATGACCTGGGGAAGCAGGCAACATGACCACAGTATAGCCATGACACTGGAAGAGGGAATTACAAAATGCTTCCCATGATGTAATGCCTACCAGGGATTTTATGCTTTAGGTAATGGGATAGGAAACCCTCACATCTCTTTCCTTTTTTCCCAGAGAAGTAACACTTTCCTGTTCATTGCTTGAAAGATACTAATACTGACAACAACATGAAAGAGATTTTAAATGACACTGATATTCAGGATGCCTGGGTGGTTAAACATCTGCCTTCAGCTCAGGTCATGATCCTAGTGCCCTGGGATTGAGCCCCATGTCTGGCTCTCTGCTCAGCAGGAAGTCTGCTTCTCCCTATGCCCTTCTCTCTCCCCCTCCCTTGCTTGTGCTCTCTCTCTTTCTCTCTCTCAAATAAATAAATAAATAAATGACACTGATACTCATAAAAATTAGAAAACCTTTACAGGAATAAACCCTTAAGGAATATATAACAAATAGTTGAATTATTCTTCTAACTCATATCCTAATATGTGTGTGTGTGTGTGTGTGTGCACGTGCGCGTGCGTGTAATTTAAAATATTAATAATATATATTTCTAAGTATATATTTTATATATATAAATACATTTTTATAAATTTAAAATATTTATTTTTTTTAGTTAAAGCTGTATTTTTATATAATGGTAAGCTTATTTTCCTACAATATGTATATAAGCTCTTAAAATATATTTTCTATCTCTAGCACTAAAAATAAAAGTACTTAGAGGAGTATTGAGTATCCTACATAGCTATATATATTTTAGGTATTTCGTAAATTGTGAACTTTTCTTTGTTTGGTATGGAGATTCAGGTCATGTCTTTAAAATCATCTTGCTGTCTCAGGAACCATTGCTCTAATAGGCAGATAATTCCTTTATGCCAAGAGATTGTGATTGACACAGCTGTCTCAGCAACTCTGTTAATAATTAAATAATACTGACACCTCCTTGAGGTTGAATTCTAGATCAGATGCCTGACTAATATTTTACGTTAGCATATCTGTTTAAAGATAGGAGAACGGCTATACTGAGTCAGACTAATGATTCACTCAGGCCAGCATTTAGAATTCTGACATTATCACCTTATTTTTCTTCTTAACACCAATAGGAGAGCATCTTCACCCAAAAAATAAACGTTCAAGCTTCCCTTGTACCACTAACTAATGATTTATCTAACAATCTTGAACATAAGTGTAAAGTACAACTTTCTTTGAGAAGACGTGGAGAACAGGTAATTGCTTTCAAGTGTAACGGCATTGTAATGAAAGTAGAATAGTTCACAGTCTACGGTTCCATATGATGGAACTAAAGCCAAAGATGGAAGAAGCAGAGAGAAAGATTTCAGTTGGCCATAGGGAGTTTGTAGAGATGTTGAAATTTGACTGAGTATATTTAGTGGATGGTTAATGAGAAGGAAGTTAACATTTGGCAGATGTTCTATAAGGAGAATTAAATGTCAAGACGGTTGGATTGGAACTGTGGTTGTCAAGTAGAGAGAAGGGGCTTAAGAAAAAATGGTATGTGTATGAGTCAGAAAATGTTTGTTGGGGTTATTCTGATATTCCTCTTTTCCAAGCAGCTGTGAACCGCAAGAATTGTTTGAATTTTCTATTTCTCTTAGAATTATTTTATTCTCTGGCTTGAAGCAAGCATTGCATTACTTAAAGGGTACTGTTTGACCTTTCCCATATTTGGTTCAGATTCAACACTGTAACAGTAATATTTGAGATTTTAGGGAAAAAAACCATATTCTTCTTAAACCCTGAAACCGCTTCTCAAATGTAACTTTTCTAAGTTAATGGTGCTCAATTTTATCCATTTCCAAGTCTTCATCTTCTCAACACAAAGTCTTAATTTTTCAGGTGTATTCATGTGGAAAGCTTACTAATAGGCATAATTATCATTTTAAGAAGAGTCTTTAATTTTTAAAATTCTTTATTAACCCAATAAAATTTCATTTTCCTTCTAGTACAGAAGACAGAAATTTTAAACTTCGGTCACATAAAGTGACTCCTTCATCATAAGCTCTCCAATTTGATATTTCTCCAGGTGACCAGAGCAAGTACTAAAAGAATCATCATTTTTGGAACAAATGCTTAATAATGACACTTGTATTCTGCCATTTGAATTTCCCATGAAGAAAAAGCAAAGTGGCTCTTTTAATTAAAGTCTCAAGTAATTAAGACTGTTTAACAGAATTAAACCAAAAAACCCCACAAACTTTGGAAAGGAACTAATTATAAGGAAAATATTCTTTTATATTTGCAACATGAGTTCTGAATTAATCCAAAATCATGAATACTGAGCTTTATTATTGTAATTCTTCAATTAAAAATTTATCATCCATTAAAAAGTGTCACTCTTAATATTCACCACTGGTTATTCTATCAAATACTACATGATGAAACTATTAAATTAAAATAATAGCAAATTAAAATATACTCTACAAAGAAGCAAATATTTTATTTGCCTCAGGATTAGCATATAATTTTTCCCTCTAAATTTTAATCTTATTAATAGGACTGAAATTCCAGTAATAGGTTTTAGAAGTTCCAGTAATTTTTTAGAAAATATTTCTGCTAACTATATGGCTACATTAAGTTGAATGTAAACTATTTAAAAACCTCAGGTTGATTCTGTTCCTTGTTTACATGTGTGGGTACCATGTCTATGGTGTTATATGGCCTGCATGTTGGCACAGTTACTTTAAGAGCTGTGCAGATGGCAGGGCAAAGACAGAATAGTGCTCAGACTATTCTGTCAGGGCTAAAGAATTCATCTATAACAGAGTTGAAGAATTTCTAGAATGTGAGATCATCGTTTTCTGCAAAGAATGTAAATTATTGATACCACCTGTTCAGCTCCTCCCCCAATTCTATTTGAGCAAACTTTTTCCATCAATTAAAATGGCACATTAATCCATTAATTAGCTTCAAGAAATGAAGTCTGTGCTGACATTTCTCTCCACAATTTTCAAAGACTATATATGTACTATATCCATAGACATTGAACTTGATGAAGGTATTAGAATTTTAATGCAGATTAAACTATCTTATGAAGTAGGACTTGACTTCACAGCTGTCAAAGAGAAACTAGCAGCAATTGTGGTAGAAAAACCGATGAGAGTACTTGCTGTTACACGTGAACCCTCTGAATAAGTTTACACTCAGCACCACATGTAGAATGTAAATAAGTTAATAGTGCCATTTGAGATCACAGTTATTTAACATGACTGCAGATACTTTGCTTTCAATGTCAAGGACACTGTGGGGAAGTAGAGGTGTGGAGACTGACTGAAGAGCCAGGCTAAGGGTGGGAGAGAGGAGTACGTGTCTTTTTTGTAAAATGCTGATAATTTACTACTTAAACTCTGTTCTCCCCTGTGTCACTCTCTAAGTTTCACAAAGGATGTCTCCACCCTTGTACACCTCTGTTCTACTCTTCTAGAAGTTTTAGGGCTTCTTTAATTCTCATATTACTTTTTTTGTGTCTTTTTAAGACAACTTTTTTTTTTACTTTTTATGGTAATAATTTGTGTACATTTTTTTTATTCTTTCTTTGTAAGCTTTCTTGAAGACAATGAAAATGCTTAACCATCTTTGTATGCCATCTAACATCATTTTCCCTTGTACATAGTTGTTTATTAATATATAATTGAATAAATTCAGGGAAATGGAGGATGCATTCATAGGATATTGAAGAGATGGGACAACTGGGTGGCTCAGTCATTTAACTGTCTACCTTTGGCTCAGGTCATGATCCCATGGTCCTGGGATGGAGCCCTGCATTGGACTCCCTACCCAGCAGGGAGTCTGTTTCTCCCTTTCTCTGCTCATGCTCTTTCTCTCTCTCAAAACAAAACAAAACAAAACAAAACAAAAAACAAGACAAAAAAGAAAGGAAAATCTTAAAAAAAAAAAAAAAGATACTGATGAGATGTAACTGACAGGATTTGGGGATTCCTTGAAGGTACATCAGTTGATTCTGAAGTCAGTACAAATATTTCATGGTGAGGAAAAGGATGCACTCATCACCACAGTTGTTAGTATAATTTAGGTGGAATTGTCAGGGTTTTAGATGCTAAGCTACATTGGTAACATCTCTTTAGTGCTTACTTTTTTTTTTTAAGACTTTAATTATTTATTTGACAGAGAGAGAGAAAGACAGCAGGAACAGGAACACAAGCAAAGGGAATGGGATAGGGAAAACAGGCTTCCCACTGAGCAAAGAGCCTGCACGATGTGGGGGTTGATCCCAGGACTCTGGGACCATGACCTGAGCTGAAGGCCGATGCCCAACGACTGGGCCACCCAGGCGCTCCTTTAATGCTTACTTTTAAGAAAAATAAATACTAGAAGGTAATGAATGAAGTGAAGAATGTTATTTTCATCACAGAATGACTACTTTTGAAATTATGGGAATTATTAATTTCTATGTGGTGGTACTTGGTACCATGGCAGGGATAGTAGAAACACTGGATTTCATGTTCCTGTTACAGTTACATAAGGAAAACCTATCATAGTCAACTAAAAGAGCACAAATATCAGATTGAAAATATTGGTTTCTCCATTTATGACTCATATCAAATATTTCTCTGAACCTCAGTTTCTTTCCACAGAATGAGTTCAATAACTACTCTTTACTAAGATTCCAAGGGAATACAGGTAATTTGAAAGCCTAGTTAACAAGTAGTGTTAACACTGAAAGAAAGATTGATATGACTACAAACCTACATAAAATGAGATTGACTTTTAACTCATTTTAGGTGGGTAGAACTCACCTTTAAAATAAAACTATATTTGGGGTGTTAAAATACTAACCCCATGATTTTAAATTGAATACAATAAAGCCATAAAACTCACAGCAATAGGTAAGCACATGTTTTAAAAATTTTTTAAAAGCAACAGATATTTCTCTTGTTTCAAATACCCTTGATTAGTTTTCACATAACCCCATTCTGCTATAATCTGGGTTGATATAAAATATGTACATATTTATGATCTTCAAGAATTATTATTATAAAATATTTTAGGTGTGATAATGATAGTTATGTTAAAACAAATTCCCATTTTTATAAGTACATACTATAGGATTATGGATGAAATGATATGGGGACTAGGCTTTGTTTTAAACTAATCCAATGAAATTTTATCACCTATTGATAAAATCAAATTGGCCATCTGTCAATGAGGCTGGGTTATGTTTGAATGGAGTATATCATTCCATTCTCCGCTCTTTGTGTGTTTTTGCAATTTTGCATAGAAAAAGGTTGAAAATAAAAAAGAAAAGAAAGGATAGAATTAAGTTTACTTTATGGATGATTTGATACTCTGGCAGTACTACCTGGGAACCTAGGTTTCTCATCTGAAAGAATAGATATTCTTAAGAGTCTAAGGCCTCCGCACTGTAAAGTTAAGTAGGGATGATCAAAATTTATAAGATGGAGAAGTTCTGAATATGATAAGGACATCTGATAGATGCCATCATCATAAGGACATGAGCTCCTCAGCCAAATAGAAGCAGGGTACTAGTAGAAAGTAACAAACATTCAAGTTAAAGTTTAAACAACAACTGAATAGTTTTTTTTTTTTTTAAGATTTTATTTATTTATTTGACAGAGAGAGAGAGATCACAAGTAGGCAGAGAGGCAGGCAGAAAGAGGGGGAAGCAGGCTCCCTGCTAAGCAGAGAGCCCGATGAGGGCCTCGATGCCAGGACCCTGAGATCATGACCTGAGCCGAAGGCAGAGGCTTTAACCCACTGAGTCATCCAGGTGCCCCAACAACTGAAATAGGTTTTAAGAACAGAAAGACCTTTCGAGACCTAGTAAACAGAGTAAATGGATTGGGTCTTGCCTCTAGTCTCCTAGCATAGTCACTGTTTATAAATTTGAATTTTATTTTCTCCACATTATAAATATAATGACGTTTTCCACTAGAAAATATGTAGCCACTTAACCACAAGTTAAAATGAATACACCTCATAAGTGGTAGAACCTGGGTTTCTATCTAGGTAACTATAACTACAGTATACTGACTCTCACTTATGACACAGTTGCTAAGAAAGCCTGCTGCTGAAATTATCTAGATGTCACATAAAAAGTAAACTTTTGAATAACAACAAATTACTTTAAAACAAAGAGATCACAAGTAGGCAGAGAGGCAGGCAGAGAGAGGGGGGGAAAGCAGGCTCCCTGCTGAGCAGACAGCCCGATGTGGGGCTTGATCCCAGGACCCTGAGATCATGACCTGAGCCAAAGGCAGAGGCTTTAACCCACTGAGCCACCCAGGTGCCCCTATTTAATTTTTTTTTTTAATAATCAGTAATCCTTAACCCTAAATTCCAGATAAGGAGCTGTGAGAGAAATAAGCTTTAAATTTTCTGAATCTACTAATGCTAATATCTGTTGTCCATTTAAACTTTAAAAGTGTCCTTTAAAGTCATATCTTTAAGGAATCAGTAAAGCAGATCAAACAAATTTTTTAATTTACAAATGAATAATATTTAATTGCTTCTTATACTACAAAATTTTTTTCTCACATCTCCACTCCCACTCATTTGCTATAAATTCTTTCAGTCTTCTTTCTCTATTCTTTCTAAATTTTATTTCTTCATATTAATATGATTAGTGTCTATCATCTGTAATAGCCTTTCTCATATACTGTAATTCAGATTTGATCTTATTTAAGTAGGTTACCAAATTCATCTTAACTAGATTTTAAGATCCTCTGGGCAAGTGCTCTACTATTTATTTCCCTGGCATCTTTTAATTGCTACATGTTGCAGCCATTGAATACAAATTCCACTTTATCTTACTTAGCAATTATCAATTCTCATTGATGAATTGTTCAGTGTAGAAATAACCTAATCCTTGAGCAATGGATTTCCTTCATGAATGTTTTTCTAAAACTATAATTAACTTTTTCTGTGGTTCACTCTCATTCACTGCTGTAATCATGAACCTGTTATAATTATGTATCACATGATGATATTATTACTATACTTATACTATATTTATACTAATTTATACACTATACATCTATAGTATATTTATTATTACATGATTATTACTGTGTTACATTTAGGAGACATTCTTATCAATAATTTTTATTGAAATGTTCAGATACTTCATTTGGTTAAAAAATAATCCATCTGGTGTCTCTAATAAGATTAAAAGAGCAAAATTGTCAAAAGATTCAAATATAATAGGCAGAAAAAAATTTCTTGTTCACTAACCATAGAGAGGATCTGAAATGTTATAAAATTATAAACTAGAGCCAAATTGTAAGCAGTGACCCTTCTGATTTGATAGTTGAATTCAGAACCAAATTTAAAGGAAAGAGATCACAAATTACAAACTATGTTCAAAAGTGTACTTCATCAAGATAAAAAGCTTCTGTATAGTGAAGGAAACAGTAAACAAACAGGAAACCCACAGAATGGGAGAAGATATTCGCAAATGACACTACAGACAAAGGTCTGATATCTAAGATCTATAATGAGCTCCTCAAACTTGACACTCAAAAAACAGATAATCACATCAAAAAATGGGCAGAAGACATGAGCAGACACTTCTCCAAAGAAGACATATACATGAAAAATGTTCATCATCTTTAGCCATCAGGGAGATTCAAATCAAAACCACACTGAGATACCACCTTACACTAGTTAAAACAGCCAAATTCAACAAGACAGTAAACAACAAGTGCTGGAGAGGATGTGGAGAAAGGGGAACCCTCCTCCACTGTTGGTGGGAATGCAAGTTGGTGCAGCCACTTTGGAAAACAGTGTGGAGATTCCTCGAGACATTAAAAATAGAGCTACCCTATGACTCTGTAATTGCGCTACTGGGTATTTACCCCAAAGAAGCAGATGCAGTACAAAGAAGGGCCACGTGTATCCCAATGTTCGTAGCAGCAGTGGCCACAATTGCCAAACTGTGGAAAGAACTAAGATGTCCTTCAACAGATGAATGGATAAAGAAGATATGGTACGTATATACAGTGGAATATTATGCCTCTATCAGAAAGGATGAATACCCAACTTTTGTATCAACATGGACAGGACTGGAAGAGATTATGTGGAGTGAAATAAGTCAAGCAGAGAGAATCAATTGCCATATGGTCTCACTTATGTGTGGAGCATAAGGAAAAACATGATGGGCATTGTGAGAAGGAAAGAAAGGGTGAATTGGGGGAAATTGGAGGGGAAGATGAATCATGAAAGACTGTGGACTCTGAGCAAAAAACAGAATTTTGGAGGGGAGAGGGTGGGGGGTTGGGCGAGCCTGGTGGTCGGTATTGAGGAAGGCAGGTATTGCATGAAGCACTGGGTGTGGTGCATGAACAATAAATCTTGTAACACTGAAAAAATAAAATAAAATTATTTGGGAAAAAAAAAGTGTAGTGTCAGGATCCTGACAGGACATAATGGTACGCTCATATCAAGGTAATCTGAAAATATATTTACAAATATGTAATTTACAGAGAAATCCGTGCAAATGAGGCGTCCTAAAGTTTAAGCTTTATTGGCTTTTAGGGTATTTCATTTTTGGAAAGAAGTTTACATATTAAGGAGGCTTCCTATATCCTCCAGTAATATACCCATCTGCATGTTCTTGAATGGATTTTAATCACAATGGACAACTAACTGCAAGTGAAGACCTTTATTCCTAGTCATGATATCTTAAATTAAATGTTAGAATTTTCTTAACAAGGAAAAAAAGAAGCTGTTGATTTGGAGTAAGTAATGTATAGCACAAGAGCCAATTTTTGACTTTTACAAATTAATTCCATGTATTTATTCCATAACCATTTATTGAACTTTTGCCATGGGCCTTGTACTACTCATACACATCAGTTGACAGTAATAGCATCCAAACCTATTATGTTATTCCTAATCAAATTGTATGTGTTTGTTCTTATTATCCTTTCAATACATAAAACACTTATGACTTTATGCATTTAAGCTAAAGTTACCTGACATTAAAAAAAAAAAAACACCTCATTTGTGGCATTAATTTTTTTAAAAAATCGTTCTAAAACCAGAGAATAAAGATAAAGAATTTATCAAAATTACTTTGGGTAAAATTTATTGAAGTTGCTTTGAAATTGTGAGCATTTCATCAAATGCTATGAAAATCAAAGGTGAGGGTTTCATTTCCCCTCCTTCTTTGTTCCTACCACACAAAAAATGTAGGATATGTTTTTTTTCCTTTAGCAATGAGAGACACTCCTCTATAATAACATTTGAGTTAATTAATAATAATTAACCTCATATGTTAATGCTGTTACAAAATGTAATGCTGCCGGAGAGAACTGGTCATTGTAATCTAGAATATAATGGTAGAAGACAATCTGCTGTCAACTGTGATAAGTACAAAATTAAGAAGATAGAAAACAATTGTCCTGATAGTAACTAAGCCATCTTATGCTTGTACTGAGCAAAGAAGCCAGAGTTAAGTCAAAGATTAATTAATGAACAAATAATAGCTTGAAATTTTGGTCATAATTAATCCAACTGAGGCAGAATGAACTAGTAAAGGTCAATCAATTTAATCAGGGATGTGAATATTTTATATAAAGAAAAACTCATTTTTTTATATAAAACTCAAATCCTTAATGATATGTTTCTCTAGTGGGTATGTACCACTACCATGTTTAAACTTAGCTGTGTATTACTTATAACTTAGAAATGTAACATTCAAGGTCCTTTGTCAAATAGTTAAATTGTAGGAAATAAACAATTTGACACCGTAAGATCCTAGCATTTATTATTTATTATGTACTAGGCACTTTGACTTATGTAATCTAAATATTTTTGCCAAGTATCCACCACCAGATCCAGTGTTTCAAGGGGGAAAAATTAAATTCAGAAGGTAAGTTACCTTATCGAAGGTGTCACAGGTAGTAAATGGTAAAATAAAGATTTCGGTCTAATTCCCAACTCCTTGTTTTTGCTGTTTTCATCTGATTTATGTATGTGAGTTTTTCATTTTCTTAAGAAATAATGAGCCCGTATCAAGGGCCTAAGTTATGTATGTACAAGTAATCGGACTGCTACTCTAATTCCTGAGGGGATATACCCCAATTAGCACTTGCCAGGGAGAGCAGAGACACTATGTCAATAAAGTATTTATCTCACAGTTTTTATTTGAATATCACATGAATAATTGCCAAAGTGTGCACAAGAATATGAAATCACTGTAATAATTCAAAGATTGAATGTGAAGATGGTGGAGCAGTGCATGTTGTTTACCCAACCTGCATATGACCTATATGGGACTTGCAATACCTACAGTTCATACCTGTTGTTCCCTACCCTAACTGTAACTCAGGAAGTGTTTTACTTGTAAAGAAAAGGATAAAGGTGGGTGATGTATGACTTCCATCCTTGGAAATAAAAAGGGAGAAAATAGAAGGTCTTTTTCTACCAAAAAAGGGAATTTCATGCCATCCTGAGGGATAAAGATCATGATTCTTTGGTGCATTTCTGAAATCCCTATTACTTTGTCATTTTCATTTTAGTGGCTATTTTTCTTTTTCCCAAAGATTTTATTTATTTATTTGAGAAGGTGGGGGAGGGGCACAGGGAGAGGTAGAGGGAGAAGCAGACTCCTTGCTGAGCAGGGAACCCAATGTGGGGCTTGATCCCAGGACCCTGAGATCATGATCTGAGATGAAGGCAGATGCTTAACCAACTGAGCCACCAGCACCCCCGTGGCCATTTTTCTATAGTGTATTTCTATAGTGTTTTCATGTGAACATCTCATTCAACTTCCCCACTTCCACCATGTACACCTAGATACTAATACATCTGTTCTAGTAACAAAATCCTTTTGTCCTACTGTGAATCAATTTCATCTGATGGAGTGTATCTCATCTAACTCTTCTACAAGATAAGCTCAGCTGCTTAGAGTGACATTTCCGCCAGATTATCTACAAAACTGACACAAACGCTCCTGACTCAAGACAAGTAAATTAGAGTTCTCTCTTAAACTCTTTTTTTTATCAAGTTATGAATTTTTAATTTTTCTTTCTGTAGTTGCTGCTAATATGATGGATATAAAGCCAAAGTGTATACTGCCCACCATGTGGAACAGACTTGAGCTTCTATGAGCCATTCGGCCTCTGTCTTAACTACTCAATTCTGCAACTGTAGCAGGAAGAGATAAAATGTAAACAAATTGAAGTGACTGTGTTCCAATAAAACTTTATTTACCCAAAACAGGTAGCCTCCAGTTGTCATTTGTGGATCACTGATATAGAATCCACATGAAAAAGAGATACTTCATGATGACACCATTTGATCATTTGAATTCATGTGCATCTGTAATTGATGCAAGTTGATATAATCAGAGCTAAGTACAGAGAAATTCTAACAGAGGTTTGATAATACTATTTGATCCATATTGTCTATCTAAATACTAGTTATTATCTAATCTAGCTATGCTATATAAAAAATTACTCCAAAATTTAGCAACTTGAAATACTACATAGTTAGTTCCCTTTAGGTTCTGTCTGTCAAGAATCCAGAAGAGGCTTAACTGATGTTTCAGGCTTAGCGTCTCTCATGAGGCTCAACTGGGATTGCCAGATCTGCTTTCAAACTCACCCAGATGGTTTTTGGGTAGGCTTCAATTCTCTATGGGCTGTTGACTGGAGACTTTACTTCTTCCCCGAGTGGAATTTCCATAACATAATATCTGATGTGGTGAACCAGAAAAAGAGTGCCCAAAACAGAAGCTGCAGTTTTCTGATAACCTCATTTTAAAAGTGACATACCATCACTTCTGTTGTATGCTGTTGATCACACAGAACAGCTCTGGCACAATGTGGAAGGGAACAATGCAAGAGGATGAATTCCAATAAACAAGGATCAATGGGGGCCATGTTGGAGACTGGCTACCATATGATCCTAGATGCATCCACGTTTGATTAAGTCTGAATTCTTTACTTCATTTTCAAGTTAAAGCAACAAATATCTTTTCTGTAAGCTTGTTTTTTCTATAATAATGATTAAAGTTTTGTCTCTCCTATTCTGTGAACCCTAAAAACATTCAAGCTGAGCATGGTGCTTTAAAGAGAAGAGGATCATCAAGGAAGGAACTGATATAGGGTGGAACTGACGTGTGTGTATTATTCTCTACAAGTAGCCATATGTGGTGGAAGGCAGCAAGAAATAAGGTTTTGGCAGCTCAGAAAAATAAGAAGAGTAAGCTAAATTCAGTTAACAAAGAGGAGGAAGAAAAGTGTTTCATGTTGAGTGATCTCCGATCAGAGATGAGACAATGGAAATATAATTAAATAAAGCCCCATGTCAGGTAAGTTTATTTTCCCACACAGGCTTAAAAAGCTGAAAATAGTAGGGATCTGGGGAAGCATAGTTCAGACAAATTGTACAAGATAATGAGACTTCACTGGGATCTAATAAAAATACTGAAATTACTCAAGAATATCTGATTATTGGAAAGTTTGGGTATGAAAAATGTATGTTTATTATTATAATGTAAAACACATTTGCTACATAATAGCTACAGCGACACAGTAGTTCAGATTTTCTTAGGAAATATGAATAAATCACACCAACCAGGCCCAGAATAAAATACAGTTATAAAATAGGAATATCATTAGGATTTGTCTTATGGCAATAAATCATTTTAATAAAACTGCTGTTAAAAATGTGGAATGGATGTCATAAGGCTTTTGGTTTTTTCCCCAATGAGTTGTTGAAATGAGCCTCTTGAATGAATTAGATTTAAAAGGATTCTAAATGACTGAGATAACAGAATTATATTCTAATGGAGGTGAGGAATTTTAACTATATACACATGAGTAAAATGAAGAGCACTACTAATAAAAGTAATACAAATATCAATACTCAGATTTGCTCCTAGTTTTATTAACCATTACAAATCAGAAGGTATATTCCTAAGCAGTCTAAGCAAAACCAAAATGCTTCTAAATTTCGTAAAATTCTTCTACATGTATTGTTTACTCAGGTAAGCAATATCCCAGACAAAAATGAAAATGACAACTTTACCAAATAAGAATAATGAAATAATAGAGAAAAATATGATATCAAATTTGCTAAACATAATACAATTTTAGTTGAGCACAATGTAAATTTTATAATACCAGTAAAATATCCTCAATGTAATGGTCCATCATTATAAACATTTTACATTCTATTTGCATAATGGGACTCCTCATATTCACATCAGAGTAATTTTATGGTAGATGGGTGTTCTTCATTCCAACCACAGCTGAAGCTGCATTTATAGGAAGAAGGAATCTTTGACAGAGTGGTGAACACACTTTATTGTCGAAATATACACATTTTCAGTGCCACCTATTGGTAGAAAGAAGAGATTTATATACAATTATTTCTTTTACCTATTTGTAGTAATGGATAATGTATGAGTAGTGAAAAAAATATACCCCAAATGTATAAACTAATTTTGAAGTGGCTTGATAAATTAGTATTAGATTTTTTCAATGATTTATACACATGAGAAATTACTGGCAATCTGAGTAGTTGCATAAATAAAGTAAAAAATTTGTGCATAAATCATTATAAAAATTATTTTAATTTTTTTTACATATTTGTACTGAAAAGTCTAATTTGAGGTAAATTTGGTTGATATGTTTTTATTTGTTTGGAAGAAAATGTAACTACTGCTTGATTTCACATCCATGCATTTTTCAAATAAATTAAACACTGTCTTTGTGAAATATTATATTTGCATAGAAATTAAAATTATTTAATTTATATAATCTTTGCCTAAATATTTGGAGATCTAATGAGAATTTATTTGAAAATTTGATCATTTATTGTTTATGATTATATATCAGAAGAATATCATTTGCTATAGTATTAAATAGAATTCAGTTGCATCATTTGGCACCCCATTTCACTGCTATTTTATTTATATTTAAAAATTTTTAAAGGGAACACTTATAATGCATGTCAAAATATTGACAATAACACTTGGCAGGTAAAACTGAGGCAACTTATTTTTCTGTTTTTGATATTTTTTTATTTTTCAAGGATCAAACACTAGTTTTAAAACAGAAATAAAACAGTATCACTAAAAATAACTAGTAAACCTGTAATAGTTAAATAAAAATCGATGCAATTATTAAAATTATGAATTATAAAATTCATTAAAGTCATGAAAAAATAGTTTGTGCTTTCCACATGAACCAATACTATAATTTTTTTCTTACAGCTTGATTTTTAAAATTAGCACAGAATTATATTTTCCAAATGTCCAATGATCCAGTTACATGTAATAATTGTTCTGTACTTTAACTAATAGAAGAGAAAGCCCTAACCTATACCATTCCTCTACCTGGATTAGAAATAATTTGAATGGCAAAAGATATGTTGTTTTTTCACTGTTCTCATTGAATTCTTAGTGAATCTTCGACAATTCCCCAGCAAGAAGGGAAGAAGGAATTGAGAAAGGGTTCAAGCAGGTAGGAGATCCCACGTCTGCTTCTGCTTTTACTTGTTCACCAGTGTCACCACCATTACCATCCTGACCAAGATCTCCCATTGGGTATAGAGATCTATCAAGTATTTTTTTTAAAACATTTACAACATTGGAGTGCCTGGGTGGCTTATTGGGTTGAGCGTTGGACGCTTGATTTTGGCTCAGGTCATGATTTCAGGGTTGTGAGATGAAGCCACGTGTCAGGCTCTGTGCTAGGCTTGGAGCTTGCTTTGGATTCTCTCTCTCTCTCTCTCTCTCCCACTCTTCTCTCTCCCTTACCCTCCTTCTCTTTCTTAAAAAGCAAAATTACAACATCATGGTCCATGTTTATGAAGATTTAGAATAATAGCTGGAAAAGAGGTACTTACATATTTATTTTCCAGTTACTACACATAAAAATTCTTCATAATGTTTAGGCACTATCACTTCTTGTTCTTGACCCAGAACCATCCTTTCATGTTCTTTACTTTCAATGCAACATTTCTATCTAATTTTATTTCTAGCTTATTTCTCTAACGATAAGAAAAAAACACAGCAACGCTGTTATTACTCACAATCCTGTGGCCTGTCAGAAGCTATTTGTATTGAAACAATTGGGTCTTCTTGTCTGTGTAGTTTCCCAATGTCATTTATTTAATGCTGACTACATCCTTACTCATGACACTGCATCATCCATCATCCATCATGCAACCCATGACTATTGGCATCAAATGACTCTCTCAAATACAAGTCTTACCTAGATAATGTAGGGAAATGTAAATGCTAATTCGTTTCCTGGTCATGTTAAATTCACTATTTGGAATGTAATACTGTAAATGTAGATAGCACATTGTTCAACTGTGTCCTTTCTTGAACTTTTTAGAATCTAATCATTGCATTCCTAGGCTTTGAACTGTTGATGTTGACTGCTGTCTTCCACACCACATCATCAACAGGAATTCTTTCCCTTGTTTGCACCACCCCTCCCTAAAAAGGTGTCCAGAGTAGACACCCAGTCCTTCCATGAGTTTGGTGCTAAATGTCAGTCAAGCTTTTCGGAATGGCTGAACCCATATTCTTTGAGGATTATTCAAAAGCTTTGCACAAAACCTCCCTTCCTGAGGTCAGATTTAGGAAACCTTAGAGAAGATAGGTTTGGTCAGTTCCACATAGGTTCACCTGGAAGTCCAACACTTGGTTACAAAGTAGCCTGTGGAGGAGTTAGGATCACTACCCTGGAAGCAAGTAGGAAGGACGTGGTGGGTGCATGGTAAATGATGCCTATCACCAACCCCACTGTTTTTAGGTGCTGAAGATAGAGGTGGCATTATGGTTATAAATAATAGAAGCAAGGGTTAAAACTCAGGTCCACCCATGTGGTTGAAGGCCAAGTTGAAGCAGAGGACTGTTAGTGGCTCAGAGCCTGAGCATATCTTTTGTCAAATTTAAGTGAACCTCACTCACAACCAGCGCATCAGCACTATTCTGGTAGCTCATCTCCAGTAAACCTGTTAAAGAAATATACTATCCAGAACGAACACTCTCCAAACCTTAGCAACCTCATCTACAACATCTAAATTTATGATGAAGTTTTTGTAAGAATTACAAGATAATACATATAAGGTATGTAATGGTAAATGGCAGATGTTAACTAGTCTAAAGGAAAACTTTGAATTTCAAAATTATATATGCATTAAGTAATAGAATGTGGAATCAAACACACTTTTCCTAAATTTCATGCAACAGAGGCTGTGTTGGACCTGCAAATACAACAGAGAAAATTAGAGTATATGTAAACTTTTGCACATGAAGAATATTTAAATACAGGAGACTCAACTCACTAATAATTTTGGTCACATGGAGGTTTGGGAGTGAGAATGGGAATTAAGAAATTGCTATGGAAAGGCCATAAAACTAAATACAGTTTGCTTTTTGTCTTGATCTGTTTACTGTTTTTTCACTTTTTAATTCCTTTTATCTATTTTTTTTAAAGATTTTATTTATTTACTTGACAGAGAGAGAGAGAGATGACAAGTAGGCAGAGAGACAGGCAGAGAGAGAGGGGGAAGCAGGCTTCCCGCCGAGCAGAGAGCCCGATGCTGGGATCGATCCCAGGACCTGAGATCATGACCTGAGCCGAAGGCAGAGGCTTTAACACGCTGAGCCACCCAGGCGCCCCATTCCTTTTATTTATTATCTCTGTTTGTTCCTCTATTAGATCATGGGGATCATGGGAAGAGGTAGGGAAGAGAACTATTTTGGTCTTTTATTTCCTGACTTTTCCACCTTAAAATCAAACACAGGTTTAAAACAACAAAAAAACAAAGAAAATGTCTAAATCATGTATGCCAAACCATACACGTTTTAAAAGGGAGTATCATGAAGTATTATTGACCAACATATATATACCCATTGATATTTATTTTCAGAAGCATGCAGAAAAACAGGATACAAGCATGGTTAAAAAGACTACCACTATAAAAAGGGTATTTTTAATTGTTATACTTAGGTACTTTTAAGAACGTTGCTTCAGTGCATGCTCTTTTGCCATAAAGAAGTAGACCACCTGGGCCTAGAGTTGCAAGTCATCTCATAGAGCAAGAATATTCTAATGATTACAGACCAGGAAATCTTCTTAGATATCCCCTTCCCATATTTACATCACTTTCCAAATTTAATCTTAAAAATAACACAAATGAGAATGTGTAGAGCCGTGCATGGAATAAAATGTGGGTGAAATCCTTGTTTCATCCCATTGTGGAAATTTTCAGGTAATTAAGAGACTGTCATCCAAACCATCTGTTGATTTTTCAGTCTGGCTTTGTGTTATACAAAAGAGACTGTTTTTTTTGCACACATGCGCATGGAGATTCACTCAGTTCAATATTTATTAAAGATGGTTTACATTTTAATATGTGTTTTTAAATTTTTTTTAATTTAAATTCAGTTTAGTTAACATATAGTGTACTATTAGTTTCAGGGATAGAATTTAGTGATTCATCAGTTGCATATAACACCCAGTGCTCATTACATCAAGTCTCCTCCTTAACTCCCATCACCCGATACTCCATCCCCTGTCCCCCGACCCACCTCCTTTCCAGCATAATACGTGTTGATGTAGCAAAAGTTGTGTGTGGGCTATCCCTTCTCAGTGGAAAGCCTATTTCTCTCTCTCCCCCTGCCTGCTGCTCTGCTTCCTTGTGCTCTCTATCTTTCTGTCAAATAAATAAATAAAATATTTAAAAAAAGAAAATGCAAGACTTTTACTTATTTCAGAGACATAAAATGGTTAATTATTCTCCTCTAAATATTTTGTTTTTTCTCCTCATGTTTTCTTCCTTTACTTAGAAACCTTGAATTAAGACTCCTTTAGACTCCATTTTGAGTGTTTAGAAACAAAACAAAACAATAACAGCAACAAAAATTCCCATTCTCCCTATTATCTAGTAATTTATTAGATCCCTCTTTTACATGGTTATAAAACCTTGAAATTATTATAAAGGTACCTAAATGATTAATTTTCTAATTATTCACCTAAAGTCCATCTCTTCAATTGGAATATAAAGTCCCTGGAAGACAGAGACCTCTCTGGTTTTCCGTTTTTTTTGTTTTGTTTTGTTTTGTTTGTTTTGTTTTGTTTTTTTAATCAACTCATTACTGATGTCTATGTTAGTGTTTTGTAAACATGTGGTCAATAAATTGTATTTGAATAAATAAATAAATAAGAAGTAGTGGTTCTTAATTTCTGTTGATAACCAAATATATCTAACTTTCTCAATTTCTGATATTTTGCATGACATAATTTTAGGAAAAATTGGAATTTTATGTATGTCAGGAAACAGGACACAACAGACTGAACAACTTGAATAGATTGTATTCAAGGACTGTTTATCAAGGTGTGGATCAGGTTTTGGAAAATCAATTTGGAATAATTCAGTACCTTAGAACTAAGTCTAAGGGGAGACACTTCCAACCCATATTAGAAGGGACACCAGAATGGAATAGTTTCCAAAGACCAGAGAGAGAGACTGGAGAAATCTGTTCTACAGAAGTTGTAGACTTTAGTGGAGTGAAAGTAATTCAGCAGGCAGAAAGTCTGTGGAAAATATACCGTATCTCACTTTTCTTCCATCTTCAACTCTCCTGTGCATGCCACCATTGATCAAACCCAACTAGAAGCCAGAAAACAAGGGAGACTTATTAATTCAATGTATATTCATACCATAACACTCATCTATCTCAAGGCACAGAGCGGAAGAAGAAGGTGGAAAAGTATATTAGGAAGGACAGATGGAAGATGTTTAGCACAAACACCACCTGCTATTGAAGTCATTATCTGTCATTATTAAAGATTCACAAGTATTTAATATTAAAAATAATATGTATTGACCTTGATTACTGCAGGGATATTTAACTGAGGAGTTCATAATTAAAATTTAAATTCTATTCAACTCTAGTTCAGTATACATTATACTACAAACCTTGGCGAACATACTGGAGTAACCATTAGCTATACTGAAAATGGCTCCTTTTCAAGTCAGTAAAGGGAAGGAAATAGACAAAAATTCTCAAGAGAAAATAGGTAAGTAATTCTGATTTTATGGATTCCTCAAACCGTGTATTCCTCAAACATTGTATCTAGAAGCAAAACTATGATAACAAATTTGGAAGACTTTGGGAACATGTATTTGGCTTGAAAACAAGCCCATTACCTTTCTAATTTTTAAAGACTGTTATTACTTTTTAATATAAGAAGAAATGGCATGGTTAACAAATGTCAAATGTAGAAGCAGCAATTTAAACAATTTTTGAGAACAGAAAACTAACAATAGACGTCCTTTGTTTTCACATAAATATAAAGGTAACAATATTTATTTCACTGTAGCTCTTTTCTCTATATTCCCCTTGATGTTTTGTTGAGATCCATTTTCTCAAATTCCCACAATGAGAATTTGGGCCCACTTCATGAGGAGATCTCCATATTTGGGTCCCCATAAACTAGAGGATTTCAAATGTTCTTGACCAATACATTAAGAAACATTTTTATTCAGGCCCCTGGGTGGTTCAGTCAGTTAAGCAACTGCCTTTGACTCAAGTCATGATCCCAGGGTCCTGGGATTAAGCCCCACATTGGGCTCTGCGCTCAGCAGGAAACCTGCTTCTCCCTCTCCCTCCACCCCTCCTTCGGCCTGTGCTCTCTCACTCACTCTCTCTCTCAAATAAATAAATAATCTTAAAAAAAATTTTATTTTGTATATATACACATACCCATCTTCACACAGCAAGTTTTATAATCAATACCTACTTTCACTTTGTAATTCACTGTGAAATTTTCAGTTTTATTTTTTAAATTTAATTAATTAATTTAATTAAATATTTTATTTATTTGACAGAGAGAGATCAAGTAGGCAGAGAAGCAGGCAGAGAGAAAGGGGGAAGCAGGTTCTCTGCTGAGCAGAGAGCCTGAAATTTTCAGTTTTATGTTTCTTTATTCTCTCACAGACTCTTAAAGCACTATGATTTATAGATAGTTTGAAAGACACAGCTAAGGAACTCGGTTTGGAAAACCTTTGTTCAAGCAAATGTTAATGACAGGAAGGAGAAAAGAAAAAAATATTTAAAACATTTATTAAGATTTATTTGTACTATTCTGTTCCACTGGTCTATGTGTCTGTTTTTGTGCCAGTACCATGCTGTCTTGGTGATCACAGCTTTGTAGTAAAGTTCGAAATCAGGCAATGTGATGCCCCCGGCTTTGTTTTTCTTTTTCAACATTTCCTTAGCAATTCGGCGTCTTTTCTGGTTCCATACAAATTTTAGGATTGTTTGTTCCAGCTCTTTGAAAAAAACTGGTGGAATTTTGATCGGGATGACATTGAAAGTATAGATTGCTCTGGGCAGTAAAGACATTTTAACAATGTTTACTCTTCCGATCCATGAGCATGGAATGCTTTTCCACCTTTTTGTGTTTTCTTCAATTTCTTTCATGAGTGTTCTATAGTTCCTTGAGTACAGATCCTTTACCTCTTTGGTTAGGTTTATTCCCAGGTATCTTATGGTTCTTGGTGCTACAGTAAATG
>CM052800.1:31352414-31402829 GCA_028533885.1 Nasua narica | reverse complement strand
GAGCCTGGTGGTGGGTATTGAGAAGGGCACGTATTGCATGGAGCACTGGGTGTGGTGCATGAACAATCAATCTTGTAACACTGAAAAATTAAAATAAACATATTTGGGGAGAAAAAAAAGATTCATTTGTACTTAGCATAATATCCTCTAGTTCCATCCACATTGTTGCAAATGGCAAGATTTCATTCTTTTTTATGCTACGTGAAGTAAATCAGTTGGAGAAAGACAAATAACTATATGATTTCACTCATATGTGGAATTTAAGAAATAAAAAAGATGGACATAGAGGAAGGGAGGGGAAAAATAAAATAAGATAAAAAGAAAGGGCAAGGCAAAGCAGAAGAGACTCTTAGCTGTAGAAAATGAACTGAGGGTTGCTAGAGGGGTGGTGGGTGGGGGTGGTGTGTCTGGATGATGGGCATTAAGGAGGGCATTTGGTGTAGTGAGCACTGGGTGGTTATATGCAACTCATGCATCACCAAATTCTACCCCTGGAACTAATAATACAGTATATGTTAACTTAAAAAAAAAAAGATTCATTTATACTTAATTTTGGTCTTTCTCTTCCCCTCTACCCCTACTACCTTTGTACAGATTTTTAGTATTATCCTCAAAATCATTTAACCTACTTGTTTTTTCTTAAATCTAGACACTATTCACAAGCAGCAAGTGAGATTTTCAGAAAATGGAAACCTAAGCATACATCTTACTCCAAAATGGATCTGAATAGGAGCCCTTTCTGGTTTCATTTTCTGCTACTCCTTACATTCATCCTTTCTTGCAGCCACCTCACCTATGTACGGTTGCTAGATGAAGCTACCAAAAAAAATCTTTAATGTAAGCATTAGTTAGGTTTCCACTGGAGAGCAAAAACAACTGTGAATAATATAAAATAAAGCATTTATTATAAAGATCAAGATTTACCCAATTGTGGGGACAGTTGGTGAAGTAAAGTTCTAGAAGGAGATGGAGCATCAGAGAAAAGTCACTAACCAGAGACCAGGAAGGAAAAGTAGTGAAGATGTCAGCGGACTAAATTGTTTCTGCACCCTATGCTGGGTCTGCAGTTACTTTGGTCTGTAGTTAGACAGTCAGAAAAATATCTCTAGGTGAAACAGAATTAAAAAAAAAATCAAAGACAGACTAGAAGCCTCTCACAGGTTGGTGAATAAGCTGGTGTCTTCAAGGACAGATCAGAAGTTGCCTTGAACTTCAATTATACAGATAATCTGCAAAAGCAGGAGGTGTCCTTCACCCCAGATTTCCACCTATGTCTGGCCCAGGACTTGGAGAAGCTGAACGAAGACATCAAAAATAGCTAGGTAAAGAAGCTACGGACCTATGAGTACACCAATGAGAGGAGCCAGTGAATTGGCAAGGATGTGCCAAGCCCTGTCAGTGTGTGCAGGTGAGGCTTGCACTCATCTTCTATAGGTAGTGGCTACTGCTTCCCCTCTACCTTGCAAAGCTCATTTGAATCTCTTTGTATCAATCCCTCTCCATACATGGAAGGTGATTCTGCAATATTTGGTTTCTGCTTAACTAAATTGGCAGAGTATAAAACCATCACACTCTATAATTTTGCTCTCTTCTCTACCGGGAAATCCCATCACCTCAATTGTCACCTATTTGAAGCAGCACCTCTTTCCCTACAGAGAATCCCTTTGTAAACCCACGATTTGTTTTAAATGTCTTTCCTCATAAATCTCGTAGCAAACATTTCAAATTACTGTATTTATTATACCTCATATTTACAAATTATCTAATTTTACTAGCTCAAATTTCATTCCCTTGAACCTAGAACATAAAATTGCTCCAAAAAAGATTTGTTGAGGAAATAAATGAAGAGAGTGTATCACATCTTATCCTTTGTGTTGGCTTATTTATCTGCTGCTCCACTATATTATAATCCTCTTGAGAGAAGGGTTGAGTGGTTTATTTGTGTCTCTGTAGTCTTAGTCCCCAACAAATGCCGGAGACATTTTATATGCCCAGTCAATTTTGTTCAGCAAATGTTTTTATATACATCGCTATCTTTCCTTCCAACAGTAGAAGAAGTCTTTCCCGACATATGTGTACATTTTCCATATGTTCACACTGCTAATTGGTCACATAGTCAGAGGGCACCTAATAAATATTGGTTGACAATGTATCAGAGAATTATATTGAAATCAATATATGAATTATACCTGACAATTCCAAATGCCTGATATGTTCATGGGTAGGTATTTCATGAATGGCACAAAGAATTTTAATGCACTTGTGATTTGACTTGTCAGAAAGCCAAGTCATTGCTCATCTTTATAATCCCCACAATGACTGACTCTAACTCATGTGTAGAGACAGTTACAGTTGCTGTCACAAAATATGATCAATCATTTAAGAATTAATTTCAGTTAAATGTTCACAGATAAATTAGATCACATTTGCCATTTGGATATCTGTTTTGCCTCATCACTTTTATGGCTTCTCTTATCTTTTTGTGAGGCATGTAAGCTCTCTGCCTACAAATTCAAGTGAGTAAAACAGACCATTTGAGACACACTAACATGTTCACTTCCTAGGGGGAAAAAAATCATTAAACTATTCACTAGTTGAATGCAATTTAGCACCATGCAAGTTTACTAGGCAACACATTTATTCAGTCTAATGCACTGTGTTCTGGTTTCTAACAACAGAAGCTAGCTGATTTTCACAGTCAATAACAATTTACAGATAAAAATCAATCTGTTTTACTTGACTGGATTGCAAAACACCTTACAAGTACTTATGTTTTTAACTGTTTTTTTTTTTCTCCAAAGAAAACACAAAATCTCAGTTTGATTCGTTTGTAAACCATTTTAAAGCTATTCTTCCTTTTTCACCCCAGAATCGCTTGTCCATTTTTCTCATGCCCCCTCTATTTTGTATTTTTCTGTTTTTGCTTCTTCTTAATCAAAAGTCTTATATAGGACCTTTTAAAGAGATGTTTATACAACTTCCATTCCTGACTATGACAGACAGTATTTTATAAGACCTATCTCCCTTTGAAAGTAGCAACTATAAATGATGCATGAAATGCAAACACAAAAACAACAAAATTGTTGCTTGAAGCCATTGGAGAATAATCTGGACAGTCAAGACTCGAGGAGTCAAATTCCAAAAAGAACAGTAATATCATAAAATTAGCTGGAAAAAGCATTTTCTGATTCTTTAGTGAAGCAGTCCCCAGAAGATGAGCAGAAAGTCATGGCTAAATATTTATCAACCTCTCAGGACTAGGAGACAAAAATTGGAGTTCTGGTCTACCAATGCAGCCAGGAATTAGGAAACCCATGAGTTCTTCTCTACTATTCTCTTCATAGCACTTAGAAATTGGAAGAAGACATCTGCCATGCTGAGGAGGTAAAATTTTGAATTCAGAGCCTACCCAGGAAAAAGGACTATATAGTTAATACCCCAGACTTTCCATTGTAATATCCAAAGACACTCTAGAAGTAAAAGCAAATTAGAAATAAATTAGACCTCAATAATTTAAAACCCTACCTGAAATCATTTACTTTCAGATTGGTACAAAATAATCTGGTCGTACTTAATTGACTTTCAAAAAGAAAATCCTCTGGGTAAAGATTGCATCATCTAGAATTTCTATACAGTGATCTTTCTTATATAGTGAACTAAAATTACCAAGGCATGCCTGGAGACATAATCAAAAAGAAAGTAGGAAAAGCAGACAATCAAAGAAACCCCCTGGTAATTTTCAGACATGAACATTAAAATAATATCAATTGATATGTTCAAGAAAATAAAGATAATATTGTGAATTTCACCAGAGTCAGAATCTACACGTAATCTCAAATTTTAGAACTAAAATATACATTAGCTGATTTGAAGAAATTAGCAGGTAAAAGTAATTAAGCAGAGGAAAAAACATTTTTGGACTTGAAAAATATTACAGATTACAGAATATATCCAGACTGTAGCATGGACATTAAAAAGGAGAAAAAAAAAAGAGAGAGAGAGTATAATAGTTATATGCAACATATATGAAAGATCTAATATATTTTGTTTTAAAATCTAAGAAAAGGCAGAAAACAAGAATAAGGCAAAAGCAATATTTAAAAAGATACTGCTTTGGAATTTTCCAACACAGACATTAGACATTGAGTCACAGAGTCAAGCTCTAAATAGAGGCTCATTTGCACACTTTTCCAGCTATGTGCCACGTACTCTGTAGTGCCCTCTTGTGATATTTGAGATCTTCACTTATGCAATTCCTTTTTTATCTTCCAGGACATCCTTTCCAATCACATTTACTGCATCAAGCCATGGGTATTGTGCAGAGCTGTGAATAAAAGAATAAAATAAAAGAATCAACACAACACAACACAAATGACCAACAATAATGTGGCTGCTTCTCACTGTGGACAAGAATTAATGCTTTGAGATAAAGAATGACATCTCTTTTATGTAGCTAATTGTATAATAACCCACTGTGGCACAGAGGGAAGAGGAAAATTCATTCCTAACCTATGATAGTAATTAGCTTTTATGCCTGAGAATAAGGATTTATAGCAGCTCTTAACAGCTATGTGAAACCAGTGGGAAAGAATCATTAGAACATCTACAATACTAGAGATTTACCTGGGCCAATCAGAAACTTGGTCCTGTGTGATGTGTGTGAATGTGTGAAGAGTATTGTTTTTGCCTGTCTCTTTGTTCTATTAAGTCTACCTATTTATTAAGAACATGTGCACTTAGTAGTAAGGAGAAAAAAATAGATACCCCAAATGAGAGATTTTGAAGCTTTGCCCTTTGTATAAGAGTATCTTCAAATGCATATTGTATTTAAATATATTTTGTAATAATTTAGTATCCTTATGGAATGCTTTGTTTCATAATGATTCTCTAATTATTGGATATGTGATTTCTCTAACACTATTATTGTAAGTTACTTGAAGCCTCCATCACACTTTTCTCAAGTGTCAGTACTTTTCCACCATTTCTTAGGAATTCAGTATATTCTTCTTTTTCAGAAATACCCTTACAAATTGTTCTTCTCATCTTATTTGGAAACCTAATCATGAAGGATAATTTAAACGTTCTGATTTTTTCTGAGTTTTGGCCTTGTTTCATTGGATTTCTCACGATCGGTAGGTGCTAGTAATCAAATGTATTTGCTTGACCGTGTTGAAGAAAACGAGCACCCTTGCTCTGAATCAACCTTCTAAATCACAGATATGCACCTTTAGCCAAGTACTCTGAATTGTGTTTTCCAGGCCAGGTAATCTTTTGCTGAGTCATGGATTTGATGTGTTCTCTGTGGGACTTCCTTGGCAGCAGCTGTGTTCAGGTAGACATCTCCATCTGTGACTAATGCTGGCCAATAAGAGGTATGAGCTTAAGTGTAAGAGAAAGCTCTGCAGACTCCACATAAAACATTCACCTAAAATCGTACTGCTGTTATAAACTAAGTCATTTTGCATGTTGTGAATTGTGTTTGGCTTTTAACATTTACTCTTTGATAGGAGGATGAATTGTATTACCCCAATAAGTACATCAAAAATAAACAAAGACCTGGGGTGCCTGGGTGCTCAGTGGGTTAAGCCGCTGCCTTCAGCTCAGGTCATGATCTCAGGGTCCTGGGATCGAGCCCCGCATTGGGCTCTCTTCTGAGCAGAGAACCTGCTTCCTCTTCTCACTCTGCCTGCCTCTCTGTCTACTTGTGATTTCTCCCTCTCTGTCAAATAAATAAATAAAATCTTAAAAAATAAATAAATAAACAACGACCCTTCAGTGTGGTGTCATATTTCTGGAACTTCTGCCCAAACTTAGCATTGATTTTGGAAATGATCTTATAATATTTTTGGAGAGTAGAGAAGATAAAAGAATTAAACACAACATTGTATGTACTTCTTCTCGGTACTGCATCTAAAAAAAAAAAAAGATAACTACATCTCCCCTTCAAGGAACTTCGAATCTGATCCAGGCACAATGCAAACAAGTAATTGCAATTAAGTTAGATCTAGTGTTACTGTAGGAGTGAGTGTATGGTAGTGTACGGTGTCATGATTCTCAGTCCAGAGTTTTGGGTTTGGTTTTTTGTTTTTTGTTTTTGTTTTTGCACTAAATCTTGTTATAGGAAAGAAAATTCCCCACATATCTGTAGAAATACCATGCATCATTTTACCCTGAGAGAAAACCACCCAGTCTTTTCCTGTTACTATAACTTACTCTTTCAAGAATGTTATTTCCCAGTAATTATTAACCAACTCATATCTTTCTAATCACAGGTATATTTTCTCTCTTCTTCCCCCCTCTTCTGTATAGGCGTGTGCCTATATTTTAACATCTATTTAAAAATCAATTATATAGTGATGCTCAAAATAAACTACCAATGTTTCTTGTAACTATAGTTATTTCAGGTTTTTGTCTCACAAAATGAATCAAAGCAGAAGTATATTAACAAGTATTACAGTATCCTGAGAAGCTTATTAAGTTGGTATTTCTAAGCATCTAATAAAATTTTAGGAAAAAAGTTCTTTCTGTCAAGATCTCCTCCACGAAATTTCAAAATTTCTATTCAATGCTCATTATGCTAGAGTCACTTCTTTAAATACTCTATCCTCTAACTTTCATCAATCAAACAAAGTTGTGCTCTGTCTGGTAAATATACAACAATTTAAAAACTTCATTTCCATCAGAAGAAAACATTAAAAATCATTTGCATGCATATTTTTCACAGGGTGTTTTCATCTTCCTAGATTATGGGTCTATCTCATGAATATCAAGCAGAATTATGACATAATCTGCCTGAATGGAATTATGAGTTTAGTATATCTCATTTGTGCATTGTAGAGTTGTATGCTCTTTTCCTTCTGAGATACATTCTTTGAAAATATAGTTTCCACATGGTTTCCAAGCCACAGTAAACTTATCTTTAACTGGCAACAGAATGACAGACTGCCATTTAGAGCACTAATTGTGATTTTTGCCAAAAAGAAGTACTATTCACAGGAGACAGCACAGTATTTAAAATGGACAATGTGAACCAACAAATGGAATATGTGGGAACATGTCTTGGAAAGGAACTCATGTGTCTGTGATGATGAGGTCTCTAGGGGCACAATTTCATCCCAGGAAAAATGTCAGAATGCCAAGTTCCTAGTCCTTATGAAATATTCATAGCACTTTATAAAACAATGAAGTCATATGGAAATACACAATTAATAATTAAGAAATGAAAAATGTACGAGAAATCACAACAGCCCTAATGTGTAAAACGTTATCTCCTTAGCTCACATAAAAACACATAGATATGTATGTGCAGAGAATTGTCATTTATAACTCCAAAATGAGAACTATGGTTGGGTTATTTGATTAACCACCCTTTTCTCTTAGATACTGATGACAAGAAGAAAGAGAGCTCTACTCTTTCCAAAACTTGATCTCAATAATAAAAAGTGATTTTCTCTGCATGTACCAGTTTAAAATGTCACCTGAGGCGGCTTCTCAGAGTGGCCCATAGCACGCAATGAGCCGTGAGACAACTGCCAGATGGTTTACGGGTATATTCATTACAAGACACAATCACAGTTTATTAACAAAGAAAGGGGAAAAAATGAGACCCAGTTGGCTTTAAAGCAAAAGATGAGGTATATTAATGAAATAGAACACCAGAAAATTTTCACGTAGGCTAATCGTCACTTCTCTATATATTGATTTTGGACTCCAATACTTAATTAGGGACTTCTGTGACAATGCTAATATTTCTTCTGATTAGATATTTTAAGTGGTGGACTTTAGTGGTTTAAGATATGCTTATTTTCAGCCAGTAATGATCAGTCTTCCACATGAATGAGCATATGCCTTTATCCTAAAAGGTATGATGCACTGCAAGAAATTAGAACTCTCTGAGGGCACTCGGAAAGAATATAAGCAATAATATGTGTGTGTGTGTGTGTGTGTGTGTGTGTGTGTGTGTGTGTATGCCTATAATAGTATGTAATATATACATAGTATATATAATATAATATAATATCTATGTTTATAGATATAAAGTTTTTAATCAAAAGTCTGCTGCATCAGAGATTCATTCTTACTTAATTCCAAGAATTTGGGGTCCTTGGCACTTTTTCAGTCTCTCCAGCAGTAGAAAGTTGACCTTAGGAAATGGATTCTCCTCTAGCAAATGGTGAGGCAGTGGTTGGAGGGGTCAGTCTCCTCCAGTCTTCTTAGGATACAGAAACCTTTTATATCTTGTATTTTTTTTTCACTTCACCTTTCACACCTTCCTGCAGTGATCTAGAAGTATCATTTTTTTAGGAGAATTTATTTTCCCCAGGAATGGAAAACCATAATATAGCATATGTTGTCAGTGTGTTAATACTAAATTTAATGCTCAGATTGTGCCATACAAGTGGAAACTTTCATTAAGCCTTAAAGGTAATAGTAACTAGAACTTCTAAAACAAATTTCTTTAAACTCTTATGTATCTTGAAAATTAAGATTATTTTGATTTGCAAGAACTCCATCAGCATTTTTATAAACAAAAGCTGTTTTGATGGTTATAGTTTTAGAAAAATGGTTTTGAAAATTAAGAGGTAAGACATTCAAGGTGTGGGGGCACCTGGGTGGTTCAGTGGGTTGAAGCCTCTGCCTTCGACTCAGGTCATGACCTCAGGGTCCTGGGATCGAGCCTCGAATTTGGCTCTTTGCTCAGCAGGGAACCTGTTTCCCCCTCTCTCTCTGCCTGCCTCTCTGCCTACTTGTGATCTCTCTCTCTCTCTGTCAAATAAATAAATAAGTAAAATATTTTAAAAAAAAAATTCAAGGAGTGTTTCATTCCCTCAACAAATATTTTCTAAGAACCTAGAGTGTGTCTGTTGTACTGTGGGGAGATGTAACAGTCAGCAAACAGGCACAAATCCTTCTCTATGGGAACTTTCATCGTGGAGGGTATGCAACAATAAACAAGAAAGCACGCAATAAATCATGTCTTGAGGCAATAAACACTATGAAGACATACAAAGCCAAATAAGTAGATGAAGAATATGATGAGAAGTTTCTATTTTATAAAGAAATTGAAGAAAAATTTTTTTGATAAGGTGACGTTTAATAAGACCTAAAGAAATTGAGGGGGAAAACTTGCAGATATTTTGGCAAGGAAATTTCTAGCAGCAAGTGTGGAAGCTAGTAATTGGCATGTTTAACAGGCAGTGGAAAAATCAGTGTGACTAGAGGAAGAAAAGAAGAGGGTTCCCAGAGTGGCCAGAGTGAGAGCTTTGGTAAAGTAAGAATCTTTAAATAGTCTTAGTAAAATATGAAGCCACTCAAGGGGTCTGAGCTAGGAGATGACTTGGCCTAACTATGCTTGAAAAGAGATAACTAGGGCTGCGGGGGGGGGGGGGACACTGACTAAATATGTGGCTAAAGTGGAAGGGGGTAACAGTTCAGAGAATATTGTAGTGGTCAAGAAAGGAGATAGAGTATAAAGATGAAAAGTTGAGAATCAGTGAGATTCTGCATTTATTCAGAAGAAAAATAAAAAAAAGAGTTAGTGATGGATTGGATAAAAGTGGAAAATGGAAAGAAATATAACATGAATCCAAGAGTTTTGTCTTGAACAACATGAAAACTGAAGCTACTGCGACAGGAAGTCTGGAGGCCCATGTGCCTTTTTCATCACAAGATTTTTCATAAAAATTAATATAGAATTGGAAAAAGAATGTCTATCAGATTCTCTTTTTTACTAACCACAATGAAAAGAGAAAGCAAAAGTGATTTTTTCCTGAGAAGAGGGACTTTACCCTCAGAGACAATATGTTTAATAGGATTAGGCATAAGTGGATGTCTCCATGAAGGGTCTCCATATTGGTTTCACATGGATCAGTTTGGGTAAATTCTAGAGCAGTGAGACTTTTATCTCCATTCCTGTGTTACAACCTAGAGGGATTCCAAGAATCTTAGAGAAACCATGGGGCCGTCATGGTACTAAAGTGGGAGAAGAGTGATGGTTATTTGAAGTGGTAAGCCCTGATCAACCTGGT
This sequence comes from Nasua narica, assembly GCA_028533885.1. Taxonomy (NCBI): domain Eukaryota; kingdom Metazoa; phylum Chordata; class Mammalia; order Carnivora; family Procyonidae; genus Nasua; species Nasua narica. Next base: position 31,392,801 of record CM052800.1, on the reverse strand, counting down.
GCTATGACAGTAGGTGCTGACAGACTGATGGAAGCAAGTGATCATGAAGGGATCTCAAGTTTTTGGTGAAGAGTTTACACAGCTGGTTAACGGCTACCAAAATGGGATTGAATGGGGGAAATTAAATCCATGACATTAGAGAAGCAATGGAAAGGTGTTTTCTTTTTTAAGAGAAGAAGATACAGAGTAACTTATTTCAGCAGCACATACCAACATAAGATAGAAGACAATTTTTGAATATTTAAGAATCATTCTTTATTAAAATTACGGAGTTTATAAGCAGTGGTCAAAATTAATTTAAGTACCCTCTTAAGGGATACTTGGGTGCCTCAGTGGGTTAAGCCTCTGCCTTCGGCTCAGGTCATGATCTCAGGGTCCTGGGATCGAGTCCTGCATTGGGCTCTCTGCTCAGCAGGGAGCCTGCTTCCCCCTCTCTCTCTGCCTGCCTTTCTGCCTACTTGTGATCTCTCTCTATCAAATAAATAAATAAAGTCCCTAAAAAAAATAAAAAAATAATAAAGTATATAAGTTTGCTCTTAAGCAAAGCAGAAATTTAAGAGTAAATAAAATTATAGAAAGTAAAAGAGATAACATCTTCATGAGTTTGATCTGAAGATAAGAATATGCTCCAACGGTTAATATTTGATGCGTGCTTCCTTGGGTTGATTTTCAACTAAAACCATTACAAATATTTTAAGATTTGATCCTGAGAAGCCAGTAGAATAGACAGATTTATTTTCTTTTTATAAACAAGGAAATTGAAGTAAAGATAGGTCAGGCAACTTTCTCAATGTCACATATTTGGTAATGGGTGGACTTAGTTTTGGAACCCAGGAAGTCAAATGACATTTGTCATCATATTACTCAGTTTCCAGTTACAGCACTGTGACAGCACAACAACATTCACCGTGACTTAGGAGACTATTTCTTGTAAACAGACTCAACATATTTTTGTTTCCAAACTAGAACAACTCATCATTTTTTAATGACATATAATGGCTTACACATCTTAGTAGACTTGGCTTTCTGTTTGATATTCTGCTTTTCTTTTCCCGTTCCATCCAGCTGGTCATCAAGCACTGCCATGATGATAACTTTTGTTCTACACAATTCTTCACCTCCACGAACATTTTGCCTTGACAAGCACTAACTTATCCCATCACTTTAGAACACCCTGAGAGAGGATTAGGAGGATTTTCTTTCTCAAACATCACAGTTACCATAACTTTTCTCTTGTTTGAATATTTACATTTGACTTCCTTAATTTTAATTTAAATTTGTTCATTTAATCTTTTTTAAGACCTTCATAAGTATCAACTATGTGTGAACATAGTGTGGAGTCCCGAGGACAAAGAGATGAGAACATTTTGTTCCGGCCCATATAAAAGCTTTCAATCACTAGTTTGCTTTTGAAAGTATTTAATCAAATAAACTTTACTACAAGTGGTCATATAGAGAACAGTCCACATTCAGTCACTAATGAAAGCCTTTAAAGCTGGGTATAGATTTTATCTCTAAATACAATATTTTCCCCCTAAATTTTCCCATTAATGCAAACACAATCTTAGTCAATAGGTGATCAGTGCCTAATAAGTTGCCACATAGAATCCATTGCTGTCAACATTTAAAAATAAGGACTATGCAAGTGTCCTAAACTTAATGCTGATAGGAGTTATCTCCATTCATTTTCCATCCAACCATATATGGGGAGGAGCAGATGGTAAACGATGATGACTCTGCTGCCTCATTTCCAATATACTTTCATCAATCTAGGAGTCTGTCATATTGTTGTTATTTCTAAGTTCTTGCTAAATCTATCTCTACCAAGAGATCCCTCTCTCTCTCCTTGTTAAATGGAATACCAATTTAATACAATTGGAGCCAGCTCCTCCCTAAAGCTACTTTGTCAACATGAAGACACTTGAGGGTTTTTTTTCTAGATTTCCAGACTCAATGCGGCATTATGTTCATTTGTGTTTTTGTGTTTTTCAAATTTCTGCAGGTATTTTTTCATCATCTTTTTAAAACCTTTTTCATTTGTGGGGTGCCTAGGTGACACAATTGGTTGAGTGTCCAACTCTTGGTAATGGCTCAGATTGTGATCTCAAGGTCATGAAAGTGAGCCCCAAGTCAGGTTCATCATGGAATCTGCTTGAGATTCTCTCTCTCTCCCTCTTCCTTTAACTCTCTCACTCATTTTCTCTCTCTCAAAAAAAAATTTTATTTTTGTTACAGAACACCATTTCTGGAGAGCTAGGCAGCATCTCCAATATCTAAGTCAGTGGAATCTCTAGGTTTATTATGTGGAATAGGGAACAATGAAATGTAGATCAGGAATAATAAATAGTATGCCAAAATATTATTTTGCATTTTTGAGTGTTACCAACACCTTATTCTTTTATCATGGCACTTTTATACATCTAAACAGAACAATAGAATCTCAACATCTTTTCTCATTTTCTTTCCATCATTTTGGTGAACATTTATCTGGAATAAACACTCAAAATAACTATAAGATATATAATAAATAATTGATCAGGTCATTGAACACTTATTGATCTCTGATGAGTTTCTATGGCTGCTGAGGTTAATAAAAATAGAACTTGTTCTCAAAAGCCCATAGCCTAATTGGTAAAATATACATAAGAACAAGCAAATAAAAAACATAGGGCTATATAAAGTGCTCTGGAAATATAATAGAGTTTCTATTCATGTATGCAAAGAGAGGATAAAAGTGATGGTTATAATACATGGGTGAAGATGAACATAATTATGTTTTGGGGGAGAGGTATAAGAAAATAAAGATGATTTGCTCAATTCCTAAAAACATCCTTCCATCAACATGCTGTCTTACTGACTTACCATTCTCTGTTTTTTCTTGACAATAAATATTCTTTTTTTTTTTAAAGATTTTATTTATTTATTTATTAGGAAAGAGAGAGAGTGAGAGAGAGCATGAGAAGGGAGAAGGTCAGAGTGAGAAGCGGACTCCCCATGGAGCTGGGAGCCCGATGTGGGACTCGATTCCTGGACTCCGGGATCATGACCTGAGCTGAAGGCAGTCGCTCAACCAACTGCGCCACCCAGGGGCCCCGACAATAAATGTTCTTGATAGAATTGTCTACTTTCATTGAATTTTGTTACTTATTAGTAAGTGAATTCTTAAGAATATTCAATCAGACTCCTGTATTCAATATTTTTCTGAAACTATAATAATCTTTAAATGTTTTCAATAACAATCTTATCAACAAGCCAAGTAATGTCCTATTATCACTCATCTTTGTCATGTATTACAGCAGAACACTGTCAAGTTCATCTTGTATGTGGATATTTATGACCTCTCAATGTGGTCATACTGTGTTCCTCTGCAATAGTAGATTTCTTCTCTCCTCATCAGACTTCCCACTTTCAAGTTGCCCAAGTTTCTCAGATCATTGCCACCTAACTCCACCTGTTAACACATTACCTCCATAAAGACAACTTCAATTCTATGGGCAGTTTTGACATCTCTCCTTAGTCTAAGGCAGAATGTTGGCCTACTGGAAATCTCCAATCCCTGCAACTAATGCTGTAGTTTAGATGGGCATGAGAATTCCAACACGTGAATTTTAGGGGGACAGAAACATCTATAGGTTGGTTTTACTATACTAACTTTGAATGAATCTTGTGCCCATGTCTGATTTTGTGACATCAATTATTGATTGGAAAATATTGGTTCATTAAGTTATGCAAGTCTTTCAACTGTTGACCCACTTCATTACGCAGTATAAAAATAGCACATTCAGGGGCGCCTGGGTGGCTCAGTCATTGGGCATCTGCCTTCAGCTCAGGTCATGATTCCGGGGTCCTGGGATCGAGCCCCGCATCGGGCTCCTTGCTTAGCGGAGAGCCTGCTTCTCCCTCTGCCTCTGCCTTCCATTCTGCCTGCTTGTGCTCTCTCTGTCAAATAAATAAATAAAATCTTTAAAAAAAATTAAAAATAAAAAATAAAAATAGCACATTCATTAATAATATCACCAAACTCATCAGAAAATCTTGAGGCTGTCAAGCTATGGTGATGCAAACAAGTTTTCCAATGTTCTAACTTTTGTTTGAAAACTTGAATTTTATCATTGGCAATAAATCTTGTCAGTTATTTTCCTTGAAGTGACAGGCTTAATTGATCTCTTTTTGGCAAAATATCTGCTCAGTATCCAAATGGGATTAGCCAGTTTATGTCAGGTGTTCTTTAAAGACAAATGGTACCCTATGGAAAAAATGGTTCCTCAGGTGACAACTCAAACAATTGAATAAGTGTATTTCCTCATACAAAGTCTATAGTCTTAATTCATGCTAAGTCATCAGCATTTTTATAGGTTACGCTTTTGAGCCATCAGTGCAAATATTGATAAAGTGAAAATGCCAAGCATTGTCTTATTATTGTTATAAAAATAGTCTTAACCCAGCAGACCTCTTAAATATGTATCAGAGACTCCAAACTGATCATGCTTTGTCTTAGATATGTAAGTAATACAAATATAAGACAGAGATTTAGGAAAAAAGAATGTGTATATGTATGTATGTTCACATTTATGTGATTTATATAAATATGTGCCGTGGACTGAATGGTGCCCCTCTAAAAGTCATATGTTGAAGTTCTAGATGATATTTGGAGATGGAGACTTTGGGAGGCAATTAGATCATGATGGTGGAGCTCTCAAGATGGGATAGGTGCCCCATAGGAAAACAAACAACAAAATACCAATAACCTCTCTGCTATGTGAGGCTACAAGAGGGCAGAATCTACAAGCCAGGAAGATCACGGTCACCAGAACCCAACCTTATTAGCACTCTGATTTCAAACTCCCTAGCCTCCAAGACTATGAGAGATAAATGTGTTGTTTAAACCGCCCAGTTTATGGTATTTTGTTACAGAAGCCTGAGATGACTAATACAACATGCGGACACTACAAGTTGTGTTATTCTCATTCACTTATGACCATTTACTGAAATCTAGGGATGGGTATGTGTTTAGAATTTATAAGGTTATTCTAAAGTATTTCATAGAAGACTATTAGGAAAAAAAATCTTACTTGGCTTCTATTCAAATCCTTCCCACCGGCATGATAGAGGGAAATTGGCTAACGTGCATGATGATAGGAAACAAACAAATAAATAGTAATTTAGAAAGAGTCTCAAAGCATTTGGTGTGCACCTCAATTAAGACATAATTTAAGCTTTGTGACATGAGTATTTGGTGGGCTGATTGTCCAAAGTAGGATGGAAACAGAAGAAACTGATAATAGAGGAGAGGAAAAATAGATATTTTTATTAAAGGAAGGAATATGAAGAATCTTTCTGAAAGATAAACATAGACAAGCATTTATTTTAAAACTAAAGTTTTGAGTGCTTGCTATGTGCTAGACAGCATTCAAGATATCAGGATTGCAATTGTAAACAAAACTGATCAGCTCTTTTCCCTCCTAAAGTCTAGAGCATCATGGCTGCTATAGGTGGTGACAAGCATTACTATAAAATGCGCTAGGTGGGATGTCACTAACAGAGAACAATCTCTGAATGGTTACCGAAGAGTGGTAAGCAGTTGATTTTAATTGATGTAACACTAGGCCAAGATAATGACTTGGTTAAAAAGATATAAATCAGTTAGGAAAGAATAGAGGCTGCAGGCTAGGCAGCAAGGAAGGAAGAAATAATCATACTCAATAAGAGATGACTAGAGCTCTAGACATATAAGAAGGACTGACAAAATAGGGACATCAATATAGCAAAGCCACAAGTTGGATTCCTTAATTGAATGGCAGCCCTGGGAGACATACAAGGCTCATTTCTCTGTCATCGTTCTTCTTGATCACCTCCACTTTAGACTAATTTTCTTTCCCAGAAAATAATGTTTTTTTTTACATGCCTCTTAGATAGCCTTCTTCAGAGGCCACACAAAAAGGCAACTTCTTATTTCACTCCTCTGACCAAAACCTAATATTTTCCTCCACTGTACACCAGGGATCTTTCTATCTCCCTTAATTTTGACAGTTCTCATGGTGCATGATATTTATTTATGTGTCTGTCTTAATAGAATTTCTAAGTGAGTTTTGATTATAGCAATCTTCTTACCAATAGCTGAACCATTAGGACTGATATCTTGGCCCTTTGAAACATGTTTAGGGAGTTCTCTATTACTCTTCCACCAGAAAAGAAACATAATGTGGGTACATAGCACATTTCTGAAGGCATTTACTCTACATACACAACAGGTTTATAGAAACAGATTTTAAACGACTGTTGCAAATCACAAAAATTTTTCAGTAAATGTAAACACTCATTTTTTTTCTGAGTTGAAAACATTTCAAAAAATTCGAAGTTTATGTATATAACAGATGGTTCAATTTGGTCTACAAAGTTCAGTGTATCTAGGGATAATTGGTTGTGAATAGCAGGGTAATGTGACTGAACTGCAACTGAGTATAACACATAAATAAAACATACCTGTAAAACTGTTCAAAGTGTTGTTAATTATTCCACCTGGACTAGAACACAACAGTTGAAAGTGTTCTAAAAGTACCATTTGTCTGCTAATTTACTTAACATTGGCTTTTTGCAGCTTCAGATCATATTTCTGCAAACCAAACTAAGTTTCCGAACTAACAGTTCTTCCACATACTTCCAGTAAACAAATGAAATGAGCCAAATCACATCTAGACAAATTATAGATGCAGAAGGGCAATTACTTAAGGGCCATCTTACTATCTGCTACCCTCATTATAAGAAATAGCAACGAGAGATGACTTTACACTTATATGTTTCTTTTAAGTGTTTAGATACTCTGCTGCAACATATTTATAAAAATCCATATTTTCAGATGGTGGGTTTTGACAAAGATTAAAACAGATTAATACCAAATAATCACATAACAAAGATAACCCGTGGCAGGATAACAGGACCAATATGAATAGCTCTAAAACTTTATGAGTATTTTAGTTGCTTCTTGTGTGCTCTGTCGAATTTGAAACTTGTAACAGTCCTGTGAGATAGGGTAGTTTTATCTGTAATTTATAGATGGACATTTACATCTGAGAAGTCACCTACCTAATGTCACACAGCACTTCATGACAGATCGAACATTATGATGCATGGATTTTCCATTCAAGTCCAATGTTCTAATCTCCAGACCTCTCTGACTTCTCAAAATAATAATAAACATAATTGCAGAGAATGAGATAAAATCCCTTTCTCTTTTTCAAGAATTTTAGCTGAGAGAACTCATTTGGTTAAACAGTCTAGGAAGTGAAATAAAGGATCGTGGATGGGCAGTATAAGAATGTAGAAATTTTTTTATACGAAAGAAAATGAAAGTAAGAGATGTAGATGTGGATAGTGCAGGTTCTAGATAGTAGGAATGAAGGAATGATGTGACATTTGGATATTGGAAGCTTTAGAAGTAGAGAGAAAAAAAATTTAGGAAAGCAGAATTCTTTCCGGGAAGACGTGTAGGAAGTTGAACTGAAGTTAAGAATTAAGTTAAGGGATATGGTGTCTCTTGCTCTTTTGGAGAACATGCTAAGAAAGATTTATCTACTCATCTTTTAGAGAGAAGGGGCACAGAGGGAGAGGGAGAGAGAGAATCTCCAACTCCCCACCGAGCCTGGAGTCCAACATTGTGCTCCATCCCCTGAGCTTGAGATCATAACCTGGGCCAAAATCAAGAGTCAGACACTTAACTACCTGAGCCAGCCAGGCACCCCACTAGGGAATAAATAAGTAAAAATAATTAATTGATAAAGTGTTTATGTTTCATGTAAGCATACCACGCACATACATGGAGGTAACCAAACTGAATTTAGTAAGAATAGAGGCAAATTAATTTAGTCCTCTATGCACAGCTTCTTCAAGTATCTGCCCCTCCCTACAACTTCTCAATTTCCAGATATTCTGTTTTTTTAAGTTATAATTTATCATTGAAACTATTCACATAGTAAAAATAATGAAGTCAGTTTGATTTAAAGAAATGTAAGAATCAAATCGTGAAGTATTACCAACATTATTTTTTAATGTGAAATTATAAATTGATGTGTCTATTACAGCTCCATCTCCCAAAATTGACGTTTCATTCTTCCTTTACTATCAGCCTAGGATACAAATGATGGTTAAAGAAGAATCTCGAAATATTGCACTTTTTTAAAAAATGCACTTGGTAATTAATGTGAAGGATTTGAATCAAAGTTAGTAGTACTTCTTCATGTAAGGATGGGAGTTTTAATTAATTATTGCTGCTATTCAGAACATAATTTTTGTAATTGGAAATGGCTACTGTTAGGTCACAATAAAGAAAGAAAATGTTCATTCAGATGAAATGAAACTTTGTTCAGTTATAATGACCCATAGGAAGGAGGTTTTTCAACTAGAGTGTATTCTTATCACATACACAGTAAAATATAATTAGGTTTAGCCCTCATCCACAGCATCTGCATTTAAAAGCTCAACTCTGAATGAAGCTCCTCCTTTTCATTTTCCTCTATTTCACACCTCCTCCTTCTGGATTTTGACCTCTGGGTCTTGGAACCACACAAGATATATTGAGATCTTTGATCTCATTAACATGTTTGCAATTCATTTTTTCTGTTCCTATCTAGTTAAAATAGATTAGTACTCATAGATATTAAGTTACAAAGCCCATGTCAGTGCACCGAGATATTGCAAGTCAAAACAGACATTTAATTCTTGATTTCATTTAAATAATTATTTAAAGATTGGAACAAAGGGACATTGAGAGGTTATTTAGTCTATCTCTTGCATTTTAGGCAAAATTATTCCTAAAATAGGTGCATGACAATCATTTTCACTCCTAAGGAATCCCCAGAAAGGGACTTAAAATTCTATCTTGGTATCTTATTCTACTCTATAAAAACACTCAATATTGTCTTAATTTCAGACTTAAATCTCAAATGTCATTTTATTTCTTCTTTGTCCTTAGAAGTAATAGAAGGATTTTTCCCTGCAATAATCTCATATTTTTAAGTTCTTCTTCCAACTATTTTTTTTTATTTTTCTTTCTCTTTTGCAGTCTCAATTCTACTGCAAAAGAGTAACTTGTACAGTTACTGTGATAAATTCCAATAATATCCCAGTACCAAATATAAAGAAAATAATCTGACAAATATTTATTTAATCTTTAGTTGTACTCTGTTTTTTCAGTGGTAAAAATATTCATGATATTTCTTACAAACTCAAGAGAGCTGTTTTGAAGAGATGGTGATAATTTAAATGAATACTTCATAAAATATATTTGTCAAATTCTTTGGCTTTTTGAGTTTTATGTCTGAAAGAAAGAAAAAGAAAAAAGAAAGAAGAAAGAAAGAAAGAGAGAAAAGAAAGAAAGAAAGAAAGAAAGAAAGAAAGAAAGAAGGAAAGAAGGAAGGAAAGGAGGAAGGAAAGGAGGAAGGAAGGAAGGAAAGAAGGAAGGAAGGAAGGAAGGAAGGAAGGAAAGAAAAGAAAAGAAAACTTGTGTGACTTAATTTAAAGCAAATATTAATGAAATACTTATGGGGCATCTGGGAGGTTCAGTTGGTTAAGCATCTGACTCTTGGTTTTGGCCCAGGTCATGATCTCGAGGTAAGTGAGATAGAACCCCACATCAGGCTCTATTCAGCACAGAGTCTGCTTTAGATTCTCTCTCCCTCTCCCTCCTGGTCTTTTTTTCTTTCTCACACACTCAAATAAATAAAGAAAATCTTTTTAAAAAATACTTTTATGGTAACCTAAAGTTACTGATACTTTTGTGTTAGCCTAAAGTTACAAAGATCAGAGTGGAAAAAAGAAGATATTTAAGAACAGCTTTTATATTTAAATATGAGAGAGACAGAGGGATTTTTTTCACACACTCCTTCTCTTTTCTTTTCTTTTTTTCTTTTCTTTTCTTTTCATACTCACTTCTGGAGTCATATTTACCACTTTTTGAACCATACTCTATCCAGCCTGGTAGCCAGGCTGGAGTTAATTATGATACCACTGTAAATTATGAACTTTGTCATATGGTCTAAAACTTTGCCAATTCCACTTTTGAATAAAAATAATTTATTTCAGGGCTCTGCACTGGCAGTGATGGGAATGATCAGTCCTTAGCTACTTAGAACTCATGGAAGCCTATCTACATGAAATCTTCCACTATGGGACACAAGCAAATACAGGCCAAAAGTGACCCAGAGAAACCTCCAAAATGTGATAATGAACTCCAAATATATTAACTTTCATATTCCAATTCCTTCAAGCCCTTTCACACTTCAGTATAATTTCACAATTAAAACAAGAAAGAAAAAAACTTGGGTCATAAGCGGAGGAAACTTAGAGTGTCAGATTGTTGACCTTATCTCCATTGTTTGTCCAGACTTATCTCAGATTCTATTGTAACTTCACTGCTTTTAGCATTTTGTGCTTGTAAGGATTCAACCACAGAGAAGGAAGATACTGAGTTTTATTAAGCATCTTGATAGTCCATGCTAAGCTTTGAAAAATCTCCTAAATGTCTACAATTTTCCTAGAAGTATCAAATAATCCAAGGTTGGGAAATGTGTTATTTTCACAAAGATGTTCTACTTGTTTGGCTGGAAAGGAAAGTAAACATGGCAGGTACCTCAAAGTCAGCTAGCCTTACATATCAGCAAGTGGGGAAGGGAGAAAGTTTGCCTCAGTTTTCAGATATCGCTGTAATTGGGACCAATAAAACAACACCTGAAGACTCCCAGGAGATTGTTTTTCCTCAATCTTAAACTGGGTCTGGCAGCTGACTTACCAAGGGGAAAAAAAGAAAAGATATTAAAGTATGAAAACATCTATGGACAAATTATTCAACCACTTGGCCTGCTGAAACATTTACTGGAAATGGGTACAAATAGGATTTATTTACATTCATATTACCCTAATATTTTTCTAGGACATGTTTATCTATGTATTTATAAAATATTTTGAACCAAGTATGCTATAAATATTTTATTCAGTTTTAAAGGATGAGTATCTAATCAATGGCTAATATGAATAATATATTACAAAATAAATTTCAGTTTTCATATTTCAGGACATTATATTTTAAAATAAATAAGACACAAATGCATTCCAGCTTTTTATTAGTTGTCAGTAAAACTTAGACTTGTAAGAATTAAGGGTTTTACGATTTGCATAGTAGGCATTCAATAAACATGTTTAAGGGATTTCTAAAAGTACTAGTTAAGCGGATATTCAAGTTTTACACAGAATTCAATAAAATCATCACTTCTGTACATGCAGCTTTAAAATAATTTGTGGATATATTTTTTTATCCTTGATATATGCTATCTCCAAATATTATTTCCTTGGAACTCTCTTTTATGAAAGAAATGACAGTATGAAACATGTTTTTTTGTTTTGCTTTTTAATTGGATACCAGGAATATGACATTTTGGTGAACTTGTTTCCTTAATATGGATAATCATAACATCTTTGCATGCATAACATTTTTTGAAGACTAGTCAAACAGTCTCACTAACACCTTTTAAGATTAAAATAAAATTTAGTTGTCAAATAAAATAAAATCTAAATTGCTTAGAAAACTTTGGATTTACAGCAGCCTAGCAAACGGGTCATATATGAATTTCATATACAGATTCTTCAAGTTGTAAATTGAAGGAAACTAATTCAAATTGCTGGAGGAAAATATGTTATCCTGTTATGTTAAAAGCTGTGAGTAAGACAACTTAATGGAAATTGGGTACACTGCTATATTGCTTCAAGCTTCTTTAGTTACAAAGCTGAAGAGATATTTAATTATAAGTTCTAGTAAGAATATCCACATGACAAAAAGAAAATATAACTTTTCCCAAAAGTTCAGACATATTCAGGGGATAAAGGGAAATAGAAAACAAAAGCAAGGAATATTCACTTTTTCTGGATCTTTCAATAATATGACCATTTACCTTATAATTTAGAAAATTGTGGATCTAATCAAATGTTTTATATGAAGGTACTGAAATGTCTGCTAAGTCACCAGTTTTTCCATTGCCAAGCTAATATTATTTGACATGTCTAAGTTCTATCCTTTAGGGCTGCAAAAATGTTCCACCTGGTGTGAGCTGACATACCGATGAATTGTAGTTCTCTGGTTAGAGATGAGGAGAGCGGAGGCACCAGCCAGGGTGATGGTCTGAAGAAAGAGCACTGTTGGAAGAAGGAGCTCCCCAGAAGAGGGTACAAAAGATGTTTCAGGACGAAAGCTACTTCTTTAGAACCAAAAACGAGATCTCCCTCAGGCCCTCTTGAATGCCCCTGCATAACTGCTGACTCTCCAGGACCGACAATCTCCTTCCTACTCGATGGAGGCCAACTAAGAAAAACGAAAATTGTGTTCGTTCTGATGTTTCTTTTAAAAAATATATTGCTATTCCTGATAATTAACGTCAATGGATAACATTAAAATTTGAGTCTTGCGTATTTGAACAAAAGCTTGAAGAGCAAAAGCTCTAAGACTTGGTCATAGCTGTTGCAAGTCTGGCTTAGGAAGAAGATCCCTTATAAATGAGAACTTGAACACTGCAGCCAAAATGAGTAATGCCAGGAAAAACAACAACAATAACAACAACAAAACAACTCCACAAAAGCCAAAAATCTCTGCATAAAGTGATTTGTGCACCTAACCATGATATCCCCAAGAACTCTCTAGAACAGTGTCATGTGGCAAGAGAAAGGTGGTTTCCTAAAGCAAAGGGACTGCACAGGTTGCTGCACAGCCAAAAACTAGAATCCTTTTAACCATGGCCACCTCACTGAGACTAAAGGGTTGCCTTTTCATTAATCTGCAAGTTACCTTAGAGCAGTTATTTCATTGAAATGTCTTGATGTGGCAAATAGTACTTATGTTACTATCCAGGTAACTTTAAATTCAACTCCGTTCCTCCTCATCCCTTCTATCAAAAGAAATTCTGAGTGCACTCCTTTTCAAGAAGATAATGTTCAGGATTTTGTATCTTTTTCTTTACCACACTTTCTCTGTGTTTACCTGGAGCCATGACTTTAAGATTTTGTGCAAAGATGTTTCTTAATCTTTCTCAATCTTGACATTTGCCTGCTTTTCTGCATCATGGGTTCCCATGTTGGTTGATACTACATTAACACATGAATTTCAAATTTTCAATGTGCATATTATTTTCAACTTAAAGATACATCAAAATCAGGATGCATTTGAAATAGATCTTTTACTATGCTTTTTAAATACAAACAACTTAAAAAGGAGTAAGGGTTTTTATCCAAGTAAGTTTTTTTTATAACCTTAGAGGTAATTTATTAGATTCTATTAACCCAGAGGTTAGAGAAAGTGCTGAAAAGTCTGTGTTAGGTTCTGGCTGGTATGATCTGCTTTCTCTCTCTGTTCTTTTTCCTATTGCATCACCCATGTGTTCACCACCTGTACAATAAACCAGAGTTTCCAGAATCTTAAAACTTTACCAGTCAGGGAACGACAGATGTTGGCGAGGATGTGGAGAAAGGTGAACCCTCCTACACTGTTGGTGGGAATCCAAGCTGGTACAGCCACTCTGGAAAACTGTATGGAAGTTCCTCAAAATGTTGAAAATAGAGCTACCCTACGACCCAGCAATCACACTACTGGGTATTTACCCTCAAGATACAAATGTAGTGATCCGAAGGGTCACATGCACCCGAATGTTTATAGCAGCAATGTCCACAATAGCCAAACTATGGAAAGAACCTAGATGTCCATCAACAGATGAATGGATCAAGAAGAGGTGGTATATATATATTCAATGGAATACTATGCAGCCATCAAGAGAAACGAAATCTTGCCATTTGCAACGACGTGGATGGAACTAGAGGGTATTATGCTAAGCGAAATAAGTCAGTCAGAGAAAGACAATTATCACATGATCGCTCTGATATGAAGAATTTGAGAGGCAGGGCAGGGGGTTATGGGAGGGTGGGGAAGAGAAATGAAACAAGATGGGATGGGGAAGGAGACAAACCATAAGAGACTCCTAAACTCACGAAACAAACCAAGGGTGGCCGGGAGGTGGGGGGGTAGGGATATGGACATTGGGGAGGGTATGTGTTATGGCAAATGCTGTGAAATGTGTAAGCCTGATGATTCACAGACCTGTACCCTGGGGTAAATAATACATTATATGTTAATAAAAAAAAATAAAAAAAAAAAAACTTTACCAGTTTGGTAAATAGGCTGAGATATATAGTCTCTGTTTGACCCCTTGGGATTCTGTAGGAATGGCAACATTTTTCTCCATTACTAGAAGATCCTGCTTTGACACTGAAAAACTGGTGACAGGAAAGAAACTGCATACTTTGTAAGCCATGGAAGAATTGCCAGATGGTAAATGACACTGAGTGTTTTATCAGCAGACTACCGTTTTCTGACTAGTGGCCAATAAAACGTACTTTGAGGATTCTAGGTATTAAGTGAGGAAGAAGGACTGGGAAAGTGAGTACTGGTGAGTAAGCACCAGAGGACTTTTCACCCAGAACCACATATCAATTAAGGACTTGCTGATGGTCCTTTCACAACCATATATTAGATATATTAGATTTCTAATATATCTAAACATATATTAGATATATTTCATATATTAGAAATATATGAAACATAATTGAAGACCAACAGATGAAAAATTAAACTGCATGAAATAAATTTGGAAAAGCATTTAGAAAAAGTCATGCTATTGCAGATCTACATTGGGTTTTCCATGCCTGCAGAAATCCCCCTAGATTATTTCAGTTTTATGTTTTTATCATCAAGGACTTTAATTTCCAGTCTGCATACAAAAATTAATAGAGGATCACGTTCTTTTCATGATTCTACGGAAACAGTTTCCTGTCACTCATTAGCTGTGTAAACTTTTCAAACTATAGAAACTTACCAGAGTCCGTTAATTCCTTTGAACCATCTCTTTATATCAAGGAAAGGGTGATAATGGCTCCTGGGACAAAGCCAATCCTCTTGATTTCCTCTCCAGAGAGTCGAGCGAATTGAGACCTTTTGGGAAAAATACATTTCGTTAATGTTTGCAACATTTTATTTGAAAAGTTTCAGACCTTCAGAAAAGTTGAAAGAATTGGGTAAGTGAAGCGTATAAAACTATAGACAAATTGGGACTTTTTAATTTACAAAAACATCAGGGAACTAGGTAAAATGTATAGAGTATTCTTTGTACCAAGCTGAACCACATGGAACTTTTTTTTTAAGATTTTATTTATTTATTTGACAGAGAGAGAGACACAGCGAGAGAGGGAACACAAGTCGGGGATGGGAGAGGAAGAAGCAGGCTTCCTAAGGAGCAGGGAGCCCAGTGCAGCGCTCTATCCCAGACCCTGGGACCATGACTTGTGCAGAAGGCAAATGTGCTTAATTGACTGACCCACCCAGGCGCCTCTGGAACTATTTTTGTAGGTTAAGAGTGCTCAAATATCTGCGGTTTCATATGATTCGAACTAAATACAACTAACATACTTAAACATTTTGCCTAGTTTTGCCAATTGTTCATGCTTTGCCCATTTGATCACCCTTTTGGATATAAAAATAAATGTAGATATAGATGTATAGGTCTATTCATTCTTATGTCTATCCATTTATTCACCTGCCTACCTGTGTATCTATTTTCTATTATCATCTATTTAATCTATTGTCTATCCACTTGCTTTTTATGCCAAACCCATTATTCTAAAGCACTAAACTTTCTCTCTCTACACACATAGACACACAACAATATTCATATTTCTTGTTCTTTTTTAAAGAGACATAGTACGTCATTGTGGAGGAGGGAACCTACCATCCACAAGTCAACCACTCTCTGTATGAGAATTAAGGATAGTCTCAGTATTTCGCTATTACAACTAATTTCAAAATGATTAAGATTATGCATCATTGTTTGTTGTTTTAGTTTTTTGTGGCTTTAAACTAATGGAATTCAATTCCTAGAGGCAGAATTATTGAGTAAATGGGTAAATACATGTGTACTTACTGTTATATACTGCTGAGTGTTCCTCCAAAGAAGGACACTATTTTAAAATCCCATCGATGTAAGAGAATGCCTGTTTCCTTACAGGGTATTGTCAGTCTGTGGTCAATTTAACAGATGAGAAAGACAATCACAGTGTGATTTTGTGTTTCTCTTATTTTAAGAAAAGCTAAGCATATTTTTGTATTTTGCTTGGTTGATTGGTAAAATAAGGTTAAATCATTTGTACATATGATTTAAGAGTTTTTAAAAGCATGTTAAAAAGTTTAAATTTTATCTCTTCCATATTATAAGTATATATTCTCAATTTGTTATTTATTTCTTTTACTTTACATATGCATTTTGCAGGCAGGTTCTTTGCTATTGCGTTTTTTTGTTTGTTGGTTTTTTGGTTTTTTTGTAGTCAAATTTATCACTTTTCTGTATTGTATACCCAGGTTATAAAGAAAGTGATTTATATTTTCTTCAAGAATTTATTTGCATGTTTTCAGAGTTTGATCTCATACCATATTTTGAGTCTGTTCTCAATTCTTAAATTTTTTTTTGTGAGGTAGGCTACAATTTTATCTTGTTTCAAGTGACTATCCAGGTTATTGATACTATTGATTTAAACGTCCCTTCTTTCTCAGGGCATCTGCACTTTGGTTGTTTTTTTAATGGAGGCTTTGTAATATGTTCAAAATTTGGTAGTTCTCTTGAAAAAACTCCTTTAATGCTTTTTCTCCCCCAGTTTCTTCTGTACTGTGCTAGCGTATTATTTTTTTTTTTTAATTTAAACTTTAGAATAAATTTGTTTAGCTCTGGGGCAAAACTCAATCCAAACAAGCAAACATTTATTAATGTAGCATTTTGTGATATGAAATTAACATACTTAAATTAAAATTAGATCTTTATTTGTTCAAGTCAACTTCTTTGTCTTTTTGTAGTGTTTGATCATTTCTTCTTTGAATAAAGCTTCTCCCCTAAGGAAATCCTCCTCTTAGGATTGCCTTTTGAGACAGTCTTCCCTGAACTCTTGTATATTTAAAGCTATTTTCCTATACACTTGATACTTTAAGAACAACTTGGCTCCCTATAAAATCCTTGGCCCACAATTTGTTTACTTTTTTTTTTAAAGATTTTATTTATTTGTCAGAGAGAGAGAAAGAGAGCACAAGCAGGCAGAATGTCAGGCAGAGGCAGAGGGAGAGGCAGGCTCCCTGCTGAGCAAGGAGCCCGATGTGGGACTCAATCCCAGGACCCTGAGATCATGACCTGAGCCGAAGGCAGCTGCTTAACCAACTGAGCCACCCAGATGTCCCATAATTTGTATACTTTTAATGTGTGATTGAGAAGTTAAAGAAAATTCAGCATCCTTTCTTTTGCAACTTGGTCTATTTTTTTCTTAATATTTAAAGTCTAATAATTTTATTAATCTGTTTCTCATAATTTTCTATTCCAGTACATTTTTTCCAAGTACATGGTGTTTTTTTTTAATTGAGTCATTTATTTCCAGATTTTTTTTATGGACTAAAGTTTTAAATATTACATCTGGTTCATTATTTTCACTTTTTTAAGAACTAAAATTATGTGTATAATGGACCATCTTTCCTGTTCTCTGCATCAATTGCCTTGTCTGAATCTTTTCACCTTTTTATTTATTTCATTTTGTTCTCAGAGATATTTTCATGTAATTTTTTAAGACTCTCATTATATTTTCAGTCAAATGTATTTTATTCTGACACCTTATAATTTAATTTTTCTAAAGTTACTTTTTTTCTTTCTCCCATTTCTTTCCTGAGTTTATATGAGCTCTCATTTCACAGATTCTTTTTTTTTTCCACTTACATTATAAACTTTGAATCATGTATTCAATTACTTTTTCTTATCTATAAATGCTTGATAAAAGATATTTAATCTTATTCAAGTGTTGTGTCATACTTCCTTCTGCTTTTTGTTGTTTGGTGGAGAGCATTTTCATTAGCTAAAATGTTTTGATCTGCCTTATTTTACTAGCTGCTACTTTCTGTTTATTTTTAAATGTCTCAATACAGGTTTATGAAGAGAGCAGTACAGGGTTTTGGCTGCAGCAGCCATCGTTGGTGCTTTGCTTAGATATCATAGGATCTCTTTGCTGATTGGATGTGTCATTCCTTAGGTGCTGTGGCTATTGCTGCTAATACCTCACACTTTCTGATTTCTCCAGGGTATTACTCTTGGACAACTGAAACTGTATTACCTGGAAATTCCCATTTCCCCCATGCTAACCCAATGACTGATCTGTGAAGACTTACAGAAAATCAATTCCCTTGCCTTAAGGTACAATAAAATCTTTGTTTCCATTTATGCTCTGGAGTTCCTGTAGGATAAGATGAATCTGAATGTCACCTGAAATTATAGCCTTTCTTAACATCTTCCTTCTCCTTATCGTGCTTTTCTTCCTGTCTTCCTCCATTTCTCTAATGCTTTTTTCTTCCAGCTTATCCTGTGACCACTCATTTAATATCTCACTTGCACTTGTTTTCCCATTTTGGCCACCCCAATCTAAGATAGTCATTTACTAGTTTTTTGTTATAGTTGTTTTATTCAAGGGCACCATTTTATGGGGAGGCTTGTATATCTTCTAATTTTGTGATTTAATTTTCTTTCTTAATCATCATTTCCATTATTTACTGCTTTTCTTTATATATCAAAGCAATACAGTACCCAAGTCAGGTCCCTTCATTCCAAGCATTTTGCCTTCTCTGCTCTTGCGCACTTTCAAGGCCTTGCCTTTGGATTCTTCAGACTCCAACTGATATCCAACTGATAGATCCTTTGACCTATCAGTTCTTGATTATGATCTTAGTATTTCCCAACTCATGGCAAGCCTTTGTTTTTTCTGAGATGAATTTATCTGTTATAGCTTAAGCTTTTGCCTTCCTTTTCCACCAAGTCTCCGCTGGAGTCTGTACTCATTGTGCACTTTGGAGATGGTTCTGTTGGATTTTTGGTTATATTTTTCCCTATCTATATATAATGTAAATATATGATAGTAAATTCTTTAGTGTTCTCTGTTTTCTAGTTTTCTTATAGACCTGTGTTTTGGTGGATTTATCTGTTCTTGCTTACCTTGTGTGTGTATGTGTTTTCTTTCTCTTTTTTTCTTTCTTTCTTTTCTCTAAGGATGGAGAAAATGTTTGGACTTATTCCTTGTTTAATTTCCTCATTCATAAAAATCAATTTTAATAAATGTACCCTTAAGTCCACGGGATTGAGTACCTTCAGGTCACAGAAAAACTAACAGTGAGTCTCAGTAATTTCCTAACCAAGGGTGAAAAAAAAAATCACCTTCAGACTTTATCTCTACTGCTTCTATTAAACTAAAATACATCAATAAGGAAGCCTCATGAGACTCTGACAATTTGAAATAAAGTACATATGTCTGGCTCGCCTGGGTGGCTCCTTTGGTTAAGCATCTGCCTTCACCTCAGGTCATGATACTGGGTTCCTGGGATTGAGTCCCACATCAGGCTCCCTGCCCATCAGGGAGTCTTCTTCTCCCTCCACCTTGCCCCTCTGCCAACCACCCCCTCTCTCTCACAAAAATAAATAAATAAAATCTTTTAAAAAAAGAGTACACTTGTCTGTTTTTATTTATGAAGAATAACAAAGTTTATTCAAATGGAAAGAATTTGCTTGGAACCAAACAACTTCTTAGGAAAATCCTATTACAGAAAAAGAAATCCTTCTGGAATTCCTTAATTTAAAAAGGTTTAAAACCATTTCTAGCTGTAGAATAGCTATCATGTTAATTTGTTAGATTTTTAGAGTGACTATTTTAAGTATCTTATTTAAATTTTTAACCTTCATATTTAGTTAATAAAATAAATTAGGTAATTATAGCCAATTTACAAAATTTCTGTCTCTATTTGGCTCAAATGAAATTAGACACTGAATTTAAAATAAATTAGATAATTTCTACATGTTTAATATTCAAACATATCACTTAAATAAGTACCATGGTTTTTAAAGCTGACCCAGAACTTTAAAAATTGGTCTATATTTTTTATCATTTTCTATTTTCTCATTGATTTGTGTTATTCTGGTTGTGTTATTGTAATAAAAAGCAATAAAAGGAGATAATAAAAAATTACTATTTTAATATATTGCAATTCTACATAAAATACGAGCCTAGGGATTTTGAAAATAATATATGTAAGTTCGTCATTTATCTTCAGAAATATAATATGCATTATTTTACTATCCTGATAATCATAGCTTCCTTCATAGAATGTAAACTGCCTGTTCGTTTGTATATCTCTAGGTCCATGAGAGTACATGGAATAAAGTGTGCACTTAAAAACTGTCTATTGAATGATGTAATGGTGCATGTTTGAAAAAGGGTTAAAAGCACTTTTTCCTTCTTCTTGGACTTTCCTCCCCATTTGTCCTCTGTATGCTTTTCTTTACCTTTTCCTTACTGTTTCGTTCTCCCTGGAAGCAGCACCTTCTCAAGGAAGCCTTCCCTGATTTCCCTGACTAGGACAACTCGCCTGGGCTCTCCATGCACCCTGAAACTCTCATCAGGAATATTTGTTCACAACTTCAATTTGCACTTGTTTATCAAAATTTCACTAGTATGTATCTCTGAGTAGTATCCTAGGAGTGCTGGTGGCTTAAAAACATCCAAACTGCTATTCTACCACAGTTCAAGAGGTCGGATGTCTGAAATCTAGGTGTGGGGTGGTTTGTTTCCTTTTGGAAGCTCTAAAGGAGAATCTCTTTCTTAGTTCAGGTTGCTATAACAGAATACCATAGATGAGGTAGATTAAAAAACAATTTATTTCTCCCGGTTCTGGAGGATGGAAAGTCAAACATTAAGGTGCCAGCAGATCTGTGTCTGGTGAGAGCATTCCTCCTGATGTGCGGACGACCATCTTCTCATTGTATCCTGACATGACAGAGAAAGAGAAGACTAGTCTCTTTCTCTTCTTATAATCTTATCATTTGGGTCATACTCTCATTATCTCACACAAACTTGATTACTTCCCAGCATCCCACTTCCTTATATTTCACTGGGGGTTAGGGTTTCAACACGAATTTCTGGCGGAGGGATGCAAACATACAATTCATAATATTTCATCCTGACCCTCTAAATTTCTGTCCTTCACAGGTGTAAAACACCTCCATTCCATCTCAAAGGTCCCCAGAGTCTTCATCGTAACATTCAAAATCTAAAGCCCAAAGTCCTATCTGACCATTAACTAAATCATAAATAATTCATCCTAAAGTGAAATTCCTCTTTGGTGGTGAACCTGTGAAACCAAACAAGTTATGCACTCCCAAAATACAAAATACAAGGCAGCCATGGGATAAACATTTCCATTCCAAAAGGGAGAAATTGAAGAGAAGTAAGGAGTGAAGGGAACCAAGCAAGCTCACAACATAACAAGGTAAATCCCATTAAATCTTAAGGCGCAAGAATAATCCTCTTTGGTTTGATGCTCCATCTTCCAGGACCACTGGTGCAGTAATGTCACCCCCACAGCTTGACAAGGCACTGGTCCTGCTGCTGCCCTTGGCACTGGCCCTACCCACACCACCATTCTGCCAGGCCTCACCCATGCCGAGGCTTTGCTGGGATGTGGGTCACATTCCCACAACTTCTGCTGTAAGTCATCTTCCCTATTGGAATCTTGGCAGTGACTTTGATGATTTCTGAATAAATTTCAGGGTAATTTTACTAGTTTCTTGAAGAATAGTGCAGGTTTAGAACTGAATAGTGTTGTAGGAATTCTCTGCCTTTAATGCTCACAGTTCTTGATCACGCCGCTTCAAAGAATGAAGAGGTAGACAAGATGAAGAGTGGTGGGCAGCAAAGTGAAGTTTATTGAGTAATAGTATAAAACTCCCAGAGAGGGAGGGGTCCCCAAGAGAGCTGCCCTTGGAGTTTCTAAGTGTAGGAGTTTCTCTGAGCTCTTTTCTGGAACTATCTTAAGCAATCAGGGTGGACTGAGTCATGCCAATCAAGGCTGTGGTCATGTACCTGTCTACCAGTTAGGTTAATGTCAACGTTCTGATGGTATTTTTTGATGACAGCTGGGGCTTATGTCTTAACTGCCCCTTGCCTATCATAGTGACAGAAGCTTTGTGGTTAATTGTCTTATTTTAGTATGTTTTGCAGAAGTCATTTCTGCAAAAGCTGCAAGCAGAATGCTAGTATAGTCTTGTCTAAGCTGCAAAACAGGATGTCAATGCTGTTTTACTGTAGCTGTCCTGACTCCTTAGTTTCTTGTTGGGGACCCTAACCCTGACTGTCTTAACTGTCCAACTAACTGCTAACAATAGCTACATCATCCTGTCCTGTAGGCTTTAAAAGTGACAGTCTTCTTCTAATAGGTCTCATCAATTTTTCCCTTAAGTTCAAACTGGTAGCTTCCCTGCTAGGGTTGTTGATTAAGTTTGTGGGCCGCATCCATACTAATCTCCTTATCCAATGTTTGCTCAGCCACACCCTTCATGCCCTTTTCAGAATATGCTTTCTTGGGGCCCCTGGGTGGTACAGTCTGTTAAAGCCTCAAACTCTTGGTTTTGGTTCCGGTCCTGATCTCGGGTTGTGATCTCAAGGTCAGAAATCAAGCCCACATCCAGCTGCTTGGTGGGGAGTCAGCTTGGGATCCTCTCTTCCTTTCTCTTTGCTCCTCCTGTGCATGCATTCACCCTCTCTCCCTCTCTCTCTCTCCCTCTCGTTCTCAAATAAATAAATAAATCTAAAAAAAAAATTCTTATATCTTGCAATACGGACAGGGTGAAAAGTTTCCAAATCCTTAAGTTCTTGTTCTTTTTTCTGAACATTCCTTTCTTTCTTCTTGCATTTTACTAGGAACCAAGCCGCTCCTACAACATTTTGCTTAGAAATCTCAGCTAAGAATCCAATTTCATCACATGCAAGTTCTACCTTCTGCAAAAAACTAGAACACAAACAATTCAGCTAAAGTTCTCTGACACTTTATAACAGTATCGCTTTTCCTCCGGTTTCAAATAACATGTTAATTTCTGCCTGAGATGGCCTTTATTTTCCATATTCCTACCAACATTTGGTTCAGGATTATTTTCGTATTCTTTGAGAAGATAGAGACTTTCTCTCCCACTCTCCTTTTTTCCCTTCTAAAGTCTCATCAGAGTCACTTTTAAAAGTCACTCCATGGCAATCTCAGCTTTTCCTAGCATGCGTCTCAAAATTATTCCAGCCTCTACTCATTACTCATTTACAAAACTGCTTTCACATGTTCTGCTTTCAAACTAGACTCTCACTTCTCAATACCAGTGTCCGTCTTGGTTTGGACTATTACAACAGAATATCATAAACCGTGTATTAAACAACAAAAATTTATTTCTCACAGTTCCAGAGACTGGAAAGTCCAAGTTCCAGGTGCTAGCCAATCTCTTGTCTGGTGAGAACACTCTGGATTGCAGATGGTGATCTTGTTATAGCCTCACATGATAGGAAGACTAATCTCTTTATCTTCTTATAAAAACAATACTTTCATCATTTAGACCCCACTTTCATGACCTTATCTAAACCTAATTACTTCCCCAAGACCCTTTTCCTAATACTATCACATTAGGGGTTAGGATTTCAACATATGAATTGTGAGGGGACATAAAAACATGCGGTCCATAGCACCGCTCCATGCTTCTCTCCTCGCTTTGGCATTTGTTACCACTGTATTGCCTCCATTGTCACATGACCTTCACTATATATCTTCACATAGTCTTCTCATAAGGTCCCTAGTCAGGGGACTTAGGACTCACTATAAGCCAGCATGACCTCATTTTAACCAATTGTATCTGCAGAGGTCCTATTTCCAAATAAGGTCACATCTCTTTGGACATAAATTTGGGAGGAACAATGTGCATCCCAGTATACTCTCCCACTACATTTTAAATTATACCAGGACGGAAAAATAGTAGCTTTTTGGTCACTGTTGTATTCTATCATCCACCTATGTAGATGTTCAATCCAACTTTATCTGATTACAAATATATTGTGATACTTGTGGCAGTGGTAAGAAGGCAGAATATGAATGTTCCAGTGTAGTAGTTTTTTACTGATAAAAATTACGAACAACTGATTACTGAATCACTCTGATTCCTTGTCATTTTGCAACTGGAATCAAAAAAAGGGTGGGGGAGCCAAAACAATACATTTTTGTTTAAGAAGGAAAATAAGATGTGTATTCCAGAGCTCCCGAGAATCACAACTCTTAAACCAAATATTTTAACCAGCCTGAGAGATGATTACAATTACTCTTTATAAAGTAGATAGTATAGGGATTTCAGAATTCAACATTGCTCCTTTTTTCTTTTGTATGTCTGGCAACTTAATGGTTCTGCTGTCATATAATGCTTATGATAGAGCCTGATAATGCCTATGTGGTGAAGTGAGCTAGGATCAACACAGTAAACATTTGAGATTAAAATCAATTCAATTTTGAAGACTCTGGCACAATCATAAAACTATTTTTTTATGAGGCACAAGGATATTTAATATGAAATCCTAGGTCTTCATTGCCTTGTTCCATGAAAAGATTTTCTTAAATCTAAACAAGTTATACCAACTATTTTGATATGAGTTAAAATCCTTTTTAATAACAGTTCACAAGAAAAATTAATATAAATAATTCCTGGCTATTCCTGTAATGTAACTGAAATAAAATATAAGTTATCAATTCTTTTTTGGAAGGGGGAGGATTTATTTGCAGAGGCATAAGGAGACTTTCTGGAGTAATAGAAACATTCTGGATCATGACTGTGGGCTGGTTACATGATTAAACACATTTTGAAAAATACATCTAATTTTATACTTAAAATTAGCAAATTCTATTATATGTAAATTATACTGAAGAGGAAAATTATCAAGAGCAGGCCCAGGCCAGCAGGCCCCAGAAGATAGAAAGTTACTAGAAATTCTAAGAGATAACCAGAAGCCCCGCTTGAACAAGAGATAACTAGTCATTTCTGCTTCTGTAGACAGGCTTCCCACCATGAGCTTCCTGCATTGCCCTAACCACCATTCCGGTCTAAAGCAACCTCCCCCCAATTTAAACCCACCTACCAGCAGTCAGCACACCCCTTGGAACCTGACCCGTTGCACTACCCTATAAAAGCTCTGTAACGTCGCTACCCAGGGCTCAGAATTTCCAGTGTGATTTTGTCTGGGTCCACTGCGATAAAACAAACCCAAGTTCTCCTACTTCTCTAAGTGTCGTTTAGTTTCTCACTGATCTGATTTTTATTTTCTGCAACAGCACTTTAACAAGATGATCTTTAATATTTTTATTGAATTATAATTAATATACAGTGTTATATTAGTTTCAGGTACACAATATAGTGATTCAACAATTCTATACATTACTCAGTGCTCATCCCAATAAGTGTCTTCTTAACCTCCTTCACCTATTTTACCCACCCCCTCACCCATCCCGCATACCTTCCCTCTGGTACCATCAATTTGTTTTCTGTATTTAAGAATCTTTTTGCTTGTCTTTTTTTTTTTTTTTAATTTGTTCATTTGCTTTATTTCTTAAATTCCACCTATGAATGAAATCATATGGTATTTGTCTTTCTCTGACTGACTTATTTTATTTAGCATTATACCCTCCAAGTCCATCCCTGTTGTTGCGAAAGTCAAGATCTCATTCTTCTTTATAGCTGAATAAAATATATAATAATATAATTTATATACTGCATTTTCCTTATCCATTCATCCATGGATGGACACTTAAGTTGCTTCCATAACTTAGCTAATGTAAATAGTGATGCAATAAGCATTGGGGTACATATGTCTTTTTGAATTAGTGTTTTCATTTGGGAGCATAGGGGTAGATACCAATAGTGGAATTACTGGGTCATATGGTAATGCTATTTTTAAATTTTGGGGGAACCTCCATGTTGTTTTCCAAAAAAGACAGACGATTTGCCAACAGACACATGAAAAGATGCTCAACATCCCTAATCCTCAGGGAAATGCAAATCATGACCTGAGCTGAACCAACAGGGCCACTCAGGGACCCCAGGGAAATGCAAATCAAAACCACAATGTGATACTACCTTATAGCTGTCAGTATGGCTAGAATCAAAAAGAGGAGAAATAACAAGTTTTGGTGAGGACGTGAGGAAAAAGGAACCGTTATCCACTTTTGAAGTGAATGCAAATAACATAATTTAAAAAAAAGAATGTTGGTTCTCATGTTTTTCTGATCACCTAAGGACATATTTAATCTTCACTTAATCTTTGATCTTGACTCAAATAATAACACAAGAGTTGGTCTGATGACTTGTGTTTTGCTTTGTATGTAAGGCCGTTCTTAATTAGACAAAGCAGTCAGTCTTTTAATAACATCTGCCATTTCCTGAGTAAGTATCTT
Source organism: Nasua narica (assembly GCA_028533885.1). Lineage (NCBI taxonomy): Eukaryota > Metazoa > Chordata > Mammalia > Carnivora > Procyonidae > Nasua > Nasua narica. The sequence continues at coordinate 31,366,409 of CM052800.1, read as the reverse complement.
GCAGACACAGTAAGGTGATGAAGACCAACTGTGAGAAATAGCTCTGGCAAGGAATAGTGCAAGCTGCACCTGGACCCTAATAACTATCTGACATTTCAGATAGCCTTCTTATGTTGAAAAGTCCAATACTAAAATACGACCTTGCTCTTGTAATGAAGGACCTTAGCTTTAAACATGTTTTTAGGGAAACTGATATTTCTTAAAAATACTTTTAATATTGAAATGTCTCTACAAAATCTTTGTTTCTTACTTTTACATAAGTGGGGGTGGTGCTTTAACTCAGTGGGGTGGATAAGAGAAGCATGGGTAAAAAATTGGTAGTTTATATTGTATTTTTTTACCACTCAATTATTTTACTTATCTTACTAATGGAGCATATTAAACATTCTGAATCAATCAGAATCTCCAGGGGAACAACATATGAAATTGTACATGATTAACTCTAATTATTTTTCAATGAACTAATATAATTTGAGCATCTGCAGTAGCATCATTGATGGTGATCTGGTAATTAGTTTGAGTGATGCTTCATTGTTATGGACTGAATGTTTGTGTCGCCCACAATCCCAAAATTAATAGATTGGGTCCTAACCCCCACTGTAATGATATTAGGAGGTAAGGCCCTTGAGAGGTAATTAGGTGGAGCCCTTATGAATGGGATTGATGTTCTGATAATAAATGAAAGAGATGAGAATTAAAATAAAAACTTAAAGAAGTAAAAAATAAAAAGTGACTCTCTAAAAAAAGAAAGAAAGAATGATCTTTTTTTCCACCATGTGAGATTACAATAAGAAGACAGCCCTCCCAACTCAGAAAAAGTATTCTCACCAGTCACTGGATCTGCCGCATCCTGATCTTGGGCTTGCCAGCCTCCAGAACTGAGCAACAAATTTTTGTTTAAGTTCCGTCCATTTATGATATTCTGTGGTAGCAGCCCAAACTGACTAAGACAATTGTACCAAGGCCTTCCCCTTCACCAAGATGTCAGGGACATAAGCAACTGCAGGCCCTGGATCTTGGTGCTACTTTATATTCACAGTGCTCTAGTAGTTTTCATAAGTATTAGATTCTCATACCAAAAGCGTGGGTGCAGTCAATTGACTTTACAAGATTAATTTTAAAAATCATGTTTACTTTGATTCATATGCTCTTCTTCAAATGTGATCTATATGACACGGTTTATTTTTTACATATATATACACATTAAATTCCATTTAAATTGAAGTTGTGACTACTGATATCTCCAAAGATACTTCAGAAAGTCTGAAACAACCTTCTGTAGATAATCTATTCCAATGAGGCTGTCATTGTAAAGTGATGGTTAGGGATACAAACCAATTCCTTCCAAAGAGTTCATTAAGTGTGAATGCAAGTGGAAGATTCTGGATTAAAAAAATCACCCTGCAATGCTATTGCATTGCTTCCAGTCTATCACATGTATTAATAAACAATTGTTCTAAGAGAGTCTGTGGCACATAATAGACTCCACTGCTAGCTGCAATTTTATATTTACTGTTGTTATGATTGTCACAGTCCTTGAATATAAGAATAGAACCTTAGTGTTGATTGCCAGAAATCCTACGCAAATTTCTGAAAAACAGAAGAAAAATCTACTGTATTCAATGGGTCTGATATTATATACTTACTTGAAATTAAATTCTGAGAATCATACTAATGCATTCTGATTGGCTAATTCATCTTTCTGAGCCAATCAAAGTCAACTTCTTTTAGTCTTGAATTCTATTGAATGTTCTATTAATTACAAATTAATGTATCATGTCACATAAAAAACTCCTGATGTGTGGTGATGGAGGCATAGCTCTGGGGTATAGAACTGTGTACTTAATGCCTTCAAATTATAAAGAAGAGATACAGATTTTGGTTACCTCTGTTGATATTTTATTGTAAATCATGGAGAAGCTAGAAAGCAAGAGATTAATTCTTTCGGCAGATTCGAGAAGAAAAGTAATCTCTCTCATGAGTATTCATATTAAAGAGGAGTTCCAGTGATCCAGTGGCAACACTTATGAGCCTGAGATCAGGCAGTCAGCCTCACACATTCATTCATGTAGTACCATCCCTCCTCTAGTGAATCCACTCCTCTACTTGTGAACTAGCTTGTCTCTGACTCTTTCTCAACCTTTCCTCCTGATTTTTCTGTAGTGTCTGCTTCTCTGTTACCAAAAGCTACCTGTCCATGACCTACGAGGTCAGGTCAACATATTTTCACAGAACACATCAGCAAAGCTCCACAAAGACAGGTGTTTCAGTCCATTTGGGCTGCTAACAAAATACCACAGATTGACAGGCTTATAAAGAGAAGCTAATTTCTCACAGGTCTGGTTACTGAATAGTCCAAGGTCGAGGCACTCACATGGTTGCTTTCTGGTGCTGGCCTTCTTAATGGTTTATATCTTGCCTTCTTGCTCTGTCCTCACATGATAGAAAGGGGCTTATGCACTCTAGGTTTCTCTTTTACAAGAGCACTCATCCTATTCATGAGGAATCCACCTTCATGACCTAAAGACCTTCCAAATATCCCACTTTATGATACCATCATCTTTGGGAGGTAGGATCTCAAAATAAAAATATTAAGGGGACATAAATACTCAAACCATAGCAGCAATTATGTATAGTACATCAAACTCATAGTAATTTACTGACAGATTGGGAGAGAAATATTTTTGATAAATTAAAAAAGATGGATTAATATTCAAAATATACAAAGAGCTCTTGTAAATCAACAATATCAACAAAAATGACAGGGAAAAAAAAAGTACAAATGGAGAAATAAAATGTAAAAAAACCCAGAAATTTTAGATGGAGAAATGCACATGACTAGCCTTACTAGTAATTAGAGAAAGAAAAACTAAAATAACCAGAAAGGACTCTTTACCATCAGATTGGCAAAAGTCACACACACAGAAAAGATATTTTAAAACATTGATAATACCAAAAATGTGGTATAATGGTAATCCTCATGCACTGCTGGCAAGAGTGTAATAGAGTGAAGGCATTATATAATGCAACCTATCAGCATTTAGGGAAATCAAGTATATATAAATTTTGTCATTCACCAAGCCTATTCCTGGGTATGGGTGCCAAGGGAATTTTGCCTGGGTCTCGAGGTTTCTCATAAAAGGCTATCCATCATCATGAAATTTCAGTGGTTGAGATTTAAAGCCAGCTAATATCTATAAGTAGGCAAGTGGATAAATAAAATTTTGTAGATGCATAACATTGAGTAAATACAGGGAAAGCTATTCAAAACATTCAAACATGAAACAAGACTGATTAAACAATTTCTATTATTTATTATTGTTTCCTAAAAAGTTGAAGCTGAAAATAATTCTTGGCCTGTAAATGTCATTTAATGTCATAAAGGACAAGTAAATTGAAAAAAATTATAAAAAACTTTTACTCCCTTTCAGTGGGGCACATGGCCTCCAATATTCTGGAGTTCAGTATCTTGATCTATCAACATAAAAATTTGCAAAGATGTAACATATGCTATTGCTGTGCAATTTACTTTTTGATTGAATCTAAAAATTATTTCATAGGCAATCCATTCTGACTATACCAAAAAACAAACTTAAAAATAGCACATATTCATTCATTTTAGTCCTATTAAAAAAAAAAGGTGAATTTGGGTATTGTAATAATGCACCTGAAATATAAAATATTTAAGTGGTTTTTATCCACTGGACCAAAAGCCCCAAGTCAAGTTTTCTTAGACTATGTAAGCACAATAACTGAGGGGCTATATATAGCTATGAAATTTATGTGTTTAAGGTGGCCAATTTCATAGTTGCACAGCTCCATTGAAAAGAGGCATTTGTCCACATTTGTTCATCCCTCTGTCACACTAATCAGTGGAAGCTATTTAACATATAGAAAACAGCATGCCATAGATTATTCCAAAGTAGCTCCAGTATAGTATAGACCATCCCATTCACTTGCCCGGTTTCTATTTATCTCCTTTACCTGGTGTCTTTGACCCACCTCACTTTTTTTTTTTTTAACTTTAGGTTTGAGTAGGCCATGGGGAAAACTAAAGTAGGAGGGCTTGAGGCTAAGAAATTGATATTGCCACTCAGCTTCAGGGCCCAAGGCATAAAACTAGCTTTAGATTTTGGGAGGAATCAAGACATGATGGAGGATAGATCTCATTGGTTTGACGATGGCTTACAGGTGGATGGATGATTACCCTCTGGAAAGTCTAGAAAGGAATGAGTATTTCTCAAGAGTTGAAGGACAATGATAATGGCAAGTTCAGAAGTAAGCAGTGTACAGAGGCTTAGATCCGCAAGCTAAGAATCAAGTTTTCAACTTCCAGCCAATTAACAGAAACAAGGTCCAAATCTTAGGACTAGATATTAGTGGAAGGAAACATGGTAATCACAGTAGGACTGGACAAAGCAAGACAGGATAACAATTACTAGGCATGTATTTCAGGTAAATATTAAGAAATATCAGGACTGAGTGTCATCACTAGAATACATACAGTTATTATGGAATTTACTTCCTTATTGAATGTATAAACTGTACCATATAAGCCTGACAGGGACAAATGTCACTGGACTTGCTTAAGTACTTTGTATTAGTGATTAGAAATGAGACAAAGGAGAAATAATGTAGAAGGTTAACTATATGGTTAGACATCGAAGTATTGATTGAAGTTTCCCTTTCCATACTAAACCAAGGGCATGGTTATTCCTAAAGTGCTGATTATCTTGAATTTACAGTCCAGGATCAAGGAGGCTAGTTCTGTGGACCAATCAATCAAAACTTCAGAACTAGTAACTGATAAGATGTTATAAGAAAATGACTTCCAGATATATTTACATTTTAATAAGAGAAATCTCCAGTGCTTCAGAAATTAACCTTTAAAGTTGGAACTATCAGGAAGTGATGAAGATATTTATGAACGAGAAATCTTATCTAGGTACTCAATATGTATGTAGCACAGAAAACCATTCTCTTTAGTGTAAAGTTTGACACATATCTTAATATGTAAGAAAGAACAAACAAAACTGAAGCTTTCCCTTACGGTCAGCCATTTTATCACACACTGGAAATTTAATACCGGCTCTTCATCACATTTGAACTAAAGTCTAGCTCAGATGCCATGTCTCGGTTGGTTCTCTGACTTCTGCCATACATAAACTAAATTGTTTCCTCAATTCTGTACCATAATTATTTATAATATTCTTATATTATCTTGTGCTACAATTATACTCAGATGTTAGTATCCCTAGCCAGAACATGATCATTTTTGAGTATAAAAATTTTAATTCAATTTTTTTCTGCTCTTTAAATAAGTGGTATGCTGGTATTCTGTACTTCAAAGGAAACAAACAAAAGAACCTCTGATTTATGACATTTTCCAGTTTCTGAGATACAAATATTCCCACCACGATGCATATCAAGTGACGAATCTGACTTCACTGAATGGAATCTAAAGGTGGGGAAGGGGTGTACGTAGTTGGTCTTTAAAGGGCCTTTAAGATCTGGCTTCTTCAGAATTTAAGTCTCTGGATTTTAATATTGGTTCAAATACTTATGAGCCATCTGATCTTGGTCAAAAGATTTGTACTAAAGTTAATTATGGCTTTTCTATCACAGGATTGAATATATGTTCGAAGTAACTAGCATAGTACCTAACACATAGCAAGCAACTCGTATTTGTGGGCTAATTTATTTTATTGTAATATTATAATTAGAGCAACATCTGGAGTCATCCACAGTGGAGATCTCCTGTTTTGACTACAAGAGGTATAGAATCATTGGTTAAGCAGGAATGGGGATTTCAAAGGAGTGGAAATACATATTTTAGAAAAGTGTTTAATCAGGATCATGAAAGTTTTTTTTTTAATAGAATGTAGATTCTGCAGCCACATCAAAGACAACAAATAATGGGCTAATTTACAAAAGAAAAATTCATTTCTTTTTTATCTTGATATGCTGGGGCCCAAGTACTTTCTATTTTCTGCCATTCTTCAAATATAACCCTTGTCTACATGGTCTATGGTGGCTTATGACCAAATTCAGAAGAAAGAAGCTCCAAGAAATCAAGTAAAGAGCAAATGTAGGGCAGGATGGAGAAGGTATGTTATGAACACACTAGGAAGGTGCACACATGAGATGTGTCTTTCCACAGTGTCAGCTTTATTCAATCATAAAGCAAAGTTAAATCACAATTATGAAGCAGGTTCAAGATTGCAAACTCAATGACACTTGACCATGTGATTAAATTTGACTTCTACCCAGCACACAGAGAAGGAGAGAAGACAAATCACAAAACAAACAAGATAACAGAAGAGTGCCAGAAGTTGAGGAACCACACGCGAAGTCAGTCTGTGGTCCTGCGGTTGAGATAAGGCCTCCATCTGGTCTGGTCTCGTCAGCTCTCAGCACTGACTGCTCCTGAAGTTGAAGCCATGAGGGATCTCAGTTCAGTTTGGAAATCAATGGGCAGAGCCTTCAGTGGCAGCTGCCTTTTTTAAGTGGTCAAACATAGAGGGGTCAGGTCTGAAGAGTCTGACAGTTTGCTGCCCTTTTTAAAGGGATTTAACCAGTTTGGGGTCTGTGCAGACTTCCTCTGGTTCTGCTCGATATCAGTTCTGGGGTGTCAGCTGACATTGGTCCCAGTGGTATCTCCTGGCTGCAGTACCTTACCTGTTTGTGTCATCGCTCGACAGAGGCTCCTGCTTGACACAGCTTCCTGCTTGAAACGAGAGACTCCATTTTGCTCTCTGCAAAGTGCATAAATCAGGTTCACTCACAGTTCATTGGTAAGAACATATTTATAAGGGCATCTCTGTGGCTGCAAAGTAGTCAAGGCGCGTTGGCTTTATTCTGGGGCAGTCACCTATTTGGCTAAAATGCAAAGTTTCTATTACAAAGGAAAGAAAAAGAGAATGGATACGAGGGTAAAAGAAGACGTCTTTGCCAGCTGCATTAGTCACCAGTGATTCCTTCCTTTTGCTCATGGGTCATGGGGGGTGGTCCATGAAATGTGAAAGAGTATCTGATCCCCTTAGAAGGCAATCCAGATATACACTAATAGCCTAATTCCTGGTATTTTCCTTCCATATGACCTTTAGAACCATGGTAATCCCTGATTATACTATTTAGATACTATAATTATTTTGCTTTAGTAGCTATTCTAACTTTAAATGCAGTTTATACATCCTGGGTTGATAACATAGCTACGTCCATTCAGGTGAAGTGGGAGTTCTCACGTCGCAGAAAGTAATGAACCCTATCATAGGCATAATCCAGCTGGTTCAGGCACGTTAACTATTAGCAGATGTTCTTTTTGGCTTTCCTTGATTGACGGCTCTCCTTGATTCTCCTTATCCTAATTTTTTTTTTTTTTTTTTTTTACTGTGCCAAAGATCACTATCTCCAAGGAGACACCACAAATAAGGAAACAAGATTCACAGAAATTCATCAATAAAGTATATGTATATTTTCAGTCACGGTATGAGAGGAATATTCTGCGTGTTTCAGAATATATGGCTGAAGGCAACATTTCATGGTACCTGAATTTAAGATCTTTAAAGCACAAGTAGCTCGCTTGAGAATTAGTATCATAACGTGGTGCTGCTTTAAGAGAAGGTAAGGAGAAAAATAAATCCTGATTGGTAATTTATTTTTATTTTGTTTTGTTCTGAATGCTTATTAAACTTGTTTTTTAACTCCAGCTATGTGAAAGAATGTCTTTGAAAATAATTATCCTCCCTTATTAATAAGTAATATCTTTAAATGTGGAACTTGTTTACAATTAACCAATTATTTGTAATAAATAATATCTTTAAATGTGGAACTTGTTGACAATTAACCAATTATTTGCGAAACAAGCCATTAGCCATGTGGATTACATAATGAATAAAAAATAATTGTTCTGAGATTAAAAAAAACTCTGTTAACTTATTTTTTATTCATGATTCTACAAATATACCTTTCATGTGCTCTAAAAATAGTAATAGTATTGATGAGGGAGCAGAAGGCTAGCTGAAGACAAAGTTAGCTGACACCCTGCAACCTCCCCTCCCAGCCCACCACCCCCTTGGTTTGTTTGTGATAGTCTTCCAGGAAGCTCCCAACTGTCTTAATGTTATTGTTTTACTAGAGGGAAAAACAACCTTAACTTGACAATGGCAAGGCCTCCATTATCTTGTAGGTCCTTTTTAGCATATCAAAGTTCTTTTGAAAACCTCCCATTTTCCTTACCTCCCCCAACCCCACAGTATATAATCAATTGCTCCTCATTAACCCTGTGCAGCTTTTTTTGCCCTGGAGTCCTGTCCCAGTGCTTTAATAAAACCACCTTTTTGTACCAAAGATGTCTCAAGAATTTTCTTGGCCATAGGCTCCGGATCCTATCCCACCAAACCTCACCTATATTCCAAAACCACATAAACAAGTTCCCATTTTGAGACTTACAGGTAAGTTGAAAGGAGGACGGTTTAATTCATACGCCACCTCCCATCCCCAGGGCTTTTGCACTTCATGACTGAGGCTTACAGAGATGGAAAGAGTGTGTGCTTTAGAATCAAATATTTGGAGTTTGACTTCTGATCTCAGTTCTGTAGCATTGTGAACCTGGATGATAGGCTTGTCCTTCTGTGTCTTTTCTTACTCTTCATAGCCATACATATCTTCCATGACGGTTCTGTTTGGGTTCAGTCAAGATAAGGCACCTTCAGAAGCAGGGGCATATCATGTTCTTAGGGGCCTGAAACGTTGAGGACCACTTATAGAAGAAGACAAAATTATACATACAAAATTAGGTAAGAAACTAAATATTTATTTACATTGAGGGAAGAAATCACAATAAAAACACTTTAAGAATACATAAGACAAACTTTTTTTTTTGATCAGAAAATTAAAATGTTTGATTGGTTTGCTCTGAAAAAACACTTTCTCTACAAAAATTCTATACATTAGTATATTTCTGATTTCAATGTTTTTGTTTGTTTTAGTGAAGGAGCAGAGCAGGCCGGGTTCGCTTTGCTTACACCTGCCTTCTTGTGTGTGGCCCCCGTAGGACCTGCCTCTGGGAGGGTCTGAGTGTGGCTCAGCCTTCCCTTGAGCTAATTGGCCCAGACCACCTGTGGGTTGGGTTTCGGTTAGCCAATAGGAACACGGAACCCCTGCCTGGGGGGGTGTGATATAAACTCCGCCTTTTGCCCGCCAAACTTGCGTGCCAATTCTGGCCAGGGTGATAGGCTAGTTCAAACAGTTACTAAGCAACATTCTGCGTGTTACAATCTCATTGGCCACTGGCCCCTCTAAAACTGTTGTGCTCTTTGAAACTCACCCTCTTTCTCTACACCATGCCGCCGCATCAGTGAGTGTGAGAGACTGAGCTCAAGCTAGCTTGAATAAAGGGCTCTTTTGCATTTGCATCGGACTTGGCTCCCTGGTGGTATTTGGGGATATCAAAATCTGGGCATAACATTTAGTATTTATTTAAGTTCCAGTGAATTAACATACAGTGTAATATGAGTTTCAAGTGTATAATTTAGTGATTCAACACTTACATAAAAAAATTGATGGTTACCAGAGGGGAGGTGGGTGGGGAATGGGTTAAATGGGGGATGGAGATTAAGGCATGCACTTGTGACGAACCTTGGGTGTTTTATGTAAACATTGCATTACTAAATTGTACGGAGGACAAATTCTTAAATGTTTAAGATAAATGCCACAGATGTCACAAAATATAAGGAAAAAAGCATATTTTTGTGTTAACTATCTCTTCAATGTTTTTCTCTTATATTATCTTCCCTGCATACTTTCATAGGATGCTGATTTTAATAATAACATTCTCTCTAGAGAAAATAGAAAGATAATTCTGTATTTATTCTCACGTGGTTGAACAACACATAGATTTGTTTCTTACTATATAAAGAATTTAAAAAAGTTTCTTTCAACCTCGCAAAATTGGGGTCTGGGGTAACATGTAAATATTTAAGATCCTTGGTGAAAAGAAACAATAGGTGCAAATTGGAGCCACCCGTGTTAAGCCCCATGGAGAGACAAGACAATACCTAACCTAACTGTAGTTTCAGCCTTTCCTATGAGTGGAATTTAAAACCAGTCCGTCTGAAATTTCCTGATTAGCACTAGGGATACCATCTGTATGATAAGACCCTCAAGCCTTCCCCCTAAGGGAAAGTGACCTTTCCTGAAACAATCCTTTCTTTTCTTTTGTAGTAATTTCCTTTTTTCACCCTGTTCCTGCCTATAAAAGCCTTCCCTGTGTACAACTCTTCAGAGCACCTTCTTTAGAGGGGATGCTGCCCCACTTAGGGATTATTAAATAAAGCCATTAGATCTTTACATTTTTGCAGCTGAAGTTTTGCTTAACATTGTCAAATATGGGAAAATACCAGGGTTTGAGGGGTTTTATGTATTAAGCATAAGATTTGGAACATTTTTTCAAAGATAGATTTCAACATTTTAAACTTGTAACTTTTTTTTAAAGAATTTTATTTTTAAGTGATCTTCACACCTAATGGGGAGCTCAAACTTACCACCCCAGGAGTCATAGGCTCTACCACCTGAGCCAGCCAAGTGCCTCACCTCCTTGCTTCTTTTAAACATTGCTGTCCTTTTTCTAACTACATACTTCCTGTCCCAGGTGTCCTAGACACATTCCTATAGAACAGAGCTCTGTCTCTGTCTCTTCTTGTTATGAAGACAGGGAAATTGACCCAGAGGTAGTAGGATTCTTGGAAGCCATATTTTATAGTTGCATGACTGACAATGACTTAATATACAAAAAAGGGACTGTGAACCATAAAATTATATTTCATGAAAAAAACCCCGATTTTATCCCTAACTCAATTTCCCCTTGACTGGGTCCCCAAACTGCCAGTGACCTCTCTAATACGTTGATCAGGAGGGAAAGGGAAATTAGAGAGGCAAAAGAATTCATAATGAGTAGGCGATGTAGGAAAGATTTTTCCAGAAAGAATTCTGGAAATGTTTTTGGTGCAAAAAGGTGGTTTATTAAAGCATTGGGAAAGGACCTGTGAGCAGAAAGAGTTGCACCGGGGTAATGAGGAGTGGCCCAATACATACTTTCAAGTTGGAAGGGGGTTAGGGATAGTGTAAGTCTCTAAAGAATTTTGGAAGCAAGGTTTCCAGGACCTTGAGGGGGATAGCTATTGTTGGGAAATGGTCTTTTATTACTATCTAATAAAACCTGAGTCATGAGTGTTAGGGTCCGTGATCAAAGAAACGAGACTGATACAAAGCAAAGGTCAAGCAAATCTTTATTTCACGCCAAGCATCGAGAATCACACTGGCCGGTCAGGGTCGTCTCTATGCAGAGAGCGACCCTGCCTGGTCTTACAGGCCATCTTTTATAGGGCAAAACCGCAAACCGACTGTGAGCTTATCCTTATTGCAGAAGCAGTGGGGTTAAGGGAGGTTGCATATGTGTCCTTTACTGATTGGACATCTCCACCTGGCCTGACTCGACCTTGTTCTTCTGGGGGACTGTCATCAGGAGCCAGCAGACCACATTCCACTGGAGTCCTGAACTTATCTTTCTAAATAAGTTCCTCCAGGCTGACTTTGTTCCCTTAGGGCAACGTCAGCTTGTGTTCACAACAAAATGGCTTCTTAGACAAGATGGAATCACTTAGGCTAGGCAGGTCCTAACAAGGAGACTCTTCGGATGTACATCGTTGGAACATTTGCTTGGGGGATGAGTGCCAACATTTATCTTGGGGGATAGTGATAAAGAAAATTTCCAAAGCAATTTTTATATGTTAAACTAGATATTAAAATAGATAATTAAGTTGGTATTTATCACTTTGGTTCTCTCCTTGCCAGGCTGTTGTCCTCCACCTCATGGCCCAGTACCAATAAGGCAGTCTTTCTCGTAATGATATGGCTTTCTCTCCAGTAAGAACTTTGTTCCCTTGTCTACACAGATCCAAGTGTTCAAATGGCTTCCCACTTTTGCCAGTTTCTGGGTACTCCAACACCCCTTCTTGATTTTTTTTTGATTCTTCTCACACCTCTGTAAAAAGTTCCTTCATTAAGATATCTTAAATCATCTGAGCTGGGTTCTACTTCCAGCAGCATCCTGACTGATACAGACAAAGTACTTTTATCTTCTTAAGCATCAGTTTCTTCATCTCTAAAATGGACAAAATATCTGTTTCATAAGTGGGTTGTAAAAATGAAATGAGACAGTGCACACAGAATATGTGCCCCATTTAATTTGCACCAGTTATTCATTCAAGCACACAGAGACAGAGAACCCTAGGCCCTCAGCATAATCTAGTGTCAACTGTGGGGTCTCCCTGTAGATGGGGGTTGATGGTCCCACTGGTGAAAGAATTCACCTAAGGCAGAACAAATAGAAGTTTATTGAATACACCACAAGGGAGCAGCAGGCAGGAGAGCAAAGCAGAGATTGTCTTGCCAAGATGCATGGGTGTGGGGCTCTAGTTAATGGAGGATCAGGAGGGGGGATGGGAATGTATGGAATTTTCCTTTTTGGGTACCTGTGCCCTGGTGTAAGCAACCCATTGGCCAGCTGGGGCTTCTGGCTCTTTCGAGGCACCTCTGCTAATAGGCCTGTTTGTGTTCAGCCAGGGGATTACCATGGACCCTGCTAACTTCCTCGAGCCTCCGTTGTTCAAATTGTCTAAAGCGGCCTCTACATCAACAAAACAGCACTTTTCGTACATTAAAAAAAATCATTATATTGTGATATTACTGCAACAATACTTTTGTAGTATATAGCAGACATGAATTCTTAGAAAAAATTTTAGAAATCAAAACCACACAAAACAGAAGCTCCATCTTTATTATTAGTCTCTATATTGCATTTTCAGTAAATATAATCATGATAAACATAAGAGAGGAGAAAAGAGTTAAAAAACACATACACACACACTGGAAAATGTAAGTAAGCCCTGGCAACTTATATAGACCGAACTTACCTGTATGAGGACCAGTAACAAACCCTTGGCCGACCAGCACCACTCTAGAGGCCACACAACAAACAGTACAAGACTGCAGCTTTTTATTGTGGTTTATTCATTTTGGTTGATATCTGTAAAGGTCACTTTCTTTACCTATCAGCTAACTCCCCCCCTCCCCCACCTTTGTCTTTATTCTCTTTTTGCTCCTGGTTACTTTGTAGTAAAACTCTCCTGGCAATTCGCCATAACCCAGATTTCTTCTAGGGAGTTATTTACCAGAAATGGCTTATGCCTTAATGAAATGCCAGCTACTAGCACCAGAATCTCTGCTTTATCAGTATACAAATCACCTGATGATAAATCAGGAAGGCTGCCAATATGCAAAACACAGTCTGCTCTCAGCACAATTCCCATGTTCAGGCAGTCCAGCAAGAATTCCTAGTGTATTGTTGTGTTTGCAAAAATCACATGCCCTAGCTTCTGTCTCAGGTTTCTAATTCAGAATTAAGTGTGAGCCCTCACAATCATTTTCCCTGTCTAAAGCTAGTTCTGATGATTCTTCATGTGATATAATAAAGAAGCATATCGATGTCCAGTGAAATCTTATGTGTGCACATGTGTGCGCGTATGTGTATCTTTTCCTTCTAAATGTCATATAGGGCAAATGGAAAACCAGGGCCCGCTGGTAGGTTTTAGCCTCTTAAAGATCAAGGTTCTTGTTTTTAATAAAAAAGGATAGGTGAGGAGAAGAAAAGGGAAAAAAAATCTTGAAGGGGAAAAAAGAAGTTTCATTTGAGTGCATACAGGGAGTGTTGCCATGGGAACCCTGCTCCAAGTGTGAAAAAGAACATTCATCGGCCTGTTATTGGGAAGTCCATCATGTGCTGGCAGCTGCAGGAAACCTGCTCTGATTAGTGCAAAATTTTAATTTTCCAAAGGGATTGGGTATGGATGAATGGTTTTAATAGTGATGAGGCTTGGGGGGGGGGGGGGGGGGGGGGGGGGGGGGGGGGGGGGGGGGGGGGGGGGGGGGGGGGGG